>CAJUYC020000092.1:0-1223192 GCA_910591585.2 Nysson spinosus | reverse complement strand
AGTTAGAGTTAGAGTTAGAGTTAGAGTTAGAGTTAGAGTTAGAGTTAGAGTTAGAGTTAGAGTTAGAGTTAGAGTTAGAGTTAGAGTTAGAGTTAGAGTTAGAGTTAGAGTTAGAGTTAGAGTTAGAGTTAGAGTTAGAGTTAGAGTTAGAGTTAGAGTTAGAGTTAGAGTTAGAGTTAGAGTTAGAGTTAGAGTTAGAGTTAGAGTTAGAGTTAGAGTTAGAGTTAGAGTTAGAGTTAGAGTTAGAGTTAGAGTTAGAGTTAGAGTTAGAGTTAGAGTTAGAGTTAGAGTTAGAGTTAGAGTTAGAGTTAGAGTTAGAGTTAGAGTTAGAGTTAGAGTTAGAGTTAGAGTTAGAGTTAGAGTTAGAGTTAGAGTTAGAGTTAGAGTTAGAGTTAGAGTTAGAGTTAGAGTTAGAGTTAGAGTTAGAGTTAGAGTTAGAGTTAGAGTTAGAGTTAGAGTTAGAGTTAGAGTTAGAGTTAGAGTTAGAGTTAGAGTTAGAGTTAGAGTTAGAGTTAGAGTTAGAGTTAGAGTTAGAGTTAGAGTTAGAGTTAGAGTTAGAGTTAGAGTTAGAGTTAGAGTTAGAGTTAGAGTTAGAGTTAGAGTTAGAGTTAGAGTTAGAGTTAGAGTTAGAGTTAGAGTTAGAGTTAGAGTTAGAGTTAGAGTTAGAGTTAGAGTTAGAGTTAGAGTTAGAGTTAGAGTTAGAGTTAGAGTTAGAGTTAGAGTTAGAGTTAGAGTTAGAGTTAGAGTTAGAGTTAGAGTTGAGTTCTGAGTGTTAAAAGAGTTTGAGTTTGAGTTTGAGTTTTGGAAAGAGTTTCGAGTTTTAAAAGAATTGGTAGTTAAGAGAGCACCGAGATTGAGCGAGAGAGAAAGAGAGAAAGAGAGAAGTGTATTTGAATCTACTAATAAATCTAATTAGGATTAAATCAACTATATTTCACAAATAGGATTTCGTCTCCCAATTAATATCCTACAAATCTGGGGGGCTCGTCCGGGATCAATTGGAGTCAAGTCGAAATCTCAGTGAAATATAGTGGAGTGAGTTGTCTGCAAATCGAGCATTGTCGCAATGGAGCAAGAGAAAGGCGTAGACAGTTTTACAGTTCCGCAGCTGAAGGAAATGTTAAAAAAGCGAGGAGTATCGTCAGTGGGAACGAAGAGCGAGCTAATAAGAAAACTAAACGACCAGGATCCGTCGGGCGCGTGGAGGTTGGAGTCAGAGGGAAAGGAGGAACCTCTCAGCGGTGAAGGGACAGAGTCGTGGCCGCCAGGCGGAATACACGAACTTGAAAGTGCGGAGGCCCTTATGCACAAACAACAGCTTGAGCTTCGCCGCAAGGAATTGGAGCTGGTACAGCGCGAATTAGAGATCGCGAGACGGGAAGTGCAGGTGATGCGTGAGTTGCAGCGCCTGAATATACCGGACAATTCGCATACCAGAGAGCATGATAATGGGGCGGCGGTGCACCCAAGAGTAAGCGTGTCGGCGGTGGCTGACTTGCTTAGCCCTTTCAGCGGCGATTCGAAGGAGTTCGAGAATTGGGAGAGGCAGTTGGCTCTGCTGAGGTCGACGTACAGACTGGATGAGGGCTCAACTAAGATCCTGATCGGAATGCGATTAAGAGGGAGAGCGCTGGAATGGCTACATTCGAAGTCCGAACACATAGTGATGTCCGTGGACGCACTGTTGGCCGAGCTAAAAGGTGTTTTCCATTTTCCGCTCAGCAGGCTTACCCTACGGCGAGAGTTCGAGAAGAGGATATGGAAGAGGGGAGAGACTTTCCAAGAGTACGCGCATGATAAAATAATTTTGGCGAACCGCATACCAGTGGCCGACGGGGAAATCGTCGACTACCTAATCGAGGGAATCCCTGACGTACGCTTAAGGGATCAGGCCTTCATGGGAGGGTACTCATCAACGCCGGCGCTGTTGAAAGCGTTTGAAAAAATCACATTGCGGGACGGAGGGCAACAGAGCACCGTGAGGAGAGTGGACTGGCAGGAAGCAAGGAGCAACGGTCAGAACAGCGGAAGAAGAGAGCGGATGAGCGGAGGGCAGCCAAGAGAGCGGTCGTGCTACAATTGCGGCATGCGTGACCACATCGGGGTGAATTGCCCCACCAAAACGGAGGGTCCGGTATGCTTCCGATGCGGAGTGCGGGGTCATCTGGCGTCAAGGTGTCCGAGAAGGGGTGGCGAGCAACCCAGGAGTATCTGTGCTGTGAGTGAGGTAAGGTCACCGAAATTTGAAAAGCGGGTAGAAATTAACGGTCGCGAGGTAACTGCGCTCATTGATACCGGGAGTGACCTCTGTCTCATGCGAAATGAGCAGTATCTGAGAATTGGTTCTCCTCCGTTGAACCCTAACGAGGTCAGATTTCGCGGGGTCGGAGCAGGCGAGAGTACGACGTTGGGCGATTTCAAAGCGGAAGTGGGGATAGACGGGAACCTTTACCCTATCGTTATTCGAGTGATTCCGGATAAAGTTACCGAGCATGGACTCCTGATCGGCGCGGATTTTTTAGACACTGTAGATGTCAGGATGCGAGCGGGAAACGTGTATATTAGTCCGTCGCTCGAACAGTTAACGGGAAATAACGATCTTCCTGAGGTGTTGCAAATAAGTGTGAGCGATGAGATGTCGGACAGGGACGTGGACGTCGCGCATCTACCGCGTAGAGAGCACCGCAGCGAAATACGGAGCCTAGTACACGAATATACACCCGTTAAAACGCGAGAGGCGGGTATAAAGATGTCGATCGTCCTCAAGGACGAAGAGCCGGTTTACCAGAGAGCGAGGCGATTAGCACCAGCGGAGCGGGAAAAGGTAAACGATCAAATAGAGGAGTGGTTACGCGACGGCATCATACAACCATCCCTGTCGGAATATGCAAGCCCCGTCGTAATAGTGAAAAAAAGGGACGGCGCAATACGTTTGTGCGTTGACTACAGGCAATTGAACGAAAAAGTAGTACGCGACCGATACCCGTTGCCGCTTATAGAGGATCAGCTGGATCTGTTACAGGGCGCGAGATTTTTCAGCACGTTAGACTTGAAGAACGGGTTTTTCCACGTCGCGATAGACGAACAGAGTCGAAAGTATACGGCTTTCATCGTTCCCGACGGACACTATGAGTTCCTGCGCGTCCCTTTCGGTCTTTGCAATTCGCCGTCCATATTCCAGAGATACATAAACGCCGTTTTCAAAGATTTAATACGCGACAAAATCGTGATAACGTACATGGACGATCTTATAATACCTTCCGAGGATCGCGAGTCAGGGATACGCGGATTGAGGGCAGTGTTGGCGATTGCGAGCGAGTTCGGGCTGACCATTAATTGGAAGAAATGTCGTTTTCTCCAAGAGGAGGTCGAATACTTAGGCCACGTCGTGAGAAACGGATACGTGCGTCCGTCGCCGCGGAAAGCAGAAGCCGTTAGGAAGTTCCCGGAGCCGACCAGCGTGAAACAAATACAAAGTTTCCTTGGGTTAAGCGGGTATTTTCGGAAGTTCGTGCCGCAGTATGCGAGTATAGCGCGCCCGCTAAGTAATTTGTTAAGAGCGGGAGTACCTTTCAAATTTGGCGAAGAGGAAAGAGCAGCGTTCGTTAGGCTAAAAGAGGTATTGTGCGACGAACCGGTACTGCATTTATATAAACAGAATGCCGAAACTGAGTTGCATACCGACGCGTCGATGCACGGCTACGGCGCAATACTTCTCCAAAGAAGCTCGGACGACAATAAGATGCACCCTATATATTACGCGAGCGGAAAAACCACAGAGGCAGAGTCGAGGTATACGAGCTACGAATTAGAGGTGTTAGCAATAATTAAGTCGTTGCGTAAATTTCGGGTGTACTTACTAGGCATACCATTCAAAATATTCACAGATTGCCGAGCGTTTGCGTTAACGATGCGGAAGAGGGATTTGTGCGTTCGTGTGGCGAGATGGGCCTTGTTATTAGAGGAGTTTTGTTATCAGATAGAGCACAGGCCCGGGAAGAGCATGGTACACGTCGATGCTCTTAGTCGCAGCCCACTACCAACTTGCATGTTTGTAGAAGCGTTAGACGGTACGGTAACTTCACAGTTTAGAAGGGCGCAAAACGAGGACAGAGATGTAAAAAGAATATTAGATCTCGCGGCACAGGGGAGTGTTGAGGGTTATACGATGCGAGGTGATCTGCTGTTTAGAGAGGTAGATGATAATTTGTTGCTAGTAGTCCCAAGTTCAATGCAAAACCAGGTCATCCGAAAGGCCCACGAGAGAGGTCATTTTTCGGTGGCGAAAACGGAGGCGTTACTGCGAAATGACTATTGGTTTCCTAACGCGAAAATAAAGATCGAGAAAATTATCCGAAATTGTGTGGCGTGCATTCTTGCCAATAGAAAGCAAGGCCAGATGGAGGGATGGTTACACGCGCTGGACAAAGGCGAAATCCCGCTAGAAACATTCCACATAGATCACCTCGGACCGTTGCCCTCCACCAAAAAAAGTTATAATCACATTTTGGTGGTAGTAGATGCGTTCTCCAAATTTACATGGCTATACGCCACTAAAAGCACGGGCGCCGCGGAGGTAATAACGAGACTGCAAAAGCAAGCTGCCGTTTTTGGAAATCCGCGTCGAATAATTTCCGACCGCGGAACGGCTTTTACATCGAGAGAGTTCGCGCAATACTGTGAAGAGGAAAAAATTCAGCATCAACTGATCACGACCGGTGTCCCACGGGGGAATGGTCAAGTGGAACGGGTGAATCGTACCCTCATCCCGTTATTAACAAAATTGGCATATCCGAAACCCGAGGAATGGCATAAACACTTAGAGTTGGCGCAACAGAGCCTAAACGCGACGATGCACCGGAGCATAGGGACGACACCGTTCCGTGTACTTTTTGGAACCCACGCGCGGTTACGGGACAATCCGGAAGTTCGAGAATTGTTAGAAAGGGAATGGGTTACACAATTCGATGCCGACAGAGATGAAATACGAGATCGTTGCAGGGAAGCAATCGAGGCGGTACAGAGGCAAAATAGGAAAGGATACAATAGAAGGAGGACGGCCGCGAGGGAGTATCAGGAGGACGATTTGGTCGCCATCAAACGCACGCAACGGGGTCCAGGATTGAAGTTGGCCAATAAGTTCCTCGGGCCGTACAGGATCGACAGAAAGCTCCGTCATGATAGATATATCGTCGAAAAGGTGGGAAACCATGAGGGGCCTTCGCGGACATCAACGACAGCCGATCACATGAAACCCTGGGCCAGCCCGAATTACGAGGATGGTAGCGAAGACGAGGCTAACGATGATATCCGAGGTCGGATATCGGTGCAGGACGGCCGGTTGTAGAAGGTGGAAACCGTTGAAATCCATCGACGGTTAAGTTTTCCCACGGGCGATCAGTGTGTTGAGCATGGGTCGATTATTGTTTGTCCGCGACAAACATAATCCGTAAATATGTAACGGCCCAAGGAGCGAGTGTGAGAGAGTGAGAGCGAGTGTGCGAGAGAGTGCGAGCGAGTGTGCGAGGCAGCCAAACGCGTAACGGCTGATTAGCCGGCGAATCTTTGTAACGGCTGATTAGCCGGATAATCGGTGGGCGAACGAGGGCGTGCGTGTGCTCACGAAGATTATATATGAGGCCGGTTGCGGAAACGGCAGTTAGAGTTAGAGTTAGAGTTAGAGTTAGAGTTAGAGTTAGAGTTAGAGTTACAGTTAGAGTTAGAGTTAGAGTTAGAGTTGAGTTCTGAGTGTTAAAAGAGTTTGAGTTTGAGTTTGAGTTTTGGAAAGAGTTTCGAGTTTTAAAAGAATTGGTAGTTAAGAGAGCACCGAGATTGAGCGAGAGAGAAAGAGAGAAAGAGAGAAGTTTATTTGAATCTACTAATAAATCTAATTAGGATTAAATCAACTATATTTCACAAATAGGATTTCGTCTCCCAATTAATATCCTACAGTATCGAACACATAGTTTCAGATAGAACAATTAGTTTTAAATGGAACTAAGTTTCGCTTCTGGGGTTCCCTCTCTCACAAGGTCGACCATTTAGATTCATCGAACACATACGGTTTCGAGTAGTATCGCCACAGATTTCGCAGAACGGGAGTTTCTCCTGGCACATTATCGAACACTTAGTTTCAGATAGAACAATTATTTTAAAATGGAACTAAGTTTCGCATCTGGAGTATCCTCTCTCACAAGGTCGACCACTTAGTTTCGTCGAACACATACGGTTTCGAGTGGTATCGCCACAGATTTCAGAGAACAGGCGCTTCTCCTGGCACATCATCGAACACTTAGTTTTAGTTAGAATAATTAGTTTAAAATGGAAATATGTTTCGCATTTGGAGCTTCCTCTCTCACAAGGTCGACCACTTAGTTTCGCCGAACACATACGGTTTCGAGTAGTATCGCCACAGTTGTCGCAGAACGGGAGTTTCTCCTGGCACAGTATCGAACACTTAGCTTCAGATAGAACAATTAGTTTAAAATGGTACTAAGTTTCGCATTTGGAGTTTCTTCCCGCACAAGGCGACCACTTAGTCTCGTCGAACACATACGGTTTCGAGTGGCATCGCCACACACTTCACAGAACAGCCGCTCCTCCTGGCACATTATCGAACACTTAGTTTCAGATAGAAAAATTATTTTAAAATGGAAGTAAGTTTCGCATCTGCAGTTTCCTCTCTCACAAGGTCGACCACTTAGTTTCGTCGAACACATACGGTTTCGAGTAGCATCGCCACAGATTTCAGAGAACAAGCGCTTCTCCTGGCACAGTATCGAACACTTAGTTTCAGAGGGAAAAATTATTTTAAAATGGAAGTAAGTTTCGCATCTGCAGTTTCCTCTCTCACAAGGTCGACAACTTAGTTGCGTCGAAAAAATACGGTTTCGAGTGGCATCGCCACAGATTTCAGAGAACAGACGCTTCTCCTCGCACAGTATCGAAAACTTAGTATCAGATGGAACAATTAATTTAAAATGGAACTAAGTTTCGCATCTGGGGTATCCTCTCTCACAAGGTCGACCACTTAGTTTCGTCGAACACATACGGTTACGAGTAGTATCGCCACAGATTTCGCAGAACCGGAGTTTCTCCTGGCACAGTATCGAACACTTAGTTTCAGATAGAACAATTAGTTTAAAATGCAACTATGTTTCGCATCTGGAGTTTCCTCTCTCACAAGGCCGGCCACTTAGTTTCGTCGAACACATACGGTTTCGAGTGGTATAGCCACAGATGTCAGAGAACAGGCACTTCTCCTGGCACAGTATCGAACACTTTGTTTCAGATAGAACAATTAGTTTAAAATGCAACTATGTTTCGCATCTGGAGTTTCCTCTCTCACAAGGTCGGCCACTTAGTTTCGTCGAACACATACGGTTTCGAGTGGTATAGCCACAGATGTCAGAGAACAGGCACTTCTCCTGGCACAGTATCGAACACTTTGTTTCAGATAGAACAATTAGTTTAAAATGGAACTAAGTTTCCCATTTGGAGTTTCCTCTTTCACAAGGTCGACAACTTAGTTTCGTCGAACAAATACGGTTTCTAGTGGCATCGCCACAGATTTCAGAGAACAGACGCTTCTACTGGCACAGTATCGAACACATAGTTTCAGATAGAACAAATAGTTTTAAATGGAACTAAGTTTCGCTTCTGGGGTTTCCTCTCTCACAAGGTCGACCACTTAGTTTCGTCGAACACATACGGTTTCGAGTAGCATCGCCACAGATTTCAGAGAACAGGCGCTTCTGCTGGCACAGTATCGAACACTTAGTTTCAGATAGAACAATTAGTTTAAAATGGAACTAAGTTTCGCATCTGGAGTTTCCTCTCTCACAAGGTCGACCACTTAGTTACGTCGAACACATACGGTTTCGAGTAGCATCGCCACAGATTTCAGAGAACAGGCGTTTCTCCAGGCACACTGTCGAACACTTAGTTTCAGATAGAACAATTAGTTTTAAATGGAACTAAGTTTCGCATCTGGAGTTTCCTCTCTCAAAAGGTCGACCACTTAGTTTCGTCGAACACATACGTTTTCGAGTGGCATCGCCACAGATTTCAGAGAACAGGCGCTTCTCCTGGAACAGTATCGAACACTTAGTGTCAGATGGAACATTTAGTTTAAAATTGAACTATGTTTCGCATCTGGAGTTTCTTCTCTCACAAGGTCGACCACTTAGTTTCGCCGAACGCATACGGTTTCGAGTGGCATCGCCACAGATTTCAGAGAACAGGCGCTTCTGCTGGCACAGTATCGAACACTTAGTTTCAGATAGAACAATTAGTTTAAAATGGCACTAAGTTTCGCGTCTGGAGTTTCCTCTCTCACAAGGTCGACCACTCAGTTTGGTCGAACACATACGGTTTCGAGTAGCATCGCCACAGATTTCAGAGAACAGGCGCTTCTGCTGGCACAGTATCGAACACTTAGTTTCAGATAGACCAATTAGTTTAAAATGGAACTAAGTTTCGCATCTGGAGTTTCCTCTCTCACAAGGTCGACCACTTAGTTTCGTCGAACACATACGGTTTCGAGTGGCATCGCCACAGATTTCAGAGAACAGGCGCTTCTCCTGGCTCATTATCGAAGACTTAGTTTCAGATAGAACAATTAGTTTTAAATGGAACTATGTTCCGAATCTGGTGAATCCTCTCTCACAAGGTCGACCACTTAGTTTCGTCGAACACATACGGTTTCGAGTAGCATCGCCACAGATTTCAGAGAACAGGCGCTTCTGCTGGCACAGTATCGAACACTTAGTTTCAGATAGAACAATTAGTTTAAAATGGAACTAAGTTTCGCATCTGGAGTTTCCTCTCTCACAAGGTCGACCACTTAGTTTCGTCGAACACATACGGTTTCGAGTAGCATCGCCACAGATTTCAGAGAACAGGCGCTTCTCCTGGCACAGTATCGAACACTTAGTTTCAGATAGAACAATTGGTTTAAATTGGAACTAAGTTTCGCATTTGGAGTTTCCCATCTCACAAGGTCGACCATTTAGATTCGTCGAACACATACGGTTTCGAGTAGCATCGCCACAGATTTCAGAGAGCAGGCGCTTCTCCTGGCACAGTATCGAACACTTAGTTTCAGATAGAACAATTAGTTTATAATGGAAATAAGTTTTGCATCTGGAGTTTCCTCCCTCACAAGGTCGACCACTAGTTTCGACGAACACATACGGTTTCGAGTAGCATCGCCACACATTTCAGAGAACGGGCGCTTCTCCTGGCACAGTATCGAACACTTAGTTTCAGATAGAACAATTAGTTTAAAATGGAACTATGTTCCGCATCTGGTGAATCCTCTCTCACAAGGTCGACCACTTAGTTTCGCCGAACGCATACGGTTTCGAGTGGCATCGCCACAGATTTCAGAGAACAGGCGCTTCTGCTGGCACAGTTTCGAACACTTAGTTTCAGATAGAACAATTAGTTTAAAATGGCACTAAGTTTCGCGTCTGGAGTTTCCTCTCTCACAAGGTCGACCACTCAGTTTCGTCGAACACATACCGTTTCGAGTGGTATCGCCACAGGTTTCACAGAACGGGCACTTCTCCTGGCACATTATCGAACACTTAGTTTCAGATAGAACAATTAGTTTGAAATGGAACTATGTTTCGCATCTGGAGTATCCTCTCTCACAAGGTCAACCACTTAGTTTCGTCGAACACATACGGTTTCGAGTGGCATCGCCACAGATTTCAGAGAACAGGCGCTTCTCCTGGCTCAGTATCGAACACTTAGGTTCAGATAGAACAATTAGTTTTAAATGGAACTAAGTTTCGCATCTGGAGTTTCCTCTCCCACAAGCTCGACCACTTAGTTTCATCGAACACACACGGTTTCGAGTGGCATCGCCACACATTTCAGTGAACAGGCGCTTCTCCTGGCTCATTATCGAAGACTTAGTTTCAGATAGAACAATTAGTTTTAAATGGAACTATGTTCCGAATCTGGTGAATCCTCTCTCACAAGGTCGACCACTTAGTTTCGTCGAACACATACGGTTTCGAGTAGCATCGCCACAGATTTCAGAGAACAGGCGCTTCTGCTGGCACAGTATCGAACACTTAGTTTCAGATAGAACAATTAGTTTAAAATGGAACTAAGTTTCGCATCTGGAGTTTCCTCTCTCACAAGGTCGACCACTTAGTTTCGTCGAACACATACGGTTTCGAGTAGCATCGCCACAGATTTCAGAGAACAGGAGTTTCTCCTGGCACACTGTCGAACACTTAGTTTCAGATAGAACAATTAGTTTTAAATGGAACTAAGTTTCGCATCTGGAGTTTCCTCTCTCAAAAGGTCGACCACTTAGTTTCGTCGAACACATACGTTTTCGAGTGGCATCGCCACAGATTTCAGAGAACAGGCGCTTCTCCTGGAACAGTATCGAACACTTAGTTTCAGATAGAACAATTAGTTTTAAATGGAACTAAGTTTCGCATCTGGAGTTTCCTCTCCCACAAGCTCGACCACTTAGTTTCATCGAACACATACGGTTTCGAGTGGCATCGCCACACATTTCAGTGAACAGGCGCTTCTCCTGGCTCATTATCGAAGACTTAGTTTCAGATAGAACAATTAGTTTTAAATGGAACTATGTTCCGAATCTGGTGAATCCTCTCTCACAAGGTCGACCACTTAGTTTCGTCGAACACATACGGTTTCGAGTCGCATCGCCACAGATTTCAGAGAACAGGCGCTTCTGCTGGCACAGTATCGAACACTTAGTTTCAGATAGAACAATTAGTTTAAAATGGAACTATGTTCCGCATCTGGAGTTTCCTCTCTCACAAGGTCGACCACTTAGTTTCGTCGAACACATACGGTTTCGAGTAGCATCGCCACAGATTTCAGAGAACAGGCGTTTCTCCTGGCACACTGTCGAACACTTAGTTTCAGATAGAACAATTAGTTTTAAATGGAACTAAGTTTCGCATCTGGAGTTTCCTCTCTCAAAAGGTCGACCACTTAGTTTCGTCGGACACATACGGTTTCGAGTTTTATCGCCACAGATTTCAGAGTACAGGCGTTTCACCTGGCACAGTATCGAACACTTAGATTCAGATAGAACAATTACTTTAAAATGGAACTAAGTTTCGCATCTGGAGTTTCCGCTCTCACAAGATCAACCACTTAGTTTCCCCGAACTAAAACGGTTTCGAGTAGCATCGCCACAGATTTCAGAGAACAGGCGCTTCTCCTGGCACATTATCGAACACTTAGTTTCAGATAGAACAATTAGTTTAAAATGGACCTATGTTTCGCATTTGGAGTATCCTCTCTCACAAGATCAACCACTTAGTTTCCTCGAACACATACGGTTTCGAGTGGGATCGCCACACATTTCAGAGAACAGGCGCTTCTCCTGGCACAGTATCGAACACTTAGTTTCAGATAGAACAATTGGTTTAAATTGGAACTAAGTTTCGCATTTGGAGTTTCCCATCTCACAAGGTCGACCATTTAGATTCGTCGAACACATACGGTTTCAAGTAGCATCGCCACACATTTCAGAGAACGGGCGCTTCTCCTGGCACAGTATCGAACACTTAGTTTCAGATAGAACAATTAGTTTAAAATGGAACTATGTTCCGCATCTGGTGAATCCTCTCTCACAAGGTCGACCACTTAGTTTCGCCGAACGCATACGGTTTCGAGTGGCATCGCCACAGATTTCAGAGAACAGGCGCTTCTGCTGGCACAGTATCGAACACTTAGTTTCAGATAGAACAATTAGTTTAAAATGGCACTAAGTTTCGCGTCTGGAGTTTCCTCTCTCACAAGGTCGACCACTCAGTTTCGTCGAACACATACCGTTTCGAGTGGTATCGCCACAGGTTTCACAGAACGGGCACTTCTCCTGGCACAGTATCGAACACTTAGTTTCAGATAGAACAGTTAGTTTTAAATGAAACTAAGTTTCACTTCTGGAGTTTCCTCTCTCTCAAGGTCGACAACTTAGTTTTGTGGAACACAAACGGTTTCGAGTGGCATCGCCACAGATTTCAGAGAACAGGCGCTTCTCCTGGCTCAGTATCGAACACTTAGGTTCAGATAGAACAATTAGTTTTAAATGGAACTAAGTTTCGCATCTGGAGTTTCCTCTCCCACAAGCTCGACCACTTAGTTTCATCGAACACATACGGTTTCGAGTGGCATCGCCACACATTTCAGTGAACAGGCGCTTCTCCTGGCTCATTATCGAAGACTTAGTTTCAGATAGAACAATTAGTTTTAAATGGAACTATGTTCCGAATCTGGTGAATCCTCTCTCACAAGGTCGACCACTTAGTTTCGTCGAACACATACGGTTTCGAGTAGCATCGCCACAGATTTCAGAGAACAGGCGCTTCTGCTGGCACAGTATCGAAAACTTAGTTTCAGATAGAACAATTAGTTTTAAATGGCACTAAGTTTCGCGTCTGGAGTATCCTCTCTCACAAGGTCAACCACTTAGTTTCGTCGAACACATACGGTTTCGAGTGGCATCGCCACAGATTTCAGAGAACAGGCGCTTCTCCTGGCACAGTATCGAACACTTAGTTTCAGATAGAACAATTAGTTTAAAATGGAACTAAATTTCACTTCTGGAGTTTCCTCTCTCTCAAGGTCGACAACTTAGTTTTGTGGAACACATACGGTTTCGAGTGGCATCGCCACAGATTTCAGAGAACAGGCGCTTCAGCTGGCACAGTATCGAACACTTAGTTTCAGATAGAACAATTAGTTTTAAATGGAACTAAGTTTCGCATCTGGAGTTTCCTCTCCCACAAGCTCGACCACTTAGTTTCATCGAACACATACGGTTTCGAGTGGCATCGCCACACATTTCAGTGAACAGGCGCTTCTCCTGGCTCATTATCGAAGACTTAGTTTCAGATAGAACAATTAGTTTTAAATGGAACTATGTTCCGAATCTGGTGAATCCTCTCTCACAAGGTCGACCACTTAGTTTCGTCGAACACATACGGTTTCGAGTAGCATCGCCACAGATTTCAGAGAACAGGCGCTTCTGCTGGCACAGTATCGAACACTTAGTTTCAGATAGAACAATTAGTTTAAAATGGAACTAAGTTCCGCATCTGGAGTTTCCTCTCTCACAAGGTCGACCACTTAGTTTCGTCGAACACATACGGTTTCGAGTATCATCGCCAGAGATTTCAGAGAACAGCCGCTTCTCCTGGCACATTATCGAACCCTTAGTTTCAGATAGAACAATTAGTTTAAAATGGAACTAAGTGTCGCAACTGGAGTTTCCTCTCTCACAAGCTCGACCACTTAGTTTCGTCGAACACATACGGTTTCGAGTAGCATCGCCACAGATTTCAGAGAGCAGGCGCTTCTCCTGGCACAGTATAGAACACTTAGTTTCAGATAGAACAATAGTTTAAAACAGAACAATGTTTCGCATCTGGAGTTTCCTTTCTCACAAGGTCGACGATTTAATTTCGTCGAACACATACGGTTTCGAGTGGCATCGCCACAGATATCAGAGAACAGGCGCTTCTCCTGGCACAGTATCGAACACTTAGTTTCAGATAGAACAATTAGTTTAAAATGGAACTATGTTTCGCATTTGGTGTTTCCTCTGTCACAAGGTGGGCCACTTAGTTTCGTCGAACACATACGGTTTCGAGGAGCATCATGACTGATTTCAGAGAACACGCGCTTCTCCTGGCACAGTATCGAACACTGAGTTTCAGATAGAACAATTAGTTTAAAATGGAACTAAGATTCGCAACTGGAGATTCCTCTTTCACAAGGTCGACCACTTAGTTTCGTCGAACACATACGGGTTGGAGTAGCATCGCCACAGATTTCAGAGAACAGGCGCTTCCCCTGGCACAGTATCGAACACTTAGTTTCAGATAGAAAAATTAGTTTAAAATGGAACTATGTTTCGCATTTGGTGTTTCCTCTGTCACAAGGTGGGCCACTTAGTTTCGTCGAACACATACGGTTTCGAGTAGCATCGCCACAGATTTCAGAAAAGAGGCGCTTCTGCTGGCACAGTATCGAACACTTAGTGACAGATAGAACAGTTAGTTTAAAATGGAACTATGTTTCGCATTTGGTGTTTCCTCTGTCACAAGGTGGGCCACTTAGTTTCGTCGAACACATACGGTTTCGAGTGGCATCGCCACAGATTTCAGAGAACAGGCGCTTCTCCTGGCACAGTATCGAACGCTTAGTTTTGGATGGAACATTTGGTTTAAAGTGGAACTAAGTTTCGCATCTTGAGTTTCCTCTCTCACAAGGTCGACCATTTAGATTCGTCGAACGCATACGGTTTCGAGTGGCATCGCCACAGATTTCAGAGAACAGGCGCTTCTGCTGGCATAGTATCGAACACTTAGTTTCAGATAGAACAATTAGTTTAAAATGGAACTAAGTTTCGCATCTGAAGTTTCCTATCTCACAAGGTCGGCCACCTAGTTGCGTCGAACACATACAGTTTCGAGTGGCATCAGCACAGATTTCAGAGAACAGGCGCTTCTCCTGGCACAGTATCGAACGCTTAGTTTTGGATGGAACATTTGGTTTAAAGTGGAACTAAGTTTCGCATCTTGAGTTTCCTCTCTCACAAGGTCGACCATTTAGATTCGTCGAACGCATACGGTTTCGAGTGGCATCGCCACAGATTTCAGAGAACAGGCGCTTCTGCTGGCATAGTATCGAACACTTAGTTTCAGATAGAACAATTAGTTTAAAATGGAACTAAGTTTCGCATCTGAAGTTTCCTCTCTCACAAGGTCGGCCACCTAGTTGCGTCGAACACATACAGTTTCGAGTGGCATCAGCACAGATTTCAGAGAACAGGCGCTTCTCCTGGCACAGTATCGAACGCTTAGTTTTGGATGGAACATTTGGTTTAAAGTGGAACTAAGTTTCGCATCTTGAGTTTCCTCTCTCACAAGGTCGACCATTTAGATTCGTCGAACACATACAGTTTCGAGTGGCATCAGCACAGATTTCAGAGAACAGGCGCTTCTCCTGGAACAGTAACGAGCACTTAGTTCCAGATACAACAATTAGTTTAAAATGCAACTAAGTTTCGCATCTGGAGTTTCCTCTCCCACAAGGTCGACCACTTAGTTTCCGCGAACACATGCGGCCTCGAGTAGCATCGCCACAGATTTCAGAGAACAGGTGCTTCGCCTGGCACAGTATCGAACACTTAGTTTCAGAGAGAACAATTAGTTTAAAATGGAACTATGTTTCGCATTTGGAGTTTCCTCTCTCGCAAGGTGGACCACTTAGTTTCGCCGAACGCATACGGTTTCGAGTGGCATCACCACAGATTTCAGAGATCAGGCGCTTCTGCTGGCACAGTATCGAACACTTAGTTTCAGATAGAACAATTAGTTTAAAATGGCACTAAGTTTCGCGTCCGGAATTTCCTCTCTCACAAGGTCGACCACTCAGTTTCGTCGAACACATACGGTTTCGAGTGACATCGCGAAAGATTTCAGAGAACAGGCGCTTCTCCTGGCACAGTATCGAACACTTAGTTTCAAATAGAACAATTAGTTTAAAATGGAACTAAGATTCGCATCTGGAGTTTCCTCTCTCACAAGGTCGACCACTTAGTTTCGTCGAACACATACGGTTTCGAGTGGCATCGCCACACATTTCAGAGAACAGGCGCTTCTCCTGGCACAGTATCGAAAACTTAGTTTCAGATAGAACAATCAGTTTAAAATGGAACTAAGTTTCGCATCCGGAATTTCCTCTCCCACAAGGTCGACCACTTAGTTTTGTCGAACACATACGGTTTCGAGTAGCATCGCCACAGATTTCAGAGAACAGGCGATTCTCCTGGTACAGTATCGAACACTTAGATTCAGATAGAACAATTAGTTTAAAAAGTAACTATGTGTCGCATCTGGAGTTTCTGCTCTCACAAGGTCGACGACTTAGTTTCGTTGAACACATTCGGTTTCGAGTGGCATCGCTACAGGTTTCAGAGACAGGCGCTGCTACTGGCACAGTATCGAAAACTTAGTTTCAGTTAGAATAATTAGTTTAAAATGGAAATATATTTCGCATTTGGAGTTTCCTCTCTCACAAGGTCGACCACTTAGTTTCGTCGAACACATACGGTGTCGAGTAGCATCGCGACAGATTTCCGAGAACAGGCGATTCTCCTGGCACAGTATCGAACACTAAGTTTCAGATAGAAAAATCAGTTTAAAATGGAACTAAGTTTCGCATCCGGAATTTCCTCTCCCACAAGGTCGACCACTTAGTTTCGTCGAACACATACGGTTTCGAGTGGTATCGCCACAGATTTCAGAGAACAGGCGCTTCGCCTGGCACAGTATCGAACACTTAGTTTCAGAGAGAACAATTTGTTTAAAATGGAACTATGTTTCGCATCTGGAGTTTCCTCCCTCACAAGGTCGACCATTTAGATTCGTCGAACACATACGGTTTCGAGGAGCATCGCGACTGATTTCAGAGAACACGCGCTTCTCCTGGCACAGTATCGAACACTTAGTTTCAGTCAGAACAATTAATTTAAAATGGAACTCTGTTTCGCATCTGGAGTTTCCTCTACCACAAGGTCGACCACTTAGCTTTGTCGAACACATACGGTTTCGAGTAGCATCGCCACAGATTTCAGCGAACAGGCGATTCTCCTGGTACAGTATCGAACACTTAGATTCAGATAGAACAATTAGTTTAAAATGTAACTATGTGTCGCATCTGGAGTTTCTGCTCTCACAAGGTCGACGACTTAGTTTCGTTGAACACATTCGGTTTCGAGTGGCATCGCCACAGGTTTCAGAGACAGGCGCTTCTACTGGCACAGTATCGAACACTTAGTTTCAGAGAGAACAATTTGTTTAAAATGGAACTATGTTTCGCATCTGGAGTTTCCTCCCTCACAAGGTCGACCACTTAGCTTTGTCGAACACATACGGTTTCGAGTAGCATCGCCACAGATTTCAGCGAACAGGCGATTCTCCTGGTACAGTATCGAACACTTAGATTCAGATAGAACAATTAGTTTAAAATGTAACTATGTGTCGCATCTGGAGTTTCTGCTCTCACAAGGTCGACGACTTAGTTTCGTTGAACACATTCGGTTTCGAGTGGCATCGCAACAGGTTTCAGAGACAGGCGCTTCTAGTGGCACAGTATCGAAAACTTAGTTTCAGTTAGAATAATTAGTTTAAAATGGAAATATATTTCGCATTTGGAGTTTCCTCTCTCACAAGGTCGACCACTTAGTTTCGTCGAACACATACGGTGTCGAGTAGCATCGCGACAGATTTCCGAGAACAGGCGATTCTCCTGGCACAGTATCGAACACTAAGTTTCAGATAGAAAAATCAGTTTAAAATGGAACTAAGTTTCGCATCCGGAATTTCCTCTCCCACAAGGTCGACCACTTAGTTTCGTCGAACACATACGGTTTCGAGTGGTATCGCCACAGATTTCAGAGAACAGGCGCTTCGCGTGGTACAGTATCGAACACTTAGTTTCAGAGAGAACAATTAGTTTAAAATGGAACTATGTTTCGCATCTGGAGTTTCCTCCCTCACAAGGTCGACCATTTAGATTCGTCGAACACATACGGTTTCGAGGAGCATCGCGATTGATTTCAGAGAACACGCGCTTCTCCTGGCACAGTATCGAACACTTAGTTTCAGATGGAACATTTAGTTTAAAATGGTACTAAGTACCGCATCTGGAGTTTACTCTCTCACAAGGTCGGCCACTTAGTTTCGTCGAACACATACGGTTTCGAGTAGCATCGCCACAGATTTCAGAGAACAGGCGCTTCTCCTGGCACAGTATCGAACACTTAGTGTCCGATAGGATTATTAGTTTTAAATGGCACTAAGTTTCGCGTCTGGAGTTTCCTCTCTCACAAGGTCGACCACTCAGTTCCGTCGAACACATACCGTTTCGGGTGGTATCGCCACAGGTTTCACAGAACGGGCGCTTCTCCTGGCACAGTATCGGACACATAGTTTCAGATAGAACAATCAGTTTAAAATGGAATTATGTTTCGCATCTGGAGTATCCTCTCCCACAAGGTCGACCACTTAGTTTCGTCGAACACATACGGTTTCGAGTGGCATCGCCACACATTTCAGAGAACTGGCGCTTCTCCTGGCACAATATCGAACACTTAGTTTCAGATCGAACAATTAGTTTAAAATGGAACTAAGTTTCGCATCTGGAGTTTCCTCTCTCACAAGGTCGACCACTTAGTTTCGTCGAACATATACGGTTTCGAGTGGCATCGCCACAGATTTCAGAGAACAGGCGCTTCTCCTGGCACAGTATCGAACACTTAGTTTTGGATGGAACATTTGGTTTAAAGTGGAACTAAGTTTCGCATCTGGAGTTTCCTCTCTCAAAAGGTCGACCATTTAGATTCGTCGAACGCATACGGTTTCGAGTGGCATCGCCACAGATTTCAGAGAACAGGCGCTTCTGCTGGCATAGTATCGAACACTTAGTTTCAGATAGAACAATTAGTTTAAAATGGAACTAAGTTTCGCATCTGAAGTTTCCTCTCTCACAAGGTCGGCCACTTAGTTGCGTCGAACACATAGAGTTTCGAGTGGCATCGGCACAGATTTCAGAGAACAGGCGCTTCTCCTGGCACAGTATCGAATACTTAGTTTCAGATGGAACATTTAGTTTAAAATTGAACTATGTTTCGCATCTGGAGTTTCCTCTCTCACAAGGTCGACCACTTAGTTTCGCAGAACGCATACGGTTTCGAGTGGCATCACCACAGATTTCAGAGATCAGGCGCTTCTGCTGGCACAGTATCGAACACTTAGTTTCAGATAGAACAATTAGTTTAAAATGGCACTAGGTTTCGCGTCCGGAATTTCCTCTCTCACAAGGTCGACCACTCAGTTTCGTCGAACACATACGGTTTCGAGTGACATCGCGACAGATTTCAGAGAACAGGCGCTTCTCCTGGCACAGTATAGAACACTTAGTTTCAAATAGAACAATTAGTTTAAAATGGAACTAAGATTCGCATCTGGAGTTTCCTCTCTCACAAGGTCGACCACTTAGTTTCGTCGAACACATACGGTTTCGAGTGGCATCGCCACACATTTCAGAGAACAGGCGCTTCTCCTGGCACAGTATCGGACACATAGTTTCAGATAGAACAATTAATTTAAAATGGTATTAAGTTCCGCATCTGGAGTTTCCTCTCTCACAAGGTCGACCACTTAGTTCCGTCGAACACATACGGTTTCGAGTAGCATCGCCACAGATTTCTGAGAACAGGCCCTTCTCCTGGCACAGTATCGAACACTTAGTTTCAGATGGAACATTTAGTTTAAAATGGAACTAAGTTTCTCATCTGGAGTTTCCTCTCTCACAAGGTCGACCACTTAGTTTCGTCGAACACATACGGTTTCGAGTAGCATCGCCACAGATTTCAGAGAACAGGCGCTTCTCCTGGCACAGTATCGAAAACTTAGTTTCAGATAGAACAATCAGTTTAAAATGGAACTAAGTTTCGCATCCGGAATTTCCTCTCCCACAAGGTCGACCACTTAGTTTTGTCGAACACATACGGTTTCGAGTAGCATCGCCACAGATTTCTGAGAACAGGCCCTTCTCCTGGCACAGTATCGAACACTTAGTTTCAGATGGAACATTTAGTTTAAAATGGAACTAAGTTTCTCATCTGGAGTTTCCTCTCTCACAAGGTCGACCACTTAGTTTCGTCGAACACATACGGTTTCGAGTAGCATCGCCACAGATTTCAGAGAACAGGCGCTTCTCCTGGCACAGTATCGAAAACTTAGTTTCAGATAGAACAATCAGTTTAAAATGGAACTAAGTTTCGCATCCGGAATTTCCTCTCCCACAAGGTCGACCACTTAGTTTTGTCGAACACATACGTTTTCGAGTAGCATCGCCACAGATTTCAGAGAACAGGCGATTCTCCTGGTACAGTATCGAACACTTAGATTCAGATAGAACAATTAGTTTATAATGTAACTATGTGTAGCATCTGGAGTTTCTGCTCTCACAAGGTCGACGACTTAGTTTCGTTGAACACATTCGGTTTCGAGTGGCATCGCCACAGGTTTCAGAGACAGGCGCTTCTACTGGCACAGTATCGAAAACTTAGTTTCAGATAGAACAATTAGGTTAAAATGGAACTATGTTTCGCATCTGGAGTTCCCTCTTTCACAAGGTCGACCACTTAGTTTCGCCGAACACATACGGTTTCGAGTGGCATCGCCACAGATTTCAGAGAACAGACTCTTCTCCTGGCAGAGTATCGAACACTTAGTATCGGATAGAACAATTATTTTAAAATGGAACTAAGTTTCGCATTTGGAGTTTCCTCTCTCACAAGGTCGACCACTTAGTTTCGTCGAACACATACGGTGTCGAGTAGCATCGCGACAGATTTCCGAGAACAGGCGATTCTCCTGGCACAGTATCGAACACTAAGTTTCAGATAGAACAATCAGTTTAAAATGGAACTAAGTTTCGCATCCGGAATTTCCTCTCCCACAAGGTCGACCACTTAGTTTCGTCGAACACATACGGTTTCGAGTGGTATCGCCACAGATTTCAGAGACAGGCGCTTCTAATGGCACAGTATCGAAAACTTAGTTTCAGATAGAACAATTGGGTTAAAATGGAACTATGTTTCGCATCTGGAGTTCCCTCTTTCACAAGGTCGACCACTTAGTTTTGTCGAACACATACAGTTTCGAGTAGCATCGCCACAGATTTCAGAGAACAGGCGCTTCTCCTGGCACAGTATCGAACACTTAGTTTCAGACAGAACGATTAGTTTAAAATGGAACTAAGTTTCTCATCTGGAGTTTCCTCTCTCACAAGGTCGACCACTTAGTTTCGTCGAACACATACGGTTTCGAGTAGCATCGCCACAGATTTCAGAGAACAGGCGCTTCTCCTGGCACAGTATCGAAAACTTAGTTTCAGATAGAACAATCAGTTTAAAATGGAACTAAGTTTCGCATCCGGAATTTCCTCTCCCACAAGGTCGACCACTTAGCTTTGTCGAACACATACGGTTTCGAGTAGCATCGCCACAGATTTCAGAGAACAGGCGATTCTCCTGGTACAGTATCGAACACTTAGATTCAGATAAAACAATTAGTTTAAAATGTAACTATGTGTCGCATCTGGAGTATCCACTCTCACAAGGTCGACGACTTAGTTGCGTCGAACACATACAGTTTCGAGTGGCATCAGCACAGATTTCAGAGAACAGGCGCTTCTCCTGGAACAGTAACGAGCACTTAGTTCCAGATACAACAATTAGTTTAAAATGCAACTAAGTTTCGCATCTGGAGTTTCCTCTCCCACAAGGTCGACCACTTAGTTTCCGCGAACACATGCGGCCTCGAGTAGCATCGCCACAGATTTCAGAGAACAGGTGCTTCGCCTGGCACAGTATCGAACACTTAGTTTCAGAGAGAACAATTAGTTTAAAATGGAACTATGTTTCGCATTTGGAGTTTCCTCTCTCGCAAGGTGGACCACTTAGTTTCGTCGAACACATACGGTTTCGAGTGGCATCGCCACAGATTTCAGAGAACAGGCGCTTCTCCTGGCACAGTATCGAACGCTTAGTTTTGGATGGAACATTTGGTTTAAAGTGGAACTAAGTTTCGCATCTGGAGTTTCCTCTCTCACAAGGTCGACCATTTAGATTCGTCGAACGCATACGGTTTCGAGTGGCATCGCCACAGATTTCAGAGAACAGGCGCTTCTGCTGGCATAGTATCGAACACTTAGTATCGGATAGAACAATTATTTTAAAATGGAACTAAGTTTCGCATCTGGAGTTTCCTCTCTCACAAGGTCGACCACTTAGTGTCGTCGAACACATACGGTTTCGAGTAGCATCGCCACAGATTTCAGAGAACAGGCGATTCTCCTAGTACAGTATCGAACACTTAGATTCAGATAGAACAATTAGTTTAAAATGTAACTATGTGTCGCATCTGGAGTTTCTGCTCTCACAAGGTCGACGACTTAGTTTCGTTGAACACATTCGGTTTCGAGTGGCATCGCCACAGGTTTCAGAGACAGGCGCTGCTACTGGCACAGTATCGAACACTTAGTTTCAGAGAGAACAATTAGTTTAAAATGGAACTATGTTTCGCATCTGGAGTTTCCTCCTTCACAAGGTCGACCATTTAGATTCGTCGAACACATACGGTTTCGAGGAGCATCGCGACTGATTTCAGAGAACACGCGCTTCTCCTGGCAGAGTATCGAACACTTAGTTTCAGATGGAACATTTAGTTTAAAATGGTACTAATTACCGCATCTGGAGTTTCCTCTCTCACAAGGTCGGCCACTTAGTTTCGTCGAACACATACGGTTTCGAGTAGCATCGCCACAGATTTCAGAGAACAGGCCCTTCTCCTGGCACAGTATCGAACACTTAGTTTCAGATGGAACATTTAGTTTAAAATGGAACTAAGTTTCTCATCTGGAGTTTCCTCTCTCACAAGGTCGACCACTTAGTTTCGTCGAACACATACGGTTTCGAGTAGCATCGCCACAGATTTCAGAGAACAGGCGCTTCTCCTGGCACAGTATCGAAAACTTAGTTTCAGATAGAACAATCAGTTTAAAATGGAACTAAGTTTCGCATCCGGAATTTCCTCTCCCACAAGGTCGACCACTTAGTTTTGTCGAACACATACGGTTTCGAGTAGCATCGCCACAGATTTCTGAGAACAGGCCCTTCTCCTGGCACAGTATCGAACACTTAGTTTCAGATGGAACATTTAGTTTAAAATGGAACTAAGTTTCTCATCTGGAGTTTCCTCTCTCACAAGGTCGACCACTTAGTTTCGTCGAACACATACGGTTTCGAGTAGCATCGCCACAGATTTCAGAGAACAGGCGCTTCTCCTGGCACAGTATCGAAAACTTAGTTTCAGATAGAACAATCAGTTTAAAATGGAACTAAGTTTCGCATCCGGAATTTCCTCTCCCACAAGGTCGACCACTTAGTTTTGTCGAACACATACGGTTTCGAGTAGCATCGCCACAGATTTCAGAGAACAGGCGATTCTCCTGGTACAGTATCGAACACTTAGATTCAGATAGAACAATTAGTTTATAATGTAACTATGTGTAGCATCTGGAGTTTCTGCTCTCACAAGGTCGACGACTTAGTTTCGTTGAACACATTCGGTTTCGAGTGGCATCGCCACAGGTTTCAGAGACAGGCGCTTCTACTGGCACAGTATCGAAAACTTAGTTTCAGATAGAACAATTAGGTTAAAATGGAACTATGTTTCGCATCTGGAGTTCCCTCTTTCACAAGGTCGACCACTTAGTTTCGCCGAACACATACGGTTTCGAGTGGCATCGCCACAGATTTCAGAGAACAGACGCTTCTCCTGGCAGAGTATCGAACACTTAGTATCGGATAGAACAATTATTTTAAAATGGAACTAAGTTTCGCATTTGGAGTTTCCTCTCTCACAAGGTCGACCACTTAGTTTCGTCGAACACATACGGTGTCGAGTAGCATCGCGACAGATTTCCGAGAACAGGCGATTCTCCTGGCACAGTATCGAACACTAAGTTTCAGATAGAACAATCAGTTTAAAATGGAACTAAGTTTCGCATCCGGAATTTCCTCTCCCACAAGGTCGACCACTTAGTTTCGTCGAACACATACGGTTTCGAGTGGTATCGCCACAGATTTCAGAGACAGGCGCTTCTAATGGCACAGTATCGAAAACTTAGTTTCAGATAGAACAATTGGGTTAAAATGGAACTATGTTTCGCATCTGGAGATCCCTCTTTCACAAGGTCGACCACTTAGTTTTGTCGAACACATACAGTTTCGAGTAGCATCGCCACAGATTTCAGAGAACAGGCGCTTCTCCTGGCACAGTATCGAACACTTAGTTTCAGACAGAACGATTAGTTTAAAATGGAACTAAGTTTCTCATCTGGAGTTTCCTCTCTCACAAGGTCGACCACTTAGTTTCGTCGAACACATACGGTTTCGAGTAGCATCGCCACAGATTTCAGAGAACAGGCGCTTCTCCTGGCACAGTATCGAAAACTTAGTTTCAGATAGAACAATCAGTTTAAAATGGAACTAAGTTTCGCATCCGGAATTTCCTCTCCCACAAGGTCGACCACTTAGCTTTGTCGAACACATACGGTTTCGAGTAGCATCGCCACAGATTTCAGAGAACAGGCGATTCTCCTGGTACAGTATCGAACACTTAGATTCAGATAAAACAATTAGTTTAAAATGTAACTATGTGTCGCATCTGGAGTATCCACTCTCACAAGGTCGACGACTTAGTTGCGTCGAACACATACAGTTTCGAGTGGCATCAGCACAGATTTCAGAGAACAGGCGCTTCTCCTGGAACAGTAACGAGCACTTAGTTCCAGATACAACAATTAGTTTAAAATGCAACTAAGTTTCGCATCTGGAGTTTCCTCTCCCACAAGGTCGACCACTTAGTTTCCGCGAACACATGCGGCCTCGAGTAGCATCGCCACAGATTTCAGAGAACAGGTGCTTCGCCTGGCACAGTATCGAACACTTAGTTTCAGAAAGAACAATTAGTTTAAAATGGAACTATGTTTCGCATTTGGAGTTTCCTCTCTCGCAAGGTGGACCACTTAGTTTCGTCGAACACATACGGTTTCGAGTGGCATCGCCACAGATTTCAGAGAACAGGCGCTTCTCCTGGCACAGTATCGAACGCTTAGTTTTGGATGGAACATTTGGTTTAAAGTGGAACTAAGTTTCGCATCTGGAGTTTCCTCTCTCACAAGGTCGACCATTTAGATTCGTCGAACGCATACGGTTTCGAGTGGCATCGCCACAGATTTCAGAGAACAGGCGCTTCTGCTGGCATAGTATCGAACACTTAGTATCGGATAGAACAATTATTTTAAAATGGAACTAAGTTTCGCATTTGGAGTTTCCTCTCTCACAAGGTCGACCACTTAGTGTCGTCGAACACATACGGTTTCGAGTAGCATCGCCACAGATTTCAGAGAACAGGCGATTCTCCTAGTACAGTATCGAACACTTAGATTCAGATAGAACAATTAGTTTAAAATGTAACTATGTGTCGCATCTGGAGTTTCTGCTCTCACAAGGTCGACGACTTAGTTTCGTTGAACACATTCGGTTTCGAGTGGCATCGCCACAGGTTTCAGAGACAGGCGCTGCTACTGGCACAGTATCGAACACTTAGTTTCAGAGAGAACAATTAGTTTAAAATGGAACTATGTTTCGCATCTGGAGTTTCCTCCTTCACAAGGTCGACCATTTAGATTCGTCGAACACATACGGTTTCGAGGAGCATCGCGACTGATTTCAGAGAACACGCGCTTCTCCTGGCACAGTATCGAACACTTAGTTTCAGATGGAACATTTAGTTTAAAATGGTACTAATTACCGCATCTGGAGTTTCCTCTCTCACAAGGTCGGCCACTTAGTTTCGTCGAACACATACGGTTTCGAGTAGCATCGCCACAGATTTCAGAGAACAGGCGCTTCTCCTGGCACAGTATCGAACACTTAGTGTCCGATAGGATTATTAGTTTTAAATGGCACTAAGTTTCGCGTCTGGAGTTTCCTCTCTCACAAGGTCGACCACTCAGTTTCGTCGAACACATACCGTTTCGGGTGGTATCGCCACAGGTTTCACAGAACGGGCGCTTCTCCTGGCACAGTATCGAACACTTAGTTTCAGATCGAACAATTAGTTTAAAATGGAACTAAGTTTCGCATCTGGAGTTTCCTCTCTCACAAGGTCGACCACTTAGTTTCGTCGAACACATACGGTTTCGAGTGGCATCGCCACAGATTTCAGAGAACAGGCGCTTCTCCTGGCACATTATCGAACACTTAGTGTCAGATAGAACAATTAGTTTAAAATGCAACTATGTTTCGCATCTGGAGTTTCCTCTCTCACAAGGTCGGCCACTTAGTTTCGTCGAACACATACGGTTTCGAGTGGCATCGCCACAGATTTCAGAGAACAGGCGCTTCTGCTGGCATAGTATCGAACACTTAGTTTCAGATAGAACAATTAGTTTAAAATAGAACTAAGTTTCGCATCTGAAGTTTCCTCTCTCACAAGGTCGGCCACTTAGTTGCGTCGAACACATAGAGTTTCGAGTGGCATCACCACAGATTTCAGAGATCAGGCGCTTCTGCTGGCACAGTATCGAACACTTAGTTTCAGATAGAACAATTAGTTTAAAATGGCACTAAGTTTCGCGTCCGGAATTTCCTCTCTCACAAGGTCGACCACTCAGTTTCGTCGAACACATACGGTTTCGAGTGACATCGCGACAGATTTCAGAGAACAGGCGCTTCTCCTGGCACACTATCGAACACTTAGTTTCAGATAGAACAATTAGTTTAAAATGGAACTAAGATTCGCATCTGGAGTTTCCTCTCTCACAAGGTCGACCACTTAGTTTCGTCGAACACATACGGTTTCGAGTGGCATCGCCACACATTTCAGAGAACAGGCGCTTCTCCTAGTACAGTATCGAACACTTAGATTCAGAGAGAACAATTAGTTTAAAATGTAACTATGTGTCGCATCTGGAGTTTCTGCTCTCACAAGGTCGACGACTTAGTTTCGTTGAACACATTCGGTTTCGAGTGGCATCGCCACAGGTTTCAGAGACAGGCGCTTCTACTGGCACAGTATCGAAAACTTAGTTTCAGTTAGAACAATTAATTTAAAATGGTATTAAGTTCCGCATCTGGAGTTTCCTCTCTCACAAGGTCGACTACTTAGTTCCGTCGAACACATACGGTTTCGAGTAGCATCGGCAGAGATTTCAGAGAACAGGCGCTTCTCCTGGCACAGTATCGAAAACTTAGTTTCAGATAGAACAATCAGTTTAAAATGGAACTAAGTTTCGCATCCGGAATTTCCTCTCCCACAAGGTCGACCACTTAGTTTTGTCGAACACATACGGTTTCGAGTAGCATCGCCACAGATTTCTGAGAACAGGCGCTTCTACTGGCACAGTATCGAAAACTTAGTTTCAGATAGAACAATTAGTTTAAAATGGAACTAAGATTCGCATCTGGAGTTTCCTCTCTCACAAGGTCGACCACTTAGTTTCGTCGAACACATACGGTTTCGAGTGGCATCGCCACACATTTCAGAGAACAGGCGCTTCTCCTGGCACAGTATCGGACACATAGTTTCAGATAGAACAATTAATTTAAAATGGTATTAAGTTCCGCATCTGGAGTTTCCTCTCTCACAAGGTCGACCACTTAGTTCCGTCGAACACATACGGTTTCGAGTAGCATCGCCACAGATTTCTGAGAACAGGCCCTTCTCCTGGCAGAGTATCTAACACTTAGTATCGGATAGAACAATTATTTTAAAATGGAACTAAGTTTCGCATTTGGAGTTTCCTCTCTCACAAGGTCGACCACTTAGTTTCGTCGAACACATACGGTGTCGAGTAGCATCGCGACAGATTTCCGAGAACAGGCGATTCTCCTGGCACAGTATCGAACACTAAGTTTCAGATAGAACAATCAGTTTAAAATGGAACTAAGTTTCGCATCCGGAATTTCCTCTCCCACAAGGTCGACCACTTAGTTTCGTCGAACACATACGGTTTCGAGTGGTATCGCCACAGATTTCAGAGACAGGCGCTTCTAATGGCACAGTATCGAAAACTTAGTTTCAGATAGAACAATTGGGTTAAAATGGAACTATGTTTCGCATCTGGAGTTCCCTCTTTCACAAGGTCGACCACTTAGTTTTGTCGAACACATACAGTTTCGAGTAGCATCGCCACAGATTTCAGAGAACAGGCGCTTCTCCTGGCACAGTATCGAACACTTAGTTTCAGACAGAACGATTAGTTTAAAATGGAACTAAGTTTCTCATCTGGAGTTTCCTCTCTCACAAGGTCGACCACTTAGTTTCGTCGAACACATACGGTTTCGAGTAGCATCGCCACAGATTTCAGAGAACAGGCGCTTCTCCTGGCACAGTATCGAAAACTTAGTTTCAGATAGAACAATCAGTTTAAAATGGAACTAAGTTTCGCATCCGGAATTTCCTCTCCCACAAGGTCGACCACTTAGCTTTGTCGAACACATACGGTTTCGAGTAGCATCGCCACAGATTTCAGAGAACAGGCGATTCTCCTGGTACAGTATCGAACACTTAGATTCAGATAAAACAATTAGTTTAAAATGTAACTATGTGTCGCATCTGGAGTATCCACTCTCACAAGGTCGACGACTTAGTTGCGTCGAACACATACAGTTTCGAGTGGCATCAGCACAGATTTCAGAGAACAGGCGCTTCTCCTGGAACAGTAACGAGCACTTAGTTCCAGATACAACAATTAGTTTAAAATGCAACTAAGTTTCGCATCTGGAGTTTCCTCTCCCACAAGGTCGACCACTTAGTTTCCGCGAACACATGCGGCCTCGAGTAGCATCGCCACAGATTTCAGAGAACAGGTGCTTCGCCTGGCACAGTATCGAACACTTAGTTTCAGAGAGAACAATTAGTTTAAAATGGAACTATGTTTCGCATTTGGAGTTTCCTCTCTCGCAAGGTGGACCACTTAGTTTCGTCGAACACATACGGTTTCGAGTGGCATCGCCACAGATTTCAGAGAACAGGCGCTTCTCCTGGCACAGTATCGAACGCTTAGTTTTGGATGGAACATTTGGTTTAAAGTGGAACTAAGTTTCGCATCTGGAGTTTCCTCTCTCACAAGGTCGACCATTTAGATTCGTCGAACGCATACGGTTTCGAGTGGCATCGCCACAGATTTCAGAGAACAGGCGCTTCTGCTGGCATAGTATCGAACACTTAGTATCGGATAGAACAATTATTTTAAAATGGAACTAAGTTTCGCATCTGGAGTTTCCTCTCTCACAAGGTCGACCACTTAGTGTCGTCGAACACATACGGTTTCGAGTAGCATCGCCACAGATTTCAGAGAACAGGCGATTCTCCTAGTACAGTATCGAACACTTAGATTCAGATAGAACAATTAGTTTAAAATGTAACTATGTGTCGCATCTGGAGTTTCTGCTCTCACAAGGTCGACGACTTAGTTTCGTTGAACACATTCGGTTTCGAGTGGCATCGCCACAGGTTTCAGAGACAGGCGCTGCTACTGGCACAGTATCGAACACTTAGTTTCAGAGAGAACAATTAGTTTAAAATGGAACTATGTTTCGCATCTGGAGTTTCCTCCTTCACAAGGTCGACCATTTAGATTCGTCGAACACATACGGTTTCGAGGAGCATCGCGACTGATTTCAGAGAACACGCGCTTCTCCTGGCACAGTATCGAACACTTAGTTTCAGATGGAACATTTAGTTTAAAATGGTACTAATTACCGCATCTGGAGTTTCCTCTCTCACAAGGTCGGCCACTTAGTTTCGTCGAACACATACGGTTTCGAGTAGCATCGCCACAGATTTCAGAGAACAGGCCCTTCTCCTGGCACAGTATCGAACACTTAGTTTCAGATGGAACATTTAGTTTAAAATGGAACTAAGTTTCTCATCTGGAGTTTCCTCTCTCACAAGGTCGACCACTTAGTTTCGTCGAACACATACGGTTTCGAGTAGCATCGCCACAGATTTCAGAGAACAGGCGCTTCTCCTGGCACAGTATCGAAAACTTAGTTTCAGATAGAACAATCAGTTTAAAATGGAACTAAGTTTCGCATCCGGAATTTCCTCTCCCACCAGGTCGACCACTTAGTTTTGTCGAACACATACGGTTTCGAGTAGCATCGCCACAGATTTCTGAGAACAGGCCCTTCTCCTGGCACAGTATCGAACACTTAGTTTCAGATGGAACATTTAGTTTAAAATGGAACTAAGTTTCTCATCTGGAGTTTCCTCTCTCACAAGGTCGACCACTTAGTTTCGTCGAACACATACGGTTTCGAGTAGCATCGCCACAGATTTCAGAGAACAGGCGCTTCTCCTGGCACAGTATCGAAAACTTAGTTTCAGATAGAACAATCAGTTTAAAATGGAACTAAGTTTCGCATCCGGAATTTCCTCTCCCACAAGGTCGACCACTTAGTTTTGTCGAACACATACGGTTTCGAGTAGCATCGCCACAGATTTCAGAGAACAGGCGATTCTCCTGGTACAGTATCGAACACTTAGATTCAGATAGAACAATTAGTTTATAATGTAACTATGTGTAGCATCTGGAGTTTCTGCTCTCACAAGGTCGACGACTTAGTTTCGTTGAACACATTCGGTTTCGAGTGGCATCGCCACAGGTTTCAGAGACAGGCGCTTCTACTGGCACAGTATCGAAAACTTAGTTTCAGATAGAACAATTAGGTTAAAATGGAACTATGTTTCGCATCTGGAGTTCCCTCTTTCACAAGGTCGACCACTTAGTTTCGCCGAACACATACGGTTTCGAGTGGCATCGCCACAGATTTCAGAGAACAGACGCTTCTCCTGGCAGAGTATCGAACACTTAGTATCGGATAGAACAATTATTTTAAAATGGAACTAAGTTTCGCATTTGGAGTTTCCTCTCTCACAAGGTCGACCACTTAGTTTCGTCGAACACATACGGTGTCGAGTAGCATCGCGACAGATTTCCGAGAACAGGCGATTCTCCTGGCACAGTATCGAACACTAAGTTTCAGATAGAACAATCAGTTTAAAATGGAACTAAGTTTCGCATCCGGAATTTCCTCTCCCACAAGGTCGACCACTTAGTTTCGTCGAACACATACGGTTTCGAGTGGTATCGCCACAGATTTCAGAGACAGGCGCTTCTAATGGCACAGTATCGAAAACTTAGTTTCAGATAGAACAATTGGGTTAAAATGGAACTATGTTTCGCATCTGGAGATCCCTCTTTCACAAGGTCGACCACTTAGTTTTGTCGAACACATACAGTTTCGAGTAGCATCGCCACAGATTTCAGAGAACAGGCGCTTCTCCTGGCACAGTATCGAACACTTAGTTTCAGACAGAACGATTAGTTTAAAATGGAACTAAGTTTCTCATCTGGAGTTTCCTCTCTCACAAGGTCGACCACTTAGTTTCGTCGAACACATACGGTTTCGAGTAGCATCGCCACAGATTTCAGAGAACAGGCGCTTCTCCTGGCACAGTATCGAAAACTTAGTTTCAGATAGAACAATCAGTTTAAAATGGAACTAAGTTTCGCATCCGGAATTTCCTCTCCCACAAGGTCGACCACTTAGCTTTGTCGAACACATACGGTTTCGAGTAGCATCGCCACAGATTTCAGAGAACAGGCGATTCTCCTGGTACAGTATCGAACACTTAGATTCAGATAAAACAATTAGTTTAAAATGTAACTATGTGTCGCATCTGGAGTATCCACTCTCACAAGGTCGACGACTTAGTTGCGTCGAACACATACAGTTTCGAGTGGCATCAGCACAGATTTCAGAGAACAGGCGCTTCTCCTGGAACAGTAACGAGCACTTAGTTCCAGATACAACAATTAGTTTAAAATGCAACTAAGTTTCGCATCTGGAGTTTCCTCTCCCACAAGGTCGACCACTTAGTTTCCGCGAACACATGCGGCCTCGAGTAGCATCGCCACAGATTTCAGAGAACAGGTGCTTCGCCTGGCACAGTATCGAACACTTAGTTTCAGAAAGAACAATTAGTTTAAAATGGAACTATGTTTCGCATTTGGAGTTTCCTCTCTCGCAAGGTGGACCACTTAGTTTCGTCGAACACATACGGTTTCGAGTGGCATCGCCACAGATTTCAGAGAACAGGCGCTTCTCCTGGCACAGTATCGAACGCTTAGTTTTGGATGGAACATTTGGTTTAAAGTGGAACTAAGTTTCGCATCTGGAGTTTCCTCTCTCACAAGGTCGACCATTTAGATTCGTCGAACGCATACGGTTTCGAGTGGCATCGCCACAGATTTCAGAGAACAGGCGCTTCTGCTGGCATAGTATCGAACACTTAGTATCGGATAGAACAATTATTTTAAAATGGAACTAAGTTTCGCATTTGGAGTTTCCTCTCTCACAAGGTCGACCACTTAGTGTCGTCGAACACATACGGTTTCGAGTAGCATCGCCACAGATTTCAGAGAACAGGCGATTCTCCTAGTACAGTATCGAACACTTAGATTCAGATAGAACAATTAGTTTAAAATGTAACTATGTGTCGCATCTGGAGTTTCTGCTCTCACAAGGTCGACGACTTAGTTTCGTTGAACACATTCGGTTTCGAGTGGCATCGCCACAGGTTTCAGAGACAGGCGCTGCTACTGGCACAGTATCGAACACTTAGTTTCAGAGAGAACAATTAGTTTAAAATGGAACTATGTTTCGCATCTGGAGTTTCCTCCTTCACAAGGTCGACCATTTAGATTCGTCGAACACATACGGTTTCGAGGAGCATCGCGACTGATTTCAGAGAACACGCACTTCTCCTGGCACAGTATCGAACACTTAGTTTCAGATGGAACATTTAGTTTAAAATGGTACTAATTACCGCATCTGGAGTTTCCTCTCTCACAAGGTCGGCCACTTAGTTTCGTCGAACACATACGGTTTCGAGTAGCATCGCCACAGATTTCAGAGAACAGGCGCTTCTCCTGGCACAGTATCGAACACTTAGTGTCCGATAGGATTATTAGTTTTAAATGGCACTAAGTTTCGCGTCTGGAGTTTCCTCTCTCACAAGGTCGACCACTCAGTTTCGTCGAACACATACCGTTTCGGGTGGTATCGCCACAGGTTTCACAGAACGGGCGCTTCTCCTGGCACAGTATCGGACACATAGTTTCAGATAGAACAATCAGTTTAAAATGGAATTATGTTTCGCATCTGGAGTATCCTCTCCCACAAGGTCGACCACTTAGTTTCGTCGAACACATACGGTTTCGAGTGGCATCGCCACACATTTCAGAGAACTGGCGCTTCTCCTGGCACAGTATCGAACACTTAGTTTCAGATCGAACAATTAGTTTAAAATGGAACTAAGTTTCGCATCTGGAGTTTCCTCTCTCACAAGGTCGACCACTTAGTTTCGTCGAACACATACGGTTTCGAGTGGCATCGCCACAGATTTCAGAGAACAGGCGCTTCTCCTGGCACAGTATCGAACACTTAGTTTTGGATGGAACATTTGGTTTAAAGTGGAACTAAGTTTCGCATCTGGAGTTTCCTCTCTCACAAGGTCGACCATTTAGATTCGTCGAACGCATACGGTTTCGAGTGGCATCGCCACAGATTTCAGAGAACAGGCGCTTCTGCTGGCATAGTATCGAACACTTAGTTTCAGATAGAACAATTAGTTTAAAATAGAACTAAGTTTCGCATCTGAAGTTTCCTCTCTCACAAGGTCGGCCACTTAGTTGCGTCGAACACATAGAGTTTCGAGTGGCATCGGCACAGATTTCAGAGAACAGGCGCTTCTCCTGGCACAGTATCGAACACTTAGTTTCAGATGGAACATTTAGTTTAAAATTGAACTATGTTTCGCATCTGGAGTTTCCTCTCTGACAAGGTCGACCACTTAGTTTCGCCGAACGCATACGGTTTCGAGTGGCATCACCACAGATTTCAGAGATCAGGCGCTTCTGCTGGCACAGTATCGAACACTTAGTTTCAGATAGAACAATTAGTTTAAAATGGCACTAAGTTTCGCGTCCGGAATTTCCTCTCTCACAAGGTCGACCACTCAGTTTCGTCGAACACATACGGTTTCGAGTGACATCGCGACAGATTTCAGAGAACAGGCGCTTCTCCTGGCACACTATCGAACACTTAGTTTCAGATAGAACAATTAGTTTAAAATGGAACTAAGATTCGCATCTGGAGTTTCCTCTCTCACAAGGTCGACCACTTAGTTTCGTCGAACACATACGGTTTCGAGTGGCATCGCCACACATTTCAGAGAACAGGCGCTTCTCCTAGTACAGTATCGAACACTTAGATTCAGAGAGAACAATTAGTTTAAAATGTAACTATGTGTCGCATCTGGAGTTTCTGCTCTCACAAGGTCGACGACTTAGTTTCGTTGAACACATTCGGTTTCGAGTGGCATCGCCACAGGTTTCAGAGACAGGCGCTTCTACTGGCACAGTATCGAAAACTTAGTTTCAGTTAGAACAATTAATTTAAAATGGTATTAAGTTCCGCATCTGGAGTTTCCTCTCTCACAAGGTCGACCACTTAGTTCCGTCGAACACATACGGTTTCGAGTAGCATCGCCAGAGATTTCAGAGAACAGGCGCTTCTCCTGGCACAGTATCGAAAACTTAGTTTCAGATAGAACAATCAGTTTAAAATGGAACTAAGTTTCGCATCCGGAATTTCCTCTCCCACAAGGTCGACCACTTAGTTTTGTCGAACACATACGGTTTCGAGTAGCATCGCCACAGATTTCTGAGAACAGGCGCTTCTACTGGCACAGTATCGAAAACTTAGTTTCAGATAGAACAATTAGTTTAAAATGGAACTAAGATTCGCATCTGGAGTTTCCTCTCTCACAAGGTCGACCACTTAGTTTCGTCGAACACATACGGTTTCGAGTGGCATCGCCACACATTTCAGAGAACAGGCGCTTCTCCTGGCACAGTATCGGACACATAGTTTCAGATAGAACAATTAATTTAAAATGGTATTAAGTTCCGCATCTGGAGTTTCCTCTCTCACAAGGTCGACCACTTAGTTCCGTCGAACACATACGGTTTCGAGTAGCATCGCCACAGATTTCTGAGAACAGGCCCTTCTCCTGGCACAGTATCGAACACTTAGTTTCAGATGGAACATTTAGTTTAAAATGGAACTAAGATTCGCATCTGGAGTTTCCTCTCTCACAAGGTCGACCACTTAGTTTCGTCGAACACATACGGTTTCGAGTGGCATCGCCACAGATTTCAGAGAACAGGCGCTTCTCCTGGCACAGTATCGAACACTTAGTTTTGGATGGAACATTTGGTTTAAAGTGGAACTAAGTTTCGCATCTGGAGTTTCCTCTCTCACAAGGTCGACCATTTAGATTCGTCGAACGCATACGGTTTCGAGTGGCATCGCCACAGATTTCAGAGAACAGGCGCTTCTGCTGGCATAGTATCGAACACTTAGTTTCAGATAGAACAATTAGTTTAAAATAGAACTAAGTTTCGCATCTGAAGTTTCCTCTCTCACAAGGTCGGCCACTTAGTTGCGTCGAACACATAGAGTTTCGAGTGGCATCGGCACAGATTTCAGAGAACAGGCGCTTCTCCTGGCACAGTATCGAACACTTAGTTTCAGATGGAACATTTAGTTTAAAATTGAACTATGTTTCGCATCTGGAGTTTCCTCTCTGACAAGGTCGACCACTTAGTTTCGCCGAACGCATACGGTTTCGAGTGGCATCACCACAGATTTCAGAGATCAGGCGCTTCTGCTGGCACAGTATCGAACACTTAGTTTCAGATAGAACAATTAGTTTAAAATGGCACTAAGTTTCGCGTCCGGAATTTCCTCTCTCACAAGGTCGACCACTCAGTTTCGTCGAACACATACGGTTTCGAGTGACATCGCGACAGATTTCAGAGAACAGGCGCTTCTCCTGGCACACTATCGAACACTTAGTTTCAGATAGAACAATTAGTTTAAAATGGAACTAAGATTCGCATCTGGAGTTTCCTCTCTCACAAGGTCGACCACTTAGTTTCGTCGAACACATACGGTTTCGAGTGGCATCGCCACACATTTCAGAGAACAGGCGCTTCTCCTAGTACAGTATCGAACACTTAGATTCAGAGAGAACAATTAGTTTAAAATGTAACTATGTGTCGCATCTGGAGTTTCTGCTCTCACAAGGTCGACGACTTAGTTTCGTTGAACACATTCGGTTTCGAGTGGCATCGCCACAGGTTTCAGAGACAGGCGCTTCTACTGGCACAGTATCGAAAACTTAGTTTCAGTTAGAACAATTAATTTAAAATGGTATTAAGTTCCGCATCTGGAGTTTCCTCTCTCACAAGGTCGACCACTTAGTTCCGTCGAACACATACGGTTTCGAGTAGCATCGCCAGAGATTTCAGAGAACAGGCGCTTCTCCTGGCACAGTATCGAAAACTTAGTTTCAGATAGAACAATCAGTTTAAAATGGAACTAAGTTTCGCATCCGGAATTTCCTCTCCCACAAGGTCGACCACTTAGTTTTGTCGAACACATACGGTTTCGAGTAGCATCGCCACAGATTTCTGAGAACAGGCGCTTCTACTGGCACAGTATCGAAAACTTAGTTTCAGATAGAACAATTAGTTTAAAATGGAACTAAGATTCGCATCTGGAGTTTCCTCTCTCACAAGGTCGACCACTTAGTTTCGTCGAACACATACGGTTTCGAGTGGCATCGCCACACATTTCAGAGAACAGGCGCTTCTCCTGGCACAGTATCGGACACATAGTTTCAGATAGAACAATTAATTTAAAATGGTATTAAGTTCCGCATCTGGAGTTTCCTCTCTCACAAGGTCGACCACTTAGTTCCGTCGAACACATACGGTTTCGAGTAGCATCGCCACAGATTTCTGAGAACAGGCCCTTCTCCTGGCACAGTATCGAACACTTAGTTTCAGATGGAACATTTAGTTTAAAATGGAACTAAGATTCGCATCTGGAGTTTCCTCTCTCACAAGGTCGACCACTTAGTTTCGTCGAACACATACGGTTTCGAGTGGCATCGCCACACATTTCAGAGAACAGGCGCTTCTCCTGGCACAGTATCGGACACATAGTTTCAGATAGAACAATTAATTTAAAATGGTATTAAGTTCCGCATCTGGAGTTTCCTCTCTCACAAGGTCGACCACTTAGTTCCGTCGAACACATACGGTTTCGAGTAGCATCGCCACAGATTTCTGAGAACAGGCCCTTCTCCTGGCACAGTATCGAACACTTAGTTTCAGATGGAACATTTAGTTTAAAATGGAACTAAGTTTCTCATCTGGAGTTTCCTCTCTCACAAGGTCGACCACTTAGTTTCGTCGAACACATACGGTTTCGAGTAGCATCGCCACAGATTTCAGAGAACAGGCGCTTCTCCTGGCACAGTATCGAAAACTTAGTTTCAGATAGAACAATCAGTTTAAAATGGAACTAAGTTTCGCATCCGGAATTTCCTCTCCCACAAGGTCGACCACTTAGTTTTGTCGAACACATACGGTTTCGAGTAGCATCGCCACAGATTTCTGAGAACAGGCCCTTCTCCTGGCACAGTATCGAACACTTAGTTTCAGATGGAACATTTAGTTTAAAATGGAACTAAGTTTCTCATCTGGAGTTTCCTCTCTCACAAGGTCGACCACTTAGTTTCGTCGAACACATACGGTTTCGAGTAGCATCGCCACAGATTTCAGAGAACAGGCGCTTCTCCTGGCACACTATCGAACACTTAGTTTCAGATAGAACAATTAGTTTAAAATGGAACTAAGATTCGCATCTGGAGTTTCCTCTCTCACAAGGTCGACCACTTAGTTTCGTCGAACACATACGGTTTCGAGTGGCATCGCCACACATTTCAGAGAACAGGCGCTTCTCCTAGTACAGTATCGAACACTTAGATTCAGAGAGAACAATTAGTTTAAAATGTAACTATGTGTCGCATCTGGAGTTTCTGCTCTCACAAGGTCGACGACTTAGTTTCGTTGAACACATTCGGTTTCGAGTGGCATCGCCACAGGTTTCAGAGACAGGCGCTTCTACTGGCACAGTATCGAAAACTTAGTTTCAGTTAGAACAATTAATTTAAAATGGTATTAAGTTCCGCATCTGGAGTTTCCTCTCTCACAAGGTCGACCACTTAGTTCCGTCGAACACATACGGTTTCGAGTAGCATCGCCAGAGATTTCAGAGAACAGGCGCTTCTCCTGGCACAGTATCGAAAACTTAGTTTCAGATAGAACAATCAGTTTAAAATGGAACTAAGTTTCTCATCTGGAGTTTCCTCTCTCACAAGGTCGACCACTTAGTTTCGTCGAACACATACGGTTTCGAGTAGCATCGCCACAGATTTCAGAGAACAGGCGCTTCTCCTGGCACAGTATCGAAAACTTAGTTTCAGATAGAACAATCAGTTTAAAATGGAACTAAGTTTCGCATCCGGAATTTCCTCTCCCACAAGGTCGACCACTTAGTTTTGTCGAACACATACGGTTTCGAGTAGCATCGCCACAGATTTCTGAGAACAGGCCCTTCTCCTGGCACAGTATCGAACACTTAGTTTCAGATGGAACATTTAGTTTAAAATGGAACTAAGTTTCTCATCTGGAGTTTCCTCTCTCACAAGGTCGACCACTTAGTTTCGTCGAACACATACGGTTTCGAGTAGCATCGCCACAGATTTCAGAGAACAGGCGCTTCTCCTGGCACAGTATCGAAAACTTAGTTTCAGATAGAACAATCAGTTTAAAATGGAACTAAGTTTCGCATCCGGAATTTCCTCTCCCACAAGGTCGACCACTTAGTTTTGTCGAACACATACGGTTTCGAGTAGCATCGCCACAGATTTCAGAGAACAGGCGATTCTCCTGGTACAGTATCGAACACTTAGATTCAGATAGAACAATTAGTTTAAAATGTAACTATGTGTCGCATCTGGAGTTTCTGCTCTCACAAGGTCGACGACTTAGTTTCGTTGAACACATTCGGTTTCGAGTGGCATCGCCACAGGTTTCAGAGACAGGCGCTGCTACTGGCACAGTATCGAACACTTAGTTTCAGAGAGAACAATTAGTTTAAAATGGAACTATGTTTCGCATCTGGAGTTTCCTCCTTCACAAGGTCGACCATTTAGATTCGTCGAACACATACGGTTTCGAGGAGCATCGCGACTGATTTCAGAGAACACGCGCTTCTCCTGGCACAGTATCGAACACTTAGTTTCAGATGGAACATTTAGTTTAAAATGGTACTAATTACCGCATCTGGAGTTTCCTCTCTCACAAGGTCGGCCACTTAGTTTCGTCGAACACATACGGTTTCGAGTAGCATCGCCACAGATTTCAGAGAACAGGCGCTTCTCCTGGCACAGTATCGAACACTTAGTGTCCGATAGGATTATTAGTTTTAAATGGCACTAAGTTTCGCATCTGAAGTTTCCTCTCTCAAAAGGTCGGCCACTTAGTTGCGTCGAACACATAGAGTTTCGAGTGGCATCGGCACAGATTTCAGAGAACAGGCGCTTCTCCTGGCACAGTATCGAACACTTAGTTTCAGATGGAACATTTAGTTTAAAATTGAACTATGTTTCGCATCTGGAGTTTCCTCTCTGACAAGGTCGACCACTTAGTTTCGCCGAACGCATACGGTTTCGAGTGGCATCACCACAGATTTCAGAGATCAGGCGCTTCTGCTGGCACAGTATCGAACACTTAGTTTCAGATAGAACAATTAGTTTAAAATGGCACTAAGTTTCGCGTCCGGAATTTCCTCTCTCACAAGGTCGACCACTCAGTTTCGTCGAACACATACGGTTTCGAGTGACATCGCGACAGATTTCAGAGAACAGGCGCTTCTCCTGGCACACTATCGAACACTTAGTTTCAGATAGAACAATTAGTTTAAAATGGAACTAAGATTCGCATCTGGAGTTTCCTCTCTCACAAGGTCGACCACTTAGTTTCGTCGAACACATACGGTTTCGAGTGGCATCGCCACACATTTCAGAGAACAGGCGCTTCTCCTAGTACAGTATCGAACACTTAGATTCAGAGAGAACAATTAGTTTAAAATGTAACTATGTGTCGCATCTGGAGTTTCTGCTCTCACAAGGTCGACGACTTAGTTTCGTTGAACACATTCGGTTTCGAGTGGCATCGCCACAGGTTTCAGAGACAGGCGCTTCTACTGGCACAGTATCGAAAACTTAGTTTCAGTTAGAACAATTAATTTAAAATGGTATTAAGTTCCGCATCTGGAGTTTCCTCTCTCACAAGGTCGACCACTTAGTTCCGTCGAACACATACGGTTTCGAGTAGCATCGCCAGAGATTTCAGAGAACAGGCGCTTCTCCTGGCACAGTATCGAAAACTTAGTTTCAGATAGAACAATCAGTTTAAAATGGAACTAAGTTTCGCATCCGGAATTTCCTCTCCCACAAGGTCGACCACTTAGTTTTGTCGAACACATACGGTTTCGAGTAGCATCGCCACAGATTTCTGAGAACAGGCGCTTCTACTGGCACAGTATCGAAAACTTAGTTTCAGATAGAACAATTAGTTTAAAATGGAACTAAGATTCGCATCTGGAGTTTCCTCTCTCACAAGGTCGACCATTTAGATTCGTCGAACGCATACGATTTCGAGTGGCATCGCCACAGATTTCAGAGAACAGGCGCTTCTGCTGGCATAGTATCGAACACTTAGTATCGGATAGAACAATTATTTTAAAATGGAACTAAGTTTCGCATCTGGAGTTTCCTCTCTCACAAGGTCGACCACTTAGTGTCGTCGAACACATACGGTTTCGAGTAGCATCGCCACAGATTTCAGAGAACAGGCGATTCTCCTAGTACAGTATCGAACACTTAGATTCAGATAGAACAATTAGTTTAAAATGTAACTATGTGTCGCATCTGGAGTTTCTGCTCTCACAAGGTCGACGACTTAGTTTCGTTGAACACATTCGGTTTCGAGTGGCATCGCCACAGGTTTCAGAGACAGGCGCTGCTACTGGCACAGTATCGAACACTTAGTTTCAGAGAGAACAATTAGTTTAAAATGGAACTATGTTTCGCATCTGGAGTTTCCTCCTTCACAAGGTCGACCATTTAGATTCGTCGAACACATACGGTTTCGAGGAGCATCGCGACTGATTTCAGAGAACACGCGCTTCTCCTGGCACAGTATCGAACACTTAGTTTCAGATGGAACATTTAGTTTAAAATGGTACTAATTACCGCATCTGGAGTTTCCTCTCTCACAAGGTCGGCCACTTAGTTTCGTCGAACACATACGGTTTCGAGTAGCATCGCCACAGATTTCAGAGAACAGGCGCTTCTCCTGGCACAGTATCGAACACTTAGTGTCCGATAGGATTATTAGTTTTAAATGGCACTAAGTTTCGCGTCTGGAGTTTCCTGTCTCACAAGGTCGACCACTCAGTTTCGTCGAACACATACCGTTTCGGGTGGTATCGCCACAGGTTTCACAGAACGGGCGCTTCTCCTGGCACAGTATCGGACACATAGTTTCAGATAGAACAATCAGTTTAAAATGGAATTATGTTTCGCATCTGGAGTATCCTCTCCCACAAGGTCGACCACTTAGTTTCGTCGAACACATACGGTTTCGAGTGGCATCGCCACACATTTCAGAGAACTGGCGCTTCTCCTGGCACAGTATCGAACACTTAGTTTCAGATCGAACAATTAGTTTAAAATGGAACTATGTTTCGCATCTGGAGTTTCCTCTCTCACAAGGTCGACCACTTAGTTTCGTCGAACACATACGGTTTCGAGTGGCATCGCCACAGATTTCAGAGAACAGGCGCTTCTCCTGGCACAGTATCGAACACTTAGTTTTGGATGGAACATTTGGTTTAAAGTGGAACTAAGTTTCGCATCTGGAGTTTCCTCTCTCACAAGGTCGACCATTTAGATTCGTCGAACGCATACGGTTTCGAGTGGCATCGCCACAGATTTCAGAGAACAGGCGCTTCTGCTGGCATAGTATCGAACACTTAGTTTCAGATAGAACAATTAGTTTAAAATAGAACTAAGTTTCGCATCTGAAGTTTCCTCTCTCACAAGGTCGGCCACTTAGTTGCGTCGAACACATAGAGTTTCGAGTGGCATCGGCACAGATTTCAGAGAACAGGCGCTTCTCCTGGCACAGTATCGAACACTTAGTTTCAGATGGAACATTTAGTTTAAAATTGAACTATGTTTCGCATCTGGAGTTTCCTCTCTGACAAGGTCGACCACTTAGTTTCGCCGAACGCATACGGTTTCGAGTGGCATCACCACAGATTTCAGAGATCAGGCGCTTCTGCTGGCACAGTATCGAACACTTAGTTTCAGATAGAACAATTAGTTTAAAATGGCACTAAGTTTCGCGTCCGGAATTTCCTCTCTCACAAGGTCGACCACTCAGTTTCGTCGAACACATACGGTTTCGAGTGACATCGCGACAGATTTCAGAGAACAGGCGCTTCTCCTGGCACACTATCGAACACTTAGTTTCAGATAGAACAATTAGTTTAAAATGGAACTAAGATTCGCATCTGGAGTTTCCTCTCTCACAAGGTCGACCACTTAGTTTCGTCGAACACATACGGTTTCGAGTGGCATCGCCACACATTTCAGAGAACAGGCGCTTCTCCTAGTACAGTATCGAACACTTAGATTCAGAGAGAACAATTAGTTTAAAATGTAACTATGTGTCGCATCTGGAGTTTCTGCTCTCACAAGGTCGACGACTTAGTTTCGTTGAACACATTCGGTTTCGAGTGGCATCGCCACAGGTTTCAGAGACAGGCGCTTCTACTGGCACAGTATCGAAAACTTAGTTTCAGTTAGAACAATTAATTTAAAATGGTATTAAGTTCCGCATCTGGAGTTTCCTCTCTCACAAGGTCGACCACTTAGTTCCGTCGAACACATACGGTTTCGAGTAGCATCGCCAGAGATTTCAGAGAACAGGCGCTTCTCCTGGCACAGTATCGAAAACTTAGTTTCAGATAGAACAATCAGTTTAAAATGGAACTAAGTTTCGCATCCGGAATTTCCTCTCCCACAAGGTCGACCACTTAGTTTTGTCGAACACATACGGTTTCGAGTAGCATCGCCACAGATTTCTGAGAACAGGCGCTTCTACTGGCACAGTATCGAAAACTTAGTTTCAAATAGAACAATTAGTTTAAAATGGAACTAACAAGGTCGACCACTTAGTTTCTTCGAACACATACGGTTTCGAGTGGCATCGCAACACATTTCAGAGAACAGCCGCTTCTCCCGGCACAGTATCGGACACATAGTTTCAGATAGAACAATTAATTTAAAATGGTATTAAGTTCCGCATCTGGAGTTTCCTCTCTCACAAGGTCGACCACTTAGTTCCGTCGAACACATACGGTTTCGAGTAGCATCGCCACAGATTTCTGAGAACAGGCCCTTCTCCTGGCACAGTATCGAACACTTAGTTTCAGATGGAACATTTAGTTTAAAATGGAACTAAGATTCGCATCTGGAGTTTCCTCTCTCACAAGGTCGACCACTTAGTTTCGTCGAACACATACGGTTTCGAGTGGCATCGCCACACATTTCAGAGAACAGGCGCTTCTCCTGGCACAGTATCGGACACATAGTTTCAGATAGAACAATTAATTTAAAATGGTATTAAGTTCCGCATCTGGAGTTTCCTCTCTCACAAGGTCGACCACTTAGTTCCGTCGAACACATACGGTTTCGAGTAGCATCGCCACAGATTTCTGAGAACAGGCCCTTCTCCTGGCACAGTATCGAACACTTAGTTTCAGATGGAACATTTAGTTTAAAATGGAACTAAGTTTCTCATCTGGAGTTTCCTCTCTCACAAGGTCGACCACTTAGTTTCGTCGAACACATACGGTTTCGAGTAGCATCGCCACAGATTTCAGAGAACAGGCGCTTCTCCTGGCACAGTATCGAAAACTTAGTTTCAGATAGAACAATCAGTTTAAAATGGAACTAAGTTTCGCATCCGGAATTTCCTCTCCCACAAGGTCGACCACTTAGTTTTGTCGAACACATACGGTTTCGAGTAGCATCGCCACAGATTTCTGAGAACAGGCCCTTCTCCTGGCACAGTATCGAACACTTAGTTTCAGATGGAACATTTAGTTTAAAATGGAACTAAGTTTCTCATCTGGAGTTTCCTCTCTCACAAGGTCGACCACTTAGTTTCGTCGAACACATACGGTTTCGAGTAGCATCGCCACAGATTTCAGAGAACAGGCGCTTCTCCTGGCACAGTATCGAAAACTTAGTTTCAGATAGAACAATCAGTTTAAAATGGAACTAAGTTTCGCATCCGGAATTTCCTCTCCCACAAGGTCGACCACTTAGTTTTGTCGAACACATACGGTTTCGAGTAGCATCGCCACAGATTTCAGAGAACAGGCGATTCTCCTGGTACAGTATCGAACACTTAGATTCAGATAGAACAATTAGTTTAAAATGTAACTATGTGTCGCATCTGGAGTTTCTGCTCTCACAAGGTCGACGACTTAGTTTCGTTGAACACATTCGGTTTCGAGTGGCATCGCCACAGGTTTCAGAGACAGGCGCTGCTACTGGCACAGTATCGAACACTTAGTTTCAGAGAGAACAATTAGTTTAAAATGGAACTATGTTTCGCATCTGGAGTTTCCTCCTTCACAAGGTCGACCATTTAGATTCGTCGAACACATACGGTTTCGAGGAGCATCGCGACTGATTTCAGAGAACACGCGCTTCTCCTGGCACAGTATCGAACACTTAGTTTCAGATGGAACATTTAGTTTAAAATGGTACTAATTACCGCATCTGGAGTTTCCTCTCTCACAAGGTCGGCCACTTAGTTTCGTCGAACACATACGGTTTCGAGTAGCATCGCCACAGATTTCAGAGAACAGGCGCTTCTCCTGGCACAGTATCGAACACTTAGTGTCCGATAGGATTATTAGTTTTAAATGGCACTAAGTTTCGCGTCTGGAGTTTCCTCTCTCACAAGGTCGACCACTCAGTTTCGTCGAACACATACCGTTTCGGGTGGTATCGCCACAGGTTTCACAGAACGGGCGCTTCTCCTGGCACAGTATCGGACACATAGTTTCAGATAGAACAATCAGTTTAAAATGGAATTATGTTTCGCATCTGGAGTATCCTCTCCCACAAGGTCGACCACTTAGTTTCGTCGAACACATACGGTTTCGAGTGGCATCGCCACACATTTCAGAGAACTGGCGCTTCTCCTGGCACAGTATCGAACACTTAGTTTCAGATCGAACAATTAGTTTAAAATGGAACTAAGTTTCGCATCTGGAGTTTCCTCTCTCACAAGGTCGACCACTTAGTTTCGTCGAACACATACGGTTTCGAGTGGCATCGCCACAGATTTCAGAGAACAGGCGCTTCTCCTGGCACAGTATCGAACACTTAGTTTTGGATGGAACATTTGGTTTAAAGTGGAACTAAGTTTCGCATCTGGAGTTTCCTCTCTCACAAGGTCGACCATTTAGATTCGTCGAACGCATACGGTTTCGAGTGGCATCGCCACAGATTTCAGAGAACAGGCGCTTCTGCTGGCATAGTATCGAACACTTAGTTTCAGATAGAACAATTAGTTTAAAATAGAACTAAGTTTCGCATCTGAAGTTTCCTCTCTCACAAGGTCGGCCACTTAGTTGCGTCGAACACATAGAGTTTCGAGTGGCATCGGCACAGATTTCAGAGAACAGGCGCTTCTCCTGGCACAGTATCGAACACTTAGTTTCAGATGGAACATTTAGTTTAAAATTGAACTATGTTTCGCATCTGGAGTTTCCTCTCTGACAAGGTCGACCACTTAGTTTCGCCGAACGCATACGGTTTCGAGTGGCATCACCACAGATTTCAGAGATCAGGCGCTTCTGCTGGCACAGTATCGAACACTTAGTTTCAGATAGAACAATTAGTTTAAAATGGCACTAAGTTTCGCGTCCGGAATTTCCTCTCTCACAAGGTCGACCACTCAGTTTCGTCGAACACATACGGTTTCGAGTGACATCGCGACAGATTTCAGAGAACAGGCGCTTCTCCTGGCACACTATCGAACACTTAGTTTCAGATAGAACAATCAGTTTAAAATGGAACTAAGTTTCGCATCCGGAATTTCCTCTCCCACAAGGTCGACCACTTAGTTTTGTCGAACACATACGGTTTCGAGTAGCATCGCCACAGATTTCAGAGAACAGGCGATTCTCCTGGTACAGTATCGAACACTTAGATTCAGATAGAACAATTAGTTTAAAATGTAACTATGTGTCGCATCTGGAGTTTCTGCTCTCACAAGGTCGACGACTTAGTTTCGTTGAACACATTCGGTTTCGAGTGGCATCGCCACAGGTTTCAGAGACAGGCGCTGCTACTGGCACAGTATCGAACACTTAGTTTCAGAGAGAACAATTAGTTTAAAATGGAACTATGTTTCGCATCTGGAGTTTCCTCCTTCACAAGGTCGACCATTTAGATTCGTCGAACACATACGGTTTCGAGGAGCATCGCGACTGATTTCAGAGAACACGCGCTTCTCCTGGCACAGTATCGAACACTTAGTTTCAGATGGAACATTTAGTTTAAAATGGTACTAATTACCGCATCTGGAGTTTCCTCTCTCACAAGGTCGGCCACTTAGTTTCGTCGAACACATACGGTTTCGAGTAGCATCGCCACAGATTTCAGAGAACAGGCGCTTCTCCTGGCACAGTATCGAACACTTAGTGTCCGATAGGATTATTAGTTTTAAATGGCACTAAGTTTCGCGTCTGGAGTTTCCTCTCTCACAAGGTCGACCACTCAGTTTCGTCGAACACATACCGTTTCGGGTGGTATCGCCACAGGTTTCACAGAACGGGCGCTTCTCCTGGCACAGTATCGGACACATAGTTTCAGATAGAACAATCAGTTTAAAATGGAATTATGTTTCGCATCTGGAGTATCCTCTCCCACAAGGTCGACCACTTAGTTTCGTCGAACACATACGGTTTCGAGTGGCATCGCCACACATTTCAGAGAACTGGCGCTTCTCCTGGCACAGTATCGAACACTTAGTTTCAGATCGAACAATTAGTTTAAAATGGAACTAAGTTTCGCATCTGGAGTTTCCTCTCTCACAAGGTCGACCACTTAGTTTCGTCGAACACATACGGTTTCGAGTGGCATCGCCACAGATTTCAGAGAACAGGCGCTTCTCCTGGCACAGTATCGAACACTTAGTTTTGGATGGAACATTTGGTTTAAAGTGGAACTAAGTTTCGCATCTGGAGTTTCCTCTCTCACAAGGTCGACCATTTAGATTCGTCGAACGCATACGGTTTCGAGTGGCATCGCCACAGATTTCAGAGAACAGGCGCTTCTGCTGGCATAGTATCGAACACTTAGTTTCAGATAGAACAATTAGTTTAAAATGGAACTAAGTTTCGCATCTGAAGTTTCCTCTCTCACAAGGTCGGCCACTTAGTTGCGTCGAACACATAGAGTTTCGAGTGGCATCGGCACAGATTTCAGAGAACAGGCGCTTCTCCTGGCACAGTATCGAACACTTAGTTTCAGATGGAACATTTAGTTTAAAATTGAACTATGTTTCGCATCTGGAGTTTCCTCTCTGACAAGGTCGACCACTTAGTTTCGCCGAACGCATACGGTTTCGAGTGGCATCACCACAGATTTCAGAGATCAGGCGCTTCTGCTGGCACAGTATCGAACACTTAGTTTCAGATAGAACAATTAGTTTAAAATGGCACTAAGTTTCGCGTCCGGAATTTCCTCTCTCACAAGGTCGACCACTCAGTTTCGTCGAACACATACGGTTTCGAGTGACATCGCGACAGATTTCAGAGAACAGGCGCTTCTCCTGGCACACTATCGAACACTTAGTTTCAGATAGAACAATTAGTTTAAAATGGAACTAAGATTCGCATCTGGAGTTTCCTCTCTCACAAGGTCGACCACTTAGTTTCGTCGAACACATACGGTTTCGAGTGGCATCGCCACACATTTCAGAGAACAGGCGCTTCTCCTAGTACAGTATCGAACACTTAGATTCAGAGAGAACAATTAGTTTAAAATGTAACTATGTGTCGCATCTGGAGTTTCTGCTCTCACAAGGTCGACGACTTAGTTTCGTTGAACACATTCGGTTTCGAGTGGCATCGCCACAGGTTTCAGAGACAGGCGCTTCTACTGGCACAGTATCGAAAACTTAGTTTCAGTTAGAACAATTAATTTAAAATGGTATTAAGTTCCGCATCTGGAGTTTCCTCTCTCACAAGGTCGACCACTTAGTTCCGTCGAACACATACGGTTTCGAGTAGCATCGCCAGAGATTTCAGAGAACAGGCGCTTCTCCTGGCACAGTATCGAAAACTTAGTTTCAGATAGAACAATCAGTTTAAAATGGAACTAAGTTTCGCATCCGGAATTTCCTCTCCCACAAGGTCGACCACTTAGTTTTGTCGAACACATACGGTTTCGAGTAGCATCGCCACAGATTTCTGAGAACAGGCGCTTCTACTGGCACAGTATCGAACACTTAGTTTCAGATAGAACAATTAGTTTAAAATGGAACTAAGATTCGCATCTGGAGTTTCCTCTCTCACAAGGTCGACCACTTAGTTTCGTCGAACACATACGGTTTCGAGTGGCATCGCCACAGATTTCAGAGAACAGGCGCTTCTCCTGGCACAGTATCGGACACATAGTTTCAGATAGAACAATTAATTTAAAATGGTATTAAGTTCCGCATCTGGAGTTTCCTCTCTCACAAGGTCGACCACTTAGTTCCGTCGAACACATACGGTTTCGAGTAGCATCGCCACAGATTTCTGAGAACAGGCCCTTCTCCTGGCACAGTATCGAACACTTAGTTTCAGATGGAACATTTAGTTTAAAATGGAACTAAGATTCGCATCTGGAGTTTCCTCTCTCACAAGGTCGACCACTTAGTTTCGTCGAACACATACGGTTTCGAGTGGCATCGTCACACATTTCAGAGAACAGGCGCTTCTCCTGGCACAGTATCGGACACATAGTTTCAGATAGAACAATTAATTTAAAATGGTATTAAGTTCCGCATCTGGAGTTTCCTCTCTCACAAGGTCGACCACTTAGTTCCGTCGAACACATACGGTTTCGAGTAGCATCGCCACAGATTTCTGAGAACAGGCCCTTCTCCTGGCACAGTATCGAACACTTAGTTTCAGATGGAACATTTAGTTTAAAATGGAACTAAGTTTCTCATCTGGAGTTTCCTCTCTCACAAGGTCGACCACTTAGTTTCGTCGAACACATACGGTTTCGAGTAGCATCGCCACAGATTTCAGAGAACAGGCGCTTCTCCTGGCACAGTATCGAAAACTTAGTTTCAGATAGAACAATCAGTTTAAAATGGAACTAAGTTTCGCATCCGGAATTTCCTCTCCCACAAGGTCGACCACTTAGTTTTGTCGAACACATACGGTTTCGAGTAGCATCGCCACAGATTTCTGAGAACAGGCCCTTCTCCTGGCACAGTATCGAACACTTAGTTTCAGATGGAACATTTAGTTTAAAATGGAACTAAGTTTCTCATCTGGAGTTTCCTCTCTCACAAGGTCGACCACTTAGTTTCGTCGAACACATACGGTTTCGAGTAGCATCGCCACAGATTTCTGAGAACAGGCCCTTCTCCTGGCACAGTATCGAACACTTAGTTTCAGATGGAACATTTAGTTTAAAATGGAACTAAGTTTCTCATCTGGAGTTTCCTCTCTCACAAGGTCGACCACTTAGTTTCGTCGAACACATACGGTTTCGAGTAGCATCGCCACAGATTTCAGAGAACAGGCGCTTCTCCTGGCACAGTATCGAAAACTTAGTTTCAGATAGAACAATCAGTTTAAAATGGAACTAAGTTTCGCATCCGGAATTTCCTCTCCCACAAGGTCGACCACTTAGTTTTGTCGAACACATACGGTTTCGAGTAGCATCGCCACAGATTTCAGAGAACAGGCGATTCTCCTGGTACAGTATCGAACACTTAGATTCAGATAGAACAATTAGTTTAAAATGTAACTATGTGTCGCATCTGGAGTTTCTGCTCTCACAAGGTCGACGACTTAGTTTCGTTGAACACATTCGGTTTCGAGTGGCATCGCCACAGGTTTCAGAGACAGGCGCTTCTACTGGCACAGTATCGAAAACTTAGTTTCAGATAGAACAATTAGGTTAAAATGGAACTATGTTTCGCATCTGGAGTTCCCTCTTTCACAAGGTCGACCACTTAGTTTCGCCGAACACATACGGTTTCGAGTGGCATCGCCACAGATTACAGAGAACAGACGCTTCTCCTGGCAGAGTATCGAACACTTAGTATCGGATAGAACAATTATTTTAAAATGGAACTAAGTTTCGCATCTGGAGTTTCCTCTCTCACAAGGTCGACCACTTAGTTTCGTCGAACACATACGGTTTCGAGTAGCATCGCCACAGATTTCAGAGAACAGGCGATTCTCCTAGTACAGTATCGAACACTTAGATTCAGAGAGAACAATTAGTTTAAAATGTAACTATGTGTCGCATTTGGAGTTTCTGCTCTCACAAGGTCGACGACTTAGTTTCGTTGAACACATTCGGTTTCGAGTGGCATCGCCACAGGTTTCAGAGACAGGCGCTTCTACTGGCACAGTATCGAAAACTTAGTTGCAGTTAGAATAATTAGTTTAAAATGGAAATATATTTCGCATTTGGAGTTTCCTCTATCACAAGGTCGACCACTTAGTTTCGTCGAACACATACGGTGTCGAGTAGCATCGCGACAGATTTCCGAGAACAGGCGATTCTCCTGGCACAGTATCGAACACTAAGTTTCAGATAGAACAATCAGTTTAAAATGGAACTAAGTTTCGCATCCGGAATTTCCTCTCCCACAAGGTCGACCACTTAGTTTCGTCGAAGACATACGGTTTCGAGTGGTATCGCCACAGATTTCAGAGACAGGCGCTTCTACTGGCACAGTATCGAAAACTTAGTTTCAGATAGAACAATCAGTTTAAAATGGAACTAAGTTTCGCATCCGGAATTTCCTCTCCCACAAGGTCGACCACTTAGTTTTGTCGAACACATACGGTTTCGAGTAGCATCGCCACAGATTTCTGAGAACAGGCCCTTCTCCTGGCACAGTATCGAACACTTAGTTTCAGATGGAACATTTAGTTTAAAATGGAACTAAGTTTCTCATCTGGAGTTTCCTCTCTCACAAGGTCGACCACTTAGTTTCGTCGAACACATACGGTTTCGAGTAGCATCGCCACAGATTTCAGAGCACAGGCGCTTCTCCTGGCACAGTATCGAAAACTTAGTTTCAGATAGAACAATCAGTTTAAAATGGAACTAAGTTTCGCATCCGGAATTTCCTCTCCCACAAGGTCGACCACTTAGTTTTGTCGAACACATACGGTTTCGAGTAGCATCGCCACAGATTTCAGAGAACAGGCGATTCTCCTGGTACAGTATCGAACACTTACATTCAGATAGAACAATTAGTTTAAAATGTAACTATGTGTCGCATCTGGAGTTTCTGCTCTCACAAGGTCGACGACTTAGTTTCGTTGAACACATTCGGTTTCGAGTGGCATCGCCACAGGTTTCAGAGACAGGCGCTTCTACTGGCACAGTATCGAAAACTTAGTTTCAGATAGAACAATTAGGTTAAAATGGAACTATGTTTCGCATCTGGAGTTCCCTCTTTCACAAGGTCGACCACTTAGTTTCGCCGAACACATACGGTTTCGAGTGGCATCGCCACAGATTTCAGAGAACAGACGCTTCTCCTGGCAGAGTATCGAACACTTAGTATCGGATAGAACAATTATTTTAAAATGGAACTAAGTTTCGCATCTGGAGTTTCCTCTCTCACAAGGTCGACCACTTAGTTTCGTCGAACACATACGGTTTCGAGTAGCATCGCCACAGATTTCAGAGAACAGGCGATTCTCCTAGTATCGAACACTTAGATTCAGAGAGAACAATTAGTTTAAAATGTAACTATGTGTCGCATCTGGAGTTTCTGCTCTCACAAGGTCGACGACTTAGTTTCGTTGAACACATTCGGTTTCGAGTGGCATCGCCACAGGTTTCAGAGACAGGCGCTTCTACTGGCACAGTATCGAAAACTTAGTTTCAGTTAGAATAATTAGTTTAAAAGGGAAATATATTTCGCATTTGGAGTTTCCTCTCTCACAAGGTCGACCACTTAGTTTCGTCGAACACATACGGTGTCGAGTAGCATCGCGACAGATTTCCGAGAACAGGCCATTCTCCTGGCACAGTATCGAACACTAAGTTTCAGATAGAACAATCAGTTTAAAATGGAACTAAGTTTCGCATCCGGAATTTCCTCTCCCACAAGGTCGACCACTTAGTTTCGTCGAACACATACGGTTTCGAGTGGTATCGCCACAGATTTCAGAGACAGGCGCTTCTACTGGCACAGTATCGAAAACTTAGTTTCAGATAGAACAATCAGTTTAAAATGTAACTATGTGTCGCATCTGGAGTATCCACTCTCACAAGGTCGACGACTTAGTTGCGTCGAACACATACAGTTTCGAGTGGCATCAGCACAGATTTCAGAGAACAGGCGCTTCTCCTGGAACAGTAACGAGCACTTAGTTCCAGATACAACAATTAGTTTAAAATGCAACTAAGTTTCGCATCTGGAGTTTCCTCTCCCACAAGGTCGACCACTTAGTTTCCGCGAACACATGCGGCCTCGAGTAGCATCGCCACAGATTTCAGAGAACAGGTGCTTCGCCTGGCACAGTATCGAACACTTAGTTTCAGAGAGAACAATTAGTTTAAAATGGAACTATGTTTCGCATTTGGAGTTTCCTCTCTCGCAAGGTGGACCACTTAGATTCGTCGAACGCATACGGTTTCGAGTGGCATCGCCACAGATTTCAGAGAACAGGCGCTTCAGCTGGCATAGTATCGAACACTTAGTTTCTGATAGAACAATTAGTTTAAAATGGAACTAAGTTTCGCATCTGAAGTTTCCTCTCTCACAAGGTCGGCCACCTAGTTGCGTCGAACACATACAGTTTCGAGTGGCATCAGCACAGATTTCAGAGAACAGGCGCTTCTCCTGGCACAGTATCGAACACTTAGTTTCAGATGGAACATTTAGTTTAAAATTGAACTATGTTTCGCACCTGGAGTTTCCTCTCTCACAAGGTCGACCACTTAGTTTCGCCGAACGCATACGGTTTCGAGTGGCATCACCACAGATTTCAGAGATCAGGCGCTTCTGCTGGCACAGTATCGAACACTTAGTTTCAGATAGAACAATTAGTTTAAAATGGCACTAAGTTTCGCGTCCGGAATTTCCTCTCTCACAAGGTCGACCACTCAGTTTCGTCGAACACATACGGTTTCGAGTGACATCGCGACAGATTTCAGAGAACAGGCGCTTCTCCTGGCACAGTATCGAACACTTAGTTTCAAATAGAACAATTAGTTTAAAATGGAACTAAGATTCGCATCTGGAGTTTCCTCTCTCACAAGGTCGACCACTTAGTTTCGTCGAACACATACGGTTTCGAGTTGCATCGCCACACATTTCAGAGAACAGGCGCTTCTCCTGGCACAGTATAGGACACATAGTTTCAGATAGAACAATTAATTTAAAATGGTATTAAGTTCCGCATCTGGAGTTTCCTCTCTCACAAGTTCGACCACTTAGTTCCGTCGACCACATACGGTTTCGAGTAGCATCGCCACAGATTTCTGAGAACAGGCCCTTCTCCTGGCACAGTATCGAACACTTAGTTTCAGATGGAACATTTAGTTTAAAATGGAACTAAGTTTCTCATCTGGAGTTTCCTCTCTCACAAGGTCGACCACTTAGTTTCGTCGAACACATACGGTTTCGAGTAGCATCGCCACAGATTTCAGAGAACAGGCGCTTCTCCTGGCACAGTATCGAAAACTTAGTTTCAGATAGAACAATCAGTTTAAAATGGAACTAAGTTTCGCATCCGGAATTTCCTCTCCCACAAGGTCGACCACTTAGTTTTGTCGAACACATACGGTTTCGAGTAGCATCGCCACAGATTTCAGAGAACAGGCGATTCTCCTGGTACAGTATCGAACACTTAGATTCAGATAGAACAATTAGTTTAAAATGTAACTATGTGTCGCATCTGGAGTTTCTGCTCTCACAAGGTCGACGACTTAGTTTCGTTGAACACATTCGGTTTCGAGTGGCATCGCCACAGGTTTCAGAGACAGGCGCTTCTACTGGCACAGTATCGAAAACTTAGTTTCAGATAGAACAATTAGGTTAAAATGGAACTATGTTTCGCATCTGGAGTTCCCTCTTTCACAAGGTCGACCACTTAGTTTCGCCGAACACATACGGTTTCGAGTGGCATCGCCACAGATTTCAGAGACAGGCGCTTCTACTGGCACAGTATCGAAAACTTAGTTTCAGATAGAACAATTAGGTTAAAATGGAACTATGTTTCGCATCTGGAGTTCCCTCTTTCACAAGGTCGAACACTTAGTTTTGTCGAACACATACAGTTTCGAGTAGCATCGCCACAGATTTCAGAGAACAGGCGCTTCTCCTGGCACAGTATCGAACACTTAGTTTCAGACAGAACGATTAGTTTAAAATGGAACTAAGCTTCTCATCTGGAGTTTCCTCTCTCACAAGGTCGACCACTTAGTTTCGTCGAACACATACGGTTTCGAGTAGCATCGCCACAGATTTCAGAGAATAGGCGCTTCTCCTGGCACAGTATCGAAAACTTAGTTTCAGATAGAACAATCAGTTTAAAATGGAACTAAGTTTCGCATCCGGAATTTCCTCTCCCACAAGGTCGACCACTTAGCTTTGTCGAACACATACGGTTTCGAGTAGCATCGCCACAGATTTCAGAGAACAGGCGATTCTCCTGGTACAGTATCGAACACTTAGATTCAGATAGAACAATTAGTTTAAAATGTAACTATGTGTCGCATCTGGAGTATCCACTCTCACAAGGTCGACGACTTAGTTTCGTCGAACACATACAGTTTCGAGTGGCATCGCCACAGGTTTCAGAGACAGGCGCTTCTACTGGCACAGTATCGAAAACTTAGTTTCAGTTAGAATAATTAGTTTAAAATGGAAATATATTTCGCATTTGGAGTTTCCAATCTCACAAAGTCGACCACTTAGTTTCGTCGAACACATACGTTGTCGAGTAGCATCGCGACAGATTTCCGAGAACAGGCCATTCTCCTGGCACAGTATCGAACACTAAGTTTCAGATAGAACAATCAGTTTAAAATGGAACTAAGTTTCGCATCCGGAATTTCCTCTCCCACAAGGTCGACCACTTAGTTTCGTCGAACACATACGGTTTCGAGTGGTATCGCCACAGATTTCAGAGACAGGCGCTTCTACTGGCACAGTATCGAAAACTTAGTTTCAGATAGAACAATCAGTTTAAAATGTAACTATGTGTCGCATCTGGAGTATCCACTCTCACAAGGTCGACGACTTAGTTGCGTCGAACACATACAGTTTCGAGTGGCATCAGCACAGATTTCAGAGAACAGGCGCTTCTCCTGGAACAGTAACGAGCACTTAGTTCCAGATACAACAATTAGTTTAAAATGCAACTAAGTTTCGCATCTGGAGTTTCCTCTCCCACAAGGTCGACCACTTAGTTTCCGCGAACACATGCGGCCTCGAGTAGCATCGCCACAGATTTCAGAGAACAGGTGCTTCGCCTGGCACAGTATCGAACACTTAGTTTCAGAGAGAACAATTAGTTTAAAATGGAACTATGTTTCGCATTTGGAGTTTCCTCTCTCGCAAGGTGGACCACTTAGTTTCGTCGAACACATACGGTTTCGAGTGGCATCGCCACAGATTTCAGAGAACAGGCGCTTCTCCTGGCACAGTATCGAACGCTTAGTTTTGGATGGAACATTTGGTTTAAAGTGGAACTAAGTTTCGCATCTGGAGTTTCCTCTCTCACAAGGTCGACCATTTAGATTCGTCGAACGCATACGGTTTCGAGTGGCATCGCCACAGATTTCAGAGAACAGGCGCTTCAGCTGGCATAGTATCGAACACTTAGTTTCAGATAGAACAATTAGTTTAAAATGGAACTAAGTTTCGCATCTGAAGTTTCCTCTCTCACAAGGTCGGCCACCTAGTTGCGTCGAACACATACAGTTTCGAGTGGCATCAGCACAGATTTCAGAGAACAGGCGCTTCTCCTGGCACAGTATCGAACACTTAGTTTCAGATGGAACATTTAGTTTAAAATTGAACTATGTTTCGCACCTGGAGTTTCCTCTCTCACAAGGTCGACCACTTAGTTTTGCCGAACGCATACGGTTTCGAGTGGCATCACCACAGATTTCAGAGATCAGGCGCTTCTGCTGGCACAGTATCGAACACTTAGTTTCAGATAGAACAATTAGTTTAAAATGGCACTAAGTTTCGCGTCCGGAATTTCCTCTCTCACAAGGTCGACCACTCAGTTTCGTCGAACACATACGGTTTCGAGTGACATCGCGACAGATTTCAGAGAACAGGCGCTTCTCCTGGCACAGTATCGAACACTTAGTTTCAAATAGAACAATTAGTTTAAAATGGAACTAAGATTCGCATCTGGAGTTTCCTCTCTCACAAGGTCGACCACTTAGTTTCGTCGAACACATACGGTTTCGAGTTGCATCGCCACACATTTCAGAGAACAGGCGCTTCTCCTGGCACAGTATAGGACACATAGTTTCAGATAGAACAATTAATTTAAAATGGTATTAAGTTCCGCATCTGGAGTTTCCTCACTCACAAGGTCGACCACTTAGTTCCGTCGACCACATACGGTTTCGAGTAGCATCGCCACAGATTTCTGAGAACAGGCCCTTCTCCTGGCACAGTATCGAACACTTAGTTTCAGATGGAACATTTAGTTTAAAATGGAACTAAGTTTCTCATCTGGAGTTTCCTCTCTCACAAGGTCGACCACTTAGTTTCGTCGAACACATACGGTTTCGAGTAGCATCGCCACAGATTTCAGAGGACAGGCGGTACTCCTGGCACAGTATCGAAAACTTAGTTTCAGATAGAACAATCAGTTTAAAATGGAACTAAGTTTCGCATCTGGAGTTTCCTCTCTCACAAGGTCGACCACTTAGTTTCGTCGAACACATACGGTTTCGAGTAGCATCGCCACCGATTTCAGAGAACAGGCGTTTCTCCTGGCGCTGTATCGAACACTTAGTTACAGATGGAAAAATTAGTTTAAAATGGAACTATGTTTCGCATCTGGAGTTTCCTCTCTCACAAGGTCGACCACTTAGTTTCGTCGAAAACATACGGATTCGAGTGGCATCGCGACAGATTTCAGAGAACAGGCGCTTCTCCTGGCACAGTATCGAACACTTAGTTTCAGATAGAACAATTAGTTTAAAATGGCGCTAAGTTTCGCGTCTGCAGTTTCCTCTCTCACAAGGTCGACCACTCAGTTTCGTCGAACACATACCGTTTCGAGTGGTATCGCCGCAGGTTTCACAAAACGGGCGCTTCTCCTGGCACAGTATCGAACACTTAGTTTCAGGTAGAACAATTAGTTTAAAATGGAACTATGTTTCGCATCTGGAGATTCCTCTCTCACAAGGTCGACGACTTAGTTTCGTCGAACACATACGGTTTCGAGTAGCAACGCCACAGATTTCAGAGAACAGGCGCTTCTCCTGGCACAGTATCGAACACTTAGTTTCAGGTAGAACAATTTGTTTAAAATGGAACTAAGTTTCGCATCTGGAGTTTCATCTCCCACGAGGTCGACCACTTAGTTTCGTCGAACACAAACTGTTACGAGTGGCTTCGCCACAGATTTCAGAGAACAGGCGCTTCTCCTGGCACAGTATCGAACACTTATTTCAGACAGAACAATTAGTTTTAAATGGAACTATGTTTCGCATCTGGAGCATCCTCTCTCACAAGGTCAACCACTTAGATTCGTCGAACACATACGGTTTCGAGCGTCATCGCCACACAGTTCAGAGAACAGGCGCTTCTCCTGGCACCTTATCGAACACTTAGTTTCAGACAGAACAATTAGTTTAAAATGGAACTATGTTTCGCATCTGGAGTATCCTCTCTCACAAGGTCAAACACTTAGTTTCGTCGAACACACACGGTTTGGAGCGGCATCGCCACACAGTTCAGAGAACAGGCGCTTCTCCTGGCACAGTATCGAACACTTAGTTTCAGGTAGAACAATTAGTTTAAAATGGAACTATGTTTTGCATTTGAAGTATCCTCCCTCACAAGGTCGACCACTTAGTTTCGTCGTACACATACGGTTTCGAGTGGTTTCGCCACAGATTTCAGAGAACAGGCGTTACTCCTGGCACAGTATCGAACACTTAGTATCAGAGAGAACAATTAGTTTAAAATGGAACTAAACTTCGCATCTGGAGTTTCCTCTCTCACAAGGTCGACCACTTAGTTTCGTCGAACACATACGGTTTCGAGTAGCATCGCCACCGATTTCAGAGAACAGGCGCTTCCCCTGGCACAGTATCGAACACTTAGTTTCAGATAGAACAATTTGTTTAAAATGGAAGTAAGTTTCGCATCTGGAGTTTCCTCTCCCACCATGTCGACCATTTAGTTTCGTTGAACGCATTCGGTTTCGAGTGGCATCGCCACAGATTTCAGAGAACAGGCGCTTCCCCTGGCACAGTATCGAACACTTAGTTTCAGATAGAACAATTTGTTTAAAATGGAAGTAAGTTTCGCATATGGAGTTTCCTCTCTCAGAAGGTCGACCACTTAGTTTCGTCGAATACATACGGTTTCGAGTAGCATCGCCAATGATCTCAGAGAACAGGCGCTACTCCTGGCACAGTATCGAATACTTAGTATCAGATAGAACAATTAGTTTAAAATGGAACTAAGTTTCGCATCTGGAGTTTCCTCTCCCACCAGGTCGACCATTTAGATTCGTCGAACACATGTGTCGCGATGCTACTCGAAAGCGAATGTGTTCGACGAAACTAAGTGGTCGACCTTCTGAGAGAGGAAACTCCAGATGCGAAACTTTGTTCCATTTTAAACCAAATGTTCCATCTAAAACTAAGTGTCCGATACTGTCCCAGGAGAAGCGCCTGTTCTCTGAAATCTGTGGCGATGCCACTCGAAACCGTATGTGTTCGACGAAACTAAGTGGACGACCTTCTGAGAGAGGAAACTCCAAATGCGAAACATATTTCCATTTTAAACTAATTATTCTAACTGAAACTAAGTGTTCGATACTGTGCCAGGAGAAACTCCCGTTCTGCGAAATCTGTGGCGATACTACTCGAAACCGTATGTGTTCGACGAAACTAAGTGGTCGACCTTCTGAGAGATGAAACTCCGGATGCGAAACTTAGTTCCATTTTAAACTAATTGTTCTATCTGAAACTAAGTGGTCGATACTGTGCCAGGAGAAACTCCCGTTCTCTGAAATCTGTGGCGTTGCCACTCGAAACCGTATGTGTTCAACGAAACTAAGTGGTCGACCTTGTGGGAGAGGAAACTCCAAATGCGAAACAGAGTTCCAATTTAAACTAATTGTTCTATGTGAAACTAAGTGTTCGATACTGTGCCAGGAGTAGCGCCTGTTCTCTGAGATCTGTGGCGATGCCACTCGAAACCGTATGTATTCGACGAAACTAAGTGATCGACCATGTGAGAGAGGAATCTCCAGATGCGAAAGTTAGTTCCATTTTAAACTAAATATTCTATCTGAAAATAAGTATTCGATAATCTGCAAGTAGAAGCGCCTCTTCTCGGAAACCTGTGGCCATGCTACTCGAAACCGCATGTGTTCGACGTAAGTAAGTGGTAGACCTTGTGAGAGAGGAAACTCCAGATGCCAAACTTAGTTCCATTTAAAACTAATTGTTCTACCTGAAACAGTGTTCGATACTGTGCCAGGAGAATCGCCTGTTCTCTGAAATCAATGGCGATGCCACTGGAAACCGTATGTGTTCGACGAAACTAAGTGGTTGACCTTGTGAGAGAGGATACTCCAAATGCGAAACTTAGTTCCATTTTAAACTAATTGTTCTATCTGAAACTAAGTGTCCCATACTGTGCCAGGAGAAGCGCCTGTTCTCTGATATCTGTGGCGTTGCCACTCGAAACCGTATGTGTTCAACGAAACTAAGTGGTCGACCTTGTGGGAGAGGAAACTCCAAATGCGAAACAGAGTTCCAATTTAAACTAATTGTTCTATGTGAAACTAAGTGTTCGATACTGTGCCAGGAGTAGCGCCTGTTCTCTGAGATCTGTGGCGATGCCACTCGAAACCGTATGTATTCGACGAAACTAAGTGATCGACCATGTGAGAGAGGAATCTCCAGATGCGAAAGTTAGTTCCATTTTAAACTAAATATTCTATCTGAAAATAAGTATTCGATAATCTGCAAGTAGAAGCGCCTCTTCTCGGAAACCTGTGGCCATGCTACTCGAAACCGCATGTGTTCGACGTAAGTAAGTGGTAGACCTTGTGAGAGAGGAAACTCCAGATGCCAAACTTAGTTCCATTTAAAACTAATTGTTCTACCTGAAACAGTGTTCGATACTGTGCCAGGAGAATCGCCTGTTCTCTGAAATCAATGGCGATGCCACTGGAAACCGTATGTGTTCGACGAAACTAAGTGGTTGACCTTGTGAGAGAGGATACTCCAAATGCGAAACTTAGTTCCATTTTAAACTAATTGTTCTATCTGAAACTAAGTGTTCCATACTGTGCCAGGAGAAGCGCCTGTTCTCTGATATCTGTGGCGATGCCACTCGATACCGTATGTGTTCGACGATACTAAGTGGTCGACCTTGTGAGAGAGGAAACTCCAGATGCGAAACTTAGTTCCATTTTAAACTAATTGTTCTATCTGAAACTAAGTGTTCGATACTGTGCCAGGAGAAGCGCCTGTTCTCTGAAATCTGTGGCGATGCTACTCGAAACCGTATGTGTTCGAGGAAACTTAGTGGTCGGCCTTGTGGGACAGGAAACTCCAGATGCGAAACTTAGTTCCATTTTAAACTAATTGTTCTATCTGAAACTATGTCTTCGACACTGTGCCAGGAGAACCGCCTATTATCTGAAATGTGTAGCGATGCCACTCGAAACCGTATGTGTTCGACGAAACTAAGTGGTCGACCTTGTGAGAGAGGTTTCACTAGATGCGGAACATAGTTCCATTTTAAACTAATTGTTCTATCTGAAACTAAGTGTTCGATACTGTGCCAAGAGAAGCGCCTGTTCACTGAAATCTGTGGCGATGCTACTCGAAATCGTATGTGTTCGACGAAACTAAGTGGTCGACCTTGTGACAGAGGAAACTCCAAATGCGAAACATATTTCCATTTTAAACTAAATGTTTTATCTGTAACTAAGTGCTCGATACTGCGCCAGGAGAAGCGCCTGTTCTCTGAAATCTGTGGCGATGCCACTCGAAACCCTATGTGGTCGACGAAACTAAGTGGTCGACCTTCTGGGAGAGGAAACTACAGATGCGAAACTTAGTTCCATTTTAAACTAATTGTTCTATCTGTAACTAAGTGTTCGATACTGCGCCAGGAGAAGCGCCTGTTCTCTGAAATCAATGGCGATGCTACTGGAAACCGTATGTGTTCGACGAAACTAAGTGGGCGACCTTGTGAGAGAGGAAACTCCAGATGCGAAACTTAGTTCCATTTTAAACTAATTGTTCTATCTGAAACTAAGTGTTCGATACTGTGCCAGGAAAAGCGCCTGTTCTCTGAAATCGGTGGCGATGCCACTCGAAACCGTATGTGTTGGACAAAACGAAGTGGCTGACCTTGTGAGAGAGGAAACTCCAAATGGGAAGCTTTGTTCCATTTTAAATTAATTTTTCTATCTGAAACTAAGTGTCCGATACTGTGCCAGGAGAAGCGCCCGTTCTGTGAAACCTGTGGCGATACCACTCGAAACGGTATATGTTCGACGAAACTGAGTGGTCCACTTTGTGAGAGAGGAAACTCCAGACGCGAAACTTAGTGCCATTTTAAACTAATTGTTCTATCTGTAACTAAGTGTTCGATACTGTGCCAGGAGAAGCGCCTGTTCTCTGAAATCTGTGGCGATGCCACTCGAAACCGTATGTGTTCGACGAAACTAAGTGGCCGACCTTGTGAGAGAGGAAACTTCCGATGCGAAACTTAGTTCCATTTTAAACTAAATGTTCCATCTGAAATTAAGTGTTCGACACTGTGCCAGGAGAAGCGCCCGTTCAGTGAAACCTGTGGCGATACCACTCGAAACGGTATGTGTTCGACGAAACTGAGTGGTCGACCTTGTGAGAGAGGAAACTCCAGACGCGAAACTTAGTGCCATTTTAAACTAATTGTTCTATCTGAAACTAAGTGTTCGATACTGTGCCAGGAAAAGCGCCTGTTCTCTGAAATCGGTGGCGATGCTACTCGAAACCGTATGTGTTCGACGAAACTAAGTGGTCGACCTTGTGAGTGAGGAAACTCCAGATGCGAAACTTAGTTCCATTTTAAACTAATTGTTCTATCTGAAACTAAGTGTTCGACACTGTGCCAGGAGAAGCGACTGTTCTCTGAAATCTGTGACGATGCTACTCGAAACTGTATGTGTTCGACGAAACTAAGTGGTCGACCTTGTGAGAGAGGAAACTCCAGATGCGAAACTTAGTTCCATTTTAAACTAATTGTTCTATCTGAAACTAAGTGTTCGATACTGTGCCAGGAGAAGCGACTGTTCTATGAAATCTGTGGCGATGCCACTCGAAACCGTATGTGTTCGACGAAACTAAGTGGTCGACCTTGTGAGAGAGGAAACTCCAGATGCGAAACTTAGTTCCATTTTAAACTAATTGTTCTATCTGCAACTAAGTGTTCGATACTGTGCCAGGAGAAGCGCCTGTTCTCTGAAATCTGTGGCGATGCCACTCGAAACCGTATGTGTTCGACGAAACTAAGTGGCCGACCTTGTGAGAGGGGAAACTTCAGATGCGAAACTTAGTTCCATTTTAAATTAATTGTTCTATCTGAAACTAAGTGTTCGGTACTGTGCCAGTAGAAGCGCCTGTTCTCTGAAATCTGTGGCGATGCCACTCGAAACTGTATGCGTTCGGCGAAACTAAGTGGTCGAACTTGTGAGAGAGGAAACTCCAGATGCGAAACATAGTTCAATTTTAAACTAAATGTTCCATCTGAAACTAAGTGTTCGATACTGTGCATGGAGAAGCGCCTGTTCTCTGAAATCTGTGGCGATGCCACTCGAAACCGTATGTGTTCGACGAAACTAAGTGGCCGACCTTGTGAGAGAGGAAATTTCCGATGCGAAACTTTGTTCCATTTTACACTAAATGTTCCATCTGAAATTAAGTGTTCGACACTGTGCCAGGAGAAGCGCCCGTTCAGTGAAACCTGTGGCGATACCACTCGAAACGGTATGTGTTCGACGAAACTGAGTGGTCGACCTTGTGAGAGAGGAAACTCCAGACGCGAAACTTAGTGCCATTTTAAACTAATTGTTCTATCTGAAACTAAGTGTTCGATACTGTGCCAGGAAAAGCGCCTGTTCTCTGAAATCGGTGGCGATGCTACTCGAAACCGTATGTGTTCGACGAAACTAAGTGGTCGACCTTGTGAGTGAGGAAACTCCAGATGCGAAACTTAGTTCCATTTTAAACTAATTGTTCTATCTGAAACTAAGTGTTCGACACTGTGCCAGGAGAAGCGACTGTTCTCTGAAATCTGTGGCGATGCTACTCGAAACTGTATGTGTTCGGCGAAACTAAGTGGTCGACCTTGTGAGAGAGGAAACTCCAGATGCGAAACTTAGTTCCATTTTAAACTAATTGTTCTATCTGAAACTAAGTGTTCGATACTGTGCCAGGAAAAGCGCCTGTTCTCTGAAATCTGTGGTCAAGCCACTCGTAACCGTATGTGTTCGACGAAACTAAGTGGCCGACCTTGTGAGAGGGGAAACTTCAGATGCGAAACTTAGTTCCATTTTAAATTAAATGTTCTATCTGAAACTAAGTGTTCGATACTGTGCCAGGAGAAGCGACTGTTCTCTGAAATCTGTGGCGATGCCACTCGAAACCGTATGTGTTCGGCGAAACTAAGTGGTCGACCTTGTGAGAGAGGAAACTCCAGATGCGAAACATAGTTCAATTTTAAACTAAATGTTCCATCTGAAACTAAGCGTTCGATACTGTGCATGGAGAAGCGCCTGTTCTCTGAAATCTGTGGCGATGCCACTCGAAACATTATGTGTTCGACGAAACTAAGTGGCCGACCTTGTGAGAGAGGAAATTTCCGATGCGAAACTTTGTTCCATTTTAAACTAAATGTTCCATCTGAAATTAAGTGTTCGACACTGTGCCAGGAGAAGCGCCTGTTCTCTGAAATCTGTGGCGATGCCACTCGAAACTGTATGCGTTCGGCGAAACTAAGTGGTCGAACATGTGAGAGAGGAAACTCCAGATGCGAAACATAGTTCAATTTTAAACTAAATGTTCCATCTGAAACTAAGCGTTCGATACTGTGCATGGAGAAGCGCCTGTTCTCTGAAATCTGTGGCGATGCCACTCGAAACAGTATATGTTCGACGAAACTAAGTGGTCGACCTTGTGAGAGAGGAAGCTCCAGATGCGAAACTTAGTTCCATTTTAAACAAATTGTTCTATCTGAAACTAAGTGTTCGATACTGCGCCAGGAGAAGCGACTGTTCTCTGAAATCTGTGGCGATACCACTCGAAACCGTATGTGTTGTTCGAAACTAAGTGGTCGACCTTGTGAGAGAGGAAACTCCAGATGCGAAACTTGGTTCCATTTTAAACTAATTGTTCTATCTGAAACTGAGTGTTCGATACTGTGCCAGGAGAAGCGACTGTTCTCTGAAATCTGTGGCGATGCCACTCGAAACCGTATGTGTTCGAGGAAACTAATTGGTTGATCTTGTGAGAGAGGATACTCCAGATGCGAAACATAATTACATTTTACACTAATTGTTCTGTCTGAAACAAGTGTTCGATACTGTGCCAGGCAAAGCGCCTCTTCTCTGAAATCTGTGGCGATGCCACTCGAAACCGTATGTGTTCGTCAAAACTAAGTGGTCGATACTGTGGCAGGAGAAACTCCCGTTCGGCGAAATCTGTGGCGATACAACTCGAAACCCTATGTGTTCGACGAAACTAAGTGGTCGACCTTGTGAGAGAGGAAACACCAGATGCGAAACTTAGTTCCATTTTAAACTAATTGTTCTATCTGAAACTGAGTGTTCGATACTGTGCCAGGAGAAGCGACTGTTCTCTGAAATCTGTGGCGATGCCACTCGAAACCGTATGTGTTCGAGGAAACTAATTGGTTGATCTTGTGAGAGAGGATACTCCAGATGCGAAACATAATTCCATTTTACACTAATTGTTCTGTCTGAAATAAGTGTTCGATACTGTGCCAGGCGAAGCGCCTGTTCTCTGAAATCTGTGGCGATGCCACTCGAAACCGTATGTGTTCGACGAAACTAATTGGTTGATCTTGTGAAAGAGGATACTCCAGATGCGAAACATAATTCCATTTTACACTAATTGTTCTGTCTGAAACAAGTGTTCGATACTGTGCCAGGCGAAGCGCCTGTTCTCTGAAATCTGTGGCGATGCCACTCGAAACCGTATGTGTTCGTCAAAACTAAGTCGTTGACCTTGTGAGAGAGGAAATTGCAGATGCGAAACATAGTTCCATTTTAAACTAATTGTTCTATCTGAAACTAAGTGTTCAACACTGTGCCAGGAGAAGCGACTGTTCTTTGATATCGGTGGCAATGCCACTCGAAACTGTATGTGTTCGACGAAAGTAAGTCGTTGACCTTGTGAGAGTGGAAATTCCAGATGCGAAACATAGTTCCATTTTAAACTAATTGTTCTATCTGAAACTAAGTGTTCAACACTGTGCCAGGAGAAGCGACTGTTCTCTGATATCGGTGGCGATGCCACTCGAAACTGTATGTGTTCGACGAAACTCAGTGGTCGACCTTGTGAGAGAGGAAACTCCAAATGCGAAGCTTTCTTCAATTTTAAAATAATTGTTCTATCTGATACTGAGTGTTCGATACTGTGCCAGGAGAAGCGCCCGTTTTGTGAAACCTGTGACCATGCCACTCGAAACCGTATGTGTTCGACGAAACTAAGTGGCCGACCTTGTGAGAGAGGAAACTCCAGATGCCAAACTTAGTTCCATTTTAAACTAATTCTTCTATCTGAAACTAAGTGTTCGATACTGTGCCAGGAGAAGCGTCTGTTTTCTGAAATCTGTGGCGATGCCACTCCAAACCGTATCTGTTGGACGAAACTAAGTGGTCGAACTTGTGGGAGAGGAAACTCCAAATAGGAAGCTTTGTTCCATTTGAAACTAATTTTTCTATATGAAACTAAGTGTCCGATACTGTGCCAGGAGAAGCGACTGTTCTCTGAAATCTGTGGCGATGCTACTCGAAACAGTATATGTTCGACGAAACTAAGTGGTCGACCTTGTGAGAGAGGAAACTCCAGATGCGAAGCTTTGTTCCATTTGAAACTAATTTTTCTATGTGAAACTAAGTGTCCGATACTGTGCCAGGAGAAGCGACTGTTCTCTGAAATCCGTGGCGATGCTACTCGAAACGGTATGTGTTCGACGAAACTGAGTGGTCGACCTTGTGAGAGAGGAAACTCCAGACGCGAAACTTAGTGCCATTTTAAACTAATTGTTCTATCTGAAACTAAGTGTTCGATACTGTGCCAGGAAAAGCGCCTGTTCTCTGAAATCGGTGGCGATGCTACTCGAAACCGTATGTGTTCGACGAAACTAAGTGGTCGACCATGTGAGTGAGGAAACTCCAGATGCGAAACTTAGTTCCATTTTAAACTAATTGTTCTATCTGAAACTAAGTGTTCGACACTGTGCCAGGAGAAGCGACTGTTCTCTGAAATCTGTGGCGATGCTACTCGAAACTGTATGTGTTCGGCGAAACTAAGTGGTCGACCTTGTGAGAGAGGAAACTCCAGATGCGAAACTTAGTTCCATTTTAAACTAATTGTTCTATCTGAAACTAAGTGTTCGATACTGTGCCAGGAGAAGCGACTGTTCTCTGAAATCTGTGGCGATGCCACTCGAAACCGTATGTGTTCGACGAAACTAAGTGGTCGACCTTGTGAGAGAGGAAACTCGAGATGCGAAACTTAGTTCCATTTTAAACTAATTGTTCTATCTGCAACTAAGTGTTCGATACTGTGCCAGGAGAAGCGACTGTTCTCTGAAATATGTGGCGATGCCACTCGAAACCGTATGTGTTGGACAAAACGAAGTGGCTGACCTTGTGAGAGAGGAAACTCCAAATGGGAAGCTTTGTTCCATTTTAAACTAATTTTTCTATCTGAAACTAAGTGTCCGATACTGTGCCAGGAGAAGCGCCCGTTCTGTGAAACCTGTGGCGATACCACTCGAAACGGTATGTGTTCGACGAAACTGAGTGGTCCACCTTGTGAGAGAGGAAACTCCAGACGCGAAACTTAGTGCCATTTTAAACTAATTGTTCTATCTGAAACTAAGTGTTCGATACTGTGCCAGGAAAAGCGCCTGTTCTCTGAAATCGGTGGCGATGCTACTCGAAACCGTATGTGTTCGACGAAACTAAGTGGTCGACCTTGTGAGGGAGGAAACTCCAGATGCGAAACTTAGTTCCATTTTAAACTATTTGTTCTATCTGAAACTAAGTGTTCGACACTGTGCCAGGAGAAGCGACTGTTCTCTGAAATCTGTGGCGATGCTACTCGAAACAGTATATGTTCGACGAAACTAAGTGGTCGACCTTGTGAGAGAGGAAACTCCAAATGCGAAGCTATCTTCAATTTTAAAATAATTGTTCTATCTGATACTGAGTGTTCGATACTGTGCCAGGAGAAGCGCCCGTTTTGTGAAACCTGTGACCATGCCACTCGAAACCGTATGTGTTCGACGAAACTAAGTGGCCGACCTTGTGAGAGAGGAAACTCCAGATGCCAAACTTAGTTCCATTTTAAACTAATTCTTCTATCTGAAACTAAGTGTTCGATACTGTGCCAGGAGAAGCGTCTGTTCTCTGAAATCTGTGGCGATGCCACTCCAAACCGTATCTGTTGGACGAAACTAAGTGGTCGAACTTGTGGGAGAGGAAACTCCAAATAGGAAGCTTTGTTCCATTTGAAACTAATTTTTCTATCTGAAACTAAGTGTCCGATACTGTGCCAGGAGAAGCGACTGTTCTCTGAAATCTGTGGCGATGCTACTCGAAACAGTATATGTTCGACGAAACTAAGTGGTCGACCTTGTGAGAGAGGAAACTCCAGATGCGAAGCTTTGTTCCATTTGAAACTAATTTTTCTATCTGAAACTAAGTGTCCGATACTGTGCCAGGAGAAGCGACTGTTCTCTGAAATCCGTGGCGATGCTACTCGAAACAGTATATGTTCGACGAAACTAAGTGGTCGACCTTGTGAGAGAGGAAACTCCAGATGCGAAACTTAGTTCCATTTTAAACTAATTGTTGTATCTGAATCTAGGTGTTCGATACTGTGCCAGGAGAAGGGCCTGTTCTCTGAAATCTGTGGCGATGCCACTCGAAACCGTATGTGTTCGTCAAAACTAAGTGGTCGACCTTGTGAGAGATGATACTCCAAATGCGAAACATAGTTCCATTTTAAAGTAATTGTTCTATCTGAAACTGAGTGTTCGATACTCTGCCAGGAGAAGCGGATGTTCTCTGAAATCTGTGGCGATGCCACTCGAAACCGTATGTGTTCGAGGAAACTAATTCGTTGATCTTGTGAGAGAGGATACTCCAGATGCGAAATATAATTCCATTTTACACTAACTGTTCTGTCTGAAATAAGTGTTCGATACTGTGCCAGGCGAAGCGCCTGTTCTCTGAAATCTGTGGCGATGCCACTCGAAACCGTATGTGTTCGAGGAAATTAATTGGTTGATCTTGTGAGTGAGGATACTCCAGATGCTAAACATAATTCCATTTTACACTAATTGTTCTGTCTGAAACTAAGTGTCCGATACTGTGCCAGGAGAAGCGACTGTTCTCTGAAATCTGTGGCGATGCTACTCGAAACAGTATATGTTCGACGAAACTAAGTGGTCGACCTTGTGAGAGAGGAAACTCCAGATGCGAAACTTAGTTCCCATTTAAACTAATTGTTCTATCTGAAACTAAGTGTTCGATACTGTGCCATGAGAAGCGACTGTTCTCTGAAATCTGTGGTGATACCACTCCAAACCGTATGTGTTGGACGAAACTAAGTGGTCGAACTTGTGGGAGAGGAAACTCCAGATGCGAAACTTAGTTCCATTTTAAACTAATTGTTGTATCTGAATCAAGGTGTTCGATACTGTGCCAGGCGAAGGGCCTGTTCTCTGAAATCTGTGGCGATGCCACTCGAAACAGTATGTGTTCGTCAAAACTAAGTGGTCGACCTTGTGAGAGATGATACTCCAGATGCGAAACATAGTTCCATTTTAAAGTAATTGTTCTATCTGAAACTGAGTGTTCGATACTGTGCCAGGAGAAGCGACTGTTCTCTGAAATCTGTGGCGATGCCACTCGAAACCGTATGTGTTCGAGGAAACTAATTGGTTGATCTTGTGAGAGAGGATACTCCAGATGCGAAATATAATTCCATTTTACACTAATTGTTCTGTCTGAAATAAGTGTTCGATACTGTGCCAGGCGAAGCGCCTGTTCTCTGAAATCTGTGGCGATGCCACTCGAAACCGTATGTGTTCCAGGAAACTAATTGGTTGATCTTGTGAGAGAGGATACTCCAGATGCGAAACATAATTCCATTTTACACTAATTGTTCTGTCTGAAATAAGTGTTCGATACTGTGCCAGGCGAAGCGCCTGTTCTCTGAAATCTGTGGCGATGCTACTCGAAACAGTATATGTTCGACGAAACTAAGTGGTCGACCTTGTGAGAGAGGAAACTCCAGATGCGAAACTTAGTTCCCTTTTAAAATAATTGTTCTATCTGAAACTAAGTGTTCGATACTGTGCCATGAGAAGCGACTGTTCTCTGAAATCTGTGGCGATACCACTCCAAACCGTATGTGTTGGACGAAACTAAGTGGTCGAACTTGTGGGAGAGGAAACTCCAAATAGGAAGCTTTGTTCCATTTGAAACTAATTTTTCTATCTGAAACTAAGTGTCCGATACTGTGCCAGGAGAAGCGACTGTTCTCTGAAATCCGTGGCGATGCTACTCGAAACAGTATATGTTCGACGAAACTAAGTGGTCGACCTTGTGAGAGAGGAAACTCCAGATGCGAAACTTAGTTCCATTTTAAACTAATTGTTGTATCTGAATCTAGGTGTTCGATACTGTGCCAGGAGAAGGGCCTGTTCTCTGAAATCTGTGGCGATGCCACTCGAAACCGTATGTGTTCGTCAAAACTAAGTGGTCGACCTTGTGAGAGATGATACTATAGATGCGAAACATAGTTCCATTTTAAAGTAATTGTTCTATCTGAAACTAAGTGTTCAACACTGTGCCAGGAGAAGCGACTGTTCTCTGAAATCTGTGGCGATACCACTCGAAACCGTATGTGTTGTTCGAAACTAAGTGGTCGACCTTGTGAGAGAGGAAACTCCAGATGCGAAACTTAGTTCCATTTTAAATTAATTGTTGTATCTGAATCTAGGTGTTCGATACTGTGCCAGGAGAAGGGCCTGTTCTCTGAAATCTGTGGCGATGCCACTCGAAACCGTATGTGTTCGTCAAAACTAAGTGGTCGATACTGTGCCAGGAGAAACTGCCGTTCGGCGAAATCTGTGGCGATACAACTCGAAACCCTATGTGTTCGACGAAACTAAGTGGTCGACCTTGTGAGAGAGGAAACTCCAGATGCGAAACTTAGTTCCATTTTAAACTAATTGTTCTATCTGAAACTGAGTGTTCGATACTGTGCCAGGAGAAGCGACTGTTCTCTGAAATCTGTGGCGATGCCACTCGAAACCGTATGTGTTCGAGGAAACTAGTTGGTTGATCTTGTGAGAGAGGATACTCCAGATGCGAAACATAATTCCATTTTACACTAATTGTTCTGTCTGAAATAAGTGTTCGATACTGTGCCAGGCGAAGCGCCTGTTCTCTGAAATCTGTGGCGATGCCACTCGAAACAGTATATGTTCGACGAAACTAAGTGGTCGACCTTGTGAGAGAGGAAACTCCAGATGCGAAACTTAGTTCCCTTTTAAACTAATTGTTCTATCTGAAACTAAGTGTTCGATACTGTGCCATGAGAAGCGACTGTTCTCTGAAATCTGTGGCGATACCACTCCAAACCGTATGTGTTGGACGAAACTAAGTGGTCGAACTTGTGGGAGAGGAAACTCCAAATAGGAAGCTTTGTTCCATTTGAAACTAATTTTTCTATCTGAAACTAAGTGTCCGATACTGTGCCAGGAGAAGCGACTGTTCTCTGAAATCCGTGGCGATGCTACTCGAAACAGTATGTGTTCGACGAAACTAAGTGGTCGACCTTGTGAGAGAGGAAACTCCAGATGCGAAAATTAGTTCCATTTTAAACTAATTGTTCTATCTGAAACTGAGTGTTCGATACTGTGCCAGGAGAAGCGACTGTTCTCTGAAATCTGTGGCGATGCCACTCGAAACCGTATGTGTTCGAGGAAACTAGTTGGTTGATCTTGTGAGAGAGGATACTCCAGATGCGAAACATAATTCCATTTTACGCTAATTGTTCTGTCTGAAATAAGTGTTCGATACTGTGCCAGGCGAAGCGCCTGTTCTCTGAAATCTGTGGCGATGCCACTCGAAACCGTATGTGTTCGAGGAAACTAATTGGTTGATCTTTTGAGAGAGGATACTCCAGATGCGAAACATAATTCCATTTTACACTAATTGTTCTGTCTGAAACAAGTGTTCGATACTGTGCCAGGCGAAGCGCCTGTTTTCTGAAATCTGTGGCGATGCCACTCGAAACCGTATGTGTTCGACGAAAGTAAGTCGTTGACCTTGTGAGAGAGGAAACTGCAGATGCGAAACATAGTTCCATTTTAAACTAATTGTTCTATCTGAAACTAAGTGTTCAACACTGTGCCAGGAGAAGCGACTGTTCTTTGATATCGGTGGCGATGCCACTCGAAACTGTATGTGTTCGACGAAAGTAAGTCGTTGACCTTGTGAGAGTGGAAATTCCAGATGCGAAACATGGTTCCATTTTAAACTAATTGTTCTATCTGAAACTAAGTGTTCAACACTGTGCCAGGAGAAGCGACTGTTCTCTGATATCGGTGGCGATGCGACTCGAAACTGTATGTGTTCGACGAAACTCAGTGGTCGACCTTGTGAGAGTGGAAACTCCAAATGCGAAGCTTTCTTCAATTTTAAAATAATTGTTCTATCTGATACTGAGTGTTCGATAATGTGCCAGGAGAAGCGCCCGTTTTGTGAAACCTGTGACCATGCCACTCGAAACCGTATGTGTTCGACGAAACTAAGTGGCCGACCTTGTGAGAGAGGAAACTCCAGATGCCAAACTTAGTTCCATTTTAAACTAATTCTTCTATCTGAAACTAAGTGTTCGATACTGTGCCAGGAGAAGCGTCTGTTCTCTGAAATCTGTGGCGATGCCACTCCAAACCGTATGTGTTGGACGAAACTAAGTGGTCGAACTTGTGGGAGAGGAAATTCCAGATGCGAAACTTAGTTCCTTATTAAACTAATTGTTCTATCTGAATCTATGTGTTCGATACAGTGCCAGGAGAAGCGCCTGTTCTCTGAAATCTGTGGCGCTGCCACTCGAAACCGCATGTGTTCGACGAAACTAAGTGAGAGAGGAAACTCCAGATGCGAAACATAGTTCCATTTTAAACTAATTGTTCTATCTGAAACTATGTGTTCGATACTGTACCAGGAGAAGCGCCTGTTCTCTCAAATGTGTGGCGATGTAACTCGAAACCACATGTGTTCGACGAAACTAAGTGGTCGACCTTGCGAGAGGGGAAACTCCAAATGCGAATTATAGTTCAACTTTAAACTAATTTTTCTATCTGAAACTAAGTGTCCGTTACTGTGCCAGGTGAAGCGCCTGCTTTCTGAATAGTGTGGCGATGCCACTCGAAACCGTATGTGTTCGACGAAAATATGTGGTGGACCTTGTAAGAGAGGAAACTCCAGATGCGAAAATTAGTTCCATTTTAAACTAATTGTTCTATCTGAAACTAAGTATTCTATACTGTGCCAGGAGTAGCGCCTGTTCTCTGAGATCAGTGGCGATGCTACTCGAAACCGTATGTGTTCGAGTTAACTAAGTGGCCGACCTTGTGGGAGAGGAAACTCCAGATGCGAAACTTAGTTCCATTTTAAACTAATCGTTCTAGCTGAAACTAAGTGTTCGATACTGTGCCAGATTTAGATTTTTTCCTATCGAGTGGCTACCGTGAAGAGTCGCCGACGACGACTTTAGAAATTATTTAAAAATCAACCGTAAGAGATAGAGCCGTGGTTTATTAAGCAAAAGTGCATCAAATGCGCTCCTATAACTCAATCTAACATATAAAAGGTACCTCGTCGGTGGAAATAATTACAGTTCGGACTTAGATTTTTTCCTATCGAGTGGCTACCGTGAAGAGTCGCCGACGACGACTTTAGAAATTATTTAAAAATCAACCGTAAGAGATGGAGCCGTGGTTTATTAAGCAAAAGTGCGTCAAATACGCTCCCATAACCGAACATAACATTTAAAAGATACGTCGTCGGTGAAAATATTTTCAATTCGGACTTAGTCTCTGTACGGAGAGGCTACCGAGAAGCGCTACCGACGAAGACTTTCTGATTAATTTAAAAATCAACTTAAGAGATAGAGCCGTGGTTTATTAAGCAAAAGTGCTTCAAATACGCTCCTATAACTCAATCTAACATATAAAAGGTACCTCGTCGGTGAAAATAATTACAGTTCGGACTTAGATTTTTTCCTACCGAGTGGCTACCGTGAAGAGTCGCCGACGACGACTAGAAATTATTTAAAAATCACCCGTAAGAGATGGAGCCGTGGTTTATTAAGCAAAAGTGCGTCAAATACGCTCCGATAACGGAACATACCATTTAAAAGATACGTCGTCGGTGAAAATATTTTCAATTCGGACTTAGTCTCTGTACGGAGAGGCTACCGAAAAGCACTACCGACGAGGACTTTCTGATTAATTTAAAAATCAACCGTAAGAGATAGAGCCGTGGTTTATTAAGCAAAAGTGCTTCAAATGCGCTCCTATAACTCAATCTAACATATAAAAGGTACCTCGTCGGTGGAAATAATTACAGTTCGGACTTAGATTTTTTCCTACCGAGTGGCTACCGTGAAGAGTCGCCGACGACGACTTTAGAAATTATTTAAAAATCAACCGTAAGAGATGGAGCCGTGGTTTATTAAGCAAAAGTGCGTCAAATACGCTCCTATAACCGAACATAACATTTAAAAGGTACATTGTCGGTGAAAATATTTTCAATTCGGACTTAGTCTCTGTACGGAGAGGCTACCGAGAAACGCTACCGACGAAGACTTTCTGATTAATTTAAAAATCAGCCGAAGGAGATAGAGCCGTGGTTTATTAAGCAAAAGTGCTTCAAATGCGCTCCTATAACTCAATCTGACATATAAAAGGTACCTCGTCGGTGAAAATAATTACAGTTCGGACTTAAATTTTTTCCTACCGAGTGGCTACCGTGAAGAGTCGCCGACGACGACTTTAGAAATTATTTAAAAATCAACCGTAAGAGATGGAGCCGTGGTTTATTAAGCAAAAGTGCGTCAAATACGCTCCCATAACCGAACATAACATTTAAAAGATACGTCGTCGGTGAAAATATTTTCAATTCGGACTTAGTCTCTGTACGGAGAGGCTACCGAGAAGCGCTACCGACGAAGACTTTCTGATTAATTTAAAAATCAACCGAAAGAGATAGAGCCGTGGTTTATTAAGCAAAAGTGCTTCAAATACGCTCCTATAACTCAATCTAACATATAAAAGGTACCTCGTCGGTGAAAATAATTACAGTTCGGACTTAGATTTTTTCCTACCGAGTGGCTACCGTGAAGAGTCGCCGACGACGACTCGAAATTATTTAAAAATCACCCGTAAGAGATGAAGCCGTGGTTTATTAAGCAAAAGTGCGTCAAATACGCTCCCATAACCGAACATAACATTTAAAAGATACGTCGTCGGTGAAAATATTTTCAATTCGGACTTAGTCTCTGTACGGAGAGGCTACCGAGAAGCGCTACCGACGAAGACTTTCTGATTAATTTAAAAATCAACTTAAGAGATAGAGCCGTGGATTATTAAGCAAAAGTGCTTCAAATACGCTCCTATAACTCAATCTAACATATAAAAGGTACCTCGTCGGTGAAAATAATTACAGTTCGGACTTAGATTTTTTCCTACCGAGTGGCTACCGTGAAGAGTCGCCGACGACGACTTTAGAAATTATTTAAAAATTAACCGTAAGAGATGGAGCCGTGGTTTATTAAGCAAAAGTGCGTCAAATACGCTCCCATAACCGAACATAACATTTAAAAGATACGTCGTCGGTGAAAATATTTCCAATTCGGACTTAGTCTCTGTACGGAGAGGCTACCGAGAAGCGCTACCGACGAAGACTTTCTGATTAATTTAAAAATCAACAGTAAGATATAGAGCCGTGGTTTATTAAGCAAAAGTGCTTCAAATACGCTCCTATAACTCAATCTAACATATAAAAGGTACCTCGTCGGTGAAAATAATTACAGTTCGGACTTAGATTTTTTCCTACCGAGTGGCTACCGTGAAGAGTCGCCGACGACGACTAGAAATTATTTAAAAATCAACCGTAAGAGATGGAGCCGTGGTTTATTAAGCAAAAGTGCGTCAAATACGCTCCCATAACGGAACATAACATTTAAAAGATACGTCGTCGGTGAAAATATTTTCAATTGGGACTTAGTCTCTGTACGGAGAGGCTACCGAGAAGCGCTACCGACGAGGACTTTCTGATTAATTTAAAAATCAACCGTAAGAGATAGAGCCGTGGTTTATTAAGCAAAAGTGCTTCAAATGCGCTCCTATAACTCAATCTAACATATAAAAGGTACCTCGTCGGTGAAAATAATTACAGTTCGGACTTAGATTTTTTCCTACCGAGTGGCTACCGTGAAGAGTCGCCGACGACGACTTTAGAAATTATTTAAAAATCAACCGTAAGAGATGGAGCCGTGGTTTATTAAGCAAAAGTGCGTCAAATACGCTCCCATAACCGAACATAACATTTAAAAGATACCTTGTCGGTGAAAATATTTTCAATTCGGACTTAGTCTCTGTACGGAGAGGCTACCGAGAAGCGCTACCGACGAAGACTTTCTGATTAATTTAAAAATCAACAGTAAGATATAGAGCCGTTGTTTATTAAGCAAAAGTGCTTCAAATACGCTCCTATAACTCAATCTAACATATAAAAGGTACCTCGTCGGTGAAAATAATTACAGTTCGGACTTAGATTTTTTCCTACCGATTGGCTACCGTGAAGAGTCGCCGACGACGACTAGAAATTATTTAAAAATCAACCGTAAGAGATGGAGCCGTGGTTTATTAAGCAAAAGTGCGTCAAATACGCTCCCATAACGGAACATAACATTTAAAAGATACGTCGTCGGTGAAAATATTTTCAATTGGGACTTAGTCTCTGTACGGAGAGGCTACCGAGAAGCGCTACCGACGAGGACTTTCTGATTAATTTAAAAATCAACCGTAAGAGATAGAGCCGTGGTTTATTAAGCAAAAGTGCTTCAAATGCGCTCCTATAACTCAATCTGACATATAAAAGGTACCTCGTCGGTGAAAATAATTACAGTTCGGACTTAAATTTTTTCCTACCGAGTGGCTACCGTGAAGAGTCGCCGACGACGACTTTAGAAATTATTTAAAAATCAACCGTAAGAGATGGAGCCGTGGTTTATTAAGCAAAAGTGCGTCAAATACGCTCCCATAACCGAACATAACATTTAAAAGATACGTCGTCGGTGAAAATATTTTCAATTCGGACTTAGTCTCTGTACGGAGAGGCTACCGAGAAGCGCTACCGACGAAGACTTTCTGATTAATTTAAAAATCAACCGAAAGAGATAGAGCCGTGGTTTATTAAGCAAAAGTGCTTCAAATACGCTCCTATAACTCAATCTAACATATAAAAGGTACCTCGTCGGTGAAAATAATTACAGTTCGGACTTAGATTTTTTCCTACCGAGTGGCTACCGTGAAGAGTCGCCGACGACGACTTTAGAAATTATTTAAAAATCAACCGTAAGAGATAGAGCCGTGGTTTATTAAGCAAAAGTGCGTCACATACGCTCCCATAACGGAACACAACATTTAAAAGATACGTCGTCGGTGAAAATATTTTCAATTCGGACTTAGTCTCTGTACGGAGAGGCTACCGAGAAGCGCTACCGACGAAGACTTTCTGATTAATTTAAAAATCAACCGTAAGAGATAGAGCCGTGGTTTATTAAGCAAAAGTGCTTCAAATGCGCTCCTATAACTCAATCTAACATATAAAAGGTACCTCGTCGGTGAAAATAATTACAGTTCGGAATTAGATTTTTTCCTACCGAGTGGCTACCGTGAAGAGTCGCCGACGACGACTTTAGAAATTATTTAAAAATCAACCGTAAGAGATGGAGCCGTGGTTTATTAAGCAAAAGTGCGTCAAATACGCTCCCATAACGGAACATAACATTTAAAAGATACGTCGTCGGTGAAAATATTTTCAATTGGGACTTAGTCTCTGTACGGAGAGGCTACCGAGAAGCGCTACCGACGAGGACTTTCTGATTAATTTAAAAATCAACCGTAAGAGATAGAGCCGTGGTTTATTAAGCAAAAGTGCTTCAAATGCGCTCCTATAACTCAATCTGACATATAAAAGGTACCTCGTCGGTGAAAATAATTACAGTTCGGACTTAAATTTTTTCCTACCGAGTGGCTACCGTGAAGAGTCGCCGACGACGACTTTAGAAATTATTTAAAAATCAACCGTAAGAGATGGAGCCGTGGTTTATTAAGCAAAAGTGCGTCAAATACGCTCCCATAACCGAACATAACATTTAAAAGATACGTCGTCGGTGAAAATATTTTCAATTCGGACTTAGTCTCTGTACGGAGAGGCTACCGAGAAGCGCTACCGACGAAGACTTTCTGATTAATTTAAAAATCAACCGAAAGAGATAGAGCCGTGGTTTATTAAGCAAAAGTGCTTCAAATACGCTCCTATAACTCAATCTAACATATAAAAGGTACCTCGTCGGTGAAAATAATTACAGTTCGGACTTAGATTTTTTCCTACCGAGTGGCTACCGTGAAGAGTCGCCGACGACGACTTTAGAAATTATTTAAAAATCAACCGTAAGAGATAGAGCCGTGGTTTATTAAGCAAAAGTGCGTCACATACGCTCCCATAACGGAACACAACATTTAAAAGATACGTCGTCGGTGAAAATATTTTCAATTCGGACTTAGTCTCTGTACGGAGAGGCTACCGAGAAGCGCTACCGACGAAGACTTTCTGATTAATTTAAAAATCAACCGTAAGAGATAGAGCCGTGGTTTATTAAGCAAAAGTGCTTCAAATGCGCTCCTATAACTCAATCTAACATATAAAAGGTACCTCGTCGGTGAAAATAATTACAGTTCGGAATTAGATTTTTTCCTACCGAGTGGCTACCGTGAAGAGTCGCCGACGACGACTTTAGAAATTATTTAAAAATCAACCGTAAGAGATGGAGCCGTGGTTTATTAAGCAAAAGTGCGTCAAATACGCTCCCATAACCGAACATAACATTTAAAAGATACGTCGTCGGTGAAAATATTTTCAATTCGGACTTAGTCTCTGTACGGAGAGGCTACCGAGAAGCGCTACCGACGAAGACTTTCTGATTAATTTAAAAATCAACCGTAAGAGATAGAGCCGTGGTTTACTAAGCAAAAGTGCTTCAAATGCGCTCCTATAACTCAATCTAACATATAAAAGGTACCTCGTCGGTGAAAATAATTACAGTTCGGACTTAGATTTTTTCCTACCGAGTGGCTACCGTGAAGAGTCGCCGACGACGACTTTAGAAATTATTTAAAAATCAACCGTAAGAGATAGAGCCGAGGTTTATTAAGCAAAAGTGCGTCAAATACGCTCCCATAACGGAACATAACATTTAAAAGATACGTCGTGGATGAAAATATTTTCAATTCGGACTTAGTCTCTGTACGGAGAGGCTACCGAGAAGCGCTACCGACGAAGACTTTCTGATTAATTTAAAAATCAACCGTAAGAGATAGAGCCGTGGTTTATTAAGCAAAAGTGCTTCAAATGCGCTCCTATAACTCAATCTAACATATAAAAGGTACCTCGTCGGTGAAAATAATTACAGTTCGGACTTAGATTTTTTCCTACCGAGTGGCTACCGTGAAGAGTCGCCGACGACGACTTTAGAAATTATTTAAAAATCAACCGTAAGAGATGGAGCCGTGGTTTATTAAGCAAAAGTGCGTCAAATACGCTCCCATAACCGAACATAACATTTAAAAGATACGTCGTCGGTGAAAATATTTTCAATTCGGACTTAGTCTCTGTACTGAGAGGCTACCGAGAAGCGCTACCGACGAAGACTGTCTGATTAATTTAAAAATCAACCGAAAGAGATAGAGCCGTGGTTTATTAAGCAAAAGTGCTTCAAATACGCTCCTATAACTCAATCTAACATATAAAAGGTACCTCGTCGGTGAAAATAATTACAGTTCGGACTTAGATTTTTTCCTACCGAGTGGCTACCGTGAAGAGTCGCCGACGACGACTTTAGAAATTATTTAAAAATCAACCGTAAGAGATAGAGCCGAGGTTTATTAAGCAAAAGTGCGTCAAATACGCTCCCATAACGGAACATAACATTTAAAAGATACGTCGTGGATGAAAATATTTTCAATTCGGACTTAGTCTCTGTACGGAGAGGCTACCGAGAAGCGCTACCGACGAAGACTTTCTGATTAATTTAAAAATCAACCGTAAGAGATAGAGCCGTGGTTTATTAAGCAAAAGTGCTTCAAATGCGCTCCTATAACTCAACTTAACATATAAAAGGTACCTCGTCGGTGAAAATAATTACAGTTCGGACTTAGATTTTTTCCTACCGAGTGGCTACCGTGAAGAGTCGCCGACGACGACTTTAGAAATTATTTAAAAATCAACCGTAAGAGATAGAGCCGAGGTTTATTAAGCAAAAGTGCGTCAAATACGCTCCCATAACGGAACATAACATTTAAAAGATACGTCGTGGATGAAAATATTTTCAATTCGGACTTAGTCTCTGTACGGAGAGGCTACCGAGAAGCGCCACCGACGAAGACTTTCTGATTAATTTAAAAATCAACCGTAAGAGATAGAGCCGTGGTTTATTAAGCAAAAGTGCTTCAAATGCGCTCCTATAACTCAATCTAACATATAAAAGGTACCTCGTCGGTGAAAATAATTACAGTTCGGAATTAGATTTTTTCCTACCGAGTGGCTACCGTGAAGAGTCGCCGACGACGACTTTAGAAATTATTTAAAAATCAACCGTAAGAGATGGAGCCGTGGTTTATTAAGCAAAAGTGCGTCAAATACGCTCCCATAACCGAACATAACATTTAAAAGATACGTCGTCGGTGAAAATATTTTCAATTCGGACTTAGTCTCTGTACGGAGAGGCTACCGAGAAGCGCTACCGACGAAGACTTTCTGATTAATTTAAAAATCAACCGTAAGAGATAGAGCCGTGGTTTACTAAGCAAAAGTGCTTCAAATGCGCTCCTATAACTCAATCTAACATATAAAAGGTACCTCGTCGGTGAAAATAATTACAGTTCGGACTTAGATTTTTTCCTACCGAGTGGCTACCGTGAAGAGTCGCCGACGACGACTTTAGAAATTATTTAAAAATCAACCGTAAGAGATAGAGCCGAGGTTTATTAAGCAAAAGTGCGTCAAATACGCTCCCATAACGGAACATAACATTTAAAAGATACGTCGTGGATGAAAATATTTTCAATTCGGACTTAGTCTCTGTACGGAGAGGCTACCGAGAAGCGCTACCGACGAAGACTTTCTGATTAATTTAAAAATCAACCGTAAGAGATAGAGCCGTGGTTTATTAAGCAAAAGTGCTTCAAATGCGCTCCTATAACTCAATCTAACATATAAAAGGTACCTCGTCGGTGAAAATAATTACAGTTCGGACTTAGATTTTTTCCTACCGAGTGGCTACCGTGAAGAGTCGCCGACGACGACTTTAGAAATTATTTAAAAATCAACCGTAAGAGATGGAGCCGTGGTTTATTAAGCAAAAGTGCGTCAAATACGCTCCCATAACCGAACATAACATTTAAAAGATACGTCGTCGGTGAAAATATTTTCAATTCGGACTTAGTCTCTGTACTGAGAGGCTACCGAGAAGCGCTACCGACGAAGACTGTCTGATTAATTTAAAAATCAACCGAAAGAGATAGAGCCGTGGTTTATTAAGCAAAAGTGCTTCAAATACGCTCCTATAACTCAATCTAACATATAAAAGGTACCTCGTCGGTGAAAATAATTACAGTTCGGACTTAGATTTTTTCCTACCGAGTGGCTACCGTGAAGAGTCGCCGACGACGACTTTAGAAATTATTTAAAAATCAACCGTAAGAGATAGAGCCGAGGTTTATTAAGCAAAAGTGCGTCAAATACGCTCCCATAACGGAACATAACATTTAAAAGATACGTCGTGGATGAAAATATTTTCAATTCGGACTTAGTCTCTGTACGGAGAGGCTACCGAGAAGCGCTACCGACGAAGACTTTCTGATTAATTTAAAAATCAACCGTAAGAGATAGAGCCGTGGTTTATTAAGCAAAAGTGCTTCAAATGCGCTCCTATAACTCAACTTAACATATAAAAGGTACCTCGTCGGTGAAAATAATTACAGTTCGGACTTAGATTTTTTCCTACCGAGTGGCTACCGTGAAGAGTCGCCGACGACGACTTTAGAAATTATTTAAAAATCAACCGTAAGAGATAGAGCCGTGGTTTATTAAGCAAAAGTGCGTCAAATACGCTCCCATAACGGAACATAACATTTAAAAGATACGTCGTGGATGAAAATATTTTCAATTCGGACTTAGTCTCTGTACGGAGAGGCTACCGAGAAGCGCCACCGACGAAGACTTTCTGATTAATTTAAAAATCAACCGTAAGAGATAGAGCCGTGGTTTATTAAGCAAAAGTGCTTCAAATGCGCTCCTATAACTCAATCTAACATATAAAAGGTACCTCGTCGGTGAAAATAATTACAGTTCGGACTTAGATTTTTTCCTACCGAGTGGCTACCGTGAAGAGTCGCCGACGACGACTTTAGAAATTATTTAAAAATCAACCGTAAGAGATGGAGCCGTGGTTTATTAAGCAAAAGTGCGTCAAATACGCTCCCATAACCGAACATAACATTTAAAAGATACGTCGTCGGTGAAAATATTTTCAATTCGGACTTAGTCTCTGTACGGAGAGGCTACCGAGAAGCGCCACCGACGAAGACTTTCTGATTAATTTAAAAATCAACCGTAAGAGATAGAGCCGTGGTTTATTAAGCAAAAGTGCTTCAAATGCGCTCCTATAACTCAATCTAACATATAAAAGGTACCTCGTCGGTGAAAATAATTACAGTTCGGACTTAGATTTTTTCCTACCGAGTGGCTACCGTGAAGAGTCGCCGACGACGACTTTAGAAATTATTTAAAAATCAACCGTAAGAGATGGAGCCGTGGTTTATTAAGCAAAAGTGCGTCAAATACGCTCCCATAACCGAACATAACATTTAAAAGATACGTCGTCGGTGAAAATATTTTCAATTCGGACTTAGTCTCTGTACGGAGAGGCTACCGAGAAGCGCTACCGACGAAGACTTTCTGATTAATTTAAAAATCAACCGAAAGAGATAGAGCCGTGGTTTATTAAGCAAAAGTGCTTCAAATACGCTCCTATAACTCAATCTAACATATAAAAGGTACCTCGTCGGTGAAATTATTTTCAATTCGGACTTAGTCTCTGTACGGAGAGGCTACCGAGAAGCGCTACCGACGAAGACTTTCTGATTAATTTAAAAATCAACCGTAAGAGATAGAGCCGTGGTTTATTAAGCAAAAGTGCTTCAAATGCGCTCCTATAACTCAATCTAACATATAAAAGGTACCTCGTCGGTGAAAATAATTACAGTTCGGACTTAGATTTTTTCCTACCGAGTGGCTACCGTGAAGAGTCGCCGACGACGACTTTAGAAATTATTTAAAAATCAACCGTAAGAGATGGAGCCGTGGTTTATTAAGCAAAAGTGCGTCAAATACGCTCCCATAACCGAACATAACATTTAAAAGATACGTCGTCGGTGAAAATATTTTCAATTCGGACTTAGTCTCTGTACGGAGAGGCTACCGAGAAGCGCTACCGACGAAGACTTTCTGATTAATTTAAAAATCAACCGTAAGAGATAGAGCCGTGGTTTATTAAGCAAAAGTGCTTCAAATGCGCTCCTATAACTCAATCTAACATATAAAAGGTACCTCGTCGGTGAAAATAATTACAGTTCGGACTTAGATTTTTTCCTACCGAGTGGCTACCGTGAAGAGTCGCCGACGACGACTTTAGAAATTATTTAAAAATCAACCGTAAGAGATGGAGCCGTGGTTTATTAAGCAAAAGTGCGTCAAATACGCTCCCATAACCGAACATAACATTTAAAAGATACGTCGTCGGTGAAAATATTTTCAATTCGGACTTAGTCTCTGTACTGAGAGGCTACCGAGAAGCGCTACCGACGAAGACTTTCTGATTAATTTAAAAATCAACCGAAAGAGATAGAGCCGTGGTTTATTAAGCAAAAGTGCTTCAAATACGCTCCTATAACTCAATCTAACATATAAAAGGTACCTCGTCGGTGAAAATAATTACAGTTCGGACTTAGATTTTTTCCTACCGAGTGGCTACCGTGAAGAGTCGCCGACGACGACTTTAGAAATTATTTAAAAATCAACCGTAAGAGATAGAGCCGAGGTTTATTAAGCAAAAGTGCGTCAAATACGCTCCCATAACGGAACATAACATTTAAAAGATACGTCGTGGATGAAAATATTTTCAATTCGGACTTAGTCTCTGTACGGAGAGGCTACCGAGAAGCGCTACCGACGAAGACTTTCTGATTAATTTAAAAATCAACCGTAAGAGATAGAGCCGTGGTTTATTAAGCAAAAGTGCTTCAAATGCGCTCCTATAACTCAATCTAACATATAAAAGGTACCTCGTCGGTGAAAATAATTACAGTTCGGACTTAGATTTTTTCCTACCGAGTGGCTACCGTGAAGAGTCGCCGACGACGACTTTAGAAATTATTTAAAAATCAACCGTAAGAGATGGAGCCGTGGTTTATTAAGCAAAAGTGCGTCAAATACGCTCCCATAACCGAACATAACATTTAAAAGATACGTCGTCGGTGAAAATATTTTCAATTCGGACTTAGTCTCTGTACGGAGAGGCTACCGAGAAGCGCTACCGACGAAGACTTTCTGATTAATTTAAAAATCAACCGTAAGAGATAGAGCCGTGGTTTACTAAGCAAAAGTGCTTCAAATGCGCTCCTATAACTCAATCTAAGATATAAAAGGTACCTCGTCGGTGAAAATAATTACAGTTCGGACTTAGATTTTTTCCTACCGAGTGGCTACCGTGAAGAGTCGCCGACGACGACTTTAGAAATTATTTAAAAATCAACCGTAAGAGATGGAGCCGTGGTTTATTAAGCAAAAGTGCGTCAAATACGCTCCCATAGCCGAACATAACATTTAAAAGATACGTCGTCGGTGAAAATATTTTCAATTCGGACTTAGTCTCTGTACGGAGAGGCTACCGAGAAGCGCTACCGACGAAGACTTTCTGATTAATTTAAAAATCAACCGTAAGAGATAGAGCCGTGGTTTACTAAGCAAAAGTGCTTCAAATGCGCTCCTATAACTCAATCTAAGATATAAAAGGTACCTCGTCGGTGAAAATAATTACAGTTCGGACTTAGATTTTTTCCTACCGAGTGGGTACCGTGAAGAGTCGCCGACGACGACTTTAGAAATTATTTAAAAATCAACCGTAAGAGATGGAGCCGTGGTTTATTAAGCAAAAGTGCGTCAAATACGCTCCCATAACCGAACATAACATTTAAAAGATACGTCGTCGGTGAAAATATTTTCAATTCGGACTTAGTCTCTGTACTGAGAGGCTACCGAGAAGCGCTACCGACGAAGACTTTCTGATTAATTTAAAAATCAACCGAAAGAGATAGAGCCGTGGTTTATTAAGCAAAAGTGCTTCAAATACGCTCCTATAACTCAATCTAACATATAAAAGGTACCTCGTCGGTGAAAATAATTACAGTTCGGACTTAGATTTTTTCCTACCGAGTGGCTACCGTGAAGAGTCGCCGACGACGACTTTAGAAATTATTTAAAAATCAACCGTAAGAGATGGAGCCGTGGTTTATTAAGCAAAAGTGCGTCAAATACGCTCCCATAACCGAACATAACATTTAAAAGATACGTCGTCGGTGAAAATATTTTCAATTCGGACTTAGTCTCTGTACTGAGAGGCTACCGAGAAGCGCTACCGACGAAGACTTTCTGATTAATTTAAAAATCAACCGAAAGAGATAGAGCCGTGGTTTATTAAGCAAAAGTGCTTCAAATGCGCTCCTATAACTCAACTTAACATATAAAAGGTACCTCGTCGGTGAAAATAATTACAGTTCGGACTTAGATTTTTTCCTACCGAGTGGCTACCGTGAAGAGTCGCCGACGACGACTTTAGAAATTATTTAAAAATCAACCGTAAGAGATGGAGCCGTGGTTTATTAAGGAAAAGTGCGTCAAATACGCTCCCATAACCGAACATAACATTTAAAAGATACGTCGTGGATGAAAATATTTTCAATTCGGACTTAGTCTCTGTACGGAGAGGCTACCGAGAAGCGCTACCGACGAAGACTTTCTGATTAATTTAAAAATCAACCGTAAGAGATAGAGCCGTGGTTTATTAAGCAAAAGTGCTTCAAATGCGCTCCTATAACTCAATCTAACATATAAAAGGTACCTCGTCGGTGAAAATAATTACAGTTCGGACTTAGATTTTTTCCTACCGAGTGGCTACCGTGAAGAGTCGCCGACGACGACTTTAGAAATTATTTAAAAATCAACCGTAAGAGATGGAGCCGTGGTTTATTAAGCAAAAGTGCGTCAAATACGCTCCCATAACCGAACATAACATTTAAAAGATACGTCGTCGGTGAAAATATTTTCAATTCGGACTTAGTCTCTGTACGGAGAGGCTACCGAGAAGCGCTACCGACGAAGACTTTCTGATTAATTTAAAAATCAACCGAAAGAGATAGAGCCGTGGTTTATTAAGCAAAAGTGCTTCAAATACGCTCCTATAACTCAATCTAACATATAAAAGGTACCTCGTCGGTGAAATTATTTTCAATTCGGACTTAGTCTCTGTACGGAGAGGCTACCGAGAAGCGCTACCGACGAAGACTTTCTGATTAATTTAAAAATCAACCGAAAGAGATAGAGCCGTGGTTTATTAAGCAAAAGTGCTTCAAATACGCTCCTATAACTCAATCTAACATATAAAAGGTACCTCGTCGGTGAAAATAATTACAGTTCGGACTTAGATTTTTTCCTACCGAGTGGCTACCGTGAAGAGTCGCCGACGACGACTTTAGAAATTATTTAAAAATCAACAGTAAGAGATAGAGCCGAGGTTTATTAAGCAAAAGTGCGTCAAATACGCTCCCATAACGGAACATAACATTTAAAAGATACGTCGTGGATGAAAATATTTTCAATTCGGACTTAGTCTCTGTACGGGGAGGCTACCGAGAAGCGCTACCGACGAAGACTTTCTGATTAATTTAAAAATCAACCGTAAGAGATAGAGCCGTGGTTTATTAAGCAAAAGTGCTTCAAATGCGCTCCTATAACTCAATCTAACATATAAAAGGTACCTCGTCGGTGAAAATAATTACAGTTCGGACTTAGATTTTTTCCTACCGAGTGGCTACCGTGAAGAGTCGCCGACGACGACTTTAGAAATTATTTAAAAATCAACCGTAAGAGATGGAGCCGTGGTTTATTAAGCAAAAGTGCGTCAAATACGCTCCCATAACCGAACATAACATTTAAAAGATACGTCGTCGGTGAAAATATTTTCAATTCGGACTTAGTCTCTGTACGGAGAGGCTACCGAGAAGCGCTACCGACGAAGACTTTCTGATTAATTTAAAAATCAACCGTAAGAGATAGAGCCGTGGTTTACTAAGCAAAAGTGCTTCAAATGCGCTCCTATAACTCAATCTAAGATATAAAAGGTACCTCGTCGGTGAAAATAATTACAGTTCGGACTTAGATTTTTTCCTACCGAGTGGCTACCGTGAAGAGTCGCCGACGACGACTTTAGAAATTATTTAAAAATCAACCGTAAGAGATGGAGCCGTGGTTTATTAAGCAAAAGTGCGTCAAATACGCTCCCATAGCCGAACATAACATTTAAAAGATACGTCGTCGGTGAAAATATTTTCAATTCGGACTTAGTCTCTGTACGGAGAGGCTACCGAGAAGCGCTACCGACGAAGACTTTCTGATTAATTTAAAAATCAACCGTAAGAGATAGAGCCGTGGTTTACTAAGCAAAAGTGCTTCAAATGCGCTCCTATAACTCAATCTAAGATATAAAAGGTACCTCGTCGGTGAAAATAATTACAGTTCGGACTTAGATTTTTTCCTACCGAGTGGCTACCGTGAAGAGTCGCCGACGACGACTTTAGAAATTATTTAAAAATCAACCGTAAGAGATGGAGCCGTGGTTTATTAAGCAAAAGTGCGTCAAATACGCTCCCATAACCGAACATAACATTTAAAAGATACGTCGTCGGTGAAAATATTTTCAATTCGGACTTAGTCTCTGTACTGAGAGGCTACCGAGAAGCGCTACCGACGAAGACTTTCTGATTAATTTAAAAATCAACCGAAAGAGATAGAGCCGTGGTTTATTAAGCAAAAGTGCTTCAAATACGCTCCTATAACTCAATCTAACATATAAAAGGTACCTCGTCGGTGAAAATAATTACAGTTCGGACTTAGATTTTTTCCTACCGAGTGGCTACCGTGAAGAGTCGCCGACGACGACTTTAGAAATTATTTAAAAATCAACCGTAAGAGATGGAGCCGTGGTTTATTAAGCAAAAGTGCGTCAAATACGCTCCCATAACCGAACATAACATTTAAAAGATACGTCGTCGGTGAAAATATTTTCAATTCGGACTTAGTCTCTGTACTGAGAGGCTACCGAGAAGCGCTACCGACGAAGACTTTCTGATTAATTTAAAAATCAACCGAAAGAGATAGAGCCGTGGTTTATTAAGCAAAAGTGCTTCAAATGCGCTCCTATAACTCAACTTAACATATAAAAGGTACCTCGTCGGTGAAAATAATTACAGTTCGGACTTAGATTTTTTCCTACCGAGTGGCTACCGTGAAGAGTCGCCGACGACGACTTTAGAAATTATTTAAAAATCAACCGTAAGAGATGGAGCAGTGGTTTATTAAGCAAAAGTGCGTCAAATACGCTCCCATAACCGAACATAACATTTAAAAGATACGTCGTCGGTGAAAATATTTTCAATTCGGACTTAGTCTCTGTACGGAGAGGCTACCGAGAAGCGCCACCGACGAAGACTTTCTGATTAATTTAAAAATCAACCGTAAGAGATAGAGCCGTGGTTTATTAAGCAAAAGTGCTTCAAATGCGCTCCTATAACTCAATCTAACATATAAAAGGTACCTCGTCGGTGAAAATAATTACAGTTCGGACTTAGATTTTTTCCTACCGAGTGGCTACCGTGAAGAGTCGCCGACGACGACTTTAGAAATTATTTAAAAATCAACCGTAAGAGATGGAGCCGTGGTTTATTAAGCAAAAGTGCGTCAAATACGCTCCCATAACCGAACATAACATTTAAAAGATACGTCGTCGGTGAAAATATTTTCAATTCGGACTTAGTCTCTGTACGGAGAGGCTACCGAGAAGCGCTACCGACGAAGACTTTCTGATTAATTTAAAAATCAACCGAAAGAGATAGAGCCGTGGTTTATTAAGCAAAAGTGCTTCAAATACGCTCCTATAACTCAATCTAACATATAAAAGGTACCTCATCGGTGAAATTATTTTCAATTCGGACTTAGTCTCTGTACGGAGAGGCTACCGAGAAGCGCTACCGACGAAGACTTTCTGATTAATTTAAAAATCAACCGTAAGAGATAGAGCCGTGGTTTATTAAGCAAAAGTGCTTCAAATGCGCTCCTATAACTCAATCTAACATATAAAAGGTACCTCGTCGGTGAAAATAATTACAGTTCGGACTTAGATTTTTTCCTACCGAGTGGCTACCGTGAAGAGTCGCCGACGACGACTTTAGAAATTATTTAAAAATCAACCGTAAGAGATGGAGCCGTGGTTTATTAAGCAAAAGTGCGTCAAATACGCTCCCATAACCGAACATAACATTTAAAAGATACGTCGTCGGTGAAAATATTTTCAATTCGGACTTAGTCTCTGTACTGAGAGGCTACCGAGAAGCGCTACCGACGAAGACTTTCTGATTAATTTAAAAATCAACCGAAAGAGATAGAGCCGTGGTTTATTAAGCAAAAGTGCTTCAAATGCGCTCCTATAACTCAACTTAACATATAAAAGGTACCTCGTCGGTGAAAATAATTACAGTTCGGACTTAGATTTTTTCCTACCGAGTGGCTACCGTGAAGAGTCGCCGACGACGACTTTAGAAATTATTTAAAAATCAACCGTAAGAGATGGAGCCGTGGTTTATTAAGCAAAAGTGCGTCAAATACGCTCCCATAACCGAACATAACATTTAAAAGATACGTCGTCGGTGAAAATATTTTCAATTCGGACTTAGTCTCTGTACTGAGAGGCTACCGAGAAGCGCTACCGACGAAGACTTTCTGATTAATTTAAAAATCAACCGTAAGAGATAGAGCCGTGGTTTATTAAGCAAAAGTGCTTCAAATGCGCTCCTATAACTCAATCTAACATATAAAAGGTACCTCGTCGGTGAAAATAATTACAGTTCGGACTTAGATTTTTTCCTACCGAGTGGCTACCGTGAAGAGTCGCCGACGACGACTTTAGAAATTATTTAAAAATCAACCGTAAGAGATGGAGCCGTGGTTTATTAAGCAAAAGTGCGTCAAATACGCTCCCATAACCGAACATAACATTTAAAAGATACGTCGTCGGTGAAAATATTTTCAATTCGGACTTAGTCTCTGTACGGAGAGGCTACCGAGAAGCGCTACCGACGAAGACTTTCTGATTAATTTAAAAATCAACCGTAAGAGATAGAGCCGTGGTTTACTAAGCAAAAGTGCTTCAAATGCGCTCCTATAACTCAATCTAAGATATAAAAGGTACCTCGTCGGTGAAAATAATTACAGTTCGGACTTAGATTTTTTCCTACCGAGTGGCTACCGTGAGGAGTCGCCGACGACGACTTTAGAAATTATTTAAAAATCAACCGTAAGAGATGGAGCCGTGGTTTATTAAGCAAAAGTGCGTCAAATACGCTCCCATAACCGAACATAACATTTAAAAGATACGTCGTCGGTGAAAATATTTTCAATTCGGACTTAGTCTCTGTACTGAGAGGCTACCGAGAAGCGCTACCGACGAAGACTTTCTGATTAATTTAAAAATCAACCGAAAGAGATAGAGCCGTGGTTTATTAAGCAAAAGTGCTTCAAATACGCTCCTATAACTCAATCTAACATATAAAAGGTACCTCGTCGGTGAAAATAATTACAGTTCGGACTTAGATTTTTTCCTACCGAGTGGCTACCGTGAAGAGTCGCCAACGACGACTTTAGAAATTATTTAAAAATCAACCGTAAGAGATGGAGCCGTGGTTTATTAAGCAAAAGTGCGTCAAATACGCTCCCATAACCGAACATAACATTTAAAAGATACGTCGTCGGTGAAAATATTTTCAATTCGGACTTAGTCTCTGTACTGAGAGGCTACCGAGAAGCGCTACCGACGAAGACTTTCTGATTAATTTAAAAATCAACCGAAAGAGATAGAGCCGTGGTTTATTAAGCAAAAGTGCTTCAAATGCGCTCCTATAACTCAACTTAACATATAAAAGGTACCTCGTCGGTGAAAATAATTACAGTTCGGACTTAGATTTTTTCCTACCGAGTGGCTACCGTGAAGAGTCGCCGACGACGACTTTAGAAATTATTTAAAAATCAACCGTAAGAGATGGAGCCGTGGTTTATTAAGCAAAAGTGCGTCAAATACGCTCCCATAACCGAACATAACATTTAAAAGATACGTCGTCGGTGAAAATATTTTCAATTCGGACTTAGTCTCTGTACGGAGAGGCTACCGAGAAGCGCCACCGACGAAGACTTTCTGATTAATTTAAAAATCAACCGTAAGAGATAGAGCCGTGGTTTATTAAGCAAAAGTGCTTCAAATGCGCTCCTATAACTCAATCTAACATATAAAAGGTACCTCGTCGGTGAAAATAATTACAGTTCGGACTTAGATTTTTTCCTACCGAGTGGCTACCGTGAAGAGTCGCCGACGACGACTTTAGAAATTATTTAAAAATCAACCGTAAGAGATGGAGCCGTGGTTTATTAAGCAAAAGTGCGTCAAATACGCTCCCATAACCGAACATAACATTTAAAAGATACGTCGTCGGTGAAAATATTTTCAATTCGGACTTAGTCTCTGTACGGAGAGGCTACCGAGAAGCGCTACCGACGAAGACTTTCTGATTAATTTAAAAATCAACCGTAAGAGATAGAGCCGTGGTTTATTAAGCAAAAGTGCTTCAAATACGCTCCTATAACTCAATCTAACATATAAAAGGTACCTCGTCGGTGAAATTATTTTCAATTCGGACTTAGTCTCTGTACGGAGAGGCTACCGAGAAGCGCTACCGACGAAGACTTTCTGATTAATTTAAAAATCAACCGTAAGAGATAGAGCCGTGGTTTATTAAGCAAAAGTGCTTCAAATGCGCTCCTATAACTCAATCTAACATATAAAAGGTACCTCGTCGGTGAAAATAATTACAGTTCGGACTTAGATTTTTTCCTACCGAGTGGCTACCGTGAAGAGTCGCCGACGACGACTTTAGAAATTATTTAAAAATCAACCGTAAGAGATGGAGCCGTGGTTTATTAAGCAAAAGTGCGTCAAATACGCTCCCATAACCGAACATAACATTTAAAAGATACGTCGTCGGTGAAAATATTTTCAATTCGGACTTAGTCTCTGTACTGAGAGGCTACCGAGAAGCGCTACCGACGAAGACTTTCTGATTAATTTAAAAATCAACCGAAAGAGATAGAGCCGTGGTTTATTAAGCAAAAGTGCTTCAAATGCGCTCCTATAACTCAACTTAACATATAAAAGGTACCTCGTCGGTGAAAATAATTACAGTTCGGACTTAGATTTTTTCCTACCGAGTGGCTACCGTGAAGAGTCGCCGACGACGACTTTAGAAATTATTTAAAAATCAACCGTAAGAGATGGAGCCGTGGTTTATTAAGCAAAAGTGCGTCAAATACGCTCCCATAACCGAACATAACATTTAAAAGATACGTCGTCGGTGAAAATATTTTCAATTCGGACTTAGTCTCTGTACGGAGAGGCTACCGAGAAGCGCTACCGACGAAGACTTTCTGATTAATTTAAAAATCAACCGTAAGAGATAGAGCCGTGGTTTACTAAGCAAAAGTGCTTCAAATGCGCTCCTATAACTCAATCTAAGATATAAAAGGTACCTCGTCGGTGAAAATAATTACAGTTCGGACTTAGATTTTTTCCTACCGAGTGGCTACCGTGAGGAGTCGCCGACGACGACTTTAGAAATTATTTACAAATCAACCGTAAGAGATGGAGCCGTGGTTTATTAAGCAAAAGTGCGTCAAATACGCTCCCATAACCGAACATAACATTTAAAAGATACGTCGTCGGTGAAAATATTTTCAATTCGGACTTAGTCTCTGTACTGAGAGGCTACCGAGAAGCGCTACCGACGAAGACTTTCTGATTAATTTAAAAATCAACCGAAAGAGATAGAGCCGTGGTTTATTAAGCAAAAGTGCTTCAAATACGCTCCTATAACTCAATCTAACATATAAAAGGTACCTCGTCGGTGAAAATAATTACAGTTCGGACTTAGATTTTTTCCTACCGAGTGGCTACCGTGAAGAGTCGCCAACGACGACTTTAGAAATTATTTAAAAATCAACCGTAAGAGATGGAGCCGTGGTTTATTAAGCAAAAGTGCGTCAAATACGCTCCCATAACCGAACATAACATTTAAAAGATACGTCGTCGGTGAAAATATTTTCAATTCGGACTTAGTCTCTGTACTGAGAGGCTACCGAGAAGCGCTACCGACGAAGACTTTCTGATTAATTTAAAAATCAACCGAAAGAGATAGAGCCGTGGTTTATTAAGCAAAAGTGCTTCAAATGCGCTCCTATAACTCAACTTAACATATAAAAGGTACCTCGTCGGTGAAAATAATTACAGTTCGGACTTAGATTTTTTCCTACCGAGTGGCTACCGTGAAGAGTCGCCGACGACGACTTTAGAAATTATTTAAAAATCAACCGTAAGAGATGGAGCCGTGGTTTATTAAGCAAAAGTGCGTCAAATACGCTCCCATAACCGAACATAACATTTAAAAGATACGTCGTCGGTGAAAATATTTTCAATTCGGACTTAGTCTCTGTACGGAGAGGCTACCGAGAAGCGCCACCGACGAAGACTTTCTGATTAATTTAAAAATCAACCGTAAGAGATAGAGCCGTGGTTTACTAAGCAAAAGTGCTTCAAATGCGCTCCTATAACTCAATCTAAGATATAAAAGGTACCTCGTCGGTGAAAATAATTACAGTTCGGACTTAGATTTTTTCCTACCGAGTGGCTACCGTGAAGAGTCGCCGACGACGACTTTAGAAATTATTTAAAAATCAACCGTAAGAGATGGAGCCGTGGTTTATTAAGCAAAAGTGCGTCAAATACGCTCCCATAACCGAACATAACATTTAAAAGATACGTCGTCGGTGAAAATATTTTCAATTCGGACTTAGTCTCTGTACGGAGAGGCTACCGAGAAGCGCTACCGACGAAGACTTTCTGATTAATTTAAAAATCAACCGTAAGAGATAGAGCCGTGGTTTACTAAGCAAAAGTGCTTCAAATGCGCTCCTATAACTCAATCTAAGATATAAAAGGTTCCTCGTCGGTGAAAATAATTACAGTTCGGACTTAGATTTTTTCCTACCGAGTGGCTACCGTGAAGAGTCGCCGACGACGACTTTAGAAATTATTTAAAAATCAACCGTAAGAGATGGAGCCGTGGTTTATTAAGCAAAAGTGCGTCAAATACGCTCCCATAACCGAACATAACATTTAAAAGATACGTCGTCGGTGAAAATATTTTCAATTCGGACTTAGTCTCTGTACGGAGAGGCTACCGAGAAGCGCTACCGACGAAGACTTTCTGATTAATTTAAAAATCAACCGTAAGAGATAGAGCCGTGGTTTACTAAGCAAAAGTGCTTCAAATGCGCTCCTATAACTCAATCTAAGATATAAAAGGTACCTCGTCGGTGAAAATAATTACAGTTCGGACTTAGATTTTTTCCTACCGAGTGGCTACCGTGAAGAGTCGCCGACGACGACTTTAGAAATTATTTAAAAATCAACCGTAAGAGATGGAGCCGTGGTTTATTAAGCAAAAGTGCGTCAAATACGCTCCCATAACCGAACATAACATTTAAAAGATACGTCGTCGGTGAAAATATTTTCAATTCGGACTTAGTCTCTGTACTGAGAGGCTACCGAGAAGCGCTACCGACGAAGACTTTCTGATTAATTTAAAAATCAACCGAAAGAGATAGAGCCGTGGTTTATTAAGCAAAAGTGCTTCAAATGCGCTCCTATAACTCAACTTAACATATAAAAGGTACCTCGTCGGTGAAAATAATTACAGTTCGGACTTAGATTTTTTCCTACCGAGTGGCTACCGTGAAGAGTCGCCGACGACGACTTTAGAAATTATTTAAAAATCAACCGTAAGAGATGGAGCCGTGGTTTATTAAGCAAAAGTGCGTCAAATACGCTCCCATAACCGAACATAACATTTAAAAGATACGTCGTCGGTGAAAATATTTTCAATTCGGACTTAGTCTCTGTACGGAGAGGCTACCGAGAAGCGCCACCGACGAAGACTTTCTGATTAATTTAAAAATCAACCGTAAGAGATAGAGCCGTGGTTTATTAAGCAAAAGTGCTTCAAATGCGCTCCTATAACTCAATCTAACATATAAAAGGTACCTCGTCGGTGAAAATAATTACAGTTCGGACTTAGATTTTTTCCTACCGAGTGGCTACCGTGAAGAGTCGCCGACGACGACTTTAGAAATTATTTAAAAATCAACCGTAAGAGATGGAGCCGTGGTTTATTAAGCAAAAGTGCGTCAAATACGCTCCCATAACCGAACATAACATTTAAAAGATACGTCGTCGGTGAAAATATTTTCAATTCGGACTTAGTCTCTGTACGGAGAGGCTACCGAGAAGCGCTACCGACGAAGACTTTCTGATTAATTTAAAAATCAACCGAAAGAGATAGAGCCGTGGTTTATTAAGCAAAAGTGCTTCAAATACGCTCCTATAACTCAATCTAACATATAAAAGGTACCTCGTCGGTGAAATTATTTTCAATTCGGACTTAGTCTCTGTACGGAGAGGCTACCGAGAAGCGCTACCGACGAAGACTTTCTGATTAATTTAAAAATCAACCGTAAGAGATAGAGCCGTGGTTTATTAAGCAAAAGTGCTTCAAATGCGCTCCTATAACTCAATCTAACATATAAAAGGTACCTCGTCGGTGAAAATAATTACAGTTCGGACTTAGATTTTTTCCTACCGAGTGGCTACCGTGAAGAGTCGCCGACGACGACTTTAGAAATTATTTAAAAATCAACCGTAAGAGATGGAGCCGTGGTTTATTAAGCAAAAGTGCGTCAAATACGCTCCCATAACCGAACATAACATTTAAAAGATACGTCGTCGGTGAAAATATTTTCAATTCGGACTTAGTCTCTGTACTGAGAGGCTACCGAGAAGCGCTACCGACGAAGACTTTCTGATTAATTTAAAAATCAACCGAAAGAGATAGAGCCGTGGTTTATTAAGCAAAAGTGCTTCAAATGCGCTCCTATAACTCAACTTAACATATAAAAGGTACCTCGTCGGTGAAAATAATTACAGTTCGGACTTAGATTTTTTCCTACCGAGTGGCTACCGTGAAGAGTCGCCGACGACGACTTTAGAAATTATTTAAAAATCAACCGTAAGAGATGGAGCCGTGGTTTATTAAGCAAAAGTGCGTCAAATACGCTCCCATAACCGAACATAACATTTAAAAGATACGTCGTCGGTGAAAATATTTTCAATTCGGACTTAGTCTCTGTACGGAGAGGCTACCGAGAAGCGCTACCGACGAAGACTTTCTGATTAATTTAAAAATCAACCGTAAGAGATAGAGCCGTGGTTTACTAAGCAAAAGTGCTTCAAATGCGCTCCTATAACTCAATCTAAGATATAAAAGGTACCTCGTCGGTGAAAATAATTACAGTTCGGACTTAGATTTTTTCCTACCGAGTGGCTACCGTGAGGAGTCGCCGACGACGACTTTAGAAATTATTTACAAATCAACCGTAAGAGATGGAGCCGTGGTTTATTAAGCAAAAGTGCGTCAAATACGCTCCCATAACCGAACATAACATTTAAAAGATACGTCGTCGGTGAAAATATTTTCAATTCGGACTTAGTCTCTGTACTGAGAGGCTACCGAGAAGCGCTACCGACGAAGACTTTCTGATTAATTTAAAAATCAACCGAAAGAGATAGAGCCGTGGTTTATTAAGCAAAAGTGCTTCAAATACGCTCCTATAACTCAATCTAACATATAAAAGGTACCTCGTCGGTGAAAATAATTACAGTTCGGACTTAGATTTTTTCCTACCGAGTGGCTACCGTGAAGAGTCGCCAACGACGACTTTAGAAATTATTTAAAAATCAACCGTAAGAGATGGAGCCGTGGTTTATTAAGCAAAAGTGCGTCAAATACGCTCCCATAACCGAACATAACATTTAAAAGATACGTCGTCGGTGAAAATATTTTCAATTCGGACTTAGTCTCTGTACTGAGAGGCTACCGAGAAGCGCTACCGACGAAGACTTTCTGATTAATTTAAAAATCAACCGAAAGAGATAGAGCCGTGGTTTATTAAGCAAAAGTGCTTCAAATGCGCTCCTATAACTCAACTTAACATATAAAAGGTACCTCGTCGGTGAAAATAATTACAGTTCGGACTTAGATTTTTTCCTACCGAGTGGCTACCGTGAAGAGTCGCCGACGACGACTTTAGAAATTATTTAAAAATCAACCGTAAGAGATGGAGCCGTGGTTTATTAAGCAAAAGTGCGTCAAATACGCTCCCATAACCGAACATAACATTTAAAAGATACGTCGTCGGTGAAAATATTTTCAATTCGGACTTAGTCTCTGTACGGAGAGGCTACCGAGAAGCGCCACCGACGAAGACTTTCTGATTAATTTAAAAATCAACCGTAAGAGATAGAGCCGTGGTTTACTAAGCAAAAGTGCTTCAAATGCGCTCCTATAACTCAATCTAAGATATAAAAGGTACCTCGTCGGTGAAAATAATTACAGTTCGGACTTAGATTTTTTCCTACCGAGTGGCTACCGTGAAGAGTCGCCGACGACGACTTTAGAAATTATTTAAAAATCAACCGTAAGAGATGGAGCCGTGGTTTATTAAGCAAAAGTGCGTCAAATACGCTCCCATAACCGAACATAACATTTAAAAGATACGTCGTCGGTGAAAATATTTTCAATTCGGACTTAGTCTCTGTACGGAGAGGCTACCGAGAAGCGCTACCGACGAAGACTTTCTGATTAATTTAAAAATCAACCGTAAGAGATAGAGCCGTGGTTTACTAAGCAAAAGTGCTTCAAATGCGCTCCTATAACTCAATCTAAGATATAAAAGGTTCCTCGTCGGTGAAAATAATTACAGTTCGGACTTAGATTTTTTCCTACCGAGTGGCTACCGTGAAGAGTCGCCGACGACGACTTTAGAAATTATTTAAAAATCAACCGTAAGAGATGGAGCCGTGGTTTATTAAGCAAAAGTGCGTCAAATACGCTCCCATAACCGAACATAACATTTAAAAGATACGTCGTCGGTGAAAATATTTTCAATTCGGACTTAGTCTCTGTACGGAGAGGCTACCGAGAAGCGCTACCGACGAAGACTTTCTGATTAATTTAAAAATCAACCGTAAGAGATAGAGCCGTGGTTTACTAAGCAAAAGTGCTTCAAATGCGCTCCTATAACTCAATCTAAGATATAAAAGGTACCTCGTCGGTGAAAATAATTACAGTTCGGACTTAGATTTTTTCCTACCGAGTGGCTACCGTGAAGAGTCGCCGACGACGACTTTAGAAATTATTTAAAAATCAACCGTAAGAGATGGAGCCGTGGTTTATTAAGCAAAAGTGCGTCAAATACGCTCCCATAACCGAACATAACATTTAAAAGATACGTCGTCGGTGAAAATATTTTCAATTCGGACTTAGTCTCTGTACGGAGAGGCTACCGAGAAGCGCCACCGACGAAGACTTTCTGATTAATTTAAAAATCAACCGAAAGAGATAGAGCCGTGGTTTATTAAGCAAAAGTGCTTCAAATGCGCTCCTATAACTCAACTTAACATATAAAAGGTACCTCGTCGGTGAAAATAATTACAGTTCGGACTTAGATTTTTTCCTACCGAGTGGCTACCGTGAAGAGTCGCCGACGACGACTTTAGAAATTATTTAAAAATCAACCGTAAGAGATGGAGCCGTGGTTTATTAAGCAAAAGTGCGTCAAATACGCTCCCATAACCGAACATAACATTTAAAAGATACGTCGTCGGTGAAAATATTTTCAATTCGGACTTAGTCTCTGTACGGAGAGGCTACCGAGAAGCGCCACCGACGAAGACTTTCTGATTAATTTAAAAATCAACCGTAAGAGATAGAGCCGTGGTTTATTAAGCAAAAGTGCTTCAAATGCGCTCCTATAACTCAATCTAACATATAAAAGGTACCTCGTCGGTGAAATTATTTTCAATTCGGACTTAGTCTCTGTACGGAGAGGCTACCGAGAAGCGCTACCGACGAAGACTTTCTGATTAATTTAAAAATCAACCGTAAGAGATAGAGCCGTGGTTTATTAAGCAAAAGTGCTTCAAATGCGCTCCTATAACTCAATCTAACATATAAAAGGTACCTCGTCGGTGAAAATAATTACAGTTCGGACTTAGATTTTTTCCTACCGAGTGGCTACCGTGAAGAGTCGCCGACGACGACTTTAGAAATTATTTAAAAATCAACCGTAAGAGATGGAGCCGTGGTTTATTAAGCAAAAGTGCGTCAAATACGCTCCCATAACCGAACATAACATTTAAAAGATACGTCGTCGGTGAAAATATTTTCAATTCGGACTTAGTCTCTGTACTGAGAGGCTACCGAGAAGCGCTACCGACGAAGACTTTCTGATTAATTTAAAAATCAACCGAAAGAGATAGAGCCGTGGTTTATTAAGCAAAAGTGCTTCAAATGCGCTCCTATAACTCAACTTAACATATAAAAGGTACCTCGTCGGTGAAAATAATTACAGTTCGGACTTAGATTTTTTCCTACCGAGTGGCTACCGTGAAGAGTCGCCGACGACGACTTTAGAAATTATTTAAAAATCAACCGTAAGAGATGGAGCCGTGGTTTATTAAGCAAAAGTGCGTCAAATACGCTCCCATAACCGAACATAACATTTAAAAGATACGTCGTCGGTGAAAATATTTTCAATTCGGACTTAGTCTCTGTACGGAGAGGCTACCGAGAAGCGCTACCGACGAAGACTTTCTGATTAATTTAAAAATCAACCGTAAGAGATAGAGCCGTGGTTTACTAAGCAAAAGTGCTTCAAATGCGCTCCTATAACTCAATCTAAGATATAAAAGGTTCCTCGTCGGTGAAAATAATTACAGTTCGGACTTAGATTTTTTCCTACCGAGTGGCTACCGTGAAGAGTCGCCGACGACGACTTTAGAAATTATTTAAAAATCAACCGTAAGAGATGGAGCCGTGGTTTATTAAGCAAAAGTGCGTCAAATACGCTCCCATAACCGAACATAACATTTAAAAGATACGTCGTCGGTGAAAATATTTTCAATTCGGACTTAGTCTCTGTACGGAGAGGCTACCGAGAAGCGCTACCGACGAAGACTTTCTGATTAATTTAAAAATCAACCGTAAGAGATAGAGCCGTGGTTTACTAAGCAAAAGTGCTTCAAATGCGCTCCTATAACTCAATCTAAGATATAAAAGGTACCTCGTCGGTGAAAATAATTACAGTTCGGACTTAGATTTTTTCCTACCGAGTGGCTACCGTGAAGAGTCGCCGACGACGACTTTAGAAATTATTTAAAAATCAACCGTAAGAGATGGAGCCGTGGTTTATTAAGCAAAAGTGCGTCAAATACGCTCCCATAACCGAACATAACATTTAAAAGATACGTCGTCGGTGAAAATATTTTCAATTCGGACTTAGTCTCTGTACGGAGAGGCTACCGAGAAGCGCCACCGACGAAGACTTTCTGATTAATTTAAAAATCAACCGAAAGAGATAGAGCCGTGGTTTATTAAGCAAAAGTGCTTCAAATGCGCTCCTATAACTCAACTTAACATATAAAAGGTACCTCGTCGGTGAAAATAATTACAGTTCGGACTTAGATTTTTTCCTACCGAGTGGCTACCGTGAAGAGTCGCCGACGACGACTTTAGAAATTATTTAAAAATCAACCGTAAGAGATAGAGCCGAGGTTTATTAAGCAAAAGTGCGTCAAATACGCTCCCATAACCGAACATAACATTTAAAAGATACGTCGTCGGTGAAAATATTTTCAATTCGGACTTAGTCTCTGTACGGAGAGGCTACCGAGAAGCGCTACCGACGAAGACTTTCTGATTAATTTAAAAATCAACCGTAAGAGATAGAGCCGTGGTTTACTAAGCAAAAGTGCTTCAAATGCGCTCCTATAACTCAATCTAAGATATAAAAGGTTCCTCGTCGGTGAAAATAATTACAGTTCGGACTTAGATTTTTTCCTACCGAGTGGCTACCGTGAAGAGTCGCCGACGACGACTTTAGAAATTATTTAAAAATCAACCGTAAGAGATGGAGCCGTGGTTTATTAAGCAAAAGTGCGTCAAATACGCTCCCATAACCGAACATAACATTTAAAAGATACGTCGTCGGTGAAAATATTTTCAATTCGGACTTAGTCTCTGTACGGAGAGGCTACCGAGAAGCGCTACCGACGAAGACTTTCTGATTAATTTAAAAATCAACCGTAAGAGATAGAGCCGTGGTTTACTAAGCAAAAGTGCTTCAAATGCGCTCCTATAACTCAATCTAAGATATAAAAGGTACCTCGTCGGTGAAAATAATTACAGTTCGGACTTAGATTTTTTCCTACCGAGTGGCTACCGTGAAGAGTCGCCGACGACGACTTTAGAAATTATTTAAAAATCAACCGTAAGAGATGGAGCCGTGGTTTATTAAGCAAAAGTGCGTCAAATACGCTCCCATAACCGAACATAACATTTAAAAGATACGTCGTCGGTGAAAATATTTTCAATTCGGACTTAGTCTCTGTACGGAGAGGCTACCGAGAAGCGCCACCGACGAAGACTTTCTGATTAATTTAAAAATCAACCGAAAGAGATAGAGCCGTGGTTTATTAAGCAAAAGTGCTTCAAATGCGCTCCTATAACTCAACTTAACATATAAAAGGTACCTCGTCGGTGAAAATAATTACAGTTCGGACTTAGATTTTTTCCTACCGAGTGGCTACCGTGAAGAGTCGCCGACGACGACTTTAGAAATTATTTAAAAATCAACCGTAAGAGATGGAGCCGTGGTTTATTAAGCAAAAGTGCGTCAAATACGCTCCCATAACCGAACATAACATTTAAAAGATACGTCGTCGGTGAAAATATTTTCAATTCGGACTTAGTCTCTGTACGGAGAGGCTACCGAGAAGCGCCACCGACGAAGACTTTCTGATTAATTTAAAAATCAACCGTAAGAGATAGAGCCGTGGTTTATTAAGCAAAAGTGCTTCAAATGCGCTCCTATAACTCAATCTAACATATAAAAGGTACCTCGTCGGTGAAAATAATTACAGTTCGGACTTAGATTTTTTCCTACCGAGTGGCTACCGTGAAGAGTCGCCGACGACGACTTTAGAAATTATTTAAAAATCAACCGTAAGAGATGGAGCCGTGGTTTATTAAGCAAAAGTGCGTCAAATACGCTCCCATAACCGAACATAACATTTAAAAGATACGTCGTCGGTGAAAATATTTTCAATTCGGACTTAGTCTCTGTACGGAGAGGCTACCGAGAAGCGCTACCGACGAAGACTTTCTGATTAATTTAAAAATCAACCGAAAGAGATAGAGCCGTGGTTTATTAAGCAAAAGTGCTTCAAATACGCTCCTATAACTCAATCTAACATATAAAAGGTACCTCGTCGGTGAAATTATTTTCAATTCGGACTTAGTCTCTGTACGGAGAGGCTACCGAGAAGCGCTACCGACGAAGACTTTCTGATTAATTTAAAAATCAACCGTAAGAGATAGAGCCGTGGTTTATTAAGCAAAAGTGCTTCAAATGCGCTCCTATAACTCAATCTAACATATAAAAGGTACCTCGTCGGTGAAAATAATTACAGTTCGGACTTAGATTTTTTCCTACCGAGTGGCTACCGTGAAGAGTCGCCGACGACGACTTTAGAAATTATTTAAAAATCAACCGTAAGAGATGGAGCCGTGGTTTATTAAGCAAAAGTGCGTCAAATACGCTCCCATAACCGAACATAACATTTAAAAGATACGTCGTCGGTGAAAATATTTTCAATTCGGACTTAGTCTCTGTACTGAGAGGCTACCGAGAAGCGCTACCGACGAAGACTTTCTGATTAATTTAAAAATCAACCGAAAGAGATAGAGCCGTGGTTTATTAAGCAAAAGTGCTTCAAATGCGCTCCTATAACTCAACTTAACATATAAAAGGTACCTCGTCGGTGAAAATAATTACAGTTCGGACTTAGATTTTTTCCTACCGAGTGGCTACCGTGAAGAGTCGCCGACGACGACTTTAGAAATTATTTAAAAATCAACCGTAAGAGATGGAGCCGTGGTTTATTAAGCAAAAGTGCGTCAAATACGCTCCCATAACCGAACATAACATTTAAAAGATACGTCGTCGGTGAAAATATTTTCAATTCGGACTTAGTCTCTGTACGGAGAGGCTACCGAGAAGCGCTACCGACGAAGACTTTCTGATTAATTTAAAAATCAACCGTAAGAGATAGAGCCGTGGTTTACTAAGCAAAAGTGCTTCAAATGCGCTCCTATAACTCAATCTAAGATATAAAAGGTTCCTCGTCGGTGAAAATAATTACAGTTCGGACTTAGATTTTTTCCTACCGAGTGGCTACCGTGAAGAGTCGCCGACGACGACTTTAGAAATTATTTAAAAATCAACCGTAAGAGATGGAGCCGTGGTTTATTAAGCAAAAGTGCGTCAAATACGCTCCCATAACCGAACATAACATTTAAAAGATACGTCGTCGGTGAAAATATTTTCAATTCGGACTTAGTCTCTGTACGGAGAGGCTACCGAGAAGCGCTACCGACGAAGACTTTCTGATTAATTTAAAAATCAACCGTAAGAGATAGAGCCGTGGTTTACTAAGCAAAAGTGCTTCAAATGCGCTCCTATAACTCAATCTAAGATATAAAAGGTACCTCGTCGGTGAAAATAATTACAGTTCGGACTTAGATTTTTTCTTACCGAGTGGCTACCGTGAAGAGTCGCCGACGACGACTTTAGAAATTATTTAAAAATCAACCGTAAGAGATGGAGCCGTGGTTTATTAAGCAAAAGTGCGTCAAATACGCTCCCATAACCGAACATAACATTTAAAAGATACGTCGTCGGTGAAAATATTTTCAATTCGGACTTAGTCTCTGTACGGAGAGGCTACCGAGAAGCGCCACCGACGAAGACTTTCTGATTAATTTAAAAATCAACCGAAAGAGATAGAGCCGTGGTTTATTAAGCAAAAGTGCTTCAAATGCGCTCCTATAACTCAACTTAACATATAAAAGGTACCTCGTCGGTGAAAATAATTACAGTTCGGACTTAGATTTTTTCCTACCGAGTGGCTACCGTGAAGAGTCGCCGACGACGACTTTAGAAATTATTTAAAAATCAACCGTAAGAGATGGAGCCGTGGTTTATTAAGCAAAAGTGCGTCAAATACGCTCCCATAACCGAACATAACATTTAAAAGATACGTCGTCGGTGAAAATATTTTCAATTCGGACTTAGTCTCTGTACGGAGAGGCTACCGAGAAGCGCCACCGACGAAGACTTTCTGATTAATTTAAAAATCAACCGTAAGAGATAGAGCCGTGGTTTATTAAGCAAAAGTGCTTCAAATGCGCTCCTATAACTCAATCTAACATATAAAAGGTACCTCGTCGGTGAAAATAATTACAGTTCGGACTTAGATTTTTTCCTACCGAGTGGCTACCGTGAAGAGTCGCCGACGACGACTTTAGAAATTATTTAAAAATCAACCGTAAGAGATGGAGCCGTGGTTTATTAAGCAAAAGTGCGTCAAATACGCTCCCATAACCGAACATAACATTTAAAAGATACGTCGTCGGTGAAAATATTTTCAATTCGGACTTAGTCTCTGTACGGAGAGGCTACCGAGAAGCGCTACCGACGAAGACTTTCTGATTAATTTAAAAATCAACCGAAAGAGATAGAGCCGTGGTTTATTAAGCAAAAGTGCTTCAAATACGCTCCTATAACTCAATCTAACATATAAAAGGTACCTCGTCGGTGAAATTATTTTCAATTCGGACTTAGTCTCTGTACGGAGAGGCTACCGAGAAGCGCTACCGACGAAGACTTTCTGATTAATTTAAAAATCAACCGTAAGAGATAGAGCCGTGGTTTATTAAGCAAAAGTGCTTCAAATACGCTCCTATAACTCAATCTAACATATAAAAGGTACCTCGTCGGTGAAAATAATTACAGTTCGGACTTAGATTTTTTCCTACCGAGTGGCTACCGTGAAGAGTCGCCGACGACGACTTTAGAAATTATTTAAAAATCAACCGTAAGAGATGGAGCCGTGGTTTATTAAGCAAAAGTGCGTCAAATACGCTCCCATAACCGAACATAACATTTAAAAGATACGTCGTCGGTGAAAATATTTTCAATTCGGACTTAGTCTCTGTACTGAGAGGCTACCGAGAAGCGCTACCGACGAAGACTTTCTGATTAATTTAAAAATCAACCGAAAGAGATAGAGCCGTGGTTTATTAAGCAAAAGTGCTTCAAATGCGCTCCTATAACTCAACTTAACATATAAAAGGTACCTCGTCGGTGAAAATAATTACAGTTCGGACTTAGATTTTTTCCTACCGAGTGGCTACCGTGAAGAGTCGCCGACGACGACATTAGAAATTATTTAAAAATCAACCGTAAGAGATGGAGCCGTGGTTTATTAAGCAAAAGTGCGTCAAATACGCTCCCATAACCGAACATAACATTTAAAAGATACGTCGTCGGTGAAAATATTTTCAATTCGGACTTAGTCTCTGTACGGAGAGGCTACCGAGAAGCGCTACCGACGAAGACTTTCTGATTAATTTAAAAATCAACCGTAAGAGATAGAGCCGTGGTTTACTAAGCAAAAGTGCTTCAAATGCGCTCCTATAACTCAATCTAAGATATAAAAGGTTCCTCGTCGGTGAAAATAATTACAGTTCGGACTTAGATTTTTTCCTACCGAGTGGCTACCGTGAAGAGTCGCCGACGACGACTTTAGAAATTATTTAAAAATCAACCGTAAGAGATGGAGCCGTGGTTTATTAAGCAAAAGTGCGTCAAATACGCTCCCATAACCGAACATAACATTTAAAAGATACGTCGTCGGTGAAAATATTTTCAATTCGGACTTAGTCTCTGTACGGAGAGGCTACCGAGAAGCGCTACCGACGAAGACTTTCTGATTAATTTAAAAATCAACCGTAAGAGATAGAGCCGTGGTTTACTAAGCAAAAGTGCTTCAAATGCGCTCCTATAACTCAATCTAAGATATAAAAGGTACCTCGTCGGTGAAAATAATTACAGTTCGGACTTAGATTTTTTCCTACCGAGTGGCTACCGTGAAGAGTCGCCGACGACGACTTTAGAAATTATTTAAAAATCAACCGTAAGAGATGGAGCCGTGGTTTATTAAGCAAAAGTGCGTCAAATACGCTCCCATAACCGAACATAACATTTAAAAGATACGTCGTCGGTGAAAATATTTTCAATTCGGACTTAGTCTCTGTACGGAGAGGCTACCGAGAAGCGCCACCGACGAAGACTTTCTGATTAATTTAAAAATCAACCGAAAGAGATAGAGCCGTGGTTTATTAAGCAAAAGTGCTTCAAATGCGCTCCTATAACTCAACTTAACATATAAAAGGTACCTCGTCGGTGAAAATAATTACAGTTCGGACTTAGATTTTTTCCTACCGAGTGGCTACCGTGAAGAGTCGCCGACGACGACTTTAGAAATTATTTAAAAATCAACCGTAAGAGATGGAGCCGTGGTTTATTAAGCAAAAGTGCGTCAAATACGCTCCCATAACCGAACATAACATTTAAAAGATACGTCGTCGGTGAAAATATTTTCAATTCGGACTTAGTCTCTGTACGGAGAGGCTACCGAGAAGCGCCACCGACGAAGACTTTCTGATTAATTTAAAAATCAACCGTAAGAGATAGAGCCGTGGTTTATTAAGCAAAAGTGCTTCAAATGCGCTCCTATAACTCAATCTAACATATAAAAGGTACCTCGTCGGTGAAAATAATTACAGTTCGGACTTAGATTTTTTCCTACCGAGTGGCTACCGTGAAGAGTCGCCGACGACGACTTTAGAAATTATTTAAAAATCAACCGTAAGAGATGGAGCCGTGGTTTATTAAGCAAAAGTGCGTCAAATACGCTCCCATAACCGAACATAACATTTAAAAGATACGTCGTCGGTGAAAATATTTTCAATTCGGACTTAGTCTCTGTACGGAGAGGCTACCGAGAAGCGCTACCGACGAAGACTTTCTGATTAATTTAAAAATCAACCGAAAGAGATAGAGCCGTGGTTTATTAAGCAAAAGTGCTTCAAATACGCTCCTATAACTCAATCTAACATATAAAAGGTACCTCGTCGGTGAAATTATTTTCAATTCGGACTTAGTCTCTGTACGGAGAGGCTACCGAGAAGCGCTACCGACGAAGACTTTCTGATTAATTTAAAAATCAACCGTAAGAGATAGAGCCGTGGTTTATTAAGCAAAAGTGCTTCAAATGCGCTCCTATAACTCAATCTAACATATAAAAGGTACCTCGTCGGTGAAAATAATTACAGTTCGGACTTAGATTTTTTCCTACCGAGTGGCTACCGTGAAGAGTCGCCGACGACGACTTTAGAAATTATTTAAAAATCAACCGTAAGAGATGGAGCCGTGGTTTATTAAGCAAAAGTGCGTCAAATACGCTCCCATAACCGAACATAACATTTAAAAGATACGTCGTCGGTGAAAATATTTTCAATTCGGACTTAGTCTCTGTACTGAGAGGCTACCGAGAAGCGCTACCGACGAAGACTTTCTGATTAATTTAAAAATCAACCGAAAGAGATAGAGCCGTGGTTTATTAAGCAAAAGTGCTTCAAATGCGCTCCTATAACTCAACTTAACATATAAAAGGTACCTCGTCGGTGAAAATAATTACAGTTCGGACTTAGATTTTTTCCTACCGAGTGGCTACCGTGAAGAGTCGCCGACGACGACTTTAGAAATTATTTAAAAATCAACCGTAAGAGATGGAGCCGTGGTTTATTAAGCAAAAGTGCGTCAAATACGCTCCCATAACCGAACATAACATTTAAAAGATACGTCGTCGGTGAAAATATTTTCAATTCGGACTTAGTCTCTGTACGGAGAGGCTACCGAGAAGCGCCACCGACGAAGACTTTCTGATTAATTTAAAAATCAACCGAAAGAGATAGAGCCGTGGTTTATTAAGCAAAAGTGCTTCAAATGCGCTCCTATAACTCAACTTAACATATAAAAGGTACCTCGTCGGTGAAAATAATTACAGTTCGGACTTAGATTTTTTCCTACCGAGTGGCTACCGTGAAGAGTCGCCGACGACGACTTTAGAAATTATTTAAAAATCAACCGTAAGAGATGGAGCCGTGGTTTATTAAGCAAAAGTGCGTCAAATACGCTCCCATAACCGAACATAACATTTAAAAGATACGTCGTCGGTGAAAATATTTTCAATTCGGACTTAGTCTCTGTACGGAGAGGCTACCGAGAAGCGCCACCGACGAAGACTTTCTGATTAATTTAAAAATCAACCGTAAGAGATAGAGCCGTGGTTTATTAAGCAAAAGTGCTTCAAATGCGCTCCTATAACTCAATCTAACATATAAAAGGTACCTCGTCGGTGAAAATAATTACAGTTCGGACTTAGATTTTTTCCTACCGAGTGGCTACCGTGAAGAGTCGCCGACGACGACTTTAGAAATTATTTAAAAATCAACCGTAAGAGATGGAGCCGTGGTTTATTAAGCAAAAGTGCGTCAAATACGCTCCCATAACCGAACATAACATTTAAAAGATACGTCGTCGGTGAAAATATTTTCAATTCGGACTTAGTCTCTGTACGGAGAGGCTACCGAGAAGCGCTACCGACGAAGACTTTCTGATTAATTTAAAAATCAACCGTAAGAGATAGAGCCGTGGTTTATTAAGCAAAAGTGCTTCAAATACGCTCCTATAACTCAATCTAACATATAAAAGGTACCTCGTCGGTGAAATTATTTTCAATTCGGACTTAGTCTCTGTACGGAGAGGCTACCGAGAAGCGCTACCGACGAAGACTTTCTGATTAATTTAAAAATCAACCGTAAGAGATAGAGCCGTGGTTTATTAAGCAAAAGTGCTTCAAATGCGCTCCTATAACTCAATCTAACATATAAAAGGTACCTCGTCGGTGAAAATAATTACAGTTCGGACTTAGATTTTTTCCTACCGAGTGGCTACCGTGAAGAGTCGCCGACGACGACTTTAGAAATTATTTAAAAATCAACCGTAAGAGATGGAGCCGTGGTTTATTAAGCAAAAGTGCGTCAAATACGCTCCCATAACCGAACATAACATTTAAAAGATACGTCGTCGGTGAAAATATTTTCAATTCGGACTTAGTCTCTGTACTGAGAGGCTACCGAGAAGCGCTACCGACGAAGACTTTCTGATTAATTTAAAAATCAACCGAAAGAGATAGAGCCGTGGTTTATTAAGCAAAAGTGCTTCAAATGCGCTCCTATAACTCAACTTAACATATAAAAGGTACCTCGTCGGTGAAAATAATTACAGTTCGGACTTAGATTTTTTCCTACCGAGTGGCTACCGTGAAGAGTCGCCGACGACGACTTTAGAAATTATTTAAAAATCAACCGTAAGAGATGGAGCCGTGGTTTATTAAGCAAAAGTGCGTCAAATACGCTCCCATAACCGAACATAACATTTAAAAGATACGTCGTCGGTGAAAATATTTTCAATTCGGACTTAGTCTCTGTACTGAGAGGCTACCGAGAAGCGCTACCGACGAAGACTTTCTGATTAATTTAAAAATCAACCGAAAGAGATAGAGCCGTGGTTTATTAAGCAAAAGTGCTTCAAATACGCTCCTATAACTCAATCTAACATATAAAAGGTACCTCGTCGGTGAAAATAATTACAGTTCGGACTTAGATTTTTTCCTACCGAGTGGCTACCGTGAAGAGTCGCCAACGACGACTTTAGAAATTATTTAAAAATCAACCGTAAGAGATGGAGCCGTGGTTTATTAAGCAAAAGTGCGTCAAATACGCTCCCATAACCGAACATAACATTTAAAAGATACGTCGTCGGTGAAAATATTTTCAATTCGGACTTAGTCTCTGTACGGAGAGGCTACCGAGAAGCGCTACCGACGAAGACTTTCTGATTAATTTAAAAATCAACCGTAAGAGATAGAGCCGTGGTTTACTAAGCAAAAGTGCTTCAAATGCGCTCCTATAACTCAATCTAAGATATAAAAGGTACCTCGTCGGTGGAAATAATTACAGTTCGGACTTAGATTTTTTCCTACCGAGTGGCTACCGTGAGGAGTCGCCGACGACGACTTTAGAAATTATTTAAAAATCAACCGTAAGAGATGGAGCCGTGGTTTATTAAGCAAAAGTGCGTCAAATACGCTCCCATAACCGAACATAACATTTAAAAGATACGTCGTCGGTGAAAATATTTTCAATTCGGACTTAGTCTCTGTACTGAGAGGCTACCGAGAAGCGCTACCGACGAAGACTTTCTGATTAATTTAAAAATCAACCGAAAGAGATAGAGCCGTGGTTTATTAAGCAAAAGTGCTTCAAATACGCTCCTATAACTCAATCTAAGATATAAAAGGTACCTCGTCGGTGAAAATAATTACAGTTCGGACTTAGATTTTTTCCTACCGAGTGGCTACCGTGAAGAGTCGCCAACGACGACTTTAGAAATTATTTAAAAATCAACCGTAAGAGATGGAGCCGTGGTTTATTAAGCAAAAGTGCGTCAAATACGCTCCCATAACCGAACATAACATTTAAAAGATACGTCGTCGGTGAAAATATTTTCAATTCGGACTTAGTCTCTGTACTGAGAGGCTACCGAGAAGCGCTACCGACGAAGACTTTCTGATTAATTTAAAAATCAACCGAAAGAGATAGAGCCGTGGTTTATTAAGCAAAAGTGCTTCAAATGCGCTCCTATAACTCAACTTAACATATAAAAGGTACCTCGTCGGTGAAAATAATTACAGTTCGGACTTAGATTTTTTCCTACCGAGTGGCTACCGTGAAGAGTCGCCGACGACGACTTTAGAAATTATTTAAAAATCAACCGTAAGAGATGGAGCCGTGGTTTATTAAGCAAAAGTGCGTCAAATACGCTCCCATAACCGAACATAACATTTAAAAGATACGTCGTCGGTGAAAATATTTTCAATTCGGACTTAGTCTCTGTACGGAGAGGCTACCGAGAAGCGCCACCGACGAAGACTTTCTGATTAATTTAAAAATCAACCGTAAGAGATAGAGCCGTGGTTTATTAAGCAAAAGTGCTTCAAATGCGCTCCTATAACTCAATCTAACATATAAAAAGTACCCCGTCGGTGAAAATAATTACAGTTCGGACTTAGATTTTTTCCTACCGAGTGGCTACCGTGAAGAGTCGCCAACGACGACTTTAGAAATTATTTAAAAATCAACCGTAAGAGATGGAGCCGTGGTTTATTAAGCAAAAGTGCGTCAAATACGCTCCCATAACCGAACATAACATTTAAAAGATACGTCGTCGGTGAAAATATTTTCAATTCGGACTTAGTCTCTGTACTGAGAGGCTACCGAGAAGCGCTACCGACGAAGACTTTCTGATTAATTTAAAAATCAACCGAAAGAGATAGAGCCGTGGTTTATTAAGCAAAAGTGCTTCAAATGCGCTCCTATAACTCAACTTAACATATAAAAGGTACCTCGTCGGTGAAAATAATTACAGTTCGGACTTAGATTTTTTCCTACCGAGTGGCTACCGTGAAGAGTCGCCGACGACGACTTTAGAAATTATTTAAAAATCAACCGTAAGAGATGGAGCCGTGGTTTATTAAGCAAAAGTGCGTCAAATACGCTCCCATAACCGAACATAACATTTAAAAGATACGTCGTCGGTGAAAATATTTTCAATTCGGACTTAGTCTCTGTACGGAGAGGCTACCGAGAAGCGCCACCGACGAAGACTTTCTGATTAATTTAAAAATCAACCGTAAGAGATAGAGCCGTGGTTTATTAAGCAAAAGTGCTTCAAATGCGCTCCTATAACTCAATCTAACATATAAAAAGTACCCCGTCGGTGAAAATAATTACAGTTCGGACTTAGATTTTTTCCTACCGAGTGGCTACCGTGAAGAGTCGCCGACGACGACTTTAGAAATTATTTAAAAATCAACCGTAAGAGATGGAGCCGTGGTTTATTAAGCAAAAGTGCGTCAAATACGCTCCCATAACCGAACATAACATTTAAAAGATACGTCGTCGGTGAAAATATTTTCAATTCGGACTTAGTCTCTGTACGGAGAGGCTACCGAGAAGCGCTACCGACGAAGACTTTCTGATTAATTTAAAAATCAACCGTAAGAGATAGAGCCGTGGTTTACTAAGCAAAAGTGCTTCAAATGCGCTCCTATAACTCAATCTAAGATATAAAAGGTACCTCGTCGGTGAAAATAATTACAGTTCGGACTTAGATTTTTTCCTACCGAGTGGCTACCGTGAAGAGTCGCCGACGACGACTTTAGAAATTATTTAAAAATCAACCGTAAGAGATGGAGCCGTGGTTTATTAAGCAAAAGTGCGTCAAATACGCTCCCATAACCGAACATAACATTTAAAAGATACGTCGTCGGTGAAAATATTTTCAATTCGGACTTAGTCTCTGTACGGAGAGGCTACCGAGAAGCGCTACCGACGAAGACTTTCTGATTAATTTAAAAATCAACCGTAAGAGATAGAGCCGTGGTTTACTAAGCAAAAGTGCTTCAAATGCGCTCCTATAACTCAATCTAAGATATAAAAGGTACCTCGTCGGTGAAAATAATTACAGTTCGGACTTAGATTTTTTCCTACCGAGTGGCTACCGTGAAGAGTCGCCGACGACGACTTTAGAAATTATTTAAAAATCAACCGTAAGAGATGGAGCCGTGGTTTATTAAGCAAAAGTGCGTCAAATACGCTCCCATAACCGAACATAACATTTAAAAGATACGTCGTCGGTGAAAATATTTTCAATTCGGACTTAGTCTCTGTACGGAGAGGCTACCGAGAAGCGCCACCGACGAAGACTTTCTGATTAATTTAAAAATCAACCGTAAGAGATAGAGCCGTGGTTTATTAAGCAAAAGTGCTTCAAATGCGCTCCTATAACTCAATCTAACATATAAAAGGTACCTCGTCGGTGAAAATAATTACAGTTCGGACTTAGATTTTTTCCTACCGAGTGGCTACCGTGAAGAGTCGCCGACGACGACTTTAGAAATTATTTAAAAATCAACCGTAAAAGATGGAGCCGCGGTTTATTAAGCAAAAGTGCGTCAAATACGCTCCCATAACTGAACATAACATTTAAAAGATACGTCGTCGGTGAAAATATTTTCAATTCGGACTTAGTCTCTGTACGGAGAGGCTACCGAGAAGCGCTACCGACGAGGATTTTCTGATTAATTTAAAAATCAACCGTAAGAGATAGAGCCGTGGTTTATTAAACAAAAGTGCTTCAAATGCGCTCCTATAACTCAATCTAACATATAAAAGGTACCTCGTCGGTGAAAATAATTACAGTTCGGGCTTAGATTTTTTCCTACCGAGTGGCTACCGTGAAGAGTCGCCGACGACGACTTTAGAAATTATTTAAAAATCAACCGTAAGAGATAGAGCCGAGGTTTATTAAGCAAAAGTGCGTCAAATACGCTCCCATAACGGAACATAACATTTAAAAGATACGTCGTGGATGAAAATATTTTCAATTCGGACTTAGTCTCTGTACGGAGAGGCTACCGAGAAGCGCTACCGACGAAGACTTTCTGATTAATTTAAAAATCAACCGTAAGAGATAGAGCCGTGGTTTATTAAGCAAAAGTGCTTCAAATGCGCTCCTATAACTCAATCTAACATATAAAAGGTACCTCGTCGGTGAAAATAATTACAGTTCGGACTTAGATTTTTTCCTACCGAGTGGCTACCGTGAAGAGTCGCCGACGACGACTTTAGAAATTATTTAAAAATCAACCGTAAGAGATGGAGCCGTGGTTTATTAAGCAAAAGTGCGTCAAATACGCTCCCATAACCGAACATAACATTTAAAAGATACGTCGTCGGTGAAAATATTTTCAATTCGGACTTAGTCTCTGTACGGAGAGGCTACCGAGAAGCGCTACCGACGAAGACTTTCTGATTAATTTAAAAATCAACCGTAAGAGATAGAGCCGTGGTTTATTAAGCAAAAGTGCTTCAAATACGCTCCTATAACTCAATCTAACATATAAAAGGTACCTCGTCGGTGAAATTATTTTCAATTCGGACTTAGTCTCTGTACGGAGAGGCTACCGAGAAGCGCTACCGACGAAGACTTTCTGATTAATTTAAAAATCAACCGTAAGAGATAGAGCCGTGGTTTATTAAGCAAAAGTGCTTCAAATGCGCTCCTATAACTCAATCTAACATATAAAAGGTACCTCGTCGGTGAAAATAATTACAGTTCGGACTTAGATTTTTTCCTACCGAGTGGCTACCGTGAAGAGTCGCCGACGACGACTTTAGAAATTATTTAAAAATCAACCGTAAGAGATGGAGCCGTGGTTTATTAAGCAAAAGTGCTTCAAATACGCTCCCATAACCGAACATAACATTTAAAAGATACGTCGTCGGTGAAAATATTTTCAATTCGGACTTAGTCTCTGTACTGAGAGGCTACCGAGAAGCGCTACCGACGAAGACTTTCTGATTAATTTAAAAATCAACCGAAAGAGATAGAGCCGTGGTTTATTAAGCAAAAGTGCTTCAAATGCGCTCCTATAACTCAACTTAACATATAAAAGGTACCTCGTCGGTGAAAATAATTACAGTTCGGACTTAGATTTTTTCCTACCGAGTGGCTACCGTGAAGAGTCGCCGACGACGACTTTAGAAATTATTTAAAAATCAACCGTAAGAGATGGAGCCGTGGTTTATTAAGCAAAAGTGCGTCAAATACGCTCCCATAACCGAACATAACATTTAAAAGATACGTCGTCGGTGAAAATATTTTCAATTCGGACTTAGTCTCTGTACGGAGAGGCTACCGAGAAGCGCCACCGACGAAGACTTTCTGATTAATTTAAAAATCAACCGAAAGAGATAGAGCCGTGGTTTATTAAGCAAAAGTGCTTCAAATGCGCTCCTATAACTCAACTTAACATATAAAAGGTACCTCGTCGGTGAAAATAATTACAGTTCGAACTTAGATTTTTTCCTACCGAGTGGCTACCGTGAAGAGTCGCCGACGACGACTTTAGAAATTATTTAAAAATCAACCGTAAGAGATGGAGCCGTGGTTTATTAAGCAAAAGTGCGTCAAATACGCTCCCATAACCGAACATAACATTTAAAAGATACGTCGTCGGTGAAAATATTTTCAATTCGGACTTAGTCTCTGTACGGAGAGGCTACCGAGAAGCGCCACCGACGAAGACTTTCTGATTAATTTAAAAATCAACCGTAAGAGATAGAGCCGTGTTTTATTAAGCAAAAGTGCTTCAAATGCGCTCCTATAACTCAATCTAACATATAAAAGGTACCTCGTCGGTGAAAATAATTACAGTTCGGACTTAGATTTTTTCCTACCGAGTGGCTACCGTGAAGAGTCGCCGACGACGACTTTAGAAATTATTTAAAAATCAACCGTAAGAGATGGAGCCGTGGTTTATTAAGCAAAAGTGCGTCAAATACGCTCCCATAACCGAACATAACATTTAAAAGATACGTCGTCGGTGAAAATATTTTCAATTCGGACTTAGTCTCTGTACGGAGAGGCTACCGAGAAGCGCTACCGACGAAGACTTTCTGATTAATTTAAAAATCAACCGTAAGAGATAGAGCCGAGGTTTATTAAGCAAAAGTGCGTCAAATACGCTCCCATAACGGAACATAACATTTAAAAGATACGTCGTGGATGAAAATATTTTCAATTCGGACTTAGTCTCTGTACGGAGAGGCTACCGAGAAGCGCTACCGACGAAGACTTTCTGATTAATTTAAAAATCAACCGTAAGAGATAGAGCCGTGGTTTACTAAGCAAAAGTGCTTCAAATGCGCTCCTATAACTCAATCTAAGATATAAAAGGTACCTCGTCGGTGAAAATAATTACAGTTCGGACTTAGATTTTTTCCTACCGAGTGGCTACCGTGAGGAGTCGCCGACGACGACTTTAGAAATTATTTAAAAATCAACCGTAAGAGATGGAGCCGTGGTTTATTAAGCAAAAGTGCGTCAAATACGCTCCCATAACCGAACATAACATTTAAAAGATACGTCGTCGGTGAAAATATTTTCAATTCGGACTTAGTCTCTGTACTGAGAGGCTACCGAGAAGCGCTACCGACGAAGACTTTCTGATTAATTTAAAAATCAACCGAAAGAGATAGAGCCGTGGTTTATTAAGCAAAAGTGCTTCAAATACGCTCCTATAACTCAATCTAACATATAAAAGGTACCTCGTCGGTGAAAATAATTACAGTTCGGACTTAGATTTTTTCCTACCGAGTGGCTACCGTGAAGAGTCGCCAACGACGACTTTAGAAATTATTTAAAAATCAACCGTAAGAGATGGAGCCGTGGTTTATTAAGCAAAAGTGCGTCAAATACGCTCCCATAACCGAACATAACATTTAAAAGATACGTCGTCGGTGAAAATATTTTCAATTCGGACTTAGTCTCTGTACGGAGAGGCTACCGAGAAGCGCTACCGACGAAGACTTTCTGATTAATTTAAAAATCAACCGTAAGAGATAGAGCCGTGGTTTACTAAGCAAAAGTGCTTCAAATGCGCTCCTATAACTCAATCTAAGATATAAAAGGTACCTCGTCGGTGAAAATAATTACAGTTCGGACTTAGATTTTTTCCTACCGAGTGGCTACCGTGAGGAGTCGCCGACGACGACTTTAGAAATTATTTAAAAATCAACCGTAAGAGATGGAGCCGTGGTTTATTAAGCAAAAGTGCGTCAAATACGCTCCCATAACCGAACATAACATTTAAAAGATACGTCGTCGGTGAAAATATTTTCAATTCGGACTTAGTCTCTGTACTGAGAGGCTACCGAGAAGCGCTACCGACGAAGACTTTCTGATTAATTTAAAAATCAACCGAAAGAGATAGAGCCGTGGTTTATTAAGCAAAAGTGCTTCAAATACGCTCCTATAACTCAATCTAACATATAAAAGGTACCTCGTCGGTGAAAATAATTACAGTTCGGACTTAGATTTTTTCCTACCGAGTGGCTACCGTGAAGAGTCGCCAACGACGACTTTAGAAATTATTTAAAAATCAACCGTAAGAGATGGAGCCGTGGTTTATTAAGCAAAAGTGCGTCAAATACGCTCCCATAACCGAACATAACATTTAAAAGATACGTCGTCGGTGAAAATATTTTCAATTCGGACTTAGTCTCTGTACGGAGAGGCTACCGAGAAGCGCTACCGACGAAGACTTTCTGATTAATTTAAAAATCAACAGTAAGAGATAGAGCCGTGGTTTACTAAGCAAAAGTGCTTCAAATGCGCTCCTATAACTCAATCTAAGATATAAAAGGTACCTCGTCGGTGAAAATAATTACAGTTCGGACTTAGATTTTTTCCTACCGAGTGGCTACCGTGAGGAGTCGCCGACGACGACTTTAGAAATTATTTAAAAATCAACCGTAAGAGATGGAGCCGTGGTTTATTAAGCAAAAGTGCGTCAAATACGCTCCCATAACCGAACATAACATTTAAAAGATACGTCGTCGGTGAAAATATTTTCAATTCGGACTTAGTCTCTGTACTGAGAGGCTACCGAGAAGCGCTACCGACGAAGACTTTCTGATTAATTTAAAAATCAACCGAAAGAGATAGAGCCGTGGTTTATTAAGCAAAAGTGCTTCAAATACGCTCCTATAACTCAATCTAACATATAAAAGGTACCTCGTCGGTGAAAATAATTACAGTTCGGACTTAGATTTTTTCCTACCGAGTGGCTACCGTGAAGAGTCGCCAACGACGACTTTAGAAATTATTTAAAAATCAACCGTAAGAGATGGAGCCGTGGTTTATTAAGCAAAAGTGCGTCAAATACGCTCCCATAACCGAACATAACATTTAAAAGATACGTCGTCGGTGAAAATATTTTCAATTCGGACTTAGTCTCTGTACTGAGAGGCTACCGAGAAGCGCTACCGACGAAGACTTTCTGATTAATTTAAAAATCAACCGAAAGAGATAGAGCCGTGGTTTATTAAGCAAAAGTGCTTCAAATGCGCTCCTATAACTCAACTTAACATATAAAAGGTACCTCGTCGGTGAAAATAATTACAGTTCGGACTTAGATTTTTTCCTACCGAGTGGCTACCGTGAAGAGTCGCCGACGACGACTTTAGAAATTATTTAAAAATCAACCGTAAGAGATGGAGCCGTGGTTTATTAAGCAAAAGTGCGTCAAATACGCTCCCATAACCGAACATAACATTTAAAAGATACGTCGTCGGTGAAAATATTTTCAATTCGGACTTAGTCTCTGTACGGAGAGGCTACCGAGAAGCGCCACCGACGAAGACTTTCTGATTAATTTAAAAATCAACCGTAAGAGATAGAGCCGTGGTTTATTAAGCAAAAGTGCTTCAAATGCGCTCCTATAACTCAATCTAACATATAAAAAGTACCCCGTCGGTGAAAATAATTACAGTTCGGACTTAGATTTTTTCCTACCGAGTGGCTACCGTGAAGAGTCGCCGACGACGACTTTAGAAATTATTTAAAAATCAACCGTAAGAGATGGAGCCGTGGTTTATTAAGCAAAAGTGCGTCAAATACGCTCCCATAACCGAACATAACATTTAAAAGATACGTCGTCGGTGAAAATATTTTCAATTCGGACTTAGTCTCTGTACGGAGAGGCTACCGAGAAGCGCTACCGACGAAGACTTTCTGATTAATTTAAAAATCAACCGTAAGAGATAGAGCCGTGGTTTACTAAGCAAAAGTGCTTCAAATGCGCTCCTATAACTCAATCTAAGATATAAAAGGTACCTCGTCGGTGAAAATAATTACAGTTCGGACTTAGATTTTTTCCTACCGAGTGGCTACCGTGAAGAGTCGCCGACGACGACTTTAGAAATTATTTAAAAATCAACCGTAAGAGATGGAGCCGTGGTTTATTAAGCAAAAGTGCGTCAAATACGCTCCCATAACCGAACATAACATTTAAAAGATACGTCGTCGGTGAAAATATTTTCAATTCGGACTTAGTCTCTGTACGGAGAGGCTACCGAGAAGCGCTACCGACGAAGACTTTCTGATTAATTTAAAAATCAACCGTAAGAGATAGAGCCGTGGTTTATTAAGCAAAAGTGCTTCAAATGCGCTCCTATAACTCAATCTAAGATATAAAAGGTACCTCGTCGGTGAAAATAATTACAGTTCGGACTTAGATTTTTTCCTACCGAGTGGCTACCGTGAAGAGTCGCCGACGACGACTTTAGAAATTATTTAAAAATCAACCGTAAGAGATGGAGCCGTGGTTTATTAAGCAAAAGTGCGTCAAATACGCTCCCATAACCGAACATAACATTTAAAAGATACGTCGTCGGTGAAAATATTTTCAATTCGGACTTAGTCTCTGTACGGAGAGGCTACCGAGAAGCGCCACCGACGAAGACTTTCTGATTAATTTAAAAATCAACCGTAAGAGATAGAGCCGTGGTTTATTAAGCAAAAGTGCTTCAAATGCGCTCCTATAACTCAATCTAACATATAAAAGGTACCTCGTCGGTGAAAATAATTACAGTTCGGACTTAGATTTTTTCCTACCGAGTGGCTACCGTGAAGAGTCGCCGACGACGACTTTAGAAATTATTTAAAAATCAACCGTAAAAGATGGAGCCGCGGTTTATTAAGCAAAAGTGCGTCAAATACGCTCCCATAACTGAACATAACATTTAAAAGATACGTCGTCGGTGAAAATATTTTCAATTCGGACTTAGTCTCTGTACGGAGAGGCTACCGAGAAGCGCTACCGACGAGGATTTTCTGATTAATTTAAAAATCAACCGTAAGAGATAGAGCCGTGGTTTATTAAGCAAAAGTGCTTCAAATGCGCTCCTATAACTCAATCTAACATATAAAAGGTACCTCGTCGGTGAAAATAATTACAGTTCGGGCTTAGATTTTTTCCTACCGAGTGGCTACCGTGAAGAGTCGCCGACGACGACTTTAGAAATTATTTAAAAATCAACCGTAAGAGATAGAGCCGAGGTTTATTAAGCAAAAGTGCGTCAAATACGCTCCCATAACGGAACATAACATTTAAAAGATACGTCGTGGATGAAAATATTTTCAATTCGGACTTAGTCTCTGTACGGAGAGGCTACCGAGAAGCGCTACCGACGAAGACTTTCTGATTAATTTAAAAATCAACCGTAAGAGATAGAGCCGTGGTTTATTAAGCAAAAGTGCTTCAAATGCGCTCCTATAACTCAATCTAACATATAAAAGGTACCTCGTCGGTGAAAATAATTACAGTTCGGACTTAGATTTTTTCCTACCGAGTGGCTACCGTGAAGAGTCGCCGACGACGACTTTAGAAATTATTTAAAAATCAACCGTAAGAGATGGAGCCGTGGTTTATTAAGCAAAAGTGCGTCAAATACGCTCCCATAACCGAACATAACATTTAAAAGATACGTCGTCGGTGAAAATATTTTCAATTCGGACTTAGTCTCTGTACGGAGAGGCTACCGAGAAGCGCTACCGACGAAGACTTTCTGATTAATTTAAAAATCAACCGTAAGAGATAGAGCCGTGGTTTACTAAGCAAAAGTGCTTCAAATGCGCTCCTATAACTCAATCTAAGATATAAAAGGTACCTCGTCGGTGAAAATAATTACAGTTCGGACTTAGATTTTTTCCTACCGAGTGGCTACCGTGAAGAGTCGCCGACGACGACTTTAGAAATTATTTAAAAATCAACCGTAAGAGATGGAGCCGTGGTTTATTAAGCAAAAGTGCGTAAAATACGCTCCCATAACCGAACATAACATTTAAAAGATACGTCGTCGGTGAAAATATTTTCAATTCGGACTTAGTCTCTGTACGGAGAGGCTACCGAGAAGCGCTACCGACGAAGACTTTCTGATTAATTTAAAAATCAACCGTAAGAGATAGAGCCGTGGTTTACTAAGCAAAAGTGCTTCAAATGCGCTCCTATAACTCAATCTAAGATATAAAAGGTACCTCGTCGGTGAAAATAATTACAGTTCGGACTTAGATTTTTTCCTACCGAGTGGCTACCGTGAAGAGTCGCCGACGACGACTTTAGAAATTATTTAAAAATCAACCGTAAGAGATGGAGCCGTGGTTTATTAAGCAAAAGTGCGTCAAATACGCTCCCATAACCGAACATAACATTTAAAAGATACGTCGTCGGTGAAAATATTTTCAATTCGGACTTAGTCTCTGTACGGAGAGGCTACCGAGAAGCGCCACCGACGAAGACTTTCTGATTAATTTAAAAATCAACCGTAAGAGATAGAGCCGTGGTTTATTAAGCAAAAGTGCTTCAAATGCGCTCCTATAACTCAATCTAACATATAAAAGGTACCTCGTCGGTGAAAATAATTACAGTTCGGACTTAGATTTTTTCCTACCGAGTGGCTACCGTGAAGAGTCGCCGACGACGACTTTAGAAATTATTTAAAAATCAACCGTAAAAGATGGAGCCGCGGTTTATTAAGCAAAAGTGCGTCAAATACGCTCCCATAACTGAACATAACATTTAAAAGATACGTCGTCGGTGAAAATATTTTCAATTCGGACTTAGTCTCTGTACGGAGAGACTACCGAGAAGCGCTACCGACGAGGATTTTCTGATTAATTTAAAAATCAACCGTAAGAGATAGAGCCGTGGTTTATTAAGCAAAAGTGCTTCAAATGCGCTCCTATAACTCAATCTAACATATAAAAGGTACCTCGTCGGTGAAAATAATTACAGTTCGGGCTTAGATTTTTTCCTACCGAGTGGCTACCGTGAAGAGTCGCCGACGACGACTTTAGAAATTATTTAAAAATCAACCGTAAGAGATAGAGCCGAGGTTTATTAAGCAAAAGTGCGTCAAATACGCTCCCATAACGGAACATAACATTTAAAAGATACGTCGTGGATGAAAATATTTTCAATTCGGACTTAGTCTCTGTACGGAGAGGCTACCGAGAAGCGCTACCGACGAAGACTTTCTGATTAATTTAAAAATCAACCGTAAGAGATAGAGCCGTGGTTTATTAAGCAAAAGTGCTTCAAATGCGCTCCTATAACTCAATCTAACATATAAAAGGTACCTCGTCGGTGAAAATAATTACAGTTCGGACTTAGATTTTTTCCTACCGAGTGGCTACCGTGAAGAGTCGCCGACGACGACTTTAGAAATTATTTAAAAATCAACCGTAAGAGATGGAGCCGTGGTTTATTAAGCAAAAGTGCGTCAAATACGCTCCCATAACCGAACATAACATTTAAAAGATACGTCGTCGGTGAAAATATTTTCAATTCGGACTTAGTCTCTGTACGGAGAGGCTACCGAGAAGCGCTACCGACGAAGACTTTCTGATTAATTTAAAAATCAACCGTAAGAGATAGAGCCGTGGTTTACTAAGCAAAAGTGCTTCAAATGCGCTCCTATAACTCAATCTAAGATATAAAAGGTACCTCGTCGGTGAAAATAATTACAGTTCGGACTTAGATTTTTTCCTACCGAGTGGCTACCGTGAAGAGTCGCCGACGACGACTTTAGAAATTATTTAAAAATCAACCGTAAGAGATGGAGCCGTGGTTTATTAAGCAAAAGTGCGTCAAATACGCTCCCATAACCGAGCATAACATTTAAAAGATACGTCGTCGGTGAAAATATTTTCAATTCGGACTTAGTCTCTGTACGGAGAGGCTACCGAGAAGCGCTACCGACGAAGACTTTCTGATTAATTTAAAAATCAACCGAAAGAGATAGAGCCGTGGTTTATTAAGCAAAAGTGCTTCAAATACGCTCCTATAACTCAATCTAACATATAAAAGGTACCTCGTCGGTGAAATTATTTTCAATTCGGACTTAGTCTCTGTACGGAGAGGCTACCGAGAAGCGCTACCGACGAAGACTTTCTGATTAATTTAAAAATCAACCGTAAGAGATAGAGCCGTGGTTTATTAAGCAAAAGTGCTTCAAATGCGCTCCTATAACTCAATCTAACATATAAAAGGTACCTCGTCGGTGAAAATAATTACAGTTCGGACTTAGATTTTTTCCTACCGAGTGGCTACCGTGAAGAGTCGCCGACGACGACTTTAGAAATTATTTAAAAATCAACCGTAAGAGATGGAGCCGTGGTTTATTAAGCAAAAGTGCGTCAAATACGCTCCCATAACCGAACATAACATTTAAAAGATACGTCGTCGGTGAAAATATTTTCAATTCGGACTTAGTCTCTGTACTGAGAGGCTACCGAGAAGCGCTACCGACGAAGACTTTCTGATTAATTTAAAAATCAACCGAAAGAGATAGAGCCGTGGTTTATTAAGCAAAAGTGCTTCAAATGCGCTCCTATAACTCAACTTAACATATAAAAGGTACCTCGTCGGTGAAAATAATTACAGTTCGGACTTAGATTTTTTCCTACCGAGTGGCTACCGTGAAGAGTCGCCGACGACGACTTTAGAAATTATTTAAAAATCAACCGTAAGAGATGGAGCCGTGGTTTATTAAGCAAAAGTGCGTCAAATACGCTCCCATAACCGAACATAACATTTAAAAGATACGTCGTCGGTGAAAATATTTTCAATTCGGACTTAGTCTCTGTACGGAGAGGCTACCGAGAAGCGCCACCGACGAAGACTTTCTGATTAATTTAAAAATCAACCGTAAGAGATAGAGCCGTGGTTTATTAAGCAAAAGTGCTTCAAATGCGCTCCTATAACTGAATCTAACATATAAAAGGTACCTCGTCGGTGAAAATAATTACAGTTCGGACTTAGATTTTTTCCTACCGAGTGGCTACCGTGAAGAGTCGCCGACGACGACTTTAGAAATTATTTAAAAATCAACCGTAAGAGATGGAGCCGTGGTTTATTAAGCAAAAGTGCGTCAAATACGCTCCCATAACCGAACATAACATTTAAAAGATACGTCGTCGGTGAAAATATTTTCAATTCGGACTTAGTCTCTGTACGGAGAGGCTACCGAGAAGCGCTACCGACGAAGACTTTCTGATTAATTTAAAAATCAACCGTAAGAGATAGAGCCGTGGTTTACTAAGCAAAAGTGCTTCAAATGCGCTCCTATAACTCAATCTAAGATATAAAAGGTACCTCGTCGGTGAAAATAATTACAGTTCGGACTTAGATTTTTTCCTACCGAGTGGTTACCGTGAGGAGTCGCCGACGACGACTTTAGAAATTATTTAAAAATCAACCGTAAGAGATGGAGCCGTGGTTTATTAAGCAAAAGTGCGTCAAATACGCTCCCATAACCGAACATAACATTTAAAAGATACGTCGTCGGTGAAAATATTTTCAATTCGGACTTAGTCTCTGTACTGAGAGGCTACCGAGAAGCGCTACCGACGAAGACTTTCTGATTAATTTAAAAATCAACCGAAAGAGATAGAGCCGTGGTTTATTAAGCAAAAGTGCTTCAAATACGCTCCTATAACTCAATCTAACATATAAAAGGTACCTCGTCGGTGAAAATAATTACAGTTCGGACTTAGATTTTTTCCTACCGAGTGGCTACCGTGAAGAGTCGCCAACGACGACTTTAGAAATTATTTAAAAATCAACCGTAAGAGATGGAGCCGTGGTTTATTAAGCAAAAGTGCGTCAAATACGCTCCCATAACCGAACATAACATTTAAAAGATACGTCGTCGGTGAAAATATTTTCAATTCGGACTTAGTCTCTGTACTGAGAGGCTACAGAGAAGCGCTACCGACGAAGACTTTCTGATTAATTTAAAAATCAACCGAAAGAGATAGAGCCGTGGTTTATTAAGCAAAAGTGCTTCAAATGCGCTCCTATAACTCAACTTAACATATAAAAGGTACCTCGTCGGTGAAAATAATTACAGTTCGGACTTAGATTTTTTCCTACCGAGTGGCTACCGTGAAGAGTCGCCGACGACGACTTTAGAAATTATTTAAAAATCAACCGTAAGAGATGGAGCCGTGGTTTATTAAGCAAAAGTGCGTCAAATACGCTCCCATAACCGAACATAACATTTAAAAGATACGTCGTCGGTGAAAATATTTTCAATTCGGACTTAGTCTCTGTACGGAGAGGCTACCGAGAAGCGCCACCGACGAAGACTTTCTGATTAATTTAAAAATCAACCGTAAGAGATAGAGCCGTGGTTTATTAAGCAAAAGTGCTTCAAATGCGCTCCTATAACTCAATCTAACATATAAAAAGTACCCCGTCGGTGAAAATAATTACAGTTCGGACTTAGATTTTTTCCTACCGAGTGGCTACCGTGAAGAGTCGCCGACGACGACTTTAGAAATTATTTAAAAATCAACCGTAAGAGATGGAGCCGTGGTTTATTAAGCAAAAGTGCGTCAAATACGCTCCCATAACCGAACATAACATTTAAAAGATACGTCGTCGGTGAAAATATTTTCAATTCGGACTTAGTCTCTGTACGGAGAGGCTACCGAGAAGCGCTACCGACGAAGACTTTCTGATTAATTTAAAAATCAACCGTAAGAGATAGAGCCGTGGTTTACTAAGCAAAAGTGCTTCAAATGCGCTCCTATAACTCAATCTAAGATATAAAAGGTACCTCGTCGGTGGAAATAATTACAGTTCGGACTTAGATTTTTTCCTACCGAGTGGCTACCGTGAGGAGTCGCCGACGACGACTTTAGAAATTATTTAAAAATCAACCGTAAGAGATGGAGCCGTGGTTTATTAAGCAAAAGTGCGTCAAATACGCTCCCATAACCGAACATAACATTTAAAAGATACGTCGTCGGTGAAAATATTTTCAATTCGGACTTAGTCTCTGTACTGAGAGGCTACCGAGAAGCGCTACCGACGAAGACTTTCTGATTAATTTAAAAATCAACCGAAAGAGATAGAGCCGTGGTTTATTAAGCAAAAGTGCTTCAAATACGCTCCTATAACTCAATCTAACATATAAAAGGTACCTCGTCGGTGAAAATAATTACAGTTCGGACTTAGATTTTTTCCTACCGAGTGGCTACCGTGAAGAGTCGCCAACGACGACTTTAGAAATTATTTAAAAATCAACCGTAAGAGATGGAGCCGTGGTTTATTAAGCAAAAGTGCGTCAAATACGCTCCCATAACCGAACATAACATTTAAAAGATACGTCGTCGGTGAAAATATTTTCAATTCGGACTTAGTCTCTGTACTGAGAGGCTACCGAGAAGCGCTACCGACGAAGACTTTCTGATTAATTTAAAAATCAACCGAAAGAGATAGAGCCGTGGTTTATTAAGCAAAAGTGCTTCAAATGCGCTCCTATAACTCAACTTAACATATAAAAGGTACCTCGTCGGTGAAAATAATTACAGTTCGGACTTAGATTTTTTCCTACCGAGTGGCTACCGTGAAGAGTCGCCGACGACGACTTTAGAAATTATTTAAAAATCAACCGTAAGAGATGGAGCCGTGGTTTATTAAGCAAAAGTGCGTCAAATACGCTCCCATAACCGAACATAACATTTAAAAGATACGTCGTCGGTGAAAATATATTCAATTCGGACTTAGTCTCTGTACGGAGAGGCTACCGAGAAGCGCCACCGACGAAGACTTTCTGATTAATTTAAAAATCAACCGTAAGAGATAGAGCCGTGGTTTATTAAGCAAAAGTGCTTCAAATGCGCTCCTATAACTCAATCTAACATATAAAAAGTACCCCGTCGGTGAAAATAATTACAGTTCGGACTTAGATTTTTTCCTACCGAGTGGCTACCGTGAAGAGTCGCCGACGACGACTTTAGAAATTATTTAAAAATCAACCGTAAGAGATGGAGCCGTGGTTTATTAAGCAAAAGTGCGTCAAATACGCTCCCATAACCGAACATAACATTTAAAAGATACGTCGTCGGTGAAAATATTTTCAATTCGGACTTAGTCTCTGTACGGAGAGGCTACCGAGAAGCGCTACCGACGAAGACTTTCTGATTAATTTAAAAATCAACCGTAAGAGATAGAGCCGTGGTTTACTAAGCAAAAGTGCTTCAAATGCGCTCCTATAACTCAATCTAAGATATAAAAGGTACCTCGTCGGTGAAAATAATTACAGTTCGGACTTAGATTTTTTCCTACCGAGTGGCTACCGTGAAGAGTCGCCGACGACGACTTTAGAAATTATTTAAAAATCAACCGTAAGAGATGGAGCCGTGGTTTATTAAGCAAAAGTGCGTCAAATACGCTCCCATAACCGAACATAACATTTAAAAGATACGTCGTCGGTGAAAATATTTTCAATTCGGACTTAGTCTCTGTACGGAGAGGCTACCGAGAAGCGCTACCGACGAAGACTTTCTGATTAATTTAAAAATCAACCGTAAGAGATAGAGCCGTGGTTTACTAAGCAAAAGTGCTTCAAATGCGCTCCTATAACTCAATCTAAGATATAAAAGGTACCTCGTCGGTGAAAATAATTACAGTTCGGGCTTAGATTTTTTCCTACCGAGTGGCTACCGTGAAGAGTCGCCGACGACGACTTTAGAAATTATTTAAAAATCAACCGTAAGAGATAGAGCCGAGGTTTATTAAGCAAAAGTGCGTCAAATACGCTCCCATAACGGAACATAACATTTAAAAGATACGTCGTGGATGAAAATATTTTCAATTCGGACTTAGTCTCTGTACGGAGAGGCTACCGAGAAGCGCTACCGACGAAGACTTTCTGATTAATTTAAAAATCAACCGTAAGAGATAGAGCCGTGGTTTATTAAGCAAAAGTGCTTCAAATGCGCTCCTATAACTCAATCTAACATATAAAAGGTACCTCGTCGGTGAAAATAATTACAGTTCGGACTTAGATTTTTTCCTACCGAGTGGCTACCGTGAAGAGTCGCCGACGACGACTTTAGAAATTATTTAAAAATCAACCGTAAGAGATGGAGCCGTGGTTTATTAAGCAAAAGTGCGTCAAATACGCTCCCATAACCGAACATAACATTTAAAAGATACGTCGTCGGTGAAAATATTTTCAATTCGGACTTAGTCTCTGTACGGAGAGGCTACCGAGAAGCGCTACCGACGAAGACTTTCTGATTAATTTAAAAATCAACCGAAAGAGATAGAGCCGTGGTTTATTAAGCAAAAGTGCTCCAAATACGCTCCTATAACTCAATCTAACATATAAAAGGTACCTCGTCGGTGAAAATAATTACAGTTCGGACTTAGATTTTTTCCTACCGAGTGGCTACCGTGAAGAGTCGCCGACGACGACTTTAGAAATTATTTAAAAATCAACCGTAAGAGATAGAGCCGAGGTTTATTAAGCAAAAGTGCGTCAAATACGCTCCCATAACGGAACATAACATTTAAAAGATACGTCGTGGATGAAAATATTTTCAATTCGGACTTAGTCTCTGTACGGAGAGGCTACCGAGAAGCGCTACCGACGAAGACTTTCTGATTAATTTAAAAATCAACCGTAAGAGATAGAGCCGTGGTTTATTAAGCAAAAGTGCTTCAAATGCGCTCCTATAACTCAATCTAACATATAAAAGGTACCTCGTCGGTGAAAATAATTACAGTTCGGACTTAGATTTTTTCCTACCGAGTGGCTACCGTGAAGAGTCGCCGACGACGACTTTAGAAATTATTTAAAAATCAACCGTAAGAGATGGAGCCGTGGTTTATTAAGCAAAAGTGCGTCAAATACGCTCCCATAACCGAACATAACATTTAAAAGATACGTCGTCGGTGAAAATATTTTCAATTCGGACTTAGTCTCTGTACGGAGAGGCTACCGAGAAGCGCTACCGACGAAGACTTTCTGATTAATTTAAAAATCAACCGAAAGAGATAGAGCCGTGGTTTATTAAGCAAAAGTGCTTCAAATACGCTCCTATAACTCAATCTAACATATAAAAGGTACCTCGTCGGTGAAATTATTTTCAATTCGGACTTAGTCTCTGTACGGAGAGGCTACCGAGAAGCGCTACCGACGAAGACTTTCTGATTAATTTAAAAATCAACCGTAAGAGATAGAGCCGTGGTTTATTAAGCAAAAGTGCTTCAAATGCGCTCCTATAACTCAATCTAACATATAAAAGGTACCTCGTCGGTGAAAATAATTACAGTTCGGACTTAGATTTTTTCCTACCGAGTGGCTACCGTGAAGAGTCGCCGACGACGACTTTAGAAATTATTTAAAAATCAACCGTAAGAGATGGAGCCGTGGTTTATTAAGCAAAAGTGCGTCAAATACGCTCCCATAACCGAACATAACATTTAAAAGATACGTCGTCGGTGAAAATATTTTCAATTCGGACTTAGTCTCTGTACTGACAGGCTACCGAGAAGCGCTACCGACGAAGACTTTCTGATTAATTTAAAAATCAACCGAAAGAGATAGAGCCGTGGTTTATTAAGCAAAAGTGCTTCAAATGCGCTCCTATAACTCAACTTAACATATAAAAGGTACCTCGTCGGTGAAAATAATTACAGTTCGGACTTAGATTTTTTCCTACCGAGTGGCTACCGTGAAGAGTCGCCGACGACGACTTTAGAAATTATTTAAAAATCAACCGTAAGAGATGGAGCCGTGGTTTATTAAGCAAAAGTGCGTCAAATACGCTCCCATAACCGAACATAACATTTAAAAGATACGTCGTCGGTGAAAATATTTTCAATTCGGACTTAGTCTCTGTACGGAGAGGCTACCGAGAAGCGCCACCGACGAAGACTTTCTGATTAATTTAAAAATCAACCGTAAGAGATAGAGCCGTGGTTTATTAAGCAAAAGTGCTTCAAATGCGCTCCTATAACTCAATCTAACATATAAAAGGTACCTCGTCGGTGAAAATAATTACAGTTCGGACTTAGATTTTTTCCTACCGAGTGGCTACCGTGAAGAGTCGCCGACGACGACTTTAGAAATTATTTAAAAATCAACCGTAAGAGATGGAGCCGTGGTTTATTAAGCAAAAGTGCGTCAAATACGCTCCCATAACCGAACATAACATTTAAAAGATACGTCGTCGGTGAAAATATTTTCAATTCGGACTTAGTCTCTGTACGGAGAGGCTACCGAGAAGCGCTACCGACGAAGACTTTCTGATTAATTTAAAAATCAACCGTAAGAGATAGAGCCGTGGTTTACTAAGCAAAAGTGCTTCAAATGCGCTCCTATAACTCAATCTAAGATATAAAAGGTACCTCGTCGGTGAAAATAATTACAGTTCGGACTTAGATTTTTTCCTACCGAGTGGCTACCGTGAGGAGTCGCCGACGACGACTTTAGAAATTATTTAAAAATCAACCGTAAGAGATGGAGCCGTGGTTTATTAAGCAAAAGTGCGTCAAATACGCTCCCATAACCGAACATAACATTTAAAAGATACGTCGTCGGTGAAAATATTTTCAATTCGGACTTAGTCTCTGTACGGAGAGGCTACCGAGAAGCGCTACCGACGAAGACTTTCTGATTAATTTAAAAATCAACCGAAAGAGATAGAGCCGTGGTTTATTAAGCAAAAGTGCTTCAAATACGCTCCTATAACTCAATCTAACATATAAAAGGTACCTCGTCGGTGAAAATAATTACAGTTCGGACTTAGATTTTTTCCTACCGAGTGGCTACCGTGAAGAGTCGCCAACGACGACTTTAGAAATTATTTAAAAATCAACCGTAAGAGATGGAGCCGTGGTTTATTAAGCAAAAGTGCGTCAAATACGCTCCCATAACCGAACATAACATTTAAAAGATACGTCGTCGGTGAAAATATTTTCAATTCGGACTTAGTCTCTGTACTGAGAGGCTACCGAGAAGCGCTACCGACGAAGACTTTCTGATTAATTTAAAAATCAACCGAAAGAGATAGAGCCGTGGTTTATTAAGCAAAAGTGCTTCAAATGCGCTCCTATAACTCAACTTAACATATAAAAGGTACCTCGTCGGTGAAAATAATTACAGTTCGGACTTAGATTTTTTCCTACCGAGTGGCTACCGTGAAGAGTCGCCGACGACGACTTTAGAAATTATTTAAAAATCAACCGTAAGAGATGGAGCCGTGGTTTATTAAGCAAAAGTGCGTCAAATACGCTCCCATAACCGAACATAACATTTAAAAGATACGTCGTCGGTGAAAATATTTTCAATTCGGACTTAGTCTCTGTACTGAGAGGCTACCGAGAAGCGCTACCGACGAAGACTTTCTGATTAATTTAAAAATCAACCGAAAGAGATAGAGCCGTGGTTTATTAAGCAAAAGTGCTTCAAATACGCTCCTATAACTCAATCTAACATATAAAAGGTACCTCGTCGGTGAAAATAATTACAGTTCGGACTTAGATTTTTTCCTACCGAGTGGCTACCGTGAAGAGTCGCCAACGACGACTTTAGAAATTATTTAAAAATCAACCGTAAGAGATGGAGCCGTGGTTTATTAAGCAAAAGTGCGTCAAATACGCTCCCATAACCGAACATAACATTTAAAAGATACGTCGTCGGTGAAAATATTTTCAATTCGGACTTAGTCTCTGTACTGAGAGGCTACCGAGAAGCGCTACCGACGAAGACTTTCTGATTAATTTAAAAATCAACCGAAAGAGATAGAGCCGTGGTTTATTAAGCAAAAGTGCTTCAAATGCGCTCCTATAACTGAACTTAACATATAAAAGGTACCTCGTCGGTGAAAATAATTACAGTTCGGACTTAGATTTTTTCCTACCGAGTGGCTACCGTGAAGAGTCGCCGACGACGACTTTAGAAATTATTTAAAAATCAACCGTAAGAGATGGAGCCGTGGTTTATTAAGCAAAAGTGCGTCAAATACGCTCCCATAACCGAACATAACATTTAAAAGATACGTCGTCGGTGAAAATATTTTCAATTCGGACTTAGTCTCTGTACGGAGAGGCTACCGAGAAGCGCCACCGACGAAGACTTTCTGATTAATTTAAAAATCAACCGTAAGAGATAGAGCCGTGGTTTATTAAGCAAAAGTGCTTCAAATGCGCTCCTATAACTCAATCTAACATATAAAAAGTACCCCGTCGGTGAAAATAATTACAGTTCGGACTTAGATTTTTTCCTACCGAGTGGCTACCGTGAAGAGTCGCCGACGACGACTTTAGAAATTATTTAAAAATCAACCGTAAGAGATGGAGCCGTGGTTTATTAAGCAAAAGTGCGTCAAATACGCTCCCATAACCGAACATAACATTTAAAAGATACGTCGTCGGTGAAAATATTTTCAATTCGGACTTAGTCTCTGTACGGAGAGGCTACCGAGAAGCGCTACCGACGAAGAATTTCTGATTAATTTAAAAATCAACCGTAAGAGATAGAGCCGTGGTTTACTAAGCAAAAGTGCTTCAAATGCGCTCCTATAACTCAATCTAAGATATAAAAGGTACCTCGTCGGTGAAAATAATTACAGTTCGGACTTAGATTTTTTCCTACCGAGTGGCTACCGTGAAGAGTCGCCGACGACGACTTTAGAAATTATTTAAAAATCAACCGTAAGAGATGGAGCCGTGGTTTATTAAGCAAAAGTGCGTCAAATACGCTCCCATAACCGAACATAACATTTAAAAGATACGTCGTCGGTGAAAATATTTTCAATTCGGACTTAGTCTCTGTACGGAGAGGCTACCGAGAAGCGCTACCGACGAAGACTTTCTGATTAATTTAAAAATCAACCGTAAGAGATAGAGCCGAGGTTTATTAAGAAAAAGTGCGTCAAATACGCTCCCATAACGGAACATAACATTTAAAAGATACGTCGTGGATGAAAATATTTTCAATTCGGACTTAGTCTCTGTACGGAGAGGCTACCGAGAAGCGCTACCGACGAAGACTTTCTGATTAATTTAAAAATCAACCGTAAGAGATAGAGCCGTGGTTTATTAAGCAAAAGTGCTTCAAATGCGCTCCTATAACTCAATCTAACATATAAAAGGTACCTCGTCGGTGAAAATAATTACAGTTCGGACTTAGATTTTTTCCTACCGAGTGGCTACCGTGAAGAGTCGCCGACGACGACTTTAGAAATTATTTAAAAATCAACCGTAAGAGATGGAGCCGTGGTTTATTAAGCAAAAGTGCGTCAAATACGCTCCCATAACCGAACATAACATTTAAAAGATACGTCGTCGGTAAAAATATTTTCAATTCGGACTTAGTCTCTGTACGGAGAGGCTACCGAGAAGCGCTACCGACGAAGACTTTCTGATTAATTTAAAAATCAACCGAAAGAGATAGAGCCGTGGTTTATTAAGCAAAAGTGCTTCAAATACGCTCCTATAACTCAATCTAACATATAAAAGGTACCTCGTCGGTGAAAATAATTACAGTTCGGACTTAGATTTTTTCCTACCGAGTGGCTACCGTGAAGAGTCGCCGACGACGACTTTAGAAATTATTTAAAAATCAACCGTAAGAGATAGAGCCGAGGTTTATTAAGCAAAAGTGCGTCAAATACGCTCCCATAACGGAACATAACATTTAAAAGATACGTCGTGGATGAAAATATTTTCAATTCGGACTTAGTCTCTGTACGGAGAGGCTACCGAGAAGCGCTACCGACGAAGACTTTCTGATTAATTTAAAAATCAACCGTAAGAGATAGAGCCGTGGTTTATTAAGCAAAAGTGCTTCAAATGCGCTCCTATAACTCAATCTAACATATAAAAGGTACCTCGTCGGTGAAAATAATTACAGTTCGGACTTAGATTTTTTCCTACCGAGTGGCTACCGTGAAGAGTCGCCGACGACGACTTTAGAAATTATTTAAAAATCAACCGTAAGAGATGGAGCCGTGGTTTATTAAGCAAAAGTGCGTCAAATACGCTCCCATAACCGAACATAACATTTAAAAGATACGTCGTCGGTGAAAATATTTTCAATTCGGACTTAGTCTCTGTACGGAGAGGCTACCGAGAAGCGCTACCGACGAAGACTTTCTGATTAATTTAAAAATCAACCGAAAGAGATAGAGCCGTGGTTTATTAAGCAAAAGTGCTTCAAATACGCTCCTATAACTCAATCTAACATATAAAAGGTACCTCGTCGGTGAAATTAATTACAGTTCGGACTTAGATTTTTTCCTACCGAGTGGCTACCGTGAAGAGTCGCCGACGACGACTTTAGAAATTATTTAAAGATCAACCGTAAGAGATAGAGCCGAGGTTTATTAAGCAAAAGTGCGTCAAATACGCTCCCATAACGGAACATAACATTTAAAAGATACGTCGTGGATGAAAATATTTTCAATTCGGACTTAGTCTCTGTACGGAGAGGCTACCGAGAAGCGCTACCGACGAAGACTTTCTGATTAATTTAAAAATCAACCGTAAGAGATAGAGCCGTGGTTTATTAAGCAAAAGTGCTTCAAATGCGCTCCTATAACTCAATCTAACATATAAAAGGTACCTCGTCGGTGAAAATAATTACAGTTCGGACTTAGATTTTTTCCTACCGAGTGGCTACCGTGAAGAGTCGCCGACGACGACTTTAGAAATTATTTAAAAATCAACCGTAAGAGATAGAGCCGAGGTTTATTAAGCAAAAGTGCGTCAAATACGCTCCCATAACGGAACATAACATTTAAAAGATACGTCGTGGATGAAAATATTTTCAATTCGGACTTAGTCTCTGTACGGAGAGGCTACCGAGAAGCGCTACCGACGAAGACTTTCTGATTAATTTAAAAATCAACCGTAAGAGATAGAGCCGTGGTTTATTAAGCAAAAGTGCTTCAAATGCGCTCCTATAACTCAATCTAACATATAAAAGGTACCTCGTCGGTGAAAATAATTACAGTTCGGACTTAGATTTTTTCCTACCGAGTGGCTACCGTGAAGAGTCGCCGACGACGACTTTAGAAATTATTTAAAAATCAACCGTAAGAGATGGAGCCGTGGTTTATTAAGCAAAAGTGCGTCAAATACGCTCCCATAACCGAACATAACATTTAAAAGATACGTCGTCGGTAAAAATATTTTCAATTCGGACTTAGTCTCTGTACGGAGAGGCTACCGAGAAGCGCTACCGACGAAGACTTTCTGATTAATTTAAAAATCAACCGAAAGAGATAGAGCCGTGGTTTATTAAGCAAAAGTGCTTCAAATACGCTCCTATAACTCAATCTAACATATAAAAGGTACCTCGTCGGTGAAAATAATTACAGTTCGGACTTAGATTTTTTCCTACCGAGTGGCTACCGTGAAGAGTCGCCGACGACGACTTTAGAAATTATTTAAAAATCAACCGTAAGAGATAGAGCCGAGGTTTATTAAGCAAAAGTGCGTCAAATACGCTCCCATAACCGAACATAACATTTAAAAGATACGTCGTCGGTGAAAATATTTTCAATTCGGACTTAGTCTCTGTACGGAGAGGCTACCGAGAAGCGCTACCGACGAAGACTTTCTGATTAATTTAAAAATCAACCCTAAGAGATAGAGCCGTGGTTTATTAAGCAAAAGTGCTTCAAATACGCTCCTATAACTCAATCTAACATATAAAAGGTACCTCGTCGGTGAAAATAATTACAGTTCGGACTTAGATTTTTTCCTACCGAGTGGCTACCGTGAAGAGTCGCCGACGACGACTTTAGAAATTATTTAAAAATCAACCGTAAGAGATAGAGCCGAGGTTTATTAAGCAAAAGTGCGTCAAATACGCTCCCATAACGGAACATAACATTTAAAAGATACGTCGTGGATGAAAATATTTTCAATTCGGACTTAGTCTCTGTACGGAGAGGCTACCGAGAAGCGCTACCGACGAAGACTTTCTGATTAATTTAAAAATCAACCGTAAGAGATAGAGCCGTGGTTTATTAAGCAAAAGTGCTTCAAATGCGCTCCTATAACTCAATCTAACATATAAAAGGTACCTCGTCGGTGAAAATAATTACAGTTCGGACTTAGATTTTTTCCTACCGAGTGGCTACCGTGAAGAGTCGCCGACGACGACTTTAGAAATTATTTAAAAATCAACCGTAAGAGATGGAGCCGTGGTTTATTAAGCAAAAGTGCGTCAAATACGCTCCCATAACCGAACATAACATTTAAAAGATACGTCGTCGGTGAAAATATTTTCAATTCGGACTTAGTCTCTGTACGGAGAGGCTACCGAGAAGCGCTACCGACGAAGACTTTCTGATTAATTTAAAAATCAACCGAAAGAGATAGAGCCGTGGTTTATTAAGCAAAAGTGCTTCAAATACGCTCCTATAACTCAATCTAACATATAAAAGGTACCTCGTCGGTGAAAATAATTACAGTTCGGACTTAGATTTTTTCCTACCGAGTGGCTACCGTGAAGAGTCGCCGACGACGACTTTAGAAATTATTTAAAAATCAACCGTAAGAGATAGAGCCGAGGTTTATTAAGCAAAAGTGCGTCAAATACGCTCCCATAACGGAACATAACATTTAAAAGATACGTCGTGGATGAAAATATTTTCAATTCGGACTTAGTCTCTGTACGGAGAGGCTACCGAGAAGCGCTACCGACGAAGACTTTCTGATTAATTTAAAAATTAACCGTAAGAGATAGAGCCGTGGTTTATTAAGCAAAAGTGCTTCAAATGCGCTCCTATAACTCAATCTAACATATAAAAGGTACCTCGTCGGTGAAAATAATTACAGTTCGGACTTAGATTTTTTCCTACCGAGTGGCTACCGTGAAGAGTCGCCGACGACGACTTTAGAAATTATTTAAAAATCAACCGTAAGAGATAGAGCCGAGGTTTATTAAGCAAAAGTGCGTCAAATACGCTCCCATAACGGAACATAACATTTAAAAGATACGTCGTGGATGAAAATATTTTCAATTCGGACTTAGTCTCTGTACGGAGAGGCTACCGAGAAGCGCTACCGACGAAGACTTTCTGATTAATTTAAAACTCAACCGTAAGAGATAGAGCCGTGGTTTATTAAGCAAAAGTGCTTCAAATGCGCTCCTATAACTCAATCTAACATATAAAAGGTACCTCGTCGGTGAAAATAATTACAGTTCGGACTTAGATTTTTTCCTACCGAGTGGCTACCGTGAAGAGTCGCCGACGACGACTTTAGAAATTATTTAAAAATCAACCGTAAGAGATGGAGCCGTGGTTTATTAAGCAAAAGTGCGTCAAATACGCTCCCATAACCGAACATAACATTTAAAAGATACGTCGTCGGTGAAAATATTTTCAATTCGGACTTAGTCTCTGTACGGAGAGGCTACCGAGAAGCGCTACCGACGAAGACTTTCTGATTAATTTAAAAATCAACCGAAAGAGATAGAGCCGTGGTTTATTAAGCAAAAGTGCTTCAAATACGCTCCTATAACTCAATCTAACATATAAAAGGTACCTCGTCGGTGAAAATAATTACAGTTCGGACTTAGATTTTTTCCTACCGAGTGGCTACCGTGAAGAGTCGCCGACGACGACTTTAGAAATTATTTAAAAATCAACCGTAAGAGATAGAGCCGAGGTTTATTAAGCAAAAGTGCGTCAAATACGCTCCCATAACGGAACATAACATTTAAAAGATACGTCGTGGATGAAAATATTTTCAATTCGGACTTAGTCTCTGTACGGAGAGGCTACCGAGAAGCGCTACCGACGAAGACATTCTGATTAATTTAAAAATCAACCGTAAGAGATAGAGCCGTGGTTTATTAAGCAAAAGTGCTTCAAATGCGCTCCTATAACTCAATCTAACATATAAAAGGTACCTCGTCGGTGAAAATAATTACAGTTCGGACTTAGATTTTTTCCTACCGAGTGGCTACCGTGAAGAGTCGCCGACGACGACTTTAGAAATTATTTAAAAATCAACCGTAAGAGATGGAGCCGTGGTTTATTAAGCAAAAGTGCGTCAAATACGCTCCCATAACCGAACATAACATTTAAAAGATACGTCGTCGGTGAAAATATTTTCAATTCGGACTTAGTCTTTGTACGGAGAGGCTACCGAGAAGCGCTACCGACGAAGACTTTCTGATTAATTTAAAAATCAACCGTAAGAGATAGAGCCGTGGTTTACTAAGCAAAAGTGCTTCAAATGCGCTCCTATAACTCACTCTAACATATAAAAGGTACCTCGTCGGTGAAAATAATTACAGTTCGGACTTAGATTTTTTCCTACCGAGTGGCTACCGTGAAGAGTCGCCGACGACGACTTTAGAAATTATTTAAAAATCAACCGTAAGAGATAGAGCCGAGGTTTATTAAGCAAAAGTGCGTCAAATACGCTCCCATAACGGAACATAACATTTAAAAGATACGTCGTGGATGAAAATATTTTCAATTCGGACTTAGTCTCTGTACGGAGAGGCTACCGAGAAGCGCTACCGACGAAGACTTTCTGATTAATTTAAAAATCAACCCTAAGAGATAGAGCCGTGGTTTATTAAGCAAAAGTGCTTCAAATACGCTCCTATAACTCAATCTAACATATAAAAGGTACCTCGTCGGTGAAAATAATTACAGTTCGGACTTAGATTTTTTCCTACCGAGTGGCTACCGTGAAGAGTCGCCGACGACGACTTTAGAAATTATTTAAAAATCAACCGTAAGAGATAGAGCCGAGGTTTATTAAGCAAAAGTGCGTCAAATACGCTCCCATAACGGAACATAACATTTAAAAGATACGTCGTGGATGAAAATATTTTCAATTCGGACTTAGTCTCTGTACGGAGAGGCTACCGAGAAGCGCTACCGACGAAGACTTTCTGATTAATTTAAAAATCAACCGTAAGAGATAGAGCCGTGGTTTATTAAGCAAAAGTGCTTCAAATGCGCTCCTATAACTCAATCTAACATATAAAAGGTACCTCGTCGGTGAAAATAATTACAGTTCGGACTTAGATTTTTTCCTACCGAGTGGCTACCGTGAAGAGTCGCCGACGACGACTTTAGAAATTATTTAAAAATCAACCGTAAGAGATGGAGCCGTGGTTTATTAAGCAAAAGTGCGTCAAATACGCTCCCATAACCGAACATAACATTTAAAAGATACGTCGTCGGTGAAAATATTTTCAATTCGGACTTAGTCTCTGTACGGAGAGGCTACCGAGAAGCGCTACCGACGAAGACTTTCTGATTAATTTAAAAATCAACCGAAAGAGATAGAGCCGTGGTTTATTAAGCAAAAGTGCTTCAAATACGCTCCTATAACTCAATCTAACATATAAAAGGTACCTCGTCGGTGAAAATAATTACAGTTCGGACTTAGATTTTTTCCTACCGAGTGGCTACCGTGAAGAGTCGCCGACGACGACTTTAGAAATTATTTAAAAATCAACCGTAAGAGATAGAGCCGAGGTTTATTAAGCAAAAGTGCGTCAAATACGCTCCCATAACGGAACATAACATTTAAAAGATACGTCGTGGATGAAAATATTTTCAATTCGGACTTAGTCTCTGTACGGAGAGGCTACCGAGAAGCGCTACCGACGAAGACTTTCTGATTAATATAAAAATCAACCGTAAGAGATAGAGCCGTGGTTTATTAAGCAAAAGTGCTTCAAATGCGCTCCTATAACTCAATCTAACATATAAAAGGTACCTCGTCGGTGAAAATAATTACAGTTCGGACTTAGATTTTTTCCTACCGAGTGGCTACCGTGAAGAGTCGCCGACGACGACTTTAGAAATTATTTAAAAATCAACCGTAAGAGATAGAGCCGAGGTTTATTAAGCAAAAGTGCGTCAAATACGCTCCCATAACGGAACATAACATTTAAAAGATACGTCGTGGATGAAAATATTTTCAATTCGGACTTAGTCTCTGTACGGAGAGGCTACCGAGAAGCGCTACCGACGAAGACTTTCTGATTAATTTAAAAATCAACCGTAAGAGATAGAGCCGTGGTTTATTAAGCAAAAGTGCTTCAAATGCGCTCCTATAACTCAATCTAACATATAAAAGGTACCTCGTCGGTGAAAATAATTACAGTTCGGACTTAGATTTTTTCCTACCGAGTGGCTACCGTGAAGAGTCGCCGACGACGACTTTAGAAATTATTTAAAAATCAACCGTAAGAGATGGAGCCGTGGTTTATTAAGCAAAAGTGCGTCAAATACGCTCCCATAACCGAACATAACATTTAAAAGATACGTCGTCGGTGAAAATATTTTCAATTCGGACTTAGTCTCTGTACGGAGAGGCTACCGAGAAGCGCTACCGACGAAGACTTTCTGATTAATTTAAAAATCAACCGAAAGAGATAGAGCCGTGGTTTATTAAGCAAAAGTGCTTCAAATACGCTCCTATAACTCAATCTAACATATAAAAGGTACCTCGTCGGTGAAAATAATTACAGTTCGGACTTAGATTTTTTCCTACCGAGTGGCTACCGTGAAGAGTCGCCGACGACGACTTTAGAAATTATTTAAAAATCAACCGTAAGAGATAGAGCCGAGGTTTATTAAGCAAAAGTGCGTCAAATACGCTCCCATAACGGAACATAACATTTAAAAGATACGTCGTGGATGAAAATATTTTCAATTCGGACTTAGTCTCTGTACGGAGAGGCTACCGAGAAGCGCTACCGACGAAGACTTTCTGATTAATTTAAAAATCAACCGTAAGAGATAGAGCCGTGGTTTATTAAGCAAAAGTGCTTCAAATGCGCTCCTATAACTCAATCTAACATATAAAAGGTACCTCGTCGGTGAAAATAATTACAGTTCGGACTTAGATTTTTTCCTACCGAGTGGCTACCGTGAAGAGTCGCCGACGACGACTTTAGAAATTATTTAAAAATCAACCGTAAGAGATAGAGCCGAGGTTTATTAAGCAAAAGTGCGTCAAATACGCTCCCATAACGGAACATAACATTTAAAAGATACGTCGTGGATGAAAATATTTTCAATTCGGACTTAGTCTCTGTACGGAGAGGCTACCGAGAAGCGCTACCGACGAAGACTTTCTGATTAATTTAAAAATCAACCGTAAGAGATAGAGCCGTGGTTTATTAAGCAAAAGTGCTTCAAACGCGCTCCTATAACTCAATCTAACATATAAAAGGTACCTCGTCGGTGAAAATAATTACAGTTCGGACTTAGATTTTTTCCTACCGAGTGGCTACCGTGAAGAGTCGCCGACGACGACTTTAGAAATTATTTAAAAATCAACCGTAAGAGATGGAGCCGTGGTTTATTAAGCAAAAGTGCGTCAAATACGCTCCCATAACCGAACATAACATTTAAAAGATACGTCGTCGGTGAAAATATTTTCAATTCGGACTTAGTCTCTGTACGGAGAGGCTACCGAGAAGCGCTACCGACGAAGACTTTCTGATTAATTTAAAAATCAACCGAAAGAGATAGAGCCGTGGTTTATTAAGCAAAAGTGCTTCAAATACGCTCCTATAACTCAATCTAACATATAAAAGGTACCTCGTCGGTGAAAATAATTACAGTTCGGACTTAGATTTTTTCCTACCGAGTGGCTACCGTGAAGAGTCGCCGACGACGACTTTAGAAATTATTTAAAAATCAACCGTAAGAGATAGAGCCGAGGTTTATTAAGCAAAAGTGCGTCAAATACGCTCCCATAACGGAACATAACATTTAAAAGATACGTCGTGGATGAAAATATTTTCAATTCGGACTTAGTCTCTGTACGGAGAGGCTACCGAGAAGCGCTACCGACGAAGACTTTCTGATTAATTTAAAAATCAACCGTAAGAGATAGAGCCGTGGTTTATTAAGCAAAAGTGCTTCAAATGCGCTCCTATAACTCAATCTAACATATAAAAGGTACCTCGTCGGTGAAAATAATTACAGTTCGGACTTAGATTTTTTCCTACCGAGTGGCTACCGTGAAGAGTCGCCGACGACGACTTTAGAAATTATTTAAAAATCAACCGTAAGAGATGGAGCCGTGGTTTATTAAGCAAAAGTGCGTCAAATACGCTCCCATAACCGAACATAACATTTAAAAGATACGTCGTCGGTGAAAATATTTTCAATTCGGACTTAGTCTCTGTACGGAGAGGCTACCGAGAAGCGCTACCGACGAAGACTTTCTGATTAATTTAAAAATCAACCGTAAGAGATAGAGCCGTGGTTTACTAAGCAAAAGTGCTTCAAATGCGCTCCTATAACTCAATCTAACATATAAAAGGTACCTCGTCGGTGAAAATAATTACAGTTCGGACTTAGATTTTTTCCTACCGAGTGGCTACCGTGAAGAGTCGCCGACGACGACTTTAGAAATTATTTAAAAATCAACCGTAAGAGATGGAGCCGTGGTTTATTAAGCAAAAGTGCGTCAAATACGCTCCCATAACCGAACATAACATTTAAAAGATACGTCGTCGGTGAAAATATTTTCAATTCGGACTTAGTCTCTGTACGGAGAGGCTACCGAGAAGCGCTACCGACGAAGACTTTCTGATTAATTTAAAAATCAACCGAAAGAGATAGAGCCGTGGTTTATTAAGCAAAAGTGCTTCAAATACGCTCCTATAACTCAATCTAACATATAAAAGGTACCTCGTCGGTGAAAATAATTACAGTTCGGACTTAGATTTTTTCCTACCGAGTGGCTACCGTGAAGAGTCGCCGACGACGACTTTAGAAATTATTTAAAAATCAACCGTAAGAGATAGAGCCGAGGTTTATTAAGCAAAAGTGCGTCAAATACGCTCCCATAACGGAACATAACATTTAAAAGATACGTCGTGGATGAAAATATTTTCAATTCGGACTTAGTCTCTGTACGGAGAGGCTACCGAGAAGCGCTACCGACGAAGACTTTCTGATTAATTTAAAAATCAACCGTAAGAGATAGAGCCGTGGTTTACTAAGCAAAAGTGCTTCAAATGCGCTCCTATAACTCACTCTAACATATAAAAGGTACCTCGTCGGTGAAAATAATTACAGTTCGGACTTAGATTTTTTCCTACCGAGTGGCTACCGTGAAGAGTCGCCGACGACGACTTTAGAAATTATTTAAAAATCAACCGTAAGAGATGGAGCCGTGGTTTATTAAGCAAAAGTGCGTCAAATACGATCCCATAACCGAACATAACATTTAAAAGATACGTCGTCGGTGAAAATATTTTCAATTCGGACTTAGTCTCTGTACGGAGAGGCTACCGAGAAGCGCTACCGACGAAGACTTTCTGATTAATTTAAAAATCAACCGAAAGAGATAGAGCCGTGGTTTATTAAGCAAAAGTGCTTCAAATACGCTCCTATAACTCAATCTAACATATAAAAGGTACCTCGTCGGTGAAAATAATTACAGTTCGGACTTAGATTTTTTCCTACCGAGTGGCTACCGTGAAGAGTCGCCGACGACGACTTTAGAAATTATTTAAAAATCAACCGTAAGAGATAGAGCCGAGGTTTATTAAGCAAAAGTGCGTCAAATACGCTCCCATAACGGAACATAACATTTAAAAGATACGTCGTGGATGAAAATATTTTCAATTCGGACTTAGTCTCTGTACGGAGAGGCTACCGAGAAGCGCTACCGACGAAGACTTTCTGATTAATTTAAAAATCAACCGTAAGAGATAGAGCCGTGGTTTATTAAGCAAAAGTGCTTCAAATGCGCTCCTATAACTCAATCTAACATATAAAAGGTACCTCGTCGGTGAAAATAATTACAGTTCGGACTTAGATTTTTTCCTACCGAGTGGCTACCGTGAAGAGTCGCCGACGACGACTTTAGAAATTATTTAAAAATCAACCGTAAGAGATAGAGCCGAGGTTTATTAAGCAAAAGTGCGTCAAATACGCTCCCATAACGGAACATAACATTTAAAAGATACGTCGTGGATGAAAATATTTTCAATTCGGACTTAGTCTCTGTACGGAGAGGCTACCGAGAAGCGCTACCGACGAAGACTTTCTGATTAATTTAAAAATCAACCGTAAGAGATAGAGCCGTGGTTTATTAAGCAAAAGTGCTTCAAATGCGCTCCTATAACTCAATCTAACATATAAAAGGTACCTCGTCGGTGAAAATAATTACAGTTCGGACTTAGATTTTTTCCTACCGAGTGGCTACCGTGAAGAGTCGCCGACGACGACTTTAGAAATTATTTAAAAATCAACCGTAAGAGATGGAGCCGTGGTTTATTAAGCAAAAGTGCGTCAAATACGCTCCCATAACCGAACATAACATTTAAAAGATACGTCGTCGGTGAAAATATTTTCAATTCGGACTTAGTCTCTGTACGGAGAGGCTACCGAGAAGCGCTACCGACGAAGACTTTCTGATTAATTTAAAAATCAACCGAAAGAGATAGAGCCGTGGTTTATTAAGCAAAAGTGCTTCAAATACGCTCCTATAACTCAATCTAACATATAAAAGGTACCTCGTCGGTGAAAATAATTACAGTTCGGACTTAGATTTTTTCCTACCGAGTGGCTACCGTGAAGAGTCGCCGACGACGACTTTAGAAATTATTTAAAAATCAACCGTAAGAGATAGAGCCGAGGTTTATTAAGCAAAAGTGCGTCAAATACGCTCCCATAACGGAACATAACATTTAAAAGATACGTCGTGGATGAAAATATTTTCAATTCGGACTTAGTCTCTGTACGGAGAGGCTACCGAGAAGCGCTACCGACGAAGACTTTCTGATTAATTTAAAAATCAACCGTAAGAGATAGAGCCGTGGTTTATTAAGCAAAAGTGCTTCAAATGCGCTCCTATAACTCAATCTAACATATAAAAGGTACCTCGTCGGTGAAAATAATTACAGTTCGGACTTAGATTTTTTCCTACCGAGTGGCTACCGTGAAGAGTCGCCGACGACGACTTTAGAAATTATTTAAAAATCAACCGTAAGAGATAGAGCCGAGGTTTATTAAGCAAAAGTGCGTCAAATACGCTCCCATAACGGAACATAACATTTAAAAGATACGTCGTGGATGAAAATATTTTCAATTCGGACTTAGTCTCTGTACGGAGAGGCTACCGAGAAGCGCTACCGACGAAGACTTTCTGATTAATTTAAAAATCAACCGTAAGAGATAGAGCCGTGGTTTATTAAGCAAAAGTGCTTCAAACGCGCTCCTATAACTCAATCTAACATATAAAAGGTACCTCGTCGGTGAAAATAATTACAGTTCGGACTTAGATTTTTTCCTACCGAGTGGCTACCGTGAAGAGTCGCCGACGACGACTTTAGAAATTATTTAAAAATCAACCGTAAGAGATGGAGCCGTGGTTTATTAAGCAAAAGTGCGTCAAATACGCTCCCATAACCGAACATAACATTTAAAAGATACGTCGTCGGTGAAAATATTTTCAATTCGGACTTAGTCTCTGTACGGAGAGGCTACCGAGAAGCGCTACCGACGAAGACTTTCTGATTAATTTAAAAATCAACCGAAAGAGATAGAGCCGTGGTTTATTAAGCAAAAGTGCTTCAAATACGCTCCTATAACTCAATCTAACATATAAAAGGTACCTCGTCGGTGAAAATAATTACAGTTCGGACTTAGATTTTTTCCTACCGAGTGGCTACCGTGAAGAGTCGCCGACGACGACTTTAGAAATTATTTAAAAATCAACCGTAAGAGATAGAGCCGAGGTTTATTAAGCAAAAGTGCGTCAAATACGCTCCCATAACGGAACATAACATTTAAAAGATACGTCGTGGATGAAAATATTTTCAATTCGGACTTAGTCTCTGTACGGAGAGGCTACCGAGAAGCGCTACCGACGAAGACTTTCTGATTAATTTAAAAATCAACCGTAAGAGATAGAGCCGTGGTTTATTAAGCAAAAGTGCTTCAAATGCGCTCCTATAACTCAATCTAACATATAAAAGGTACCTCGTCGGTGAAAATAATTACAGTTCGGACTTAGATTTTTTCCTACCGAGTGGCTACCGTGAAGAGTCGCCGACGACGACTTTAGAAATTATTTAAAAATCAACCGTAAGAGATGGAGCCGTGGTTTATTAAGCAAAAGTGCGTCAAATACGCTCCCATAACCGAACATAACATTTAAAAGATACGTCGTCGGTGAAAATATTTTCAATTCGGACTTAGTCTCTGTACGGAGAGGCTACCGAGAAGCGCTACCGACGAAGACTTTCTGATTAATTTAAAAATCAACCGTAAGAGATAGAGCCGTGGTTTACTAAGCAAAAGTGCTTCAAATGCGCTCCTATAACTCAATCTAACATATAAAAGGTACCTCGTCGGTGAAAATAATTACAGTTCGGACTTAGATTTTTTCCTACCGAGTGGCTACCGTGAAGAGTCGCCGACGACGACTTTAGAAATTATTTAAAAATCAACCGTAAGAGATGGAGCCGTGGTTTATTAAGCAAAAGTGCGTCAAATACGCTCCCATAACCGAACATAACATTTAAAAGATACGTCGTCGGTGAAAATATTTTCAATTCGGACTTAGTCTCTGTACGGAGAGGCTACCGAGAAGCGCTACCGACGAAGACTTTCTGATTAATTTAAAAATCAACCGAAAGAGATAGAGCCGTGGTTTATTAAGCAAAAGTGCTTCAAATACGCTCCTATAACTCAATCTAACATATAAAAGGTACCTCGTCGGTGAAAATAATTACAGTTCGGACTTAGATTTTTTCCTACCGAGTGGCTACCGTGAAGAGTCGCCGACGACGACTTTAGAAATTATTTAAAAATCAACCGTAAGAGATAGAGCCGAGGTTTATTAAGCAAAAGTGCGTCAAATACGCTCCCATAACGGAACATAACATTTAAAAGATACGTCGTGGATGAAAATATTTTCAATTCGGACTTAGTCTCTGTACGGAGAGGCTACCGAGAAGCGCTACCGACGAAGACTTTCTGATTAATTTAAAAATCAACCGTAAGAGATAGAGCCGTGGTTTACTAAGCAAAAGTGCTTCAAATGCGCTCCTATAACTCAATCTAACATATAAAAGGTACCTCGTCGGTGAAAATAATTACAGTTCGGACTTAGATTTTTTCCTACCGAGTGGCTACCGTGAAGAGTCGCCGACGACGACTTTAGAAATTATTTAAAAATCAACCGTAAGAGATGGAGCCGTGGTTTATTAAGCAAAAGTGCGTCAAATACGCTCCCATAACCGAACATAACATTTAAAAGATACGTCGTCGGTGAAAATATTTTCAATTCGGACTTAGTCTCTGTACGGAGAGGCTACCGAGAAGCGCTACCGACGAAGACTTTCTGATTAATTTAAAAATCAACCGTAAGAGATAGAGCCGTGGTTTACTAAGCAAAAGTGCTTCAAATGCGCTCCTATAACTCAATCTAACATATAAAAGGTACCTCGTCGGTGAAAATAATTACAGTTCGGACTTAGATTTTTTCCTACCGAGTGGCTACCGTGAAGAGTCGCCGACGACGACTTTAGAAATTATTTAAAAATCAACCGTAAGAGATGGAGCCGTGGTTTATTAAGCAAAAGTGCGTCAAATACGCTCCCATAACCGAACATAACATTTAAAAGATACGTCGTCGGTGAAAATATTTTCAATTCGGACTTAGTCTCTGTACGGAGAGGCTACCGAGAAGCGCTACCGACGAAGACTTTCTGATTAATTTAAAAATCAACCGAAAGAGATAGAGCCGTGGTTTATTAAGCAAAAGTGCTTCAAATACGCTCCTATAACTCAATCTAACATATAAAAGGTACCTCGTCGGTGAAAATAATTACAGTTCGGACTTAGATTTTTTCCTACCGAGTGGCTACCGTGAAGAGTCGCCGACGACGACTTTAGAAATTATTTAAAAATCAACCGTAAGAGATAGAGCCGAGGTTTATTAAGCAAAAGTGCGTCAAATACGCTCCCATAACGGAACATAACATTTAAAAGATACGTCGTGGATGAAAATATTTTCAATTCGGACTTAGTCTCTGTACGGAGAGGCTACCGAGAAGCGCTACCGACGAAGACTTTCTGATTAATTTAAAAATCAACCGTAAGAGATAGAGCCGTGGTTTACTAAGCAAAAGTGCTTCAAATGCGCTCCTATAACTCAATCTAACATATAAAAGGTACCTCGTCGGTGAAAATAATTACAGTTCGGACTTAGATTTTTTCCTACCGAGTGGCTACCGTGAAGAGTCGCCGACGACGACTTTAGAAATTATTTAAAAATCAACCGTAAGAGATGGAGCCGTGGTTTATTAAGCAAAAGTGCGTCAAATACGCTCCCATAACCGAACATAACATTTAAAAGATACGTCGTCGGTGAAAATATTTTCAATTCGGACTTAGTCTCTGTACGGAGAGGCTACCGAGAAGCGCTACCGACGAAGACTTTCTGATTAATTTAAAAATCAACCCTAAGAGATAGAGCCGTGGTTTATTAAGCAAAAGTGCTTCAAATACGCTCCTATAACTCAATCTAACATATAAAAGGTACCTCGTCGGTGAAAATAATTACAGTTCGGACTTAGATTTTTTCCTACCGAGTGGCTACCGTGAAGAGTCGCCGACGACGACTTTAGAAATTATTTAAAAATCAACCGTAAGAGATGGAGCCGTGGTTTATTAAGCAAAAGTGCGTCAAATACGCTCCCATAACCGAACATAACATTTAAAAGATACGTCGTCGGTGAAAATATTTTCAATTCGGACTTAGTCTTTGTACGGAGAGGCTACCGAGAAGCGCTACCGACGAAGACTTTCTGATTAATTTAAAAATCAACCGTAAGAGATAGAGCCGTGGTTTACTAAGCAAAAGTGCTTCAAATGCGCTCCTATAACTCACTCTAACATATAAAAGGTACCTCGTCGGTGAAAATAATTACAGTTCGGACTTAGATTTTTTCCTACCGAGTGGCTACCGTGAAGAGTCGCCGACGACGACTTTAGAAATTATTTAAAAATCAACCGTAAGAGATAGAGCCGAGGTTTATTAAGCAAAAGTGCGTCAAATACGCTCCCATAACGGAACATAACATTTAAAAGATACGTCGTGGATGAAAATATTTTCAATTCGGACTTAGTCTCTGTACGGAGAGGCTACCGAGAAGCGCTACCGACGAAGACTTTCTGATTAATTTAAAAATCAACCGTAAGAGATAGAGCCGTGGTTTATTAAGCAAAAGTGCTTCAAATGCGCTCCTATAACTCAATCTAACATATAAAAGGTACCTCGTCGGTGAAAATAATTACAGTTCGGACTTAGATTTTTTCCTACCGAGTGGCTACCGTGAAGAGTCGCCGACGACGACTTTAGAAATTATTTAAAAATCAACCGTAAGAGATAGAGCCGAGGTTTATTAAGCAAAAGTGCGTCAAATACGCTCCCATAACGGAACATAACATTTAAAAGATACGTCGTGGATGAAAATATTTTCAATTCGGACTTAGTCTCTGTACGGAGAGGCTACCGAGAAGCGCTACCGACGAAGACTTTCTGATTAATTTAAAAATCAACCGTAAGAGATAGAGCCGTGGTTTATTAAGCAAAAGTGCTTCAAATGCGCTCCTATAACTCAATCTAACATATAAAAGGTACCTCGTCGGTGAAAATAATTACAGTTCGGACTTAGATTTTTTCCTACCGAGTGGCTACCGTGAAGAGTCGCCGACGACGACTTTAGAAATTATTTAAAAATCAACCGTAAGAGATGGAGCCGTGGTTTATTAAGCAAAAGTGCGTCAAATACGCTCCCATAACCGAACATAACATTTAAAAGATACGTCGTCGGTGAAAATATTTTCAATTCGGACTTAGTCTCTGTACGGAGAGGCTACCGAGAAGCGCTACCGACGAAGACTTTCTGATTAATTTAAAAATCAACCGAAAGAGATAGAGCCGTGGTTTATTAAGCAAAAGTGCTTCAAATACGCTCCTATAACTCAATCTAACATTTAAAAGGTACCTCGTCGGTGAAACTAATTACAGTTCGGACTTTGATTTTTTCCTACCGAGTGGCTACCGTGAAGAGTCGCCGACGACGACTTTAGAAATTATTTAAAAATCAACCGTAAGAGATAGAGCCGAGGTTTATTAAGCAAAAGTGCGTCAAATACGCTCCCATAACGGAACATAACATTTAAAAGATACGTCGTGGATGAAAATATTTTCAATTCGGACTTAGTCTCTGTACGGAGAGGCTACCGAGAAGCGCTACCGACGAAGACTTTCTGATTAATTTAAAAATCAACCGTAAGAGATAGAGCCGTGGTTTATTAAGCAAAAGTGCTTCAAATGCGCTCCTATAACTCAATCTAACATATAAAAGGTACCTCGTCGGTGAAAATAATTACAGTTCGGACTTAGATTTTTTCCTACCGAGTGGCTACCGTGAAGAGTCGCCGACGACGACTTTAGAAATTATTTAAAAATCAACCGTAAGAGATGGAGCCGTGGTTTATTAAGCAAAAGTGCGTCAAATACGCTCCCATAACCGAACATAACATTTAAAAGATACGTCGTCGGTGAAAATATTTTCAATTCGGACTTAGTCTCTGTACGGAGAGGCTACCGAGAAGCGCTACCGACGAAGACTTTCTGATTAATTTAAAAATCAACCGTAAGAGATAGAGCCGTGGTTTACTAAGCAAAAGTGCTTCAAATGCGCTCCTATAACTCAATCTAACATATAAAAGGTACCTCGTCGGTGAAAATAATTACAGTTCGGACTTAGATTTTTTCCTACCGAGTGGCTACCGTGAAGAGTCGCCGACGACGACTTTAGAAATTATTTAAAAATCAACCGTAAGAGATGGAGCCGTGGTTTATTAAGCAAAAGTGCGTCAAATACGCTCCCATAACCGAACATAACATTTAAAAGATACGTCGTCGGTGAAAATATTTTCAATTCGGACTTAGTCTCTGTACGGAGAGGCTACCGAGAAGCGCTACCGACGAAGACTTTCTGATTAATTTAAAAATCAACCGTAAGAGATAGAGCCGTGGTTTATTAAGCAAAAGTGCTTCAAATGCGCTCCTATAACTCAATCTAACATATAAAAGGTACCTCGTCGGTGAAAATAATTACAGTTCGGACTTAGATTTTTTCCTACCGAGTGGCTACCGTGAAGAGTCGCCGACGACGACTTTAGAAATTATTTAAAAATCAACCGTAAGAGATAGAGCCGAGGTTTATTAAGCAAAAGTGCGTCAAATACGCTCCCATAACGGAACATAACATTTAAAAGATACGTCGTGGATGAAAATATTTTCAATTCGGACTTAGTCTCTGTACGGAGAGGCTACCGAGAAGCGCTACCGACGAAGACTTTCTGATTAATTTAAAAATCAACCGTAAGAGATAGAGCCGTGGTTTATTAAGCAAAAGTGCTTCAAATGCGCTCCTATAACTCAATCTAACATATAAAAGGTACCTCGTCGGTGAAAATAATTACAGTTCGGACTTAGATTTTTTCCTACCGAGTGGCTACCGTGAAGAGTCGCCGACGACGACTTTAGAAATTATTTAAAAATCAACCGTAAGAGATGGAGCCGTGGTTTATTAAGCAAAAGTGCGTCAAATACGCTCCCATAACCGAACATAACATTTAAAAGATACGTCGTCGGTGAAAATATTTTCAATTCGGACTTAGTCTCTGTACGGAGAGGCTACCGAGAAGCGCTACCGACGAAGACTTTCTGATTAATTTAAAAATCAACCGAAAGAGATAGAGCCGTGGTTTATTAAGCAAAAGTGCTTCAAATACGCTCCTATAACTCAATCTAACATATAAAAGGTACCTCGTCGGTGAAAATAATTACAGTTCGGACTTTGATTTTTTCCTACCGAGTGGCTACCGTGAAGAGTCGCCGACGACGACTTTAGAAATTATTTAAAAATCAACCGTAAGAGATAGAGCCGAGGTTTATTAAGCAAAAGTGCGTCAAATACGCTCCCATAACGGAACATAACATTTAAAAGATACGTCGTGGATGAAAATATTTTCAATTCGGACTTAGTCTCTGTACGGAGAGGCTACCGAGAAGCGCTACCGACGAAGACTTTCTGATTAATTTAAAAATCAACCGTAAGAGATAGAGCCGTGGTTTATTAAGCAAAAGTGCTTCAAATGCGCTCCTATAACTCAATCTAACATATAAAAGGTACCTCGTCGGTGAAAATAATTACAGTTCGGACTTAGATTTTTTCCTACCGAGTGGCTACCGTGAAGAGTCGCCGACGACGACTTTAGAAATTATTTAAAAATCAACCGTAAGAGATGGAGCCGTGGTTTATTAAGCAAAAGTGCGTCAAATACGCTCCCATAACCGAACATAACATTTAAAAGATACGTCGTCGGTGAAAATATTTTCAATTCGGACTTAGTCTCTGTACGGAGAGGCTACCGAGAAGCGCTACCGACGAAGACTTTCTGATTAATTTAAAAATCAACCGTAAGAGATAGAGCCGTGGTTTACTAAGCAAAAGTGCTTCAAATGCGCTCCTATAACTCAATCTAACATATAAAAGGTACCTCGTCGGTGAAAATAATTACAGTTCGGACTTAGATTTTTTCCTACCGAGTGGCTACCGTGAAGAGTCGCCGACGACGACTTTAGAAATTATTTAAAAATCAACCGTAAGAGATGGAGCCGTGGTTTATTAAGCAAAAGTGCGTCAAATACGCTCCCATAACCGAACATAACATTTAAAAGATACGTCGTCGGTGAAAATATTTTCAATTCGGACTTAGTCTCTGTACGGAGAGGCTACCGAGAAGCGCTACCGACGAAGACTTTCTGATTAATTTAAAAATCAACCGTAAGAGATAGAGCCGTGGTTTATTAAGCAAAAGTGCTTCAAATGCGCTCCTATAACTCAATCTAACATATAAAAGGTACCTCGTCGGTGAAAATAATTACAGTTCGGACTTAGATTTTTTCCTACCGAGTGGCTACCGTGAAGAGTCGCCGACGACGACTTTAGAAATTATTTAAAAATCAACCGTAAGAGATGGAGCCGTGGTTTATTAAGCAAAAGTGCGTCAAATACGCTCCGATAACCGAACATAACATTTAAAAGATACGTCGTCGGTGAAAATATTTTCAATTCGGACTTAGTCTCTGTACGGAGAGGCTACCGAGAAGCGCTACCGACGAAGACTTTCTGATTAATTTAAAAATCAACCGTAAGAGATAGAGCCGTGGTTTACTAAGCAAAAGTGCTTCAAATGCGCTCCTATAACTCAATCTAACATATAAAAGGTACCTCGTCGGTGAAAATAATTACAGTTCGGACTTAGATTTTTTCCTACCGAGTGGCTACCGTGAAGAGTCGCCGACGACGACTTTAGAAATTATTTAAAAATCAACCGTAAGAGATGGAGCCGTGGTTTATTAAGCAAAAGTGCGTCAAATACGCTCCCATAACCGAACATAACATTTAAAAGATACGTCGTCGGTGAAAATATTTTCAATTCGGACTTAGTCTCTGTACGGAGAGGCTACCGAGAAGCGCTACCGACGAAGACTTTCTGATTAATTTAAAAATCAACCGAAAGAGATAGAGCCGTGGTTTATTAAGCAAAAGTGCTTCAAATAAGCTCCTATAACTCAATCTAACATATAAAAGGTACCTCGTCGGTGAAAATAATTACAGTTCGGACTTAGATTTTTTCCTACCGAGTGGCTACCGTGAAGAGTCGCCGACGACGACTTTAGAAATTATTTAAAAATCAACCGTAAGAGATAGAGCCGAGGTTTATTAAGCAAAAGTGCGTCAAATACGCTCCCATAACGGAACATAACATTTAAAAGATACGTCGTGGATGAAAATATTTTCAATTCGGACTTAGTCTCTGTACGGAGAGGCTACCGAGAAGCGCTACCGACGAAGATTTTCTGATTAATTTAAAAATCAACCGTAAGAGATAGAGCCGTGGTTTATTAAGCAAAAGTGCTTCAAATGCGCTCCTATAACTCAATCTAACATATAAAAGGTACCTCGTCGGTGAAAATAATTACAGTTCGGACTTAGATTTTTTCCTACCGAGTGGCTACCGTGAAGAGTCGCCGACGACGACTTTAGATATTATTTAAAAATCAACCGTAAGAGATGGAGCCGTGGTTTATTAAGCAAAAGTGCGTCAAATACGCTCCCATAACCGAACATAACATTTAAAAGATACGTCGTCGGTGAAAATATTTTCAATTCGGACTTAGTCTCTGTACGGAGAGGCTACCGAGAAGCGCTACCGACGAAGACTTTCTGATTAATTTAAAAATCAACCGAAAGAGATAGAGCCGTGGTTTATTAAGCAAAAGTGCTTCAAATACGCTCCTATAACTCAATCTAACATATAAAAGGTACCTCGTCGGTGAAAATAATTACAGTTCGGACTTAGATTTTTTCCTACCGAGTGGCTACCGTGAAGAGTCGCCGACGACGACTTTAGAAATTATTTAAAAATCAACCGTAAGAGATAGAGCCGAGGTTTATCAAGCAAAAGTGCGTCAAATACGCTCCCATAACGGAACATAACATTTAAAAGATACGTCGTGGATGAAAATATTTTCAATTCGGACTTAGTCTCTGTACGGAGAGGCTACCGAGAAGCGCTACCGACGAAGACTTTCTGATTAATTTAAAAATCAACCGTAAGAGATAGAGCCGTGGTTTATTAAGCAAAAGTGCTTCAAATGCGCTCCTATAACTCAATCTAACATATAAAAGGTACCTCGTCGGTGAAAATAATTACAGTTCGGACTTAGATTTTTTCCTACCGAGTGGCTACCGTGAAGAGTCGCCGACGACGACTTTAGAAATTATTTAAAAATCAACCGTAAGAGATGGAGCCGTGGTTTATTAAGCAAAAGTGCGTCAAATACGCTCCCATAACCGAACATAACATTTAAAAGATACGTCGTCGGTGAAAATATTTTCAATTCGGACTTAGTCTTTGTACGGAGAATCTACCGAGAAGCGCTACCGACGAAGACTTTCTGATTAATTTAAAAATCAACCGTAAGAGATAGAGCCGTGGTTTACTAAGCAAAAGTGCTTCAAATGCGCTCCTATAACTCACTCTAACATATAAAAGGTACCTCGTCGGTGAAAATAATTACAGTTCGGACTTAGATTTTTTCCTACCGAGTGGCTACCGTGAAGAGTCGCCGACGACGACTTTAGAAATTATTTAAAAATCAACCGTAAGAGATAGAGCCGAGGTTTATTAAGCAAAAGTGCGTCAAATACGCTCCCATAACGGAACATAACATTTAAAAGATACGTCGTGGATGAAAATATTTTCAATTCGGACTTAGTCTCTGTACGGAGAGGCTACCGAGAAGCGCTACCGACGAAGACTTTCTGATTAATTTAAAAATCAACCGTAAGAGATAGAGCCGTGGTTTATTAAGCAAAAGTGCTTCAAATGCGCTCCTATAACTCAATCTAACATATAAAAGGTACCTCGTCGGTGAAAATAATTACAGTTCGGACTTAGATTTTTTCCTACCGAGTGGCTACCGTGAAGAGTCGCCGACGACGACTTTAGAAATTATTTAAAAATCAACCGTAAGAGATGGAGCCGTGGTTTATTAAGCAAAAGTGGGTCAAATACGCTCCCATAACCGAACATAACATTTAAAAGATACGTCGTCGGTGAAAATATTTTCAATTCGGACTTAGTCTCTGTACGGAGAGGCTACCGAGAAGCGCTACCGACGAAGACTTTCTGATTAATTTAAAAATCAACCGTAAGAGATAGAGCCGTGGTTTACTAAGCAAAAGTGCTTCAAATGCGCTCCTATAACTCAATCTAACATATAAAAGGTACCTCGTCGGTGAAAATAATTACAGTTCGGACTTAGATTTTTTCCTACCGAGTGGCTACCGTGAAGAGTCGCCGACGACGACTTTAGAAATTATTTAAAAATCAACCGTAAGAGATGGAGCCGTGGTTTATTAAGCAAAAGTGCGTCAAATACGCTCCCATAACCGAACATAACATTTAAAAGATACGTCGTCGGTGAAAATATTTTCAATTCGGACTTAGTCTCTGTACTGAGAGGCTACCGAGAAGCGCTACCGACGTAGACTTTCTGATTAATTTAAAAATCAACCGTAAGAGATAGAGCCGTGGTTTATTAAGCAAAAGTGCTTCAAATGCGCTCCTATAACTCAATCTAACATATAAAAGGTACCTCGTCGGTGAAAATAATTACAGTTCGGACTTAGATTTTTTCCTACCGAGTGGCTACCGTGAAGAGTCGCCAACGACGACTTTAGAAATTATTTAAAAATCAACCGTAAGAGATGGAGCCGTGGTTTATTAAGCAAAAGTGCGTCAAATACGCTCCCATAACCGAACATAACATTTAAAAGATACGTCGTCGGTGAAAATATTTTCAATTCGGACTTAGTCTCTGTACGGAGAGGCTACCGAGAAGCGCTACCGACGAAGACTTTCTGATTAATTTAAAAATCAACCGTAAGAGATAGAGCCGTGGTTTACTAAGCAAAAGTGCTTCAAATGCGCTCCTATAACTCAATCTAACATATAAAAGGTACCTCGTCGGTGAAAATAATTACAGTTCGGACTTAGATTTTTTCCTACCGAGTGGCTACCGTGAAGAGTCGCCGACGACGACTTTAGAAATTATTTAAAAATCAACCGTAAGAGATGGAGCCGTGGTTTATTAAGCAAAAGTGCGTCAAATACGCTCCCATAACCGAACATAACATTTAAAAGATACGTCGTCGGTGAAAATATTTTCAATTCGGACTTAGTCTCTGTACGGAGAGGCTACCGAGAAGCGCTACCGACGAAGACTTTCTGATTAATTTAAAAATCAACCGAAAGAGATAGAGCCGTGGTTTATTAAGCAAAAGTGCTTCAAATACGCTCCTATAACTCAATCTAACATATAAAAGGTACCTCGTCGGTGAAAATAATTACAGTTCGGACTTTGATTTTTTCCTACCGAGTGGCTACCGTGAAGAGTCGCCGACGACGACTTTAGAAATTATTTAAAAATCAACCGTAAGAGATAGAGCCGTGGTTTATTAAGCAAAAGTGCGTCAAATACGCTCCCATAACCGAACATAACATTTAAAAGATACGTCGTCGGTGAAAATATTTTCAATTCGGACTTAGTCTCTGTACGGAGAGGCTACCGAGAAGCGCTACCGACGAAGACTTTCTGATTAATTTAAAAATCAACCGTAAGAGATAGAGCCGTGGTTTACTAAGCAAAAGTGCTTCAAATGCGCTCCTATAACTCAATCTAACATATAAAAGGTACCTCGTCGGTGAAAATAATTACAGTTCGGACTTAGATTTTTTCCTACCGAGTGGCTACCGTGAAGAGTCGCCGACGACGACTTTAGAAATTATTTAAAAATCAACCGTAAGAGATGGAGCCGTGGTTTATTCAGCAAAAGTGCGTCAAATACGCTCCCATAACCGAACATAACATTTAAAAGATACGTCGTCGGTGAAAATATTTTCAATTCGGACTTAGTCTCTGTACGGAGAGGCTACCGAGAAGCGCTACCGACGAAGACTTTCTGATTAATTTAAAAATCAACCGAAAGAGATAGAGCCGTGGTTTATTAAGCAAAAGTGCTTCAAATACGCTCCTATAACTCAATCTAACATATAAAAGGTACCTCGTCGGTGAAAATAATTACAGTTCGGACTTAGATTTTTTCCTACCGAGTGGCTACCGTGAAGAGTCGCCGACGACGACTTTAGAAATTATTTAAAAATCAACCGTAAGAGATGGAGCCGTGGTTTATTAAGCAAAAGTGCGTCAAATACGCTCCCATAACCGAACATAACATTTAAAAGATACGTCGTCGGTGAAAATATTTTCAATTCGGACTTAGTCTCTGTACTGAGAAGCTACCGAGAAGCGCTACCGACGTAGACTTTCTGATTAATTTAAAAATCAACCGTAAGAGATAGAGCCGTGGTTTATTAAGCAAAAGTGCTTCAAATGCGCTCCTATAACTCAATCTAACATATAAAAGGTACCTCGTCGGTGAAAATAATTACAGTTCGGACTTAGATTTTTTCCTACCGAGTGGCTACCGTGAAGAGTCGCCAACGACGACTTTAGAAATTATTTAAAAATCAACCGTAAGAGATGGAGCCGTGGTTTATTAAGCAAAAGTGCGTCAAATACGCTCCCATAACCGAACATAACATTTAAAAGATACGTCGTCGGTGAAAATATTTTCAATTCGGACTTAGTCTCTGTACGGAGAGGCTACCGAGAAGCGCTACCGACGAAGACTTTCTGATTAATTTAAAAATCAACCGTAAGAGATAGAGCCGTGGTTTACTAAGCAAAAGTGCTTCAAATGCGCTCCTATAACTCAATCTAACATATAAAAGGTACCTCGTCGGTGAAAATAATTACAGTTCGGACTTAGATTTTTTCCTACCGAGTGGCTACCGTGAAGAGTCGCCGACGACGACTTTAGAAATTATTTAAAAATCAACCGTAAGAGATGGAGCCGTGGTTTATTAAGCAAAAGTGCGTCAAATACGCTCCCATAACCGAACATAACATTTAAAAGATACGTCGTCGGTGAAAATATTTTCAATTCGGACTTAGTCTCTGTACGGAGAGGCTACCGAGAAGCGCTACCGACGAAGACTTTCTGATTAATTTAAAAATCAACCGAAAGAGATAGAGCCGTGGTTTATTAAGCAAAAGTGCTTCAAATACGCTCCTATAACTCAATCTAACATATAAAAGGTACCTCGTCGGTGAAAATAATTACAGTTCGGACTTAGATTTTTTCCTACCGAGTGGCTACCGTGAAGAGTCGCCGACGACGACTTTAGAAATTATTTAAAAATCAACCGTAAGAGATAGAGCCGAGGTTTATTAAGCAAAAGTGCGTCAAATACGCTCCCATAACGGAACATAACATTTAAAAGATACGTCGTGGATGAAAATATTTTCAATTCGGACTTAGTCTCTGTACGGAGAGGCTACCGAGAAGCGCTACCGACGAAGACTTTCTGATTAATTTAAAAATCAACCGTAAGAGATAGAGCCGTGGTTTATTAAGCAAAAGTGCTTCAAATGCGCTCCTATAACTCAATCTAACATATAAAAGGTACCTCGTCGGTGAAAATAATTACAGTTCGGACTTAGATTTTTTCCTACCGAGTGGCTACCGTGAAGAGTCGCCGACGACGACTTTAGCAATTATTTAAAAATCAACCGTAAGAGATGGAGCCGTGGTTTATTAAGCAAAAGTGCGTCAAATACGCTCCCATAACCGAACATAACATTTAAAAGATACGTCGTCGGTGAAAATATTTTCAATTCGGACTTAGTCTCTGTACGGAGAGGCTACCGAGAAGCGCTACCGACGAAGACTTTCTGATTAATTTAAAAATCAACCGTAAGAGATAGAGCCGTGGTTTACTAAGCAAAAGTGCTTCAAATGCGCTCCTATAACTCAATCTAACATATAAAAGGTACCTCGTCGGTGAAAATAATTACAGTTCGGACTTAGATTTTTTCCTACCGAGTGGCTACCGTGAAGAGTCGCCGACGACGACTTTAGAAATTATTTAAAAATCAACCGTAAGAGATGGAGCCGTGGTTTATTCAGCAAAAGTGCGTCAAATACGCTCCCATAACCGAACATAACATTTAAAAGATACGTCGTCGGTGAAAATATTTTCAATTCGGACTTAGTCTCTGTACGGAGAGGCTACCGAGAAGCGCTACCGACGAAGATTTTCTGATTAATTTAAAAATCAACCGAAAGAGATAGAGCCGTGGTTTATTAAGCAAAAGTGCTTCAAATACGCTCCTATAACTCAATCTAACATATAAAAGGTACCTCGTCGGTGAAAATAATTACAGTTCGGACTTAGATTTTTTCCTACCGAGTGGCTACCGTGAAGAGTCGCCGACGACGACTTTAGAAATTATTTAAAAATCTACCGTAAGAGATGGAGCCGTGGTTTATTAAGCAAAAGTGCGTCAAATACGCTCCCATAACCGAACATAACATTTAAAAGATACGTCGTCGGTGAAAATATTTTCAATTCGGACTTAGTCTCTGTACGGAGAGGCTACCGAGAAGCGCTACCGACGAAGACTTTCTGATTAATTTAAAAATCAACCGTAAGAGATAGAGCCGTGGTTTACTAAGCAAAAGTGCTTCAAATGCGCTCCTATAACTCAATCTAACATATAAAAGGTACCTCGTCGGTGAAAATAATTACAGTTCGGACTTAGATTTTTTCCTACCGAGTGGCTACCGTGAAGAGTCGCCGACGACGACTTTAGAAATTATTTAAAAATCAACCGTAAGAGATGGAGCCGTGGTTTATTCAGCAAAAGTGCGTCAAATACGCTCCCATAACCGAACATAACATTTAAAAGATACGTCGTCGGTGAAAATATTTTCAATTCGGACTTAGTCTCTGTACGGAGAGGCTACCGAGAAGCGCTACCGACGAAGACTTTCTGATTAATTTAAAAATCAACCGAAAGAGATAGAGCCGTGGTTTATTAAGCAAAAGTGCTTCAAATACGCTCCTATAACTCAATCTAACATATAAAAGGTACCTCGTCGGTGAAAATAATTACAGTTCGGACTTAGATTTTTTCCTACCGAGTGGCTACCGTGAAGAGTCGCCGACGACGACTTTAGAAATTATTTAAAAATCAACCGTAAGAGATGGAGCCGTGGTTTATTAAGCAAAAGTGCGTCAAATACGCTCCCATAACCGAACATAACATTTAAAAGATACGTCGTCGGTGAAAATATTTTCAATTCGGACTTAGTCTCTGTACTGAGAAGCTACCGAGAAGCGCTACCGACGTAGACTTTCTGATTAATTTAAAAATCAACCGTAAGAGATAGAGCCGTGGTTTATTAAGCAAAAGTGCTTCAAATGCGCTCCTATAACTCAATCTAACATATAAAAGGTACCTCGTCGGTGAAAATAATTACAGTTCGGACTTAGATTTTTTCCTACCGAGTGGCTACCGTGAAGAGTCGCCAACGACGACTTTAGAAATTATTTAAAAATCAACCGTAAGAGATGGAGCCGTGGTTTATTAAGCAAAAGTGCGTCAAATACGCTCCCATAACCGAACATAACATTTAAAAGATACGTCGTCGGTGAAAATATTTTCAATTCGGACTTAGTCTCTGTACGGAGAGGCTACCGAGAAGCGCTACCGACGAAGACTTTCTGATTAATTTAAAAATCAACCGTAAGAGATAGAGCCGTGGTTTACTAAGCAAAAGTGCTTCAAATGCGCTCCTATAACTCAATCTAACATATAAAAGGTACCTCGTCGGTGAAAATAATTACAGTTCGGACTTAGATTTTTTCCTACCGAGTGGCTACCGTGAAGAGTCGCCGACGACGACTTTAGAAATTATTTAAAAATCAACCGTAAGAGATGGAGCCGTGGTTTATTAAGCAAAAGTGCGTCAAATACGCTCCCATAACCGAACATAACATTTAAAAGATACGTCGTCGGTGAAAATATTTTCAATTCGGACTTAGTCTCTGTACGGAGAGGCTACCGAGAAGCGCTACCGACGAAGACTTTCTGATTAATTTAAAAATCAACCGAAAGAGATAGAGCCGTGGTTTATTAAGCAAAAGTGCTTCAAATACGCTCCTATAACTCAATCTAACATATAAAAGGTACCTCGTCGGTGAAAATAATTACAGTTCGGACTTAGATTTTTTCCTACCGAGTGGCTACCGTGAAGAGTCGCCGACGACGACTTTAGAAATTATTTAAAAATCAACCGTAAGAGATAGAGCCGAGGTTTATTAAGCAAAAGTGCGTCAAATACGCTCCCATAACGGAACATAACATTTAAAAGATACGTCGTGGATGAAAATATTTTCAATTCGGACTTAGTCTCTGTACGGAGAGGCTACCGAGAAGCGCTACCGACGAAGACTTTCTGATTAATTTAAAAATCAACCGTAAGAGATAGAGCCGTGGTTTATTAAGCAAAAGTGCTTCAAATGCGCTCCTATAACTCAATCTAACATATAAAAGGTACCTCGTCGGTGAAAATAATTACAGTTCGGACTTAGATTTTTTCCTACCGAGTGGCTACCGTGAAGAGTCGCCGACGACGACTTTAGCAATTATTTAAAAATCAACCGTAAGAGATGGAGCCGTGGTTTATTAAGCAAAAGTGCGTCAAATACGCTCCCATAACCGAACATAACATTTAAAAGATACGTCGTCGGTGAAAATATTTTCAATTCGGACTTAGTCTCTGTACGGAGAGGCTACCGAGAAGCGCTACCGACGAAGACTTTCTGATTAATTTAAAAATCAACCGTAAGAGATAGAGCCGTGGTTTACTAAGCAAAAGTGCTTCAAATGCGCTCCTATAACTCAATCTAACATATAAAAGGTACCTCGTCGGTGAAAATAATTACAGTTCGGACTTAGATTTTTTCCTACCGAGTGGCTACCGTGAAGAGTCGCCGACGACGACTTTAGAAATTATTTAAAAATCAACCGTAAGAGATGGAGCCGTGGTTTATTCAGCAAAAGTGCGTCAAATACGCTCCCATAACCGAACATAACATTTAAAAGATACGTCGTCGGTGAAAATATTTTCAATTCGGACTTAGTCTCTGTACGGAGAGGCTACCGAGAAGCGCTACCGACGAAGATTTTCTGATTAATTTAAAAATCAACCGAAAGAGATAGAGCCGTTGTTTATTAAGCAAAAGTGCTTCAAATACGCTCCTATAACTCAATCTAACATATAAAAGGTACCTCGTCGGTGAAAATAATTACAGTTCGGACTTAGATTTTTTCCTACCGAGTGGCTACCGTGAAGAGTCGCCGACGACGACTTTAGAAATTATTTAAAAATCTACCGTAAGAGATGGAGCCGTGGTTTATTAAGCAAAAGTGCGTCAAATACGCTCCCATAACCGAACATAACATTTAAAAGATACGTCGTCGGTGAAAATATTTTCAATTCGGACTTAGTCTCTGTACGGAGAGGCTACCGAGAAGCGCTACCGACGAAGACTTTCTGATTAATTTAAAAATCAACCGAAAGAGATAGAGCCGTGGTTTATTAAGCAAAAGTGCTTCAAATACGCTCCTATAACTCAATCTAACATATAAAAGGTACCTCGTCGGTGAAAATAATTACAGTTCGGACTTAGATTTTTTCCTACCGAGTGGCTACCGTGAAGAGTCGCCGACGACGACTTTAGAAATTATTTAAAAATCAACCGTAAGAGATAGAGCCGAGGTTTATTAAGCAAAAGTGCGTCAAATACGCTCCCATAACGGAACATAACATTTAAAAGATACGTCGTGGATGAAAATATTTTCAATTCGGACTTTGTCTCTGTACGGAGAGGCTACCGAGAAGCGCTACCGACGAAGACTTTCTGATTAATTTAAAAATCAACCGTAAGAGATAGAGCCGTGGTTTATTAAGCAAAAGTGCTTCAAATGCGCTCCTATAACTCAATCTAACATATAAAAGGTACCTCGTCGGTGAAAATAATTACAGTTCGGACTTAGATTTTTTCCTACCGAGTGGCTACCGTGAAGAGTCGCCGACGACGACTTTAGAAATTATTTAAAAATCAACCGTAAGAGATGGAGCCGTGGTTTATTAAGCAAAAGTGCGTCAAATACGATCCCATAACCGAACATAACATTTAAAAGATACGTCGTCGGTGAAAATATTTTCAATTCGGACTTAGTCTCTGTACGGAGAGGCTACCGAGAAGCGCTACCGACGAAGACTTTCTGATTAATTTAAAAATCAACCGTAAGAGATAGAGCCGTGGTTTACTAAGCAAAAGTGCTTCAAATGCGCTCCTATAACTCAATCTAACATATAAAAGGTACCTCGTCGGTGAAAATAATTACAGTTCGGACTTAGATTTTTTCCTACCGAGTGGCTACCGTGAAGAGTCGCCGACGACGACTTTAGAAATTATTTAAAAATCAACCGTAAGAGATAGAGCCGAGGTTTATTAAGCAAAAGTGCGTCAAATACGCTCCCATAACGGAACATAACATTTAAAAGATACGTCGTGGATGAAAATATTTTCAATTCGGACTTAGTCTCTGTACGGAGAGGCTACCGAGAAGCGCTACCGACGAAGACTTTCTGATTAATTTAAAAATCAACCGTAAGAGATAGAGCCGTGGTTTATTAAGCAAAAGTGCTTCAAATGCGCTCCTATAACTCAATCTAACATATAAAAGGTACCTCGTCGGTGAAAATAATTACAGTTCGGACTTAGATTTTTTCCTACCGAGTGGCTACCGTGAAGAGTCGCCGACGACGACTTTAGAAATTATTTAAAAATCAACCGTAAGAGATGGAGCCGTGGTTTATTAAGCAAAAGTGCGTCAAATACGCTCCCATAACCGAACATAACATTTAAAAGATACGTCGTCGGTGAAAATATTTTCAATTCGGACTTAGTCTCTGTACTGAGAGGCTACCGAGAAGCGCTACCGACGAAGACTTTCTGATTAATTTAAAAATCAACCGAAAGAGATAGAGCCGTGGTTTATTAAGCAAAAGTGCTTCAAATACGCTCCTATAACTCAATCTAAAATATAAAAGGTACCTCGTCGGTGAAAATAATTACAGTTCGGACTTAGATTTTTTCCTACCGAGTGGCTACCGTGAAGAGTCGCCGACGACGATTTTAGAAATTATTTAAAAATCAACCGTAAGAGATGGAGCCGTGGTTTATTAAGCAAAAGTGCGTCAAATACGCTCCCATAACCGAACATAACATTTAAAAGATACGTCGTCGGTGAAAATATTTTCAATTCGGACTTAGTCTCTGTACGGAGAGGCTACCGAGAAGCGCTACCGACGAAGACTTTCTGATTAATTTAAAAATCAACCGAAAGAGATAGAGCCGTGGTTTATTAAGCAAAAGTGCTTCAAATACGCTCCTATAACTCAATCTCACATATAAAAGGTACCTCGTCGGTGAAAATAATTACAGTTCGGACTTAGATTTTTTCCTACCGAGTGGCTACCGTGAAGAGTCGCCGACGACGACTTTAGAAATTATTTAAAAATCAACCGTAAGAGATAGAGCCGAGGTTTATTAAGCAAAAGTGCGTCAAATACGCTCCCATAACGGAACATAACATTTAAAAGATACGTCGTGGATGAAAATATTTTCAATTCGGACTTAGTCTCTGTACGGAGAGGCTACCGAGAAGCGCTACCGACGAAGACTTTCTGATTAATTTAAAAATCAACCGTAAGAGATAGAGCCGTGGTTTATTAAGCAAAAGTGCTTCAAATGCGCTCCTATAACTCAATCTAACATATAAAAGGTACCTCGTCGGTGAAAATAATTACAGTTCGGACTTAGATTTTTTCCTACCGAGTGGCTACCGTGAAGAGTCGCCGACGACGACTTTAGAAATTATTTAAAAATCAACCGTAAGAGATGGAGCCGTGGTTTATTAAGCAAAAGTGCGTCAAATACGCTCCCATAACCGAACATAACATTTAAAAGATACGTCGTCGGTGAAAATATTTTCAATTCGGACTTAGTCTCTGTACGGAGAGGCTACCGAGAAGCGCTACCGACGAAGACTTTCTGATTAATTTAAAAATCAACCGTAAGAGATAGAGCCGTGGTTTACTAAGCAAAAGTGCTTCAAATGCGCTCCTATAACTCAATCTAACATATAAAAGGTACCTCGTCGGTGAAAATAATTACAGTTCGGACTTAGATTTTTTCCTACCGAGTGGCTACCGTGAAGAGTCGCCGACGACGACTTTAGAAATTATTTAAAAATCAACCGTAAGAGATGGAGCCGTGGTTTATTAAGCAAAAGTGCGTCAAATACGCTCCCATAACCGAACATAACATTTAAAAGATACGTCGTCGGTGAAAATATTTTCAATTCGGACTTAGTCTCTGTACGGAGAGGCTACCGAGAAGCGCTACCGACGAAGACTTTCTGATTAATTTAAAAATCAACCGAAAGAGATAGAGCCGTGGTTTATTAAGCAAAAGTGCTTCAAATACGCTCCTATAACTCAATCTAACATATAAAAGGTACCTCGTCGGTGAAAATAATTACAGTTCGGACTTAGATTTTTTCCTACCGAGTGGCTACCGTGAAGAGTCGCCGACGACGACTTTAGAAATTATTTAAAAATCAACCGTAAGAGATGGAGCCGTGGTTTATTAAGCAAAAGTGCGTCAAATACGCTCCCATAACCGAACATAACATTTAAAAGATACGTCGTCGGTGAAAATATTTTCAATTCGGACTTAGTCTCTGTACGGAGAGGCTACCGAGAAGCGCTACCGACGAAGACTTTCTGATTAATTTAAAAATCAACCGAAAGAGATAGAGCCGTGGTTTATTAAGCAAAAGTGCTTCAAATACGCTCCTATAACTCAATCTAACATATAAAAGGTACCTCGTCGGTGAAAATAATTACAGTTCGGACTTAGATTTTTTCCTACCGAGTGGCTACCGTGAAGAGTCGCCGACGACGAGTTTAGAAATTATTTAAAAATCAACCGTAAGAGATAGAGCCGAGGTTTATTAAGCAAAAGTGCGTCAAATACGCTCCCATAACGGAACATAACATTTAAAAGATACGTCGTGGATGAAAATATTTTCAATTCGGACTTAGTCTCTGTACGGAGAGGCTACCGAGAAGCGCTACCGACGAAGACTTTCTGATTAATTTAAAAATCAACCGTAAGAGATAGAGCCGTGGTTTATTAAGCAAAAGTGCTTCAAATGCGCTCCTATAACTCAATCTAACATATAAAAGGTACCTCGTCGGTGAAAATAATTACAGTTCGGACTTAGATTTTTTCCTACCGAGTGGCTACCGTGAAGAGTCGCCGACGACGACTTTAGAAATTATTTAAAAATCAACCGTAAGAGATGGAGCCGTGGTTTATTAAGCAAAAGTGCGTCAAATACGCTCCCATAACCGAACATAACATTTAAAAGATACGTCGTCGGTGAAAATATTTTCAATTCGGACTTAGTCTCTGTACGGAGAGGCTACCGAGAAGCGCTACCGACGAAGACTTTCTGATTAATTTAAAAATCAACCGTAAGAGATAGAGCCGTGGTTTACTAAGCAAAAGTGCTTCAAATGCGCTCCTATAACTCAATCTAACATATAAAAGGTACCTCGTCGGTGAAAATAATTACAGTTCGGACTTAGATTTTTTCCTACCGAGTGGCTACCGTGAAGAGTCGCCGACGACGACTTTAGAAATTATTTAAAAATCAACCGTAAGAGATGGAGCCGTGGTTTATTAAGCAAAAGTGCGTCAAATACGCTCCCATAACCGAACATAACATTTAAAAGATACGTCGTCGGTGAAAATATTTTCAATTCGGACTTAGTCTCTGTACGGAGAGGCTACCGAGAAGCGCTACCGACGAAGACTTTCTGATTAATTTAAAAATCAACCGAAAGAGATAGAGCCGTGGTTTATTAAGCAAAAGTGCTTCAAATACGCTCCTATAACTCAATCTAACATATAAAAGGTACCTCGTCGGTGAAAATAATTACAGTTCGGACTTAGATTTTTTCCTACCGAGTGGCTACCGTGAAGAGTCGCCGACGACGACTTTAGAAATTATTTAAAAATCAACCGTAAGAGATGGAGCCGTGGTTTATTAAGCAAAAGTGCGTCAAATACGCTCCCATAACCGAACATAACATTTAAAAGATACGTCGTCGGTGAAAATATTTTCAATTCGGACTTAGTCTCTGTACGGAGAGGCTACCGAGAAGCGCTACCGACGAAGACTTTCTGATTAATTTAAAAATCAACCGAAAGAGATAGAGCCGTGGTTTATTAAGCAAAAGTGCTTCAAATACGCTCCTATAACTCAATCTAACATATAAAAGGTACCTCGTCGGTGAAAATAATTACAGTTCGGACTTAGATTTTTTCCTACCGAGTGGCTACCGTGAAGAGTCGCCGACGACGAGTTTAGAAATTATTTAAAAATCAACCGTAAGAGATAGAGCCGAGGTTTATTAAGCAAAAGTGCGTCAAATACGCTCCCATAACGGAACATAACATTTAAAAGATACGTCGTGGATGAAAATATTTTCAATTCGGACTTAGTCTCTGTACGGAGAGGCTACCGAGAAGCGCTACCGACGAAGACTTTCTGATTAATTTAAAAATCAACCGTAAGAGATAGAGCCGTGGTTTATTAAGCAAAAGTGCTTCAAATGCGCTCCTATAACTCAATCTAACATATAAAAGGTACCTCGTCGGTGAAAATAATTACAGTTCGGACTTAGATTTTTTCCTACCGAGTGGCTACCGTGAAGAGTCGCCGACGACGACTTTAGAAATTATTTAAAAATCAACCGTAAGAGATAGAGCCGAGGTTTATTAAGCAAAAGTGCGTCAAATACGCTCCCATAACGGAACATAACATTTAAAAGATACGTCGTGGATGAAAATATTTTCAATTCGGACTTAGTCTCTGTACGGAGAGGCTACCGAGAAGCGCTACCGACGAAGACTTTCTGATTAATTTAAAAATCAACCGTAAGAGATAGAGCCGTGGTTTATTAAGCAAAAGTGCTTCAAATGCGCTCCTATAACTCAATCTAACATATAAAAGGTACCTCGTCGGTGAAAATAATTACAGTTCGGACTTAGATTTTTTCCTACCGAGTGGCTACCGTGAAGAGTCGCCGACGACGACTTTAGAAATTATTTAAAAATCAACCGTAAGAGATGGAGCCGTGGTTTATTAAGCAAAAGTGCGTCAAATACGCTCCCATAACCGAACATAACATTTAAAAGATACGTCGTCGGTGAAAATATTTTCAATTCGGACTTAGTCTCTGTACGGAGAGGCTACCGAGAAGCGCTACCGACGAAGACTTTCTGATTAATTTAAAAATCAACCGAAAGAGATAGAGCCGTGGTTTATTAAGCAAAAGTGCTTCAAATACGCTCCTATAACTCAATCTAACATATAAAAGGTACCTCGTCGGTGAAAATAATTACAGTTCGGACTTAGATTTTTTCCTACTGAGTGGCTACCGTGAAGAGTCGCCGACGACGACTTTAGAAATTATTTAAAAATCAACCGTAAGAGATAGAGCCGAGGTTTATTAAGCAAAAGTGCGTCAAATACGCTCCCATAACGGAACATAACATTTAAAAGATACGTCGTGGATGAAAATATTTTCAATTCGGACTTAGTCTCTGTACGGAGAGGCTACCGAGAAGCGCTACCGACGAAGACTTTCTGATTAATTTAAAAATCAACCGTAAGAGATAGAGCCGTGGTTTACTAAGCAAAAGTGCTTCAAATGCGCTCCTATAACTCAATCTAACATATAAAAGGTACCTCGTCGGTGAAAATAATTACAGTTCGGACTTAGATTTTTTCCTACCGAGTGGCTACCGTGAAGAGTCGCCGACGACGACTTTAGAAATTATTTAAAAATCAACCGTAAGAGATGGAGCCGTGGTTTATTAAGCAAAAGTGCGTCAAATACGCTCCCATAACCGAACATAACATTTAAAAGATACGTCGTCGGTGAAAATATTTTCAATTCGGACTTAGTCTCTGTACGGAGAGGCTACCGAGAAGCGCTACCGACGAAGACTTTCTGATTAATTTAAAAATCAACCGAAAGAGATAGAGCCGTGGTTTATTAAGCAAAAGTGCTTCAAATACGCTCCTATAACTCAATCTAACATATAAAAGGTACCTCGTCGGTGAAAATAATTACAGTTCGGACTTAGATTTTTTCCTACCGAGTGGCTACCGTGAAGAGTCGCCGACGACGACTTTAGAAATTATTTAAAAATCAACCGTAAGAGATGGAGCCGTGGTTTATTAAGCAAAAGTGCGTCAAATACGCTCCCATAACCGAACATAACATTTAAAAGATACGTCGTCGGTGAAAATATTTTCAATTCGGACTTAGTCTCTGTACGGAGAGGCTACCGAGAAGCGCTACCGACGAAGACTTTCTGATTAATTTAAAAATCAACCGAAAGAGATAGAGCCGTGGTTTATTAAGCAAAAGTGCTTCAAATACGCTCCTATAACTCAATCTAACATATAAAAGGTACCTCGTCGGTGAAAATAATTACAGTTCGGACTTAGATTTTTTCCTACCGAGTGGCTACCGTGAAGAGTCGCCGACGACGACTTTAGAAATTATTTAAAAATCAACCGTAAGAGATGGAGCCGTGGTTTATTAAGCAAAAGTGCGTCAAATACAATCCCATAACCGAACATAACATTTAAAAGATACGTCGTCGGTGAAAATATTTTCAATTCGGACTTAGTCTCTGTACGGAGAGGCTACCGAGAAGCGCTACCGACGAAGACTTTCTGATTAATTTAAAAATCAACCGAAAGAGATAGAGCCGTGGTTTATTATGCAAAAGTGCTTCAAATACGCTCCTATAACTCAATCTAACATATAAAAGGTACCTCGTCGGTGAAAATAATTACAGTTCGGACTTAGATTTTTTCCTACCGAGTGGCTACCGTGAAGAGTCGCCGACGACGACTTTAGAAATTATTTAAAAATCAACCGTAAGAGATGGAGCCGTGGTTTATTAAGCAAAAGTGCGTCAAATACGCTCCCATAACCGAACATAACATTTAAAAGATACGTCGTCGGTGAAAATATTTTCAATTCGGACTTAGTCTCTGTACGGAGAGGCTACCGAGAAGCGCTACCGACGAGGACTTTCTGATTAATTTAAAAATCAACCGTAAGAGATAGAGCCGTGGTTTATTAAGCAAAAGTGCTTCAAATACGCTCCTATAACTCAATCTAACATATAAAAGGTACCTCGTCGGTGAAAATAATTACAGTTCGGACTTAGATTTTTTCCTACCGAGTGGCTACCGTGAAGAGTCGCCGACGACGATTTAGAAATTATTTAAAAATCAACCGTAAGAGATAGAGCCGAGGTTTATTAAGCAAAAGTGCGTCAAATACGCTCCCATAACGGAACATAACATTTAAAAGATACGTCGTGGATGAAAATATTTTCAATTCGGACTTAGTCTCTGTACGGAGAGGCTACCGAGAAGCGCTACCGACGAAGACTTTCTGATTAATTTAAAAATCAACCGTAAGAGATAGAGCCGTGGTTTATTAAGCAAAAGTGCTTCAAATGCGCTCCTATAACTCAATCTAACATATAAAAGGTACCTCGTCGGTGAAAATAATTACAGTTCGGACTTAGATTTTTTCCTACCGAGTGGCTACCGTGAAGAGTCGCCGACGACGACTTTAGAAATTATTTAAAAATCAACCGTAAGAGATAGAGCCGAGGTTTATTAAGCAAAAGTGCGTCACATACGCTCCCATAACGGAACACAACATTTAAAAGATACGTCGTCGGTGAAAATATTTTCAATTCGGACTTAGTCTCTGTACGGAGAGGCTACCGAGAAGCGCTACCGACGAAGAATTTCTGATTAATTTAAAAATCAACCGAAAGAGATAGAGCCGTGGTTTATTAAGCAAAAGTGCTTCAAATACGCTCCTATAACTCAATCTAACATATAACAGGTACCTCGTCGGTGAAAATAATTACAGTTCGGACTTAGATTTTTTCCTACCGAGTGGCTACCGTGAAGAGTCGCCGACGACGACTTTAGAAATTATTTAAAAATCAACCGTAAGAGATGGAGCCGTGGTTTATTAAGCAAAAGTGCGTCAAATACGCTCCCATAACCGAACATAACATTTAAAAGATACGTCGTCGGTGAAAATATTTTCAATTCGGACTTAGTCTCTGTACGGAGAGGCTACCGAGAAGCGCTACCGACGAAGACTTTCTGATTAATTTAAAAATCAACCGAAAGAGATAGAGCCGTGGTTTATTAAGCAAAAGTGCTTCAAATACGCTCCTATAACTCAATCTAACATATAAAAGGTACCTCGTCGGTGAAAATAATTACAGTTCGGACTTAGATTTTTTCCTACTGAGTGGCTACCGTGAAGAGTCGCCGACGACGACTTTAGAAATTATTTAAAAATCAACCGTAAGAGATAGAGCCGAGGTTTATTAAGCAAAAGTGCGTCAAATACGCTCCCATAACGGAACATAACATTTAAAAGATACGTCGTGGATGAAAATATTTTCAATTCGGACTTAGTCTCTGTACGGAGAGGCTACCGAGAAGCGCTACCGACGAAGACTTTCTGATTAATTTAAAAATCAACCGTAAGAGATAGAGCCGTGGTTTATTAAGCAAAAGTGCTTCAAATGCGCTCCTATAACTCAATCTAACATATAAAAGGTACCTCGTCGGTGAAAATAATTACAGTTCGGACTTAGATTTTTTCCTACCGAGTGGCTACCGTGAAGAGTCGCCGACGACGACTTTAGAAATTATTTAAAAATCAACCGTAAGAGATGGAGCCGTGGTTTATTAAGCAAAAGTGCGTCAAATACGCTCCCATAACCGAACATAACATTTAAAAGATACGTCGTCGGTGAAAATATTTTCAATTCGGACTTAGTCTTTGTACGGAGAGGCTACCGAGAAGCGCTACCGACGAAGAATTTCTGATTAATTTAAAAATCAACCGTAAGAGATAGAGCCGTGGTTTACTAAGCAAAAGTGCTTCAAATGCGCTCCTATAACTCACTCTAACATATAAAAGGTACCTCGTCGGTGAAAATAATTACAGTTCGGACTTAGATTTTTTCCTACCGAGTGGCTACCGTGAAGAGTCGCCGACGACGACTTTAGAAATTATTTAAAAATCAACCGTAAGAGATAGAGCCGAGGTTTATTAAGCAAAAGTGCGTCAAATACGCTCCCATAACGGAACATAACATTTAAAAGATACGTCGTGGATGAAAATATTTTCAATTCGGACTTAGTCTCTGTACGGAGAGGCTACCGAGAAGCGCTACCGACGAAGACTTTCTGATTAATTTAAAAATCAACCGTAAGAGATAGAGCCGTGGTTTATTAAGCAAAAGTGCTTCAAATGCGCTCCTATAACTCAATCTAACATATAAAAGGTACCTCGTCGGTGAAAATAATTACAGTTCGGACTTAGATTTTTTCCTACCGAGTGGCTACCGTGAAGAGTCGCCGACGACGACTTTAGAAATTATTTAAAAATCAACCGTAAGAGATGGAGCCGTGGTTTATTAAGCAAAAGTGCGTCAAATACGCTCCCATAACCGAACATAACATTTAAAAGATACGTCGTCGGTGAAAATATTTTCAATTCGGACTTAGTCTCTGTACTGAGAGGCTACCGAGAAGCGCTACCGACGAAGACTTTCTGATTAATTTAAAAATCAACCGTAAGAGATAGAGCCGTGGTTTATTAAGCAAAAGTGCTTCAAATGCGCTCCTATAACTCAATCTAACATATAAAAGGTACCTCGTCGGTGAAAATAATTACAGTTCGGACTTAGATTTTTTCCTACCGAGTGGCTACCGTGAAGAGTCGCCGACGACGACTTTAGAAATTATTTAAAAATCAACCGTAAGAGATGGAGCCGTGGTTTATTAAGCAAAAGTGCGTCAAATACGCTCCCATAACCGAACATAACATTTAAAAGATACGACGTCGGTGAAAATATTTTCAATTCGGACTTAGTCTCTGTACGGAGAGGCTACCGAGAAGCGCTACCGACGAAGACTTTCTGATTAATTTAAAAATCAACCGTAAGAGATAGAGCCGTGGTTTACTAAGCAAAAGTGCTTCAAATGCGCTCCTATAACTCAATCTAACATATAAAAGGTACCTCGTCGGTGAAAATAATTACAGTTCGGACTTAGATTTTTTCCTACCGAGTGGCTACCGTGAAGAGTCGCCGACGACGACTTTAGAAATTATTTAAAAATCAACCGTAAGAGATGGAGCCGTGGTTTATTAAGCAAAAGTGCGTCAAATACGCTCCCATAACCGAACATAACATTTAAAAGATACGTCGTCGGTGAAAATATTTTCAATTCGGACTTAGTCTCTGTACGGAGAGGCTACCGAGAAGCGCTACCGACGAAGACTTTCTGATTAATTTAAAAATCAACCGTAAGAGATAGAGCCGTGGTTTATTAAGCAAAAGTGCTTCAAATGCGCTCCTATAACTCAATCTAACATATAAAAGGTACCTCGTCGGTGAAAATAATTACAGTTCGGACTTAGATTTTTTCCTACCGAGTGGCTACCGTGAAGAGTCGCCGACGACGACTTTAGAAATTATTTAAAAATCAACCGTAAGAGATGGAGCCGTGGTTTATTAAGCAAAAGTGCGTCAAATACGCTCCCATAACCGAACATAACATTTAAAAGATACGTCGTCGGTGAAAATATTTTCAATTCGGACTTAGTCTTTGTACGGAGAGGCTACCGAGAAGCGCTACCGACGAAGACTTTCTGATTAATTTAAAAATCAACCGTAAGAGATAGAGCCGTGGTTTACTAAGCAAAAGTGCTTCAAATGCGCTCCTATAACTCACTCTAACATATAAAAGGTACCTCGTCGGTGAAAATAATTACAGTTCGGACTTAGATTTTTTCCTACCGAGTGGCTACCGTGAAGAGTCGCCGACGACGACTTTAGAAATTATTTAAAAATCAACCGTAAGAGATGGAGCCGTGGTTTATTAAGCAAAAGTGCGTCAAATACGCTCCCATAACCGAACATAACATTTAAAAGATACGACGTCGGTGAAAATATTTTCAATTCGGACTTAGTCTCTGTACGGAGAGGCTACCGAGAAGCGCTACCGACGAAGACTTTCTGATTAATTTAAAAATCAACCGTAAGAGATAGAGCCGTGGTTTACTAAGCAAAAGTGCTTCAAATGCGCTCCTATAACTCAATCTAACATATAAAAGGTACCTCGTCGGTGAAAATAATTACAGTTCGGACTTAGATTTTTTCCTACCGAGTGGCTACCGTGAAGAGTCGCCGACGACGACTTTAGAAATTATTTAAAAATCAACCGTAAGAGATGGAGCCGTGGTTTATTAAGCAAAAGTGCGTCAAATACGCTCCCATAACCGAACATAACATTTAAAAGATACGTCGTCGGTGAAAATATTTTCAATTCGGACTTAGTCTCTGTACGGAGAGGCTACCGAGAAGCGCTACCGACGAAGACTTTCTGATTAATTTAAAAATCAACCGTAAGAGATAGAGCCGTGGTTTATTAAGCAAAAGTGCTTCAAATGCGCTCCTATAACTCAATCTAACATATAAAAGGTACCTCGTCGGTGAAAATAATTACAGTTCGGACTTAGATTTTTTCCTACCGAGTGGCTACCGTGAAGAGTCGCCGACGACGACTTTAGAAATTATTTAAAAATCAACCGTAAGAGATGGAGCCGTGGTTTATTAAGCAAAAGTGCGTCAAATACGCTCCCATAACCGAACATAACATTTAAAAGATACGTCGTCGGTGAAAATATTTTCAATTCGGACTTAGTCTTTGTACGGAGAGGCTACCGAGAAGCGCTACCGACGAAGACTTTCTGATTAATTTAAAAATCAACCGTAAGAGATAGAGCCGTGGTTTACTAAGCAAAAGTGCTTCAAATGCGCTCCTATAACTCACTCTAACATATAAAAGGTACCTCGTCGGTGAAAATAATTACAGTTCGGACTTAGATTTTTTCCTACCGAGTGGCTACCGTGAAGAGTCGCCGACGACGACTTTAGAAATTATTTAAAAATCAACCGTAAGAGATAGAGCCGAGGTTTATTAAGCAAAAGTGCGTCAAATACGCTCCCATAACGGAACATAACATTTAAAAGATACGTCGTGGATGAAAATATTTTCAATTCGGACTTAGTCTCTGTACGGAGAGGCTACCGAGAAGCGCTACCGACGAAGACTTTCTGATTAATTTAAAAATCAACCGTAAGAGATAGAGCCGTGGTTTATTAAGCAAAAGTGCTTCAAATGCGCTCCTATAACTCAATCTAACATATAAAAGGTACCTCGTCGGTGAAAATAATTACAGTTCGGACTTAGATTTTTTCCTACCGAGTGGCTACCGTGAAGAGTCGCCGACGACGACTTTAGAAATTATTTAAAAATCAACCGTAAGAGATGGAGCCGTGGTTTATTAAGCAAAAGTGCGTCAAATACGCTCCCATAACCGAACATAACATTTAAAAGATACGTCGTCGGTGAAAATATTTTCAATTCGGACTTAGTCTCTGTACTGAGAGGCTACCGAGAAGCGCTACCGACGAAGACTTTCTGATTAATTTAAAAATCAACCGTAAGAGATAGAGCCGTGGTTTATTAAGCAAAAGTGCTTCAAATGCGCTCCTATAACTCAATCTAACATATAAAAGGTACCTCGTCGGTGAAAATAATTACAGTTCGGACTTAGATTTTTTCCTACCGAGTGGCTACCGTGAAGAGTCGCCGACGACGACTTTAGAAATTATTTAAAAATCAACCGTAAGAGATGGAGCCGTGGTTTATTAAGCAAAAGTGCGTCAAATACGCTCCCATAACCGAACATAACATTTAAAAGATACGACGTCGGTGAAAATATTTTCAATTCGGACTTAGTCTCTGTACGGAGAGGCTACCGAGAAGCGCTACCGACGAAGACTTTCTGATTAATTTAAAAATCAACCGTAAGAGATAGAGCCGTGGTTTACTAAGCAAAAGTGCTTCAAATGCGCTCCTATAACTCAATCTAACATATAAAAGGTACCTCGTCGGTGAAAATAATTACAGTTCGGACTTAGATTTTTTCCTACCGAGTGGCTACCGTGAAGAGTCGCCGACGACGACTTTAGAAATTATTTAAAAATCAACCGTAAGAGATGGAGCCGTGGTTTATTAAGCAAAAGTGCGTCAAATACGCCCCCATAACCGAACATAACATTTAAAAGATACGTCGTCGGTGAAAATATTTTCAATTCGGACTTAGTCTCTGTACTGAGAGGCTACCGAGAAGCGCTACCGACGAAGACTTTCTGATTAATTTAAAAATCAACCGAAAGAGATAGAGCCGTGGTTTATTAAGCAAAAGTGCTTCAAATACGCTCCTATAACTCAATCTAACATATAAAAGGTACCTCGTCGGTGAAAATAATTACAGTTCGGACTTAGATTTTTTCCTACCGAGTGGCTACCGTGAAGAGTCGCCGACGACGACTTTAGAAATTATTTAAAAATCAACCGTAAGAGATGGAGCCCTGGTTTATTAAGCAAAAGTGCTTCAAATACGCTCCCATAACCGAACATAACATTTAAAAGATACGTCGTCGGTGAAAATATTTTCAATTCGGACTTAGTCTCTGTACGGAGAGGCTACCGAGAAGCGCTACCGACGAAGACTTTCTGATTACTTTAAAAATCAACCGAAAGAGATAGAGCCGTGGTTTATTAAGCAAAAGTGCTTCAAATACGCTCCTATAACTCAATCTAACATATAAAAGGTACCTCGTCGGTGAAAATAATTACAGTTCGGACTTAGATTTTTTCCTACCGAGTGGCTACCGTGAAGAGTCGCCGACGACGACTTTAGAAATTATTTAAAAATCAACCGTAAGAGATAGAGCCGAGGTTTATTAAGCAAAAGTGCGTCAAATACGCTCCCATAACGGAACATAACATTTAAAAGATACGTCGTGGATGAAAATATTTTCAATTCGGACTTAGTCTCTGTACGGAGAGGCTACCGAGAAGCGCTACCGACGAAGATTTCTGATTAATTTAAAAATCAACCGTAAGAGATAGAGCCGTGGTTTATTAAGCAAAAGTGCTTCAAATGCGCTCCTATAACTCAATCTAACATATAAAAGGTACCTCGTCGGTGAAAATAATTACAGTTCGGACTTAGATTTTTTCCTACCGAGTGGCTACCGTGAAGAGTCGCCGACGACGACTTTAGAAATTATTTAAAAATCAACCGTAAGAGATGGAGCCGTGGTTTATTAAGCAAAAGTGCGTCAAATACGCTCCCATAACCGAACATAACATTTAAAAGATACGACGTCGGTGAAAATATTTTCAATTCGGACTTAGTCTCTGTACTGAGAGGCTACCGAGAAGCGCTACCGACGAAGACTTTCTGATTAATTTAAAAATCAACCGAAAGAGATAGAGCCGTGGTTTATTAAGCAAAAGTGCTTCAAATACGCTCCTATAACTCAATCTAACATATAAAAGGTACCTCGTCGGTGAAAATAATTACAGTTCGGACTTAGATTTTTTCCTACCGAGTGGCTACCGTGAAGAGTCGCCGACGACGACTTTAGAAATTATTTAAAAATCAACCGTAAGAGATAGAGCCGAGGTTTAATAAGCAAAAGTGCGTCAAATACGCTCCCATAACGGAACATAACATTTAAAAGATACGTCGTGGATGAAAATATTTTCAATTCGGACTTAGTCTCTGTACGGAGAGGCTACCGAGAAGCGCTACCGACGAAGACTTTCTGATTAATTTAAAAATCAACCGAAAGAGATAGAGCCGTGGTTTATTAAGCAAAAGTGCTTCAAATACGCTCCTATAACTCAATCTAACATATAAAAGGTACCTCGTCGGTGAAAATAATTACAGTTCGGACTTAGATTTTTTCCTACCGAGTGGCTACCGTGAAGAGTCGCCGACGACGACTTTAGAAATTATTTAAAAATCAACCGTAAGAGATGGAGCCGTGGTTTATTAAGCAAAAGTGCGTCAAATACGCTCCCATAACCGAACATAACATTTAAAAGATACGTCGTCGGTGAAAATATTTTCAATTCGGACTTAGTCTCTGTACGGAGAGGCTACCGAGAAGCGCTACCGACGAAGACTTTCTGATTAATTTAAAAATCAACCGTAAGAGATAGAGCCGTGGTTTACTAAGCAAAAGTGCTTCAAATGCGCTCCTATAACTCAATCTAACATATAAAAGGTACCTCGTCGGTGAAAATAATTACAGTTCGGACTTAGATTTTTTCCTACCGAGTGGCTACCGTGAAGAGTCGCCGACGACGACTTTAGAAATTATTTAAAAATCAACCGTAAGAGATGGAGCCGTGGTTTATTAAGCAAAAGTGCGTCAAATACGCTCCCATAACCGAACATAACATTTAAAAGATACGTCGTCGGTGAAAATATTTTCAATTCGGACTTAGTCTCTGTACTGAGAGGCTACCGAGAAGCGCTACCGACGAAGACTTTCTGATTAATTTAAAAATCAACCGTAAGAGATAGAGCCGTGGTTTACTAAGCAAAAGTGCTTCAAATGCGCTCCTATAACTCAATCTAACATATAAAAGGTACCTCGTCGGTGAAAATAATTACAGTTCGGACTTAGATTTTTTCCTACCGAGTGGCTACCGTGAAGAGTCGCCGACGACGACTTTAGAAATTATTTAAAAATCAACCGTAAGAGATGGAGCCGTGGTTTATTAAGCAAAAGTGCGTCAAATACGCTCCCATAACCGAACATAACATTTAAAAGATACGTCGTCGGTGAAAATATTTTCAATTCGGACTTAGTCTCTGTACTGAGAGGCTACCGAGAAGCGCTACCGACGAAGACTTTCTGATTAATTTAAAAATCAACCGAAAGAGATAGAGCCGTGGTTTATTAAGCAAAAGTGCTTCAAATACGCTCCTATAACTCAATCTAACATATAAAAGGTACCTCGTCGGTGAAAATAATTACAGTTCGGACTTAGATTTTTTCCTACCGAGTGGCTACCGTGAAGAGTCGCCGACGACGACTTTAGAAATTATTTAAAAATCAACCGTAAGAGATGGAGCCGTGGTTTATTAAGCAAAAGTGCGTCAAATACGCTCCCATAACCGAACATAACATTTAAAAGATACGTCGTCGGTGAAAATATTTTCAATTCGGACTTAGTCTCTGTACGGAGAGGCTACCGAGAAGCGCTACCGACGAAGACTTTCTGATTAATTTAAAAATCAACCGTAAGAGATAGAGCCGTGGTTTACTAAGCAAAAGTGCTTCAAATGCGCTCCTATAACTCAATCTAACATATAAAAGGTACCTCGTCGGTGAAAATAATTACAGTTCGGACTTAGATTTTTTCCTACCGAGTGGCTACCGTGAAGAGTCGCCGACGACGACTTTAGAAATTATTTAAAAATCAACCGTAAGAGATGGAGCCGTGGTTTATTAAGCAAAAGTGCGTCAAATACGCTCCCATAACCGAACATAACATTTAAAAGATACGTCGTCGGTGAAAATATTTTCAATTCGGACTTAGTCTCTGTACTGAGAGGCTACCGAGAAGCGCTACCGACGAAGACTTTCTGATTAATTTAAAAATCAACCGAAAGAGATAGAGCCGTGGTTTATTAAGCAAAAGTGCTGCAAATACGCTCCTATAACTCAATCTAACATATAAAAGGTACCTCGTCGGTGAAAATAATTACAGTTCGGACTTAGATTTTTTCCTACCGAGTGGCTACCGTGAAGAGTCGCCGACGACGACTTTAGAAATTATTTAAAAATCAACCGTAAGAGATAGAGCCGAGGTTTATTAAGCAAAAGTGCGTCAAATACGCTCCCATAACGGAACATAACATTTAAAAGATACGTCGTGGATGAAAATATTTTCAATTCGGACTTAGTCTCTGTACGGAGAGGCTACCGAGAAGCGCTACCGACGAAGACTTTCTGATTAATTTAAAAATCAACCGTAAGAGATAGAGCCGTGGTTTACTAAGCAAAAGTGCTTCAAATACGCTCCTATAACTCAATCTAACATATAAAAGGTACCTCGTCGGTGAAAATAATTACAGTTCGGACTTAGATTTTTTCCTACCGAGTGGCTACCGTGAAGAGTCGCCGACGACGACTTTAGAAATTATTTAAAAATCAACCGTAAGAGATGGAGCCGTGGTTTATTAAGCAAAAGTGCGTCAAATACGCTCCCATAACCGAACATAACATTTAAAAGATACGTCGTCGGTGAAAATATTTTCAATTCGGACTTAGTCTCTGTACGGAGAGGCTACCGAGAAGCGCTACCGACGAAGACTTTCTGATTAATTTAAAAATCAACCGTAAGAGATAGAGCCGTGGTTTTCTAAGCAAAAGTGCTTCAAATGCGCTCCTATAACTCAATCTAACATATAAAAGGTACCTCGTCGGTGAAAATAATTACAGTTCGGACTTAGATTTTTTCCTACCGAGTGGCTACCGTGAAGAGTCGCCGACGACGACTTTAGAAATTATTTAAAAATCAACCGTAAGAGATGGAGCCGTGGTTTATTAAGCAAAAGTGCGTCAAATACGCTCCCATAACCGAACATAACATTTAAAAGATACGTCGTCGGTGAAAATATTTTCAATTCGGACTTAGTCTCTGTACTGAGAGGCTACCGAGAAGCGCTACCGACGAAGACTTTCTGATTAATTTAAAAATCAACCGAAAGAGATAGAGCCGTGGTTTATTAAGCAAATGTGCTGCAAATACGCTCCTATAACTCAATCTAACATATAAAAGGTACCTCGTCGGTGAAAATAATTACAGTTCGGACTTAGATTTTTTCCTACCGAGTGGCTACCGTGAAGAGTCGCCGACGACGACTTTAGAAATTATTTAAAAATCAACCGTAAGAGATAGAGCCGAGGTTTATTAAGCAAAAGTGCGTCAAATACGCTCCCATAACGGAACATAACATTTAAAAGATACGTCGTGGATGAAAATATTTTCAATTCGGACTTAGTCTCTGTACGGAGAGGCTACCGAGAAGCGCTACCGACGAAGACTTTCTGATTAATTTAAAAATCAACCGTAAGAGATAGAGCCGTGGTTTACTAAGCAAAAGTGCTTCAAATACGCTCCTATAACTCAATCTAACATATAAAAGGTACCTCGTCGGTGAAAATAATTACAGTTCGGACTTAGATTTTTTCCTACCGAGTGGCTACCGTGAAGAGTCGCCGACGACGACTTTAGAAATTATTTAAAAATCAACCGTAAGAGATAGAGCCGAGGTTTATTAAGCAAAAGTGCGTCAAATACGCTCCCATAACGGAACATAACATTTAAAAGATACGTCGTGGATGAAAATATTTTCAATTCGGACTTAGTCTCTGTACGGAGGGGCTACCGAGAAGCGCTACCGACGAAGACTTTCTGATTAATTTAAAAATCAACCGTAAGAGATAGAGCCGTGGTTTACTAAGCAAAAGTGCTTCAAATACGCTCCTATAACTCAATCTAACATATAAAAGGTACCTCGTCGGTGAAAATAATTACAGTTCGGACTTAGATTTTTTCCTACCGAGTGGCTACCGTGAAGAGTCGCCGACGACGACTTTAGAAATTATTTAAAAATCAACCGTAAGAGATAGAGCCGTGGTTTATTAAGCAAAAGTGCGTCACATACGCTCCCATAACGGAACACAACATTTAAAAGATACGTCGTCGGTGGAAATATTTTCAATTCGGACTTAGTCTCTGTACTGAGAGGCTACCGAGAAGCGCTACCGACGAAGATTTTCTGATTAATTTAAAAATCAACCGAAAGAGATAGAGCCGTGGTTTATTAAGCAAAAGTGCTTCAAATGCGCTCCTATAACTCAATCTAACATATAAAAGGTACCTCGTCGGTGAAAATAATTACAGTTCGGACTTAGATTTTTTCCTACCGAGTGGCTACCGTGAAGAGTCGCCGACGACGACTTTAGAAATTATTTAAAAATCACCCGTAAGAGATGGAGCCGTGGTTTATTAAGCAAAAGTGCGTCAAATACGCTCCCATAACCGAACATAACATTTAAAAGATACGTCGTCGGTGAAAATATTTTCAATTCGGACTTAGTCTCTGTACTGAGAGGCTACCGAGAAGCGCTACCGACGAAGACTTTCTGATTAATTTAAAAATCAACCGAAAGAGATAGAGCCGTGGTTTATTAAGCAAAAGTGCTTCAAATGCGCTCCTATAACTCAATCTAACATATAAAAGGTACCTCGTCGGTGAAAATAATTACAGTTCGGACTTAGATTTTTTCCTACCGAGTGGCTACCGTGAAGAGTCGCCGACGACGACTTTAGAAATTATTTAAAAATCAACCGTAAGAGATGGAGCCGTGGTTTATTAAGCAAAAGTGCGTCAAATACGCTCCCATAACGGAACATACCATTTAAAAGATACGTCGTCGGTGAAAATATTTTCAATTCAGACTTAGTCTCTGTACTGAGAGGCTACCGAGAAGCGCTACCGACGAAGATTTTCTGATTAATTTAAAAATCAACCGAAAGAGATAGAGCCGTGGTTTATTAAGCAAAAGTGCGTCAAATACGCTCCCATAACCGAACATAACATTTAAAAGATACGTCGTGGATGAAAATATTTTCAATTCGGACTTAGTCTCTGTACGGAGGGGCTACCGAGAAGCGCTACCGACGAAGACTTTCTGATTAATTTAAAAATCAACCGTAAGAGATAGAGCCGTGGTTTACTAAGCAAAAGTGCTTCAAATACGCTCCTATAACTCAATCTAACATATAAAAGGTACCTCGTCGGTGAAAATAATTACAGTTCGGACTTAGATTTTTTCCTACCGAGTGGCTACCGTGAAGAGTCGCCGACGACGACTTTAGAAATTATTTAAAAATCAACCGTAAGAGATAGAGCCGTGGTTTATTAAGCAAAAGTGCGTCACATACGCTCCCATAACGGAACACAACATTTAAAAGATACGTCGTCGGTGGAAATATTTTCAATTCGGACTTAGTCTCTGTACTGAGAGGCTACCGAGAAGCGCTACCGACGAAGATTTTCTGATTAATTTAAAAATCAACCGAAAGAGATAGAGCCGTGGTTTATTAAGCAAAAGTGCTTCAAATGCGCTCCTATAACTCAATCTAACATATAAAAGGTACCTCGTCGGTGAAAATAATTACAGTTCGGACTTAGATTTTTTCCTACCGAGTGGCTACCGTGAAGAGTCGCCGACGACGACTTTAGAAATTATTTAAAAATCACCCGTAAGAGATGGAGCCGTGGTTTATTAAGCAAAAGTGCGTCAAATACGCTCCCATAACCGAACATAACATTTAAAAGATACGTCGTCGGTGAAAATATTTTCAATTCGGACTTAGTCTCTGTACTGAGAGGCTACCGAGAAGCGCTACCGACGAAGACTTTCTGATTAATTTAAAAATCAACCGAAAGAGATAGAGCCGTGGTTTATTAAGCAAAAGTGCTTCAAATGCGCTCCTATAACTCAATCTAACATATAAAAGGTACCTCGTCGGTGAAAATAATTACAGTTCGGACTTAGATTTTTTCCTACCGAGTGGCTACCGTGAAGAGTCGCCGACGACGACTTTAGAAATTATTTAAAAATCAACCGTAAGAGATGGAGCCGTGGTTTATTAAGCAAAAGTGCGTCAAATACGCTCCCATAACGGAACATACCATTTAAAAGATACGTCGTCGGTGAAAATATTTTCAATTCAGACTTAGTCTCTGTACTGAGAGGCTACCGAGAAGCGCTACCGACGAAGATTTTCTGATTAATTTAAAAATCAACCGAAAGAGATAGAGCCGTGGTTTATTAAGCAAAAGTGCGTCAAATACGCTCCCATAACCGAACATAACATTTAAAAGATACGTCGTCGGTGAAAATATTTTCAATTCGGACTTAGTCTCTGTACTGAGAGGCTACCGAGAAGCGCTACCGACGAAGACTTTCTGATTAATTTAAAAATCAACCGAAAGAGATAGAGCCGTGGTTTATTAAGCAAAAGTGCTTCAAATGCGCTCCTATAACTCAATCTAACATATAAAAGGTACCTCGTCGGTGAAAATAATTACAGTTCGGACTTAGATTTTTTCCTACCGAGTGGATACCGTGAAGAGTCGCCGACGACGACTTTAGAAATTATTTAAAAATCAACCGTAAGAGATGGAGCCGTGGTTTATTAAGCAAAAGTGCGTCAAATACGCTCCCATAACCGAACATAACATTTAAAAGATACGTCGTCGGTGAAAATATTTTCAATTCGGACTTAGTCTCTGTACGGAGAGGCTACCGAGAAGCGCTACCGACGAAGAATTTCTGATTAATTTAAAAATCAACCGAAAGAGATAGAGCCGTGGTTTATTAAGCAAAAGTGCTTCAAATACGCTCCTATAACTCAATCTAACATATAACAGGTACCTCGTCGGTGAAAATAATTACAGTTCGGACTTAGATTTTTTCTTACCGAGTGGCTACCGTGAAGAGTCGCCGACGACGACTTTAGAAATTATTTAAAAATCAACCGTAAGAGATGGAGCCGTGGTTTATTAAGCAAAAGTGCGTCAAATACGCTCCCATAACCGAACATAACATTTAAAAGATACGTCGTCGGTGAAAATATTTTCAATTCGGACTTAGTCTCTGTACTGAGAGGCTACCGAGAAGCGCTACCGACGAAGATTTTCTGATTAATTTAAAAATCAACCGAAAGAGATAGAGCCGTGGTTTACTAAGCAAAAGTGCTTCAAATGCGCTCCTATAACTCAATCTGACATATAAAAGGTACCTCGTCGGTGAAAATAATTACAGTTCGGACTTAGATTTTTTCCTACCGAGTGGCTACCGTGAAGAGTCGCCGACGACGACTTTAGAAATTATTTAAAAATCAACCGTAAGAGATAGAGCCGTGGTTTATTAAGCAAAAGTGCGTCACATACGCTCCCATAACGGAACACAACATTTAAAAGATACGTCGTCGGTGAAAATATTTTCAATTCGGACTTAGTCTCTGTACGGAGAGGCTACCGAGAAGCGCTACCGACGAAGAATTTCTGATTAATTTAAAAATCAACCGAAAGAGATAGAGCCGTGGTTTATTAAGCAAAAGTGCTTCAAATACGCTCCTATAACTCAATCTAACATATAAAAGGTACCTCGTCGGTGAAAATAATTACAGTTCGGACTTAGATTTTTTCCTACCGAGTGGCTACCGTGAAGAGTCGCCGACGACGACTTTAGAAATTATTTAAAAATCAACCGTAAGAGATGGAGCCGTGGTTTATTAAGCAAAAGTGCGTCAAATACGCTCCCATAACCGAACATAACATTTAAAAGATACGTCGTCGGTGAAAATATTTTCAATTCGGACTTAGTCTCTGTACGGAGAGGCTACCGAGAAGCGCTACCGACGAAGACTTTCTGATTAATTTAAAAATCAACCGTAAGAGATAGAGCCGTGGTTTACTAAGCAAAAGTGCTTAAAATGCGCTCCTATAACTCAATCTAACATATAAAAGGTACCTCGTCGGTGAAAATAATTACAGTTCGGACTTAGATTTTTTCCTACCGAGTGGCTACCGTGAAGAGTCGCCGACGACGACTTTAGAAATTATTTAAAAATCAACCGTAAGAGATAGAGCCGAGGTTTATTAAGCAAAAGTGCGTCAAATACGCTCCCATAACGGAACATAACATTTAAAAGATACGTCGTGGATGAAAATATTTTCAATTCGGACTTAGTCTCTGTACGGAGAGGCTACCGAGAAGCGCTACCGACGAAGACTTTCTGATTAATTTAAAAATCAACCGTAAGAGATAGAGCCGTGGTTTACTAAGCAAAAGTGCTTCAAATACGCTCCTATAACTCAATCTAACATATAAAAGGTACCTCGTCGGTGAAAATAATTACAGTTCGGACTTAGATTTTTTCCTACCGAGTGGCTACCGTGAAGAGTCGCCGACGACGACTTTAGAAATTATTTAAAAATCAACCGTAAGAGATAGAGCCGAGGTTTATTAAGCAAAAGTGCGTCAAATACGCTCCCATAACGGAACATAACATTTAAAAGATACGTCGTGGATGAAAATATTTTCAATTCGGACTTAGTCTCTGTACGGAGAGGCTACCGAGAAGCGCTACCGACGAAGACTTTCTGATTAATTTAAAAATCAACCGTAAGAGATAGAGCCGTGGTTTACTAAGCAAAAGTGCTTCAAATACGCTCCTATAACTCAATCTAACATATAAAAGGTACCTCGTCGGTGAAAATAATTACAGTTCGGACTTAGATTTTTTCCTACCGAGTGGCTACCGTGAAGAGTCGCCGACGACGACTTTAGAAATTATTTAAAAATCAACCGTAAGAGATAGAGCCGTGGTTTATTAAGCAAAAGTGCGTCACATACGCTCCCATAACGGAACACAACATTTAAAAGATACGTCGTCGGTGAAAATATTTTCAATTCGGACTTAGTCTCTGTACGGAGAGGCTACCGAGAAGCGCTACCGACGAAGAATTTCTGATTAATTTAAAAATCAACCGAAAGAGATAGAGCCGTGGTTTATTAAGCAAAAGTGCTTCAAATACGCTCCTATAACTCAATCTAACATATAACAGGTACCTCGTCGGTGAAAATAATTACAGTTCGGACTTAGATTTTTTCTTACCGAGTGGCTACCGTGAAGAGTCGCCGACGACGACTTTAGAAATTATTTAAAAATCAACCGTAAGAGATGGAGCCGTGGTTTATTAAGCAAAAGTGCGTCAAATACGCTCCCATAACCGAACATAACATTTAAAAGATACGTCGTCGGTGAAAATATTTTCAATTCGGACTTAGTCTCTGTACGGAGAGGCTACCGAGAAGCGCTACCGACGAAGACTTTCTGATTAATTTAAAAATCAACCGTAAGAGATAGAGCCGTGGTTTACTAAGCAAAAGTGCTTCAAATGCGCTCCTATAACTCAATCTAACATATAAAAGGTACCTCGTCGGTGAAAATAATTACAGTTCGGACTTAGATTTTTTCCTACCGAGTGGCTACCGTGAAGAGTCGCCGACGACGACTTTAGAAATTATTTAAAAATCAACCGTAAGAGATAGAGCCGTGGTTTATTAAGCAAAAGTGCGTCACGTACGCTCCCATAACGGAACACAACATTTAAAAGATACGTCGTCGGTGAAAATATTTTCAATTCGGACTTAGTCTCTGTACGGAGAGGCTACCGAGAAGCGCTACCGACGAAGAATTTCTGATTAATTTAAAAATCAACCGAAAGAGATAGAGCCGTGGTTTATTAAGCAAAAGTGCTTCAAATACGCTCCTATAACTCAATCTAACATATAAAAGGTACCTCGTCGGTGAAAATAATTACAGTTCGGACTTAGATTTTTTCCTACCGAGTGGCTACCGTGAAGAGTCGCCGACGACGACTTTAGAAATTATTTAAAAATCAACCGTAAGAGATAGAGCCGAGGTTTATTAAGCAAAAGTGCGTCAAATACGCTCCCATAACGGAACATAACATTTAAAAGATACGTCGTGGATGAAAATATTTTCAATTCGGACTTAGTCTCTGTACGGAGAGGCTACCGAGAAGCGCTACCGACGAAGACTTTCTGATTAATTTAAAAATCAACCGTAAGAGATAGAGCCGTGGTTTACTAAGCAAAAGTGCTTCAAATACGCTCCTATAACTCAATCTAACATATAAAAGGTACCTCGTCGGTGAAAATAATTACAGTTCGGACTTAGATTTTTTCCTACCGAGTGGCTACCGTGAAGAGTCGCCGACGACGACTTTAGAAATTATTTAAAAATCAACCGTAAGAGATAGAGCCGTGGTTTATTAAGCAAAAGTGCGTCACGTACGCTCCCATAACGGAACACAACATTTAAAAGATACGTCGTCGGTGAAAATATTTTCAATTCGGACTTAGTCTCTGTACGGAGAGGCTACCGAGAAGCGCTACCGACGAAGAATTTCTGATTAATTTAAAAATCAACCGAAAGAGATAGAGCCGTGGTTTATTAAGCAAAAGTGCTTCAAATACGCTCCTATAACTCAATCTAACATATAACAGGTACCTCGTCGGTGAAAATAATTACAGTTCGGACTTAGATTTTTTCTTACCGAGTGGCTACCGTGAAGAGTCGCCGACGACGACTTTAGAAATTATTTAAAAATCAACCGTAAGAGATGGAGCCGTGGTTTATTAAGCAAAAGTGCGTCAAATACGCTCCCATAACCGAACATAACATTTAAAAGATACGTCGTCGGTGAAAATATTTTCAATTCGGACTTAGTCTCTGTACGGAGAGGCTACCGAGAAGCGCTACCGACGAAGACTTTCTGATTAATTTAAAAATCAACCGTAAGAGATAGAGCCGTGGTTTACTAAGCAAAAGTGCTTCAAATGCGCTCCTATAACTCAATCTAACATATAAAAGGTACCTCGTCGGTGAAAATAATTACAGTTCGGACTTAGATTTTTTCCTACCGAGTGGCTACCGTGAAGAGTCGCCGACGACGACTTTAGAAATTATTTAAAAATCAACCGTAAGAGATAGAGCCGTGGTTTATTAAGCAAAAGTGCGTCACGTACGCTCCCATAACGGAACACAACATTTAAAAGATACGTCGTCGGTGAAAATATTTTCAATTCGGACTTAGTCTCTGTACGGAGAGGCTACCGAGAAGCGCTACCGACGAAGAATTTCTGATTAATTTAAAAATCAACCGAAAGAGATAGAGCCGTGGTTTATTAAGCAAAAGTGCTTCAAATACGCTCCTATAACTCAATCTAACATATAAAAGGTACCTCGTCGGTGAAAATAATTACAGTTCGGACTTAGATTTTTTCCTACCGAGTGGCTACCGTGAAGAGTCGCCGACGACGACTTTAGAAATTATTTAAAAATCAACCGTAAGAGATGGAGCCGTGGTTTATTAAGCAAAAGTGCGTCAAATACGCTCCCATAACCGAACATAACATTTAAAAGATACGTCGTCGGTGAAAATATTTTCAATTCGGACTTAGTCTCTGTACGGAGAGGCTACCGAGAAGCGCTACCGACGAAGACTTTCTGATTAATTTAAAAATCAACCGTAAGAGATAGAGCCGTGGTTTACTAAGCAAAAGTGCTTCAAATGCGCTCCTATAACTCAATCTAACATATAAAAGGTACCTCGTCGGTGAAAATAATTACAGTTCGGACTTAGATTTTTTCCTACCGAGTGGCTACCGTGAAGAGTCGCCGACGACGACTTTAGAAATTATTTAAAAATCAACCGTAAGAGATGGAGCCGTGGTTTATTAAGCAAAAGTGCGTCAAATACGCTCCCATAACCGAACATAACATTTAAAAGATACGTCGTCGGTGAAAATATTTTCAATTCGGACTTAGTCTCTGTACGGAGAGGCTACCGAGAAGCGCTACCGACGAAGAATTTCTGATTAATTTAAAAATCAACCGAAAGAGATAGAGCCGTGGTTTATTAAGCAAAAGTGCTTCAAATACGCTCCTATAACTCAATCTAACATATAACAGGTACCTCGTCGGTGAAAATAATTACAGTTCGGACTTAGATTTTTTCTTACCGAGTGGCTACCGTGAAGAGTCGCCGACGACGACTTTAGAAATTATTTAAAAAACAGCCGTAAGAGATGGAGCCGTGGTTTATTAAGCAAAAGTGCGTCAAATACGCTCCAATAACCGAACATAACATTTAAAAGATACGTCGTCGGTGAAAATATTTTCAATTCGGACTTAGTCTCTGTACTGAGAGGCTACCGAGAAGCGCTACCGACGAAGACTTTCTGATTAATTTAAAAATCAACCGAAAGAGATAGAGCCGTGGTTTACTAAGCAAAAGTGCTTCAAATGCGCTCCTATAACTCAATCTGACATATAAAAGGTACCTCGTCGGTGAAAATAATTACAGTTCGGACTTAGATTTTTTCCTACCGAGTGGCTACCGTGAAGAGTCGCCGACGACGACTTTAGAAATTATTTAAAAATCAACCGTAAGAGATAGAGCCGTGGTTTATTAAGCAGAAGTGCGTCACATACGCTCCCATAACGGAACACAACATTTAAAAGATACGTCGTCGGTGAAAATATTTTCAATTCGGACTTAGTCTCTGTACGGAGAGGCTACCGAGAAGCGCTACCGACGAAGAATTTCTGATTAATTTAAAAATCAACCGAAAGAGATAGAGCCGTGGTTTATTAAGCAAAAGTGCTTCAAATACGCTCCTATAACTCAATCTAACATATAAAAGGTACCTCGTCGGTGAAAATAATTACAGTTCGGACTTAGATTTTTTCCTACCGAGTGGCTACCGTGAAGAGTCGCCGACGACGACTTTAGAAATTATTTAAAAATCAACCGTAAGAGATGGAGCCGTGGTTTATTAAGCAAAAGTGCGTCAAATACGCTCCCATAACCGAACATAACATTTAAAAGATACGTCGTCGGTGAAAATATTTTCAATTCGGACTTAGTCTCTGTACGGAGAGGCTACCGAGAAGCGCTACCGACGAAGACTTTCTGATTAATTTAAAAATCAACCGTAAGAGATAGAGCCGTGGTTTACTAAGCAAAAGTGCTTCAAATGCGCTCCTATAACTCAATCTAACATATAAAAGGTACCTCGTCGGTGAAAATAATTACAGTTCGGACTTAGATTTTTTCCTACCGAGTGGCTACCGTGAAGAGTCGCCGACGACGACTTTAGAAATTATTTAAAAATCAACCGTAAGAGATAGAGCCGAGGTTTATTAAGCAAAAGTGCGTCAAATACGCTCCCATAACGGAACATAACATTTAAAAGATACGTCGTGGATGAAAATATTTTCAATTCGGACTTAGTCTCTGTACGGAGAGGCTACCGAGAAGCGCTACCGACGAAGACTTTCTGATTAATTTAAAAATCAACCGTAAGAGATAGAGCCGTGGTTTACTAAGCAAAAGTGCTTCAAATACGCTCCTATAACTCAATCTAACATATAAAAGGTACCTCGTCGGTGAAAATAATTACAGTTCGGACTTAGATTTTTTCCTACCGAGTGGCTACCGTGAAGAGTCGCCGACGACGACTTTAGAAATTATTTAAAAATCAACCGTAAGAGATAGAGCCGAGGTTTATTAAGCAAAAGTGCGTCAAATACGCTCCCATAACGGAACATAACATTTAAAAGATACGTCGTGGATGAAAATATTTTCAATTCGGACTTAGTCTGTGTACGGAGAGGCTACCGAGAAGCGCTACCGACGAAGACTTTCTGATTAATTTAAAAATCAACCGTAAGAGATAGAGCCGTGGTTTACTAAGCAAAAGTGCTTCAAATACGCTCCTATAACTCAATCTAACATATAAAAGGTACCTCGTCGGTGAAAATAATTACAGTTCGGACTTAGACTTTTTCCTACCGAGTGGCTACCGTGAAGAGTCGCCGACGACGACTTTAGAAATTATTTAAAAATCAACCGTAAGAGATAGAGCCGTGGTTTATTAAGCAAAAGTGCGTCACATACGCTCCCATAACGGAACACAACATTTAAAAGATACGTCGTCGGTGAAAATATTTTCAATTCGGACTTAGTCTCTGTACGGAGAGGCTACCGAGAAGCGCTACCGACGAAGAATTTCTGATTAATTTAAAAATCAACCGAAAGAGATAGAGCCGTGGTTTATTAAGCAAAAGTGCTTCAAATACGCTCCTATAACTCAATCTAACATATAACAGGTACCTCGTCGGTGAAAATAATTACAGTTCGGACTTAGATTTTTTCTTACCGAGTGGCTACCGTGAAGAGTCGCCGACGACGACTTTAGAAATTATTTAAAAATCAACCGTAAGAGATGGAGCCGTGGTTTATTAAGCAAAAGTGCGTCAAATACGCTCCAATAACCGAACATAACATTTAAAAGATACGTCGTCGGTGAAAATATTTTCAATTCGGACTTAGTCTCTGTACAGAGAGGCTACCGAGAAGCGCTACCGACGAAGACTTTCTGATTAATTTAAAAATCAACCGAAAGAGATAGAGCCGTGGTTTACTAAGCAAAAGTGCTTCAAATGCGCTCCTATAACTCAATCTGACATATAAAAGGTACCTCGTCGGTGAAAATAATTACAGTTCGGACTTAGATTTTTTCCTACCGAGTGGCTACCGTGAAGAGTCGCCGACGACGACTTTAGAAATTATTTAAAAATCAACCGTAAGAGATAGAGCCGTGGTTTATTAAGCAAAAGTGCGTCACATACGCTCCCATAACGGAACACAACATTTAAAAGATACGTCGTCGGTGAAAATATTTTCAATTCGGACTTAGTCTCTGTACGGAGAGGCTACCGAGAAGCGCTACCGACGAAGAATTTCTGATTAATTTAAAAATCAACCGAAAGAGATAGAGCCGTGGTTTATTAAGCAAAAGTGCTTCAAATACGCTCCTATAACTCAATCTAACATATAAAAGGTACCTCGTCGGTGAAAATAATTACAGTTCGGACTTAGATTTTTTCCTACCGAGTGGCTACCGTGAAGAGTCGCCGACGACGACTTTAGAAATTATTTAAAAATCAACCGTAAGAGATGGAGCCGTGGTTTATTAAGCAAAAGTGCGTCAAATACGCTCCCATAACCGAACATAACATTTAAAAGATACGTCGTCGGTGAAAATATTTTCAATTCGGACTTAGTCTCTGTACGGAGAGGCTACCGAGAAGCGCTACCGACGAAGACTTTCTGATTAATTTAAAAATCAACCGTAAGAGATAGAGCCGTGGTTTACTAAGCAAAAGTGCTTCAAATGCGCTCCTATAACTCAATCTAACATATAAAAGGTACCTCGTCGGTGAAAATAATTACAGTTCGGACTTAGATTTTTTCCTACCGAGTGGCTACCGTGAAGAGTCGCCGACGACGACTTTAGAAATTATTTAAAAATCAACCGTAAGAGATAGAGCCGAGGTTTATTAAGCAAAAGTGCGTCAAATACGCTCCCATAACGGAACATAACATTTAAAAGATACGTCGTGGATGAAAATATTTTCAATTCGGACTTAGTCTCTGTACGGAGAGGCTACCGAGAAGCGCTACCGACGAAGACTTTCTGATTAATTTAAAAATCAACCGTAAGAGATAGAGCCGTGGTTTACTAAGCAAAAGTGCTTCAAATACGCTCCTATAACTCAATCTAACATATAAAAGGTACCTCGTCGGTGAAAATAATTACAGTTCGGACTTAGATTTTTTCCTACCGAGTGGCTACCGTGAAGAGTCGCCGACGACGACTTTAGAAATTATTTAAAAATCAACCGTAAGAGATAGAGCCGAGGTTTATTAAGCAAAAGTGCGTCAAATACGCTCCCATAACGGAACATAACATTTAAAAGATACGTCGTGGATGAAAATATTTTCAATTCGGACTTAGTCTCTGTACGGAGAGGCTACCGAGAAGCGCTACCGACGAAGAATTTCTGATTAATTTAAAAATCAACCGAAAGAGATAGAGCCGTGGTTTATTAAGCAAAAGTGCTTCAAATACGCTCCTATAACTCAATCTAACATATAACAGGTACCTCGTCGGTGAAAATAATTACAGTTCGGACTTAGATTTTTTCTTACCGAGTGGCTACCGTGAAGAGTCGCCGACGACGACTTTAGAAATTATTTAAAAATCAACCGTAAGAGATGGAGCCGTGGTTTATTAAGCAAAAGTGCGTCAAATACGCTCCCATAACCGAACATAACATTTAAAAGATACGTCGTCGGTGAAAATATTTTCAATTCGGACTTAGTCTCTGTACGGAGAGGCTACCGAGAAGCGCTACCGACGAAGACTTTCTGATTAATTTAAAAATCAACCGTAAGAGATAGAGCCGTGGTTTACTAAGCAAAAGTGCTTCAAATGCGCTCCTATAACTCAATCTAACATATAAAAGGTACCTCGTCGGTGAAAATAATTACAGTTCGGACTTAGATTTTTTCCTACCGAGTGGCTACCGTGAAGAGTCGCCGACGACGACTTTAGAAATTATTTAAAAATCAACCGTAAGAGATAGAGCCGTGGTTTATTAAGCAAAAGTGCGTCACATACGCTCCCATAACGGAACACAACATTTAAAAGATACGTCGTCGGTGAAAATATTTTCAATTCGGACTTAGTCTCTGTACGGAGAGGCTACCGAGAAGCGCTACCGACGAAGAATTTCTGATTAATTTAAAAATCAACCGAAAGAGATAGAGCCGTGGTTTATTAAGCAAAAGTGCTTCAAATACGCTCCTATAACTCAATCTAACATATAAAAGGTACCTCGTCGGTGAAAATAATTACAGTTCGGACTTAGATTTTTTCCTACCGAGTGGCTACCGTGAAGAGTCGCCGACGACGACTTTAGAAATTATTTAAAAATCAACCGTAAGAGATGGAGCCGTGGTTTATTAAGCAAAAGTGCGTCAAATACGCTCCCATAACCGAACATAACATTTAAAAGATACGTCGTCGGTGAAAATATTTTTAATTCGGACTTAGTCTCTGTACGGAGAGGCTACCGAGAAGCGCTACCGACGAAGACTTTCTGATTAATTTAAAAATCAACCGTAAGAGATAGAGCCGTGGTTTACTAAGCAAAAGTGCTTCAAATGCGCTCCTATAACTCAATCTAACATATAAAAGGTACCTCGTCGGTGAAAATAATTACAGTTCGGACTTAGATTTTTTCCTACCGAGTGGCTACCGTGAAGAGTCGCCGACGACGACTTTAGAAATTATTTAAAAATCAACCGTAAGAGATGGAGCCGTGGTTTATTAAGCAAAAGTGCGTCAAATACGCTCCCATAACCGAACATAACATTTAAAAGATACGTCGTCGGTGAAAATATTTTCAATTCGGACTTAGTCTCTGTACTGAGAGGCTACCGAGAAGCGCTACCGACGAAGACTTTCTGATTAATTTAAAAATCAACCGAAAGAGATAGAGCCGTGGTTTATTAAGCAAAAGTGCTGCAAATACGCTCCTATAACTCAATCTAACATATAAAAGGAACCTCGTCGGTGAAAATAATTACAGTTCGGACTTAGATTTTTTCCTACCGAGTGGCTACCGTGAAGAGTCGCCGACGACGACTTTAGAAATTATTTAAAAATCAACCGTAAGGGATAGAGCCGAGGTTTATTAAGCAAAAGTGCGTCAAATACGCTCCCATAACGGAACATAACATTTAAAAGATACGTCGTGGATGAAAATATTTTCAATTCGGACTTAGTCTCTGTACGGAGAGGCTACCGAGAAGCGCTACCGACGAAGACTTTCTGATTAATTTAAAAATCAACCGTAAGAGATAGAGCCGTGGTTTACTAAGCAAAAGTGCTTCAAATACGCTCCTATAACTCAATCTAACATATAAAAGGTACCTCGTCGGTGAAAATAATTACAGTTCGGACTTAGATTTTTTCCTACCGAGTGGCTACCGTGAAGAGTCGCCGACGACGACTTTAGAAATTATTTAAAAATCAACCGTAAGAGATGGAGCCGTGGTTTATTAAGCAAAAGTGCGTCAAATACGCTCCCATAACCGATCATAACATTTAAAAGATACGTCGTCGGTGAAAATATTTTCAATTCGGACTTAGTCTTTGTACGGAGAGGCTACCGAGAAGCGCTACCGACGAAGACTTTCTGATTAATTTAAAAATCAACCGTAAGAGATAGAGCCGTGGTTTACTAAGCAAAAGTGCTTCAAATGCGCTCCTATAACTCACTCTAACATATAAAAGGTACCTCGTCGGTGAAAATAATTACAGTTCGGACTTAGATTTTTTCCTACCGAGTGGCTACCGTGAAGAGTCGCCGACGACGACTTTAGAAATTATTTAAAAATCAACCGTAAGAGATGGAGCCGTGGTTTATTAAGCAAAAGTGCGTCACATACGCTCCCATAACGGAACACAACATTTAAAAGATACGTCGTCGGTGAAAATATTTTCAATTCGGACTTAGTCTCTGTACGGAGAGGCTACCGAGAAGCGCTACCGACGAAGACTTTCTGATTAATTTAAAAATCAACCGTAAGAGATAGAGCCGTGGTTTACTAAGCAAAAGTGCTTCAAATACGCTCCTATAACTCAATCTAACATATAAAAGGTACCTCGTCGGTGAAAATAATTACAGTTCGGACTTAGATTTTTTCCTACCGAGTGGCTACCGTGAAGAGTCGCCGACGACGACTTTAGAAATTATTTAAAAATCAACCGTAAGAGATGGAGCCGTGGTTTATTAAGCAAAAGTGCGTCAAATACGCTCCCATAACCGATCATAACATTTAAAAGATACGTCGTCGGTGAAAATATTTTCAATTCGGACTTAGTCTTTGTACGGAGAGGCTACCGAGAAGCGCTACCGACGAAGACTTTCTGATTAATTTAAAAATCAACCGTAAGAGATAGAGCCGTGGTTTACTAAGCAAAAGTGCTTCAAATGCGCTCCTATAACTCACTCTAACATATAAAAGGTACCTCGTCGGTGAAAATAATTACAGTTCGGACTTAGATTTTTTCCTACCGAGTGGCTACCGTGAAGAGTCGCCGACGACGACTTTAGAAATTATTTAAAAATCAACCGTAAGAGATGGAGCCGTGGTTTATTAAGCAAAAGTGCGTCACATACGCTCCCATAACGGAACACAACATTTAAAAGATACGTCGTCGGTGAAAATATTTTCAATTCGGACTTAGTCTCTGTACTGAGAGGCTACCGAGAAGCGCTACCGACGAAGACTTTCTGATTAATTTAAAAATCAACCGAAAGAGATAGAGCCGTGGTTTATTAAGCAAAAGTGCTGCAAATACGCTCCTATAACTCAATCTAACATATAAAAGGAACCTCGTCGGTGAAAATAATTACAGTTCGGACTTCGATTTTTTCCTACCGAGTGGCTACCGTGAAGAGTCGCCGACGACGACTTTAGAAATTATTTAAAAATCAACCGTAAGAGATGGAGCCGAGGTTTATTAAGCAAAAGTGCGTCAAATACGCTCCCATAACGGAACATAACATTTAAAAGATACGTCGTGGATGAAAATATTTTCAATTCGGACTTAGTCTCTGTACGGAGAGGCTACCGAGAAGCGCTACCGACGAAGACTTTCTGATTAATTTAAAAATCAACCGTAAGAGATAGAGCCGTGGTTTACTAAGCAAAAGTGCTTCAAATACGCTCCTATAACTCAATCTAACATATAAAAGGTACCTCGTCGGTGAAAATAATTACAGTTCGGACTTAGATTTTTTCCTACCGAGTGGCTACCGTGAAGAGTCGCCGACGACGACTTTAGAAATTATTTAAAAATCAACCGTAAGAGATGGAGCCGTGGTTTATTAAGCAAAAGTGCGTCAAATACGCTCCCATAACCGAACATAACATTTAAAAGATACGTCGTCGGTGAAAATATTTTCAATTCGGACTTAGTCTTTGTACGGAGAGGCTACCGAGAAGCGCTACCGACGAAGAATTTCTGATTAATTTAAAAATCAACCGAAAGAGATAGAGCCGTGGTTTATTAAGCAAAAGTGCTTCAAATGCGCTCCTATAACTCAATCTAACATATAAAAGGTACCTCGTCGGTGAAAATAATTACAGTTCGGACTTAGATTTTTTCCTACCGAGTGGCTACCGTGAAGAGTCGCCGACGACGACTTTAGAAATTATTTAAAAATCAACCGTAAGAGATAGAGCCGTGGTTTATTAAGCAAAAGTGCGTCACATACGCTCCCATAACGGAACACAACATTTAAAAGATACGTCGTCGGTGAAAATATTTTCAATTCGGACTTAGTCTCTGTACGGAGAGGCTACCGAGAAGCGCTACCGACGAAGAATTTCTGATTAATTTAAAAATCAACCGAAAGAGATAGAGCCGTGGTTTATTAAGCAAAAGTGCTTCAAATACGCTCCTATAACTCAATCTAACATATAACAGGTACCTCGTCGGTGAAAATAATTACAGTTCGGACTTAGATTTTTTCCTACCGAGTGGCTACCGTGAAGAGTCGCCGACGACGACTTTAGAAATTATTTAAAAATCAACCGTAAGAGATGGAGCCGTGGTTTATTAAGCAAAAGTGCGTCAAATACGCTCCCATAACCGAACATAACATTTAAAAGATACGTCGTCGGTGAAAATATTTTCAATTCGGACTTAGTCTCTGTACGGAGAGGCTACCGAGAAGCGCTACCGACGAAGAATTTCTGATTAATTTAAAAATCAACCGAAAGAGATAGAGCCGTGGTTTATTAAGCAAAAGTGCTTCAAATGCGCTCCTATAACTCAATCTAACATATAAAAGGTACCTCGTCGGTGAAAATAATTACAGTTCGGACTTAGATTTTTTCCTACCGAGTGGCTACCGTGAAGAGTCGCCGACGACGACTTTAGAAATTATTTAAAAATCAACCGTAAGAGATAGAGCCGTGGTTTATTAAGCAAAAGTGCGTCACATACGCTCCCATAACGGAACACAACATTTAAAAGATACGTCGTCGGTGAAAATATTTTCAATTCGGACTTAGTCTTTGTACGGAGAGGCTACCGAGAAGCGCTACCGACGAAGACTTTCTGATTAATTTAAAAATCAACCGAAAGAGATAGAGCCGTGGTTTATTAAGCAAAAGTGCTGCAAATACGCTTATATAACTCAATCTAACATATAAAAGGTACCTCGTCGGTGAAAATAATTACAGTTCGGACTTAGATTTTTTCCTACCGAGTGGCTACCGTGAAGAGTCGCCGACGACGACTTTAGAAATTATTTAAAAATCAACCGTAAGAGATGGAGCCGAGGTTTATTAAGCAAAAGTGCGTCAAATACGCTCCCATAACGGAACATAACATTTAAAAGATACGTCGTGGATGAAAATATTTTCAATTCGGACTTAGTCTCTGTACGGAGAGGCTACCGAGAAGCGCTACCGACGAAGAATTTCTGATTAATTTAAAAATCAACCGAAAGAGATAGAGCCGTGGTTTATTAAGCAAAAGTGCTTCAAATACGCTCCTATAACTCAATCTAACATATAAAAGGTACCTCGTCGGTGAAAATAATTACAGTTCGGACTTAGATTTTTTCCTACCGAGTGGCTACCGTGAAGAGTCGCCGACGACGACTTTAGAAATTATTTAAAAATCAACCGTAAGAGATGGAGCCGTGGTTTATTAAGCAAAAGTGCGTCAAATACGCTCCCATAACCGAACATAACATTTAAAAGATACGTCGTCGGTGAAAATATTTTCAATTCGGACTTAGTCTCTGTACGGAGAGGCTACCGAGAAGCGCTACCGACGAAGAATTTCTGATTAATTTAAAAATCAACCGAAAGAGATAGAGCCGTGGTTTATTAAGCAAAAGTGCTTCAAATGCGCTCCTATAACTCAATCTAACATATAAAAGGTACCTCGTCGGTGAAAATAATTACAGTTCGGACTTAGATTTTTTCCTACCGAGTGGCTACCGTGAAGAGTCGCCGACGACGACTTTAGAAATTATTTAAAAATCAACCGTAAGAGATAGAGCCGTGGTTTATTAAGCAAAAGTGCGTCACATACGCTCCCATAACGGAACACAACATTTAAAAGATACGTCGTCGGTGAAAATATTTTCAATTCGGACTTAGTCTCTGTACGGAGAGGCTACCGAGAAGCGCTACCGACGAAGAATTTCTGATTAATTTAAAAATCAACCGAAAGAGATAGAGCCGTGGTTTATTAAGCAAAAGTGCTTCAAATACGCTCCTATAACTCAATCTAACATATAACAGGTACCTCGTCGGTGAAAATAATTACAGTTCGGACTTAGATTTTTTCCTACCGAGTGGCTACCGTGAAGAGTCGCCGACGACGACTTTAGAAATTATTTAAAAATCAACCGTAAGAGATGGAGCCGTGGTTTATTAAGCAAAAGTGCGTCAAATACGCTCCCATAACCGAACATAACATTTAAAAGATACGTCGTCGGTGAAAATATTTTCAATTCGGACTTAGTCTCTGTACTGAGAGGCTACCGAGAAGCGCTACCGACGAAGACTTTCTGATTAATTTAAAAATCAACCGAAAGAGATAGAGCCGTGGTTTATTAAGCAAAAGTGCTGCAAATACGCTCCTATAACTCAATCTAACATATAAAAGGTACCTCGTCGGTGAAAATAATTACAGTTCGGACTTAGATTTTTTCCTACCGAGTGGCTACCGTGAAGAGTCGCCGACGACGACTTTAGAAATTATTTAAAAATCAACCGTAAGAGATAGAGCCGAGGTTTATTAAGCAAAAGTGCGTCAAATACGCTCCCATAACGGAACATAACATTTAAAAGATACGTCGTGGATGAAAATATTTTCAATTCGGACTTAGTCTCTGTACTGAGAGGCTACCGAGAAGCGCTACCGACGAAGACTTTCTGATTAATTTAAAAATCAACCGAAAGAGATAGAGCCGTGGTTTATTAAGCAAAAGTGCTGCAAATACGCTCCTATAACTCAATCTAACATATAAAAGGTACCTCGTCGGTGAAAATAATTACAGTTCGGACTTAGATTTTTTCCTACCGAGTGGCTACCGTGAAGAGTCGCCAACGACGACTTTAGAAATTATTTAAAAATCAACCGTAAGAGATGGAGCCGTGGTTTATTAAGCAAAAGTGCGTCAAATACGCTCCCATAACCGAACATAACATTTAAAAGATACGTCGTCGGTGAAAATATTTTCAATTCGGACTTAGTCTCTGTACTGAGAGGCTACCGAGAAGCGCTACCGACGAAGACTTTCTGATTAATTTAAAAATCAACCGAAAGAGATAGAGCCGTGGTTTATTAAGCAAAAGTGCTGCAAATACGCTCCTATAACTCAATCTAACATATAAAAGGTACCTCGTCGGTGAAAATAATTACAGTTCGGACTTAGATTTTTTCCTACCGAGTGGCTACCGTGAAGAGTCGCCGACGACGACTTTAGAAATTATTTAAAAATCAACCGTAAGAGATAGAGCCGAGGTTTATTAAGCAAAAGTGCGTCAAATACGCTCCCATAACGGAACATAACATTTAAAAGATACGTCGTGGATGAAAATATTTTCAATTCGGACTTAGTCTCTGTACGGAGAGGCTACCGAGAAGCGCTACCGACGAAGACTTTCTGATTAATTTAAAAATCAACCGTAAGAGATAGAGCCGTGGTTTACTAAGCAAAAGTGCTTCAAATACGCTCCTATAACTCAATCTAACATATAAAAGGTACCTCGTCGGTGAAAATAATTACAGTTCGGACTTAGATTTTTTCCTACCGAGTGGCTACCGTGAAGAGTCGCCGACGACGACTTTAGAAATTATTTAAAAATCAACCGTAAGAGATGGAGCCGTGGTTTATTAAGCAAAAGTGCGTCAAATACGCTCCCATAACCGAACATAACATTTAAAAGATACGTCGTCGGTGAAAATATTTTCAATTCGGACTTAGTCTCTGTACGGAGAGGCTACCGAGAAGCGCTACCGACGAAGACTTTCTGATTAATTTAAAAATCAACCGTAAGAGATAGAGTCGTGGTTTACTAAGCAAAAGTGCTTCAAATGCGCTCCTATAACTCAATCTAACATATAAAAGGTACCTCGTCGGTGAAAATAATTACAGTTCGGACTTAGATTTTTTCCTACCGAGTGGCTACCGTGAAGAGTCGCCGACGACGACTTTAGAAATTATTTAAAAATCAACCGTAAGAGATAGAGCCGTGGTTTATTAAGCAAAAGTGCGTCACATACGCTCCCATAACGGAACACAACATTTAAAAGATACGTCGTCGGTGAAAATATTTTCAATTCGGACTTAGTCTCTGTACGGAGAGGCTACCGAGAAGCGCTACCGACGAAGAATTTCTGATTAATTTAAAAATCAACCGAAAGAGATAGAGCCGTGGTTTATTAAGCAAAAGTGCTTCAAATAAGCTCCTATAACTCAATCTAACATATAAAAGGTACCTCGTCGGTGAAAATAATTACAGTTCGGACTTAGATTTTTTCCTACCGAGTGTCTACCGTGAAGAGTCGCCGACAACGACTTTAGAAATTATTTAAAAATCAACCGTAAGAGATGGAGCCGTGGTTTATTAAGCAAAAGTGCGTCAAATACGCTCCCATAACCGAACATAACATTTAAAAGATACGTCGTCGGTGAAAATATTTTCAATTCGGACTTAGTCTCTGTACGGAGAGGCTACCGAGAAGCGCTACCGACGAAGACTTTCTGATTAATTTAAAAATCAACCGTAAGAGATAGAGCCGTGGTTTACTAAGCAAAAGTGCTTCAAATGCGCTCCTATAACTCAATCTAACATATAAAAGGTACCTCGTCGGTGAAAATAATTACAGTTCGGACTTAGATTTTTTCCTACCGAGTGGCTACCGTGAAGAGTCGCCGACGACGACTTTAGAAATTATTTAAAAATCAACCGTAAGAGATGGAGCCGTGGTTTATTAAGCAAAAGTGCGTCAAATACGCTCCCATAACGGAACATAACATTTAAAAGATACGTCGTGGATGAAAATATTTTCAATTCGAACTTAGTCTCTGTACTGAGAGGCTACCGAGAAGCGCTACCGACGAAGACTTTCTGATTAATTTAAAAATCAACCGAAAGAGATAGAGCCGTGGTTTATTAAGCAAAAGTGCTGCAAATACGCTCCTATAACTCAATCTAACATATAAAAGGTACCTCGTCGGTGAAAATAATTACAGTTCGGACTTAGATTTTTTCCTACCGAGTGGCTACCGTGAAGAGTCGCCGACGACGACTTTAGAAATTATTTAAAAATCAACCGTAAGAGATGGAGCCGTGGTTTATTAAGCAAAAGTGCGTCAAATACGCTCCCATAACCGAACATAACATTTAAAAGATACGTCGTCGGTGAAAATATTTTCAATTCGGACTTAGTCTCTGTACTGAGAGGCTACCGAGAAGCGCTACCGACGAAGACTTTCTGATTAATTTAAAAATCAACCGAAAGAGATAGAGCCGTGGTTTATTAAGCAAAAGTGCTGCAAATACGCTCCTATAACTCAATCTAACATATAAAAGGTACCTCGTCGGTGAAAATAATTACAGTTCGGACTTAGATTTTTTCCTACCGAGTGGCTACCGTGAAGAGTCGCCGACGACGACTTTAGAAATTATTTAAAAATCAACCGTAAGAGATGGAGCCGTGGTTTATTAAGCAAAAGTGCGTCAAATACGCTCCCATAACGGAACATAACATTTAAAAGATACGTCGTGGATGAAAATATTTTCAATTCGAACTTAGTCTCTGTACTGAGAGGCTACCGAGAAGCGCTACCGACGAAGACTTTCTGATTAATTTAAAAATCAACCGAAAGAGATAGAGCCGTGGTTTATTAAGCAAAAGTGCTGCAAATACGCTCCTATAACTCAATCTAACATATAAAAGGTACCTCGTCGGTGAAAATAATTACAGTTCGGACTTAGATTTTTTCCTACCGAGTGGCTACCGTGAAGAGTCGCCGACGACGACATTAGAAATTATTTAAAAATCAACCGTAAGAGATGGAGCCGTGGTTTATTAAGCAAAAGTGCGTCAAATACGCTCCCATAACCGAACATAACATTTAAAAGATACGTCGTCGGTGAAAATATTTTCAATTCGGACTTAGTCTCTGTACTGAGAGGCTACCGAAAAGCGCTACCGACGAAGACTTTCTGATTAATTTAAAAATCAACCGAAAGAGATAGAGCCGTGGTTTATTAAGCAAAAGTGCTGCAAATACGCTCCTATAACTCAATCTAACATATAAAAGGTACCTCGTCGGTGAAAATAATTACAGTTCGGACATAGATTTTTTCCTACCGAGTGGCTACCGTGAAGAGTCGCCGACGACGACTTTAGAAATTATTTAAAAATCAACCGTAAGAGATAGAGCCGAGGTTTATTAAGCAAAAGTGCGTCAAATACGCTCCCATAACGGAACATAACATTTAAAAGATACGTCGTGGATGAAAATATTTTCAATTCGGACTTAGTCTCTGTACGGAGAGGCTACCGAGAAGCGCTACCGACGAAGACTTTCTGATTAATTTAAAAATCAACCGTAAGAGATAGAGCCGTGGTTTACTAAGCAAAAGTGCTTCAAATGCGCTCCTATAACTCAATCTAAGATATAAAAGGTACCTCGTCGGTGAAAATAATTACAGTTCGGACTTAGATTTTTTCCTACCGAGTGGCTACCGTGAAGAGTCGCCGACGACGACTTTAGAAATTATTTAAAAATCAACCGTAAGAGATGGAGCCGTGGTTTATTCAGCAAAAGTGCGTCAAATACGCTCCCATAACGGAACATAACATTTAAAAGATACGTCGTGGATGAAAATATTTTCAATTCGAACTTAGTCTCTGTACTGAGAGGCTACCGAGAAGCGCTACCGACGAAGACTTTCTGATTAATTTAAAAATCAACCGAAAGAGATAGAGCCGTGGTTTATTAAGCAAAAGTGCTGCAAATACGCTCCTATAACTCAATCTAACATATAAAAGGTACCTCGTCGGTGAAAATAATTACAGTTCGGACTTAGATTTTTTCCTACCGAGTGGCTACCGTGAAGAGTCGCCGACGACGACTTTAGAAATTATTTAAAAATCAACCGTAAGAGATAGAGCCGAGGTTTATTAAGCAAAAGTGCGTCAAATACGCTCCCATAACGGAACATAACATTTAAAAGATACGTCGTGGATGAAAATATTTTCAATTCGGACTTAGTCTCTGTACGGAGAGGCTACCGAGAAGCGCTACCGACGAAGACTTTCTGATTAATTTAAAAATCAACCGTAAGAGATAGAGCCGTGGTTTACTAAGCAAAAGTGCTTCAAATACGCTCCTATAACTCAATCTAACATATAAAAGGTACCTCGTCGGTGAAAATAATTACAGTTCGGACTTAGATTTTTTCCTACCGAGTGGCTACCGTGAAGAGTCGCCGACGACGACTTTAGAAATTATTTAAAAATCAACCGTAAGAGATGGAGCCGTGGTTTATTAAGCAAAAGTGCGTCAAATACGCTCCCATAACCGAACATAACATTTAAAAGATACGTCGTCGGTGAAAATATTTTCAATTCGGACTTAGTCTCTGTACGGAGAGGCTACCGAGAAGCGCTACCGACGAAGACTTTCTGATTAATTTAAAAATCAACCGTAAGAGATAGAGTCGTGGTTTACTAAGCAAAAGTGCTTCAAATGCGCTCCTATAACTCAATCTAACATATAAAAGGTACCTCGTCGGTGAAAATAATTACAGTTCGGACTTAGATTTTTTCCTACCGAGTGGCTACCGTGAAGAGTCGCCGACGACGACTTTAGAAATTATTTAAAAATCAACCGTAAGAGATAGAGCCGTGGTTTATTAAGCAAAAGTGCGTCACATACGCTCCCATAACGGAACACAACATTTAAAAGATACGTCGTCGGTGAAAATATTTTCAATTCGGACTTAGTCTCTGTACGGAGAGGCTACCGAGAAGCGCTACCGACGAAGAATTTCTGATTAATTTAAAAATCAACCGAAAGAGATAGAGCCGTGGTTTATTAAGCAAAAGTGCTTCAAATAAGCTCCTATAACTCAATCTAACATATAAAAGGTACCTCGTCGGTGAAAATAATTACAGTTCGGACTTAGATTTTTTCCTACCGAGTGGCTACCGTGAAGAGTCGCCGACAACGACTTTAGAAATTATTTAAATATCAACCGTAAGAGATGGAGCCGTGGTTTATTAAGCAAAAGTGCGTCAAATACGCTCCCATAACCGAACATAACATTTAAAAGATACGTCGTCGGTGAAAATATTTTCAATTCGGACTTAGTCTCTGTACGGAGAGGCTACCGAGAAGCGCTACCGACGAAGACTTTCTGATTAATTTAAAAATCAACCGTAAGAGATAGAGCCGTGGTTTACTAAGCAAAAGTGCTTCAAATGCGCTCCTATAACTCAATCTAACATATAAAAGGTACCTCGTCGGTGAAAATAATTACAGTTCGGACTTAGATTTTTTCCTACCGAGTGGCTACCGTGAAGAGTCGCCGACGACGACTTTAGAAATTATTTAAAAATCAACCGTAAGAGATGGAGCCGTGGTTTATTAAGCAAAAGTGCGTCAAATACGCTCCCATAACGGAACATAACATTTAAAAGATACGTCGTGGATGAAAATATTTTCAATTCGAACTTAGTCTCTGTACTGAGAGGCTACCGAGAAGCGCTACCGACGAAGACTTTCTGATTAATTTAAAAATCAACCGAAAGAGATAGAGCCGTGGTTTATTAAGCAAAAGTGCTGCAAATACGCTCCTATAACTCAATCTAACATATAAAAGGTACCTCGTCGGTGAAAATAATTACAGTTCGGACTTAGATTTTTTCCTACCGAGTGGCTACCGTGAAGAGTCGCCGACGACGACTTTAGAAATTATTTAAAAATCAACCGTAAGAGATGGAGCCGTGGTTTATTAAGCAAAAGTGCGTCAAATACGCTCCCATAACCGAACATAACATTTAAAAGATACGTCGTCGGTGAAAATATTTTCAATTCGGACTTAGTCTCTGTACTGAGAGGCTACCGAGAAGCGCTACCGACGAAGACTTTCTGATTAATTTAAAAATCAACCGAAAGAGATAGAGCCGTGGTTTATTAAGCAAAAGTGCTGCAAATACGCTCCTATAACTCAATCTAACATATAAAAGGTACCTTGTCGGTGAAAATAATTACAGTTCGGACTTAGATTTTTTCCTACCGAGTGGCTACCGTGAAGAGTCGCCGACGACGACTTTAGAAATTATTTAAAAATCAACCGTAAGAGATGGAGCCGTGGTTTATTAAGCAAAAGTGCGTCAAATACGCTCCCATAACGGAACATAACATTTAAAAGATACGTCGTGGATGAAAATATTTTCAATTCGAACTTAGTCTCTGTACTGAGAGGCTACCGAGAAGCGCTACCGACGAAGACTTTCTGATTAATTTAAAAATCAACCGAAAGAGATAGAGCCGTGGTTTATTAAGCAAAAGTGCTGCAAATACGCTCCTATAACTCAATCTAACATATAAAAGGTACCTCGTCGGTGAAAATAATTACAGTTCGGACTTAGATTTTTTCCTACCGAGTGGCTACCGTGAAGAGTCGCCGACGACGACATTAGAAATTATTTAAAAATCAACCGTAAGAGATGGAGCCGTGGTTTATTAAGCAAAAGTGCGTCAAATACGCTCCCATAACCGAACATAACATTTAAAAGATACGTCGTCGGTGAAAATATTTTCAATTCGGACTTAGTCTCTGTACTGAGAGGCTACCGAGAAGCGCTACCGACGAAGACTTTCTGATTAATTTAAAAATCAACCGAAAGAGATAGAGCCGTGGTTTATTAAGCAAAAGTGCTGCAAATACGCTCCTATAACTCAATCTAACATATAAAAGGTACCTCGTCGGTGAAAATAATTACAGTTCGGACTTAGATTTTTTCCTACCGAGTGGCTACCGTGAAGAGTCGCCGACGACGACTTTAGAAATTATTTAAAAATCAACCGTAAGAGATAGAGCCGAGGTTTATTAAGCAAAAGTGCGTCAAATACGCTCCCATAACGGAACATAACATTTAAAAGATACGTCGTGGATGAAAATATTTTCAATTCGGACTTAGTCTCTGTACGGAGAGGCTACCGAGAAGCGCTACCGACGAAGACTTTCTGATTAATTTAAAAATCAACCGTAAGAGATAGAGCCGTGGTTTACTAAGCAAAAGTGCTTCAAATACGCTCCTATAACTCAATCTAACATATAAAAGGTACCTCGTCGGTGAAAATAATTACAGTTCGGACTTAGATTTTTTCCTACCGAGTGGCTACCGTGAAGAGTCGCCGACGACGACTTTAGAAATTATTTAAAAATCAACCGTAAGAGATGGAGCCGTGGTTTATTAAGCAAAAGTGCGTCAAATACGCTCCCATAACCGAACATAACATTTAAAAGATACGTCGTCGGTGAAAATATTTTCAATTCGGACTTAGTCTCTGTACGGAGAGGCTACCGAGAAGCGCTACCGACGAAGACTTTCTGATTAATTTAAAAATCAACCGTAAGAGATAGAGCCGTGGTTTACTAAGCAAAAGTGCTTCAAATGCGCTCCTATAACTCAATCTAACATATAAAAGGTACCTCGTCGGTGAAAATAATTACAGTTCGGACTTAGATTTTTTCCTACCGAGTGGCTACCGTGAAGAGTCGCCGACGACGACTTTAGAAATTATTTAAAAATCAACCGTAAGATATAGAGCCGTGGTTTATTAAGCAAAAGTGCGTCACATACGCTCCCATAACGGAACACAACATTTAAAAGATACGTCGTCGGTGAAAATATTTTCAATTCGGACTTAGTCTCTGTACGGAGAGGCTACCGAGAAGCGCTACCGACGAAGACTTTCTGATTAATTTAAAAATCAACCGAAAGAGATAGAGCCGTGGTTTATTAAGCAAAAGTGCTTCAAATAAGCTCCTATAACTCAATCTAACATATAAAAGGTACCTCGTCGGTGAAAATAATTACAGTTCGGACTTAGATTTTTTCCTACCGAGTGGCTACCGTGAAGAGTCGCCGACGACGACTTTAGAAATTATTTAAAAATCAACCGTAAGAGATGGAGCCGTGGTTTATTAAGCAAAAGTGCGTCAAATACGCTCCCATAACCGAACATAACATTTAAAAGATACGTCGTCGGTGAAAATATTTTCAATTCGGACTTAGTCTCTGTACGGAGAGGCTACCGAGAAGCGCTACCGACGAAGACTTTCTGATTAATTTAAAAATCAACCGTAAGAGATAGAGCCGTGGTTTACTAAGCAAAAGTGCTTCAAATGCGCTCCTATAACTCAATCTAACATATAAAAGGTACCTCGTCGGTGAAAATAATTACAGTTCGGACTTAGATTTTTTCCTACCGAGTGGCTACCGTGAAGAGTCGCCGACGACGACTTTAGAAATTATTTAAAAATCAACCGTAAGAGATGGAGCCGTTGTTTATTAAGCAAAAGTGCGTCAAATACGCTCCCATAACCGAACATAACATTTAAAAGATACGTCGTCGGTGAAAATATTTTCAATTCGGACTTAGTCTCTGTACTGAGAGGCTACCGAGAAGCGCTACCGACGAAGACTTTCTGATTAATTTAAAAATCAACCGAAAGAGATAGAGCCGTGGTTTATTAAGCAAAAGTGCTGCAAATACGCTCCTATAACTCAATCTAACATATAAAAGGTACCTCGTCGGTGAAAATAATTACAGTTCGGACTTAGATTTTTTCCTACCGAGTGGCTACCGTGAAGAGTCGCCGACGACGACTTTAGAAATTATTTAAAAATCAACCGTAAGAGATAGAGCCGAGGTTTATTAAGCAAAAGTGCGTCAAATACGCTCCCATAACGGAACATAACATTTAAAAGATACGTCGTGGATGAAAATATTTTCAATTCGGACTTAGTCTCTGTACGGAGAGGCTACCGAGAAGCGCTACCGACGAAGACTTTCTGATTAATTTAAAAATCAACCGTAAGAGATAGAGCCGTGGTTTACTAAGCAAAAGTGCTTCAAATACGCTCCTATAACTCAATCTAACATATAAAAGGTACCTCGTCGGTGAAAATAATTACAGTTCGGACTTAGATTTTTTCCTACCGAGTGGCTACCGTGAAGAGTCGCCGACGACGACTTTAGAAATTATTTAAAAATCAACCGTAAGAGATAGAGCCGAGGTTTATTAAGCAAAAGTGCGTCAAATACGCTCCCATAACGGAACATAACATTTAAAAGATACGTCGTGGATGAAAATATTTTCAATTCGGACTTAGTCTCTGTACGGAGAGGCTACCGAGAAGCGCTACCGACGAAGACTTTCTGATTAATTTAAAAATCAACCGTAAGAGATAGAGCCGTGGTTTACTAAGCAAAAGTGCTTCAAATGCGCTCCTATAACTCAATCTAACATATAAAAGGTACCTCGTCGGTGAAAATAATTACAGTTCGGACTTAGATTTTTTCCTACCGAGTGGCTACCGTGAAGAGTCGCCGACGACGACTTTAGAAATTATTTAAAAATCAACCGTAAGAGATGGAGCCGTGGTTTATTAAGCAAAAGTGCGTCAAATACGCTCCCATAACCGAACATAACATTTAAAAGATACGTCGTCGGTGAAAATATTTTCAATTCGGACTTAGTCTCTGTACTGAGAGGCTACCGAGAAGCGCTACCGACGAAGACTTTCTGATTAATTTAAAAATCAACCGAAAGAGATAGAGCCGTGGTTTATTAAGCAAAAGTGCTGCAAATACGCTCCTATAACTCAATCTAACATATAAAAGGTACCTCGTCGGTGAAAATAATTACAGTTCGGACTTAGATTTTTTCCTACCGAGTGGCTACCGTGAAGAGTCGCCGACGACGACTTTAGAAATTATTTAAAAATCAACCGTAAGAGATAGAGCCGAGGTTTATTAAGCAAAAGTGCGTCAAATACGCTCCCATAACGGAACATAACATTTAAAAGATACGTCGTGGATGAAAATATTTTCAATTCGGACTTAGTCTCTGTACGGAGAGGCTACCGAGAAGCGCTACCGACGAAGACTTTCTGATTAATTTAAAAATCAACCGTAAGAGATAGAGCCGTGGTTTACTAAGCAAAAGTGCTTCAAATACGCTCCTATAACTCAATCTAACATATAAAAGGTACCTCGTCGGTGAAAATAATTACAGTTCGGACTTAGATTTTTTCCTACCGAGTGGCTACCGTGAAGAGTCGCCGACGACGACTTTAGAAATTATTTAAAAATCAACCGTAAGAGATGGAGCCGTGGTTTATTAAGCAAAAGTGCGTCAAATACGCTCCCATAACCGAACATAACATTTAAAAGATACGTCGTCGGTGAAAATATTTTCAATTCGGACTTAGTCTCTGTACGGAGAGGCTACCGAGAAGCGCTACCGACGAAGACTTTCTGATTAATTTAAAAATCAACCGTAAGAGATAGAGCCGTGGTTTACTAAGCAAAAGTGCTTCAAATGCGCTCCTATAACTCAATCTAACATATAAAAGGTACCTCGTCGGTGAAAATAATTACAGTTCGGACTTAGATTTTTTCCTACCGAGTGGCTACCGTGAAGAGTCGCCGACGACGACTTTAGAAATTATTTAAAAATCAACCGTAAGATATAGAGCCGTGGTTTATTAAGCAAAAGTGCGTCACATACGCTCCCATAACGGAACACAACATTTAAAAGATACGTCGTCGGTGAAAATATTTTCAATTCGGACTTAGTCTCTGTACGGAGAGGCTACCGAGAAGCGCTACCGACGAAGACTTTCTGATTAATTTAAAAATCAACCGAAAGAGATAGAGCCGTGGTTTATTAAGCAAAAGTGCTTCAAATAAGCTCCTATAACTCAATCTAACATATAAAAGGTACCTCGTCGGTGAAAATAATTACAGTTCGGACTTAGATTTTTTCCTACCGAGTGGCTACCGTGAAGAGTCGCCGACGACGACTTTAGAAATTATTTAAAAATCAACCGTAAGAGATGGAGCCGTGGTTTATTAAGCAAAAGTGCGTCAAATACGCTCCCATAACCGAACATAACATTTAAAAGATACGTCGTCGGTGAAAATATTTTCAATTCGGACTTAGTCTCTGTACGGAGAGGCTACCGAGAAGCGCTACCGACGAAGACTTTCTGATTAATTTAAAAATCAACCGTAAGAGATAGAGCCGTGGTTTACTAAGCAAAAGTGCTTCAAATGCGCTCCTATAACTCAATCTAACATATAAAAGGTACCTCGTCGGTGAAAATAATTACAGTTCGGACTTAGATTTTTTCCTACCGAGTGGCTACCGTGAAGAGTCGCCGACGACGACTTTAGAAATTATTTAAAAATCAACCGTAAGAGATGGAGCCGTTGTTTATTAAGCAAAAGTGCGTCAAATACGCTCCCATAACCGAACATAACATTTAAAAGATACGTCGTCGGTGAAAATATTTTCAATTCGGACTTAGTCTCTGTACTGAGAGGCTACCGAGAAGCGCTACCGACGAAGACTTTCTGATTAATTTAAAAATCAACCGAAAGAGATAGAGCCGTGGTTTATTAAGCAAAAGTGCTGCAAATACGCTCCTATAACTCAATCTAACATATAAAAGGTACCTCGTCGGTGAAAATAATTACAGTTCGGACTTAGATTTTTTCCTACCGAGTGGCTACCGTGAAGAGTCGCCGACGACGACTTTAGAAATTATTTAAAAATCAACCGTAAGAGATAGAGCCGAGGTTTATTAAGCAAAAGTGCGTCAAATACGCTCCCATAACGGAACATAACATTTAAAAGATACGTCGTGGATGAAAATATTTTCAATTCGGACTTAGTCTCTGTACGGAGAGGCTACCGAGAAGCGCTACCGACGAAGACTTTCTGATTAATTTAAAAATCAACCGTAAGAGATAGAGCCGTGGTTTACTAAGCAAAAGTGCTTCAAATACGCTCCTATAACTCAATCTAACATATAAAAGGTACCTCGTCGGTGAAAATAATTACAGTTCGGACTTAGATTTTTTCCTACCGAGTGGCTACCGTGAAGAGTCGCCGACGACGACTTTAGAAATTATTTAAAAATCAACCGTAAGAGATAGAGCCGAGGTTTATTAAGCAAAAGTGCGTCAAATACGCTCCCATAACGGAACATAACATTTAAAAGATACGTCGTGGATGAAAATATTTTCAATTCGGACTTAGTCTCTGTACGGAGAGGCTACCGAGAAGCGCTACCGACGAAGACTTTCTGATTAATTTAAAAATCAACCGTAAGAGATAGAGCCGTGGTTTACTAAGCAAAAGTGCTTCAAATGCGCTCCTATAACTCAATCTAACATATAAAAGGTACCTCGTCGGTGAAAATAATTACAGTTCGGACTTAGATTTTTTCCTACCGAGTGGCTACCGTGAAGAGTCGCCGACGACGACTTTAGAAATTATTTAAAAATCAACCGTAAGAGATGGAGCCGTGGTTTATTAAGCAAAAGTGCGTCAAATACGCTCCCATAACCGAACATAACATTTAAAAGATACGTCGTCGGTGAAAATATTTTCAATTCGGACTTAGTCTCTGTACTGAGAGGCTACCGAGAAGCGCTACCGACGAAGACTTTCTGATTAATTTAAAAATCAACCGAAAGAGATAGAGCCGTGGTTTATTAAGCAAAAGTGCTGCAAATACGCTCCTATAACTCAATCTAACATATAAAAGGTACCTCGTCGGTGAAAATAATTACAGTTCGGACTTAGATTTTTTCCTACCGAGTGGCTACCGTGAAGAGTCGCCGACGACGACTTTAGAAATTATTTAAAAATCAACCGTAAGAGATAGAGCCGAGGTTTATTAAGCAAAAGTGCGTCAAATACGCTCCCATAACGGAACATAACATTTAAAAGATACGTCGTGGATGAAAATATTTTCAATTCGGACTTAGTCTCTGTACGGAGAGGCTACCGAGAAGCGCTACCGACGAAGACTTTCTGATTAATTTAAAAATCAACCGTAAGAGATAGAGCCGTGGTTTACTAAGCAAAAGTGCTTCAAATACGCTCCTATAACTCAATCTAACATATAAAAGGTACCTCGTCGGTGAAAATAATTACAGTTCGGACTTAGATTTTTTCCTACCGAGTGGCTACCGTGAAGAGTCGCCGACGACGACTTTAGAAATTATTTAAAAATCAACCGTAAGAGATAGAGCCGTGGTTTATTAAGCAAAAGTGCGTCACATACGCTCCCATAACGGAACACAACATGTAAAAGATACGTCGTCGGTGAAAATATTTTCAATTCGGACTTAGTCTCTGTACGGAGAGGCTACCGAGAAGCGCTACCGACGAAGAATTTCTGATTAATTTAAAAATCAACCGAAAGAGATAGAGCCGTGGTTTATTAAGCAAAAGTGCTTCAAATACGCTCCTATAACTCAATCTAACATATAACAGGTACCTCGTCGGTGAAAATAATTACAGTTCGGACTTAGATTTTTTCTTACCGAGTGGCTACCGTGAAGAGTCGCCGACGACGACTTTAGAAATTATTTAAAAATCAACCGTAAGAGATGGAGCCGTGGTTTATTAAGCAAAAGTGCGTCAAATACGCTCCCATAACCGAACATAACATTTAAAAGATACGTCGTCGGTGAAAATATTTTCAATTCGGACTTAGTCTCTGTACGGAGAGGCTACCGAGAAGCGCTACCGACGAAGACTTTCTGATTAATTTAAAAATCAACCGTAAGAGATAGAGCCGTGGTTTACTAAGCAAAAGTGCTTCAAATGCGCTCCTATAACTCAATCTAACATATAAAAGGTACCTCGTCGGTGAAAATAATTACAGTTCGGACTTAGATTTTTTCCTACCGAGTGGCTACCGTGAAGAGTCGCCGACGACGACTTTAGAAATTATTTAAAAATCAACCGTAAGAGATGGAGCCGTGGTTTATTAAGCAAAAGTGCGTCAAATACGCTCCCATAACCGAACATAACATTTAAAAGATACGTCGTCGGTGAAAATATTTTCAATTCGGACTTAGTCTCTGTACGGAGAGGCTACCGAGAAGCGCTACCGACGAAGACTTTCTGATTAATTTAAAAATCAACCGTAAGAGATAGAGCCGTGGTTTACTAAGCAAAAGTGCTTCAAATGCGCTCCTATAACTCAATCTAACATATAAAAGGTACCTCGTCGGTGAAAATAATTACAGTTCGGACATAGATTTTTTCCTACCGAGTGGCTACCGTGAAGAGTCGCCGACGACGACTTTAGAAATTATTTAAAAATCAACCGTAAGAGATGGAGCCGTTGTTTATTAAGCAAAAGTGCGTCAAATACGCTCCCATAACCGAACATAACATTTAAAAGATACGTCGTCGGTGAAAATATTTTCAATTCGGACTTAGTCTCTGTACTGAGAGGCTACCGAGAAGCGCTACCGACGAAGACTTTCTGATTAATTTAAAAATCAACCGAAAGAGATAGAGCCGTGGTTTATTAAGCAAAAGTGCTGCAAATACGCTCCTATAACTCAATCTAACATATAAAAGGTACCTCGTCGGTGAAAATAATTACAGTTCGGACTTAGATTTTTTCCTACCGAGTGGCTACCGTGAAGAGTCGCCGACGACGACTTTAGAAATTATTTAAAAATCAACCGTAAGAGATAGAGCCGAGGTTTATTAAGCAAAAGTGCGTCAAATACGCTCCCATAACGGAACATAACATTTAAAAGATACGTCGTGGATGAAAATATTTTCAATTCGGACTTAGTCTCTGTACGGAGAGGCTATCGAGAAGCGCTACCGACGAAGACTTTCTGATTAATTTAAAAATCAACCGTAAGAGATAGAGCCGTGGTTTACTAAGCAAAAGTGCTTCAAATACGCTCCTATAACTCAATCTAACATATAAAAGGTACCTCGTCGGTGAAAATAATTACAGTTCGGACTTAGATTTTTTCCTACCGAGTGGCTACCGTGAAGAGTCGCCGACGACGACTTTAGAAATTATTTAAAAATCAACCGTAAGAGATAGAGCCGAGGTTTATTAAGCAAAAGTGCGTCAAATACGCTCCCACAACGGAACATAACATTTAAAAGATACGTCGTGGATGAAAATATTTTCAATTCGGACTTAGTCTCTGTACGGAGAGGCTACCGAGAAGCGCTACCGACGAAGACTTTCTGATTAATTTAAAAATCAACCGTAAGAGATAGAGCCGTGGTTTACTAAGCAAAAGTGCTTCAAATGCGCTCCTATAACTCAATCTAACATATAAAAGGTACCTCGTCGGTGAAAATAATTACAGTTCGGACTTAGATTTTTTCCTACCGAGTGGCTACCGTGAAGAGTCGCCGACGACGACTTTAGAAATTATTTAAAAATCAACCGTAAGAGATGGAGCCGTGGTTTATTAAGCAAAAGTGCGTCAAATACGCTCCCATAACCGAACATAACATTTAAAAGATACGTCGTCGGTGAAAATATTTTCAATTCGGACTTAGTCTCTGTACTGAGAGGCTACCGAGAAGCGCTACCGACGAAGACTTTCTGATTAATTTAAAAATCAACCGAAAGAGATAGAGCCGTGGTTTATTAAGCAAAAGTGCTGCAAATACGCTCCTATAACTCAATCTAACATATAAAAGGTACCTCGTCGGTGAAAATAATTACAGTTCGGACTTAGATTTTTTCCTACCGAGTGGCTACCGTGAAGAGTCGCCGACGACGACTTTAGAAATTATTTAAAAATCAACCGTAAGAGATAGAGCCGGGGTTTATTAAGCAAAAGTGCGTCAAATACGCTCCCATAACGGAACATAACATTTAAAAGATACGTCGTGGATGAAAATATTTTCAATTCGGACTTAGTCTCTGTACGGAGAGGCTACCGAGAAGCGCTACCGACGAAGACTTTCTGATTAATTTAAAAATCAACCGTAAGAGATAGAGCCGTGGTTTACTAAGCAAAAGTGCTTCAAATACGCTCCTATAACTCAATCTAACATATAAAAGGTACCTCGTCGGTGAAAATAATTACAGTTCGGACTTAGATTTTTTCCTACCGAGTGGCTACCGTGAAGAGTCGCCGACGACGACTTTAGAAATTATTTAAAAATCAACCGTAAGAGATAGAGCCGTGGTTTATTAAGCAAAAGTGCGTCACATACGCTCCCATAACGGAACACAACATTTAAAAGATACGTCGTCGGTGAAAATATTTTCAATTCGGACTTAGTCTCTGTACGGAGAGGCTACCGAGAAGCGCTACCGACGAAGAATTTCTGATTAATTTAAAAATCAACCGAAAGAGATAGAGCCGTGGTTTATTAAGCAAAAGTGCTTCAAATACGCTCCTATAACTCAATCTAACATATAACAGGTACCTCGTCGGTGAAAATAATTACAGTTCGGACTTAGATTTTTTCTTACCGAGTGGCTACCGTGAAGAGTCGCCGACGACGACTTTAGAAATTATTTAAAAATCAACCGTAAGAGATGGAGCCGTGGTTTATTAAGCAAAAGTGCGTCAAATACGCTCCCATAACCGAACATAACATTTAAAAGATACGTCGTCGGTGAAAATATTTTCAATTCGGACTTAGTCTCTGTACGGAGAGGCTACCGAGAAGCGCTACCGACGAAGACTTTCTGATTAATTTAAAAATCAACCGTAAGAGATAGAGCCGTGGTTTACTAAGCAAAAGTGCTTCAAATGCGCTCCTATAACTCAATCTAACATATAAAAGGTACCTCGTCGGTGAAAATAATTACAGTTCGGACTTAGATTTTTTCCTACCGAGTGGCTACCGTGAAGAGTCGCCGACAACGACTTTAGAAATTATTTAAAAATCAACCGTAAGAGATGGAGCCGTGGTTTATTAAGCAAAAGTGCGTCAAATACGCTCCCATAACCGAACATAACATTTAAAAGATACGTCGTCGGTGAAAATATTTTCAATTCGGACTTAGTCTCTGTACTGAGAGGCTACCGAGAAGCGCTACCGACGAAGACTTTCTGATTAATTTAAAAATCAACCGAAAGAGATAGAGCCGTGGTTTATTAAGCAAAAGTGCTGCAAATACGCTCCTATAACTCAATCTAACATATAAAAGGTACCTCGTCGGTGAAAATAATTACAGTTCGGACTTAGATTTTTTCCTACCGAGTGGCTACCGTGAAGAGTCGCCGACGACGACTTTAGAAATTATTTAAAAATCAACCGTAAGAGATAGAGCCGAGGTTTATTAAGCAAAAGTGCGTCAAATACGCTCCCATAACGGAACATAACATTTAAAAGATACGTCGTGGATGAAAATATTTTCAATTCGGACTTAGTCTCTGTACGGAGAGGCTACCGAGAAGCGCTACCGACGAAGACTTTCTGATTAATTTAAAAATCAACCGTAAGAGATAGAGCCGTGGTTTACTAAGCAAAAGTGCTTCAAATACGCTCCTATAACTCAATCTAACATATAAAAGGTACCTCGTCGGTGAAAATAATTACAGTTCGGACTTAGATTTTTTCCTACCGAGTGGCTACCGTGAAGAGTCGCCGACGACGACTTTAGAAATTATTTAAAAATCAACCGTAAGAGATAGAGCCGAGGTTTATTAAGCAAAAGTGCGTCAAATACGCTCCCATAACGGAACATAACATTTAAAAGATACGTCGTGGATGAAAATATTTTCAATTCGGACTTAGTCTCTGTACGGAGAGGCTACCGAGAAGCGCTACCGACGAAGACTTTCTGATTAATTTAAAAATCAACCGTAAGAGATAGAGCCGTGGTTTACTAAGCAAAAGTGCTTCAAATACGCTCCTATAACTCAATCTAACATATAAAAGGTACCTCGTCGGTGAAAATAATTACAGTTCGGACTTAGATTTTTTCCTACCGAGTGGCTACCGTGAAGAGTCGCCGACGACGACTTTAGAAATTATTTAAAAATCAACCGTAAGAGATAGAGCCGTGGTTTATTAAGCAAAAGTGCGTCACATACGCTCCCATAACGGAACACAACATTTAAAAGATACGTCGTCGGTGAAAATATTTTCAATTCGGACTTAGTCTCTGTACGGAGAGGCTACCGAGAAGCGCTACCGACGAAGAATTTCTGATTAATTTAAAAATCAACCGAAAGAGATAGAGCCGTGGTTTATTAAGCAAAAGTGCTTCAAATACGCTCCTATAACTCAATCTAACATATAAAAGGTACCTCGTCGGTGAAAATAATTACAGTTCGGACTTAGATTTTTTCCTACCGAGTGGCTACCGTGAAGAGTCGCCGACGACGACTTTAGAAATTATTTAAAAATCAACCGTAAGAGATGGAGCCGTGGTTTATTAAGCAAAAGTGCGTCAAATACGCTCCCATAACCGAACATAACATTTAAAAGATACGTCGTCGGTGAAAATATTTTCAATTCGGACTTAGTCTCTGTACGGAGAGGCTACCGAGAAGCACTACCGACGAAGAATTTCTGATTAATTTAAAAATCAACCGAAAGAGATAGAGCCGTGGTTTATTAAGCAAAAGTGCTTCAAATGCGCTCCTATAACTCAATCTAACATATAAAAGGTACCTCGTCGGTGAAAATAATTACAGTTCGGACTTAGATTTTTTCCTACCGAGTGGCTACCGTGAAGAGTCGCCGACAACGACTTTAGAAATTATTTAAAAATCAACCGTAAGAGATGGAGCCGTGGTTTATTAAGCAAAAGTGCGTCAAATACGCTCCCATAACCGAACATAACATTTAAAAGATACGTCGTCGGTGAAAATATTTCCAATTCGGACTTAGTCTCTGTACTGAGAGGCTACCGAGAAGCGCTACCGACGAAGACTTTCTGATTAATTTAAAAATCAACCGTAAGAGATAGAGCCGTGGTTTACTAAGCAAAAGTGCTTCAAATACGCTCCTATAACTCAATCTAACATATAAAAGGTACCTCGTCGGTGAAAATAATTACAGTTCGGACTTAGATTTTTTCCTACCGAGTGGCTACCGTGAAGAGTCGCCGACGACGACTTTAGAAATTATTTAAAAATCAACCGTAAGAGATAGAGCCGAGGTTTATTAAGCAAAAGTGCGTCAAATACGCTCCCATAACGGAACATAACATTTAAAAGATACGTCGTGGATGAAAATATTTTCAATTCGGACTTAGTCTCTGTACGGAGAGGCTACCGAGAAGCGCTACCGACGAAGACTTTCTGATTAATTTAAAAATCAACCGTAAGAGATAGAGCCGTGGTTTACTAAGCAAAAGTGCTTCAAATACGCTCCTATAACTCAATCTAACATATAAAAGGTACCTCGTCGGTGAAAATAATTACAGTTCGGACTTAGATTTTTTCCTACCGAGTGGCTACCGTGAAGAGTCGCCGACGACGACTTTAGAAATTATTTAAAAATCAACCGTAAGAGATAGAGCCGTGGTTTATTAAGCAAAAGTGCGTCACATACGCTCCCATAACGGAACACAACATTTAAAAGATACGTCGTCGGTGAAAATATTTTCAATTCGGACTTAGTCTCTGTACGGAGAGGCTACCGAGAAGCGCTACCGACGAAGAATTTCTGATTAATTTAAAAATCAACCGAAAGAGATAGAGCCGTGGTTTATTAAGCAAAAGTGCTTCAAATACGCTCCTATAACTCAATCTAACATATAAAAGGTACCTCGTCGGTGAAAATAATTACAGTTCGGACTTAGATTTTTTCCTACCGAGTGGCTACCGTGAAGAGTCGCCGACGACGACTTTAGAAATTATTTAAAAATCAACCGTAAGAGATGGAGCCGTGGTTTATTAAGCAAAAGTGCGTCAAATACGCTCCCATAACCGAACATAACATTTAAAAGATACGTCGTCGGTGAAAATATTTTCAATTCGGACTTAGTCTCTGTACGGAGAGGCTACCGAGAAGCGCTACCGACGAAGACTTTCTGATTAATTTAAAAATCAACCGTAAGAGATAGAGCCGTGGTTTACTAAGCAAAAGTGCTTCAAATGCGCTCCTATAACTCACTCTAACATATAAAAGGTACCTCGTCGGTGAAAATAATTACAGTTCGGACTTAGATTTTTTCCTACCGAGTGGCTACCGTGAAGAGTCGCCGACGACGACTATAGAAATTATTTAAAAATCAACCGTAATAGATAGAGCCGTGGTTTATTAAGCAAAAGTGCGTCACATACGCTCCCATAACGGAACACAACATTTAAAAGATACGTCGTCGGTGAAAATATTTTCAATTCGGACTTAGTCTCTGTACGGAGAGGCTACCGAGAAGCGCTACCGACGAAGAATTTCTGATTAATTTAAAAATCAACCGAAAGAGATAGAGCCGTGGTTTATTAAGCAAAAGTGCTTCAAATACGCTCCTATAACTCAATCTAACATATAAAAGGTACCTCGTCGGTGAAAATAATTACAGTTCGGACTTAGATTTTTTCCTACCGAGTGGCTACCGTGAAGAGTCGCCGACGACGACTTTAGAAATTATTTAAAAATCAACCGTAAGAGATGGAGCCGTGGTTTATTAAGCAAAAGTGCGTCAAATACGCTCCCATAACCGAACATAACATTTAAAAGATACGTCGTCGGTGAAAATATTTTCAATTCGGACTTAGTCTCTGTACGGAGAGGCTACCGAGAAGCGCTACCGACGAAGAATTTCTGATTAATTTAAAAATCAACCGAAAGAGATAGAGCCGTGGTTTATTAAGCAAAAGTGCTTCGAATGCGCTCCTATAACTCAATCTAACATATAAAAGGTACCTCGTCGGTGAAAATAATTACAGTTCGGACTTAGATTTTTTCCTACCGAGTGGCTACCGTGAAGAGTCGCCGACGACGACTTTAGAAATTATTTAAAAATCAACCGTAAGAGATGGAGCCGTGGTTTATTAAGCAAAAGTGCGTCAAATACGCTCCCATAACCGAACATAACATTTAAAAGATACGTCGTCGGTGAAAATATTTCCAATTCGGACTTAGTCTCTGTACTGAGAGGCTACCGAGAAGCGCTACCGACGAAGACTTTCTGATTAATTTAAAAATCAACCGTAAGAGATAGAGCCGTGGTTTACTAAGCAAAAGTGCTTCAAATACGCTCCTATAACTCAATCTAACATATAAAAGGTACCTCGTCGGTGAAAATAATTACAGTTCGGACTTAGATTTTTTCCTACCGAGTGGCTACCGTGAAGAGTCGCCGACGACGACTTTAGAAATTATTTAAAAATCAACCGTAAGAGATAGAGCCGAGGTTTATTAAGCAAAAGTGCGTCAAATACGCTCCCATAACGGAACATAACATTTAAAAGATACGTCGTGGATGAAAATATTTTCAATTCGGACTTAGTCTCTTTACGGAGAGGCTACCGAGAAGCGCTACCGACGAAGACTTTCTGATTAATTTAAAAATCAACCGTAAGAGATAGAGCCGTGGTTTACTAAGCAAAAGTGCTTCAAATACGCTCCTATAACTCAATCTAACATATAAAAGGTACCTCGTCGGTGAAAATAATTACAGTTCGGACTTAGATTTTTTCCTACCGAGTGGCTACCGTGAAGAGTCGCCGACGACGACTTTAGAAATTATTTAAAAATCAACCGTAAGAGATGGAGCCGTGGTTTATTAAGCAAAAGTGCGTCAAATACGCTCCCATAACCGAACATAACATTTAAAAGATACGTCGTCGGTGAAAATATTTTCAATTCGGACTTAGTCTCTGTACGGAGAGGCTACCGAGAAGCGCTACCGACGAAGAATTTCTGATTAATTTAAAAATCAACCGAAAGAGATAGAGCCGTGGTTTATTAAGCAAAAGTGCTTCAAATACGCTCCTATAACTCAATCTAACATATAACAGGTACCTCGTCGGTGAAAATAATTACAGTTCGGACTTAGATTTTTTCTTACCGAGTGGCTACCGTGAAGAGTCGCCGACGACGACTTTAGAAATTATTTAAAAATCAACCGTAAGAGATAGAGCCGAGGTTTATTAAGCAAAAGTGCGTCAAATACGCTCCCATAACGGAACATAACATTTAAAAGATACGTCGTGGATGAAAATATTTTCAATTCGGACTTAGTCTCTGTACGGAGAGGCTACCGAGAAGCGCTACCGACGAAGACTTTCTGATTAATTTAAAAATCAACCGTAAGAGATAGAGCCGTGGTTTACTAAGCAAAAGTGCTTCAAATACGCTCCTATAACTCAATCTAACATATAAAAGGTACCTCGTCGGTGAAAATAATTACAGTTCGGACTTAGATTTTTTCCTACCGAGTGGCTACCGTGAAGAGTCGCCGACGACGACTTTAGAAATTATTTAAAAATCAACCGTAAGAGATAGAGCCGAGGTTTATTAAGCAAAAGTGCGTCAAATACGCTCCCATAACGGAACATAACATTTAAAAGATACGTCGTGGATGAAAATATTTTCAATTCGGACTTAGTCTCTGTACGGAGAGGCTACCGAGAAGCGCTACCGACGAAGACTTTCTGATTAATTTAAAAATCAACCGTAAGAGATAGAGCCGTGGTTTACTAAGCAAAAGTGCTTCAAATGCGCTCCTATAACTCAATCTAACATATAAAAGGTACCTCGTCGGTTAAAATAATTACAGTTCGGACTTAGATTTTTTCCTACCGAGTGGCTACCGTGAAGAGTCGCCGACGACGACTTTAGAAATTATTTAAAAATCAACCGTAAGAGATAGAGCCGTGGTTTATTACGCAAAAGTGCGTCAAATACGCTCCCATAACGGAACATAACATTTAAAAGATACGTCGTGGATGAAAATATTTTCAATTCGGACTTAGTCTCTGTACGGAGAGGCTACCGAGAAGCGCTACCGACGAAGACTTTCTGATTAATTTAAAAATCAACCGTAAGAGATAGAGCCGTGGTTTACTAAGCAAAAGTGCTTCAAATGCGCTCCTATAACTCAATCTAACATATAAAAGGTACCTCGTCGGTTAAAATAATTACAGTTCGGACTTAGATTTTTTCCTACCGAGTGGCTACCGTGAAGAGTCGCCGACGACGACTTTAGAAATTATTTAAAAATCAACCGTAAGAGATAGAGCCGTGGTTTATTACGCAAAAGTGCGTCACATACGCTCCCATAACGGAACACAACATTTAAAAGATACGTCGTCGGTGAAAATATTTTCAATTCGGACTTAGTCTCTGTACGGAGAGGCTACCGAGAAGCGCTACCGACGAAGAATTTCTGATTAATTTAAAAATCAACCGAAAGAGATAGAGCCGTGGTTTATTAAGCAAAAGTGCTTCAAATACGCTCCTATAACTCAATCTAACATATAAAAGGTACCTCGTCGGTGAAAATAATTACAGTTCGGACTTAGATTTTTTCCTACCGAGTGGCTACCGTGAAGAGTCGCCGACGACGACTTTAGAAATTATTTAAAAATCAACCGTAAGAGATGGAGCCGTGGTTTATTAAGCAAAAGTGCGTCAAATACGCTCCCATAACCGAACATAACATTTAAAAGATACGTCGTCGGTGAAAATATTTTCAATTCGGACTTAGTCTCTGTACGGAGAGGCTACCGAGAAGCGCTACCGACGAAGAATTTCTGATTAATTTAAAAATCAACCGAAAGAGATAGAGCCGTGGTTTATTAAGCAAAAGTGCTTCAAATGCGCTCCTATAACTCAATCTAACATATAAAAGGTACCTCGTCGGTGAAAATAATTACAGTTCGGACTTAGATTTTTTCCTACCGAGTGGCTACCGTGAAGAGTCGCCGACGACGACTTTAGAAATTATTTAAAAATCAACCGTAAGAGATGGAGCCGTGGTTTATTAAGCAAAAGTGCGTCAAATACGCTCCCATAACCGAACATAACATTTAAAAGATACGTCGTCGGTGAAAATATTTTCAATTCGGACTTAGTCTCTGTACTGAGAGGCTACCGAGAAGCGCTACCGACGAAGACTTTCTGATTAATTTAAAAATCAACCGAAAGAGATAGAGCCGTGGTTTATTAAGCAAAAGTGCTGCAAATACGCTCCTATAACTCAATCTAACATATAAAAGGTACCTCGTCGGTGAAAATAATTACAGTTCGGACTTAGATTTTTTCCTACCGAGTGGCTACCGTGAATAGTCGCCGACGACGACTTTAGAAATTATTTAAAAATCAACCGTAAGAAATGGAGCCGTGGTTTATTAAGCAAAAGTGCGTCAAATACGCTCCCATAACCGAACATAACATTTAAAAGATACGTCGTCGGTGAAAATATTTTCAATTCGGACTTAGTCTCTGTACGGAGAGGCTACCGAGAAGCGCTACCGACGAAGACTTTCTGATTAATTTAAAAATCAACCGTAAGAGATAGAGCCGTGGTTTACTAAGCAAAAGTGCTTCAAATGCGCTCCTATAACTCAATCTAACATATAAAAGGTACCTCGTCGGTTAAAATAATTACAGTTCGGACTTAGATTTTTTCCTACCGAGTGGCTACCGTGAAGAGTCGCCGACGACGACTTTAGAAATTATTAAAAAATCAACCGTAAGAGATAGAGCCGTGGTTTATTACGCAAAAGTGCGTCACATACGCTCCCATAACGGAACACAACATTTAAAAGATACGTCGTCGGTGAAAATATTTTCAATTCGGACTTAGTCTCTGTACGGAGAGGCTACCGAGAAGCGCTACCGACGAAGAATTTCTGATTAATTTAAAAATCAACCGAAAGAGATAGAGCCGTGGTTTATTAAGCAAAAGTGCTTCAAATACGCTCCTATAACTCAATCTAACATATAAAAGGTACCTCGTCGGTGAAAATAATTACAGTTCGGACTTAGATTTTTTCCTACCGAGTGGCTACCGTGAAGAGTCGCCGACGACGACTTTAGAAATTATTTAAAAATCAACCGTAAGAGATGGAGCCGTGGTTTATTAAGCAAAAGTGCGCCAAATACGCTCCCATAACCGAACATAACATTTAAAAGATACGTCGTCGGTGAAAATATTTTCAATTCGGACTTAGTCTCTGTACGGAGAGGCTACCGAGAAGCGCTACCGACGAAGAATTTCTGATTAATTTAAAAATCAACCGAAAGAGATAGAGCCGTGGTTTATTAAGCAAAAGTGCTTCAAATGCGCTCCTATAACTCAATCTAACATATAAAAGGTACCTCGTCGGTGAAAATAATTACAGTTCGGACTTAGATTTTTTCCTACCGAGTGGCTACCGTGAAGAGTCGCCGACGACGACTTTAGAAATTATTTAAAAATCAACCGTAAGAGATGGAGCCGTGGTTTATTAAGCAAAAGTGCGTCAAATACGCTCCCATAACCGAACATAACATTTAAAAGATACGTCGTCGGTGAAAATATTTTCAATTCGGACTTAGTCTCTGTACTGAGAGGCTACCGAGAAGCGCTACCGACGAAGACTTTCTGATTAATTTAAAAATCAACCGAAAGAGATAGAGCCGTGGTTTATTAAGCAAAAGTGCTGCAAATACGCTTATATAACTCAATCTAACATATAAAAGGTACCTCGTCGGTGAAAATAATTACAGTTCGGACTTAGATTTTTTCCTACCGAGTGGCTACCGTGAAGAGTCGCCGACGACGACTTTAGAAATTATTTAAAAATCAACCGTAAGAGATGGAGCCGTGGTTTATTAAGCAAAAGTGCGTCAAATACGCTCCCATAACCGAACATAACATTTAAAAGATACGTCGTCGGTGAAAATATTTTCAATTCGGACTTAGTCTTTGTACAGAGAGGCTACCGAGAAGCGCTACCGACGAAGACTTTCTGATTAATTTAAAAATCAACCGTAAGAGATAGAGCCGTGGTTTACTAAGCAAAAGTGCTTCAAATTCGCTCCCATAACTCACTCTAACATATAAAAGGTACCTCGTCGGTAAAAATAATTACAGTTCGGACTTAGATTTTTTCCTACCGAGTGGCTACCGTGAAGAGTCGCCGACGACGACTTTAGAAATTATTTAAAAATCAACCGTAAGAGATAGAGCCGTGGTTTATTAAGCAAAAGTGCGTCACATACGCTCCCATAACGGAACACAACATTTAAAAGATACGTCGTCGGTGAAAATATTTTCAATTCGGACTTAGTCTCTGTACGGAGAGGCTACCGAGAAGCGCTACCGACGAAGAATTTCTGATTAATTTAAAAATCAACCGAAAGAGATAGAGCCGTGGTTTATTAAGCAAAAGTGCTGCAAATACGCTTATATAACTCAATCTAACATATAAAAGGTACCTCGTCGGTGAAAATAATTACAGTTCGGACTTAGATTTTTTCCTACCGAGTGGCTACCGTGAAGAGTCGCCGACGACGACTTTAGAAATTATTTAAAAATCAACCGTAAGAGATGGAGCCGTGGTTTATTAAGCAAAAGTGCGTCAAATACGCTCCCATAACCGAACATAACATTTAAAAGATACGTCGTCGGTGAAAATATTTTCAATTCGGACTTAGTCTTTGTACAGAGAGGCTACCGAGAAGCGCTACCGACGAAGACTTTCTGATTAATTTAAAAATCAACCGTAAGAGATAGAGCCGTGGTTTACTAAGCAAAAGTGCTTCAAATTCGCTCCCATAACTCACTCTAACATATAAAAGGTACCTCGTCGGTAAAAATAATTACAGTTCGGACTTAGATTTTTTCCTACCGAGTGGCTACCGTGAAGAGTCGCCGACGACGACTTTAGAAATTATTTAAAAATCAACCGTAAGAGATAGAGCCGTGGTTTATTAAGCAAAAGTGCGTCACATACGCTCCCATAACGGAACACAACATTTAAAAGATACGTCGTCGGTGAAAATATTTTCAATTCGGACTTAGTCTCTGTACGGAGAGGCTACCGAGAAGCGCTACCGACGAAGAATTTCTGATTAATTTAAAAATCAACCGAAAGAGATAGAGCCGTGGTTTATTAAGCAAAAGTGCTTCAAATACGCTCCTATAACTCAATCTAACATATAACAGGTACCTCGTCGGTGAAAATAATTACAGTTCGGACTTAGATTTTTTCCTACCGAGTGGCTAGCGTGAAGAGTCGCCGACGACGACTTTAGAAATTATTTAAAAATCAACCGTAAGAGATGGAGCCGTGGTTTATTAAGCAAAAGTGCGTCAAATACGCTCCCATAACCGAACATAACATTTAAAAGATACGTCGTCGGTGAAAATATTTTCAATTCGGACTTAGTCTCTGTACGGAGAGGCTACCGAGAAGCGCTACCGACGAAGACTTTCTGATTAATTTAAAAATCAACCGTAAGAGATAGAGCCGTGGTTTACTAAGCAAAAGTGCTTCAAATGCGCTCCTATAACTCAATCTAACATATAAAAGGTACCTCGTCGGTTAAAATAATTACAGTTCGGACTTAGATTTTTTCCTACCGAGTGGCTACCGTGAAGAGTCGCCGACGACGACTTTAGAAATTATTTAAAAATCAACCGTAAGAGATAGAGCCGTGGTTTATTACGCAAAAGTGCGTCACATACGCTCCCATAACGGAACACAACATTTAAAAGATACGTCGTCGGTGAAAATATTTTCAATTCGGACTTAGTCTCTGTACGGAGAGGCTACCGAGAAGCGCTACCGACGAAGAATTTCTGATTAATTTAAAAATCAACCGAAAGAGATAGAGCCGTGGTTTATTAAGCAAAAGTGCTTCAAATACGCTCCTATAACTCAATCTAACATATAAAAGGTACCTCGTCGGTGAAAATAATTACAGTTCGGACTTAGATTTTTTCCTACCGAGTGGCTACCGTGAAGAGTCGCCGACGACGACTTTAGAAATTATTTAAAAATCAACCGTAAGAGATGGAGCCGTGGTTTATTAAGCAAAAGTGCGTCAAATACGCTCCCATAACCGAACATAACATTTAAAAGATACGTCGTCGGTGAAAATATTTTCAATTCGGACTTAGTCTCTGTACGGAGAGGCTACCGAGAAGCGCTACCGACGAAGAATTTCTGATTAATTTAAAAATCAACCGAAAGAGATAGAGCCGTGGTTTATTAAGCAAAAGTGCTTCAAATGCGCTCCTATAACTCAATCTAACATATAAAAGGTACCTCGTCGGTGAAAATAATTACAGTTCGGACTTAGATTTTTTCCTACCGAGTGGCTACCGTGAAGAGTCGCCGACGACGACTTTAGAAATTATTTAAAAATCAACCGTAAGAGATGGAGCCGTGGTTTATTAAGCAAAAGTGCGTCAAATACGCTCCCATAACCGAACATAACATTTAAAAGATACGTCGTCGGTGAAAATATTTTCAATTCGGACTTAGTCTCTGTACTGAGAGGCTACCGAGAAGCGCTACCGACGAAGACTTTCTGATTAATTTAAAAATCAACCGAAAGAGATAGAGCCGTGGTTTATTAAGCAAAAGTGCTGCAAATACGCTCCTATAACTCAATCTAACATATAAAAGGTACCTCGTCGGTGAAAATAATTACAGTTCGGACTTAGATTTTTTCCTACCGAGTGGCTACCGTGAAGAGTCGCCGACGACGACTTTAGAAATTATTTAAAAATCAACCGTAAGAGATGGAGCCGTGGTTTATTAAGCAAAAGTGCGTCAAATACGCTCCCATAACCGAACATAACATTTAAAAGATACGTCGTCGGTGAAAATATTTTCAATTCGGACTTAGTCTCTGTACTGAGAGGCTACCGAGAAGCGCTACCGACGAAGACTTTCTGATTAATTTAAAAATCAACCGAAAGAGATAGAGCCGTGGTTTATTAAGCAAAAGTGCTGCAAATACGCTTATATAACTCAATCTAACATATAAAAGGTACCTCGTCGGTGAAAATAATTACAGTTCGGACTTAGATTTTTTCCTACCGAGTGGCTACCGTGAAGAGTCGCCGACGACGACTTTAGAAATTATTTAAAAATCAACCGTAAGAGATGGAGCCGTGGTTTATTAAGCAAAAGTGCGTCAAATACGCTCCCATAACCGAACATAACATTTAAAAGATACGTCGTCGGTGAAAATATTTTCAATTCGGACTTAGTCTTTGTACAGAGAGGCTACCGAGAAGCGCTACCGACGAAGACTTTCTGATTAATTTAAAAATCAACCGTAAGAGATAGAGCCGTGGTTTACTAAGCAAAAGTGCTTCAAATTCGCTCCCATAACTCACTCTAACATATAAAAGGTACCTCGTCGGTGAAAATAATTACAGTTCGGACTTAGATTTTTTCCTACCGAGTGGCTACCGTGAAGAGTCGCCGACGACGACTTTAGAAATTATTTAAAAATCAACCGTAAGAGATGGAGCCGTGGTTTATTAAGCAAAAGTGCGTCAAATACGCTCCCATAACCGAACATAACATTTAAAAGATACGTCGTCGGTGAAAATATTTTCAATTCGGACTTAGTCTCTGTACTGAGAGGCTACCGAGAAGCGCTACCGACGAAGACTTTCTGATTAATTTAAAAATCAACCGAAAGAGATAGAGCCGTGGTTTATTAAGCAAAAGTGCTGCAAATACGCTTATATAACTCAATCTAACATATAAAAGGTACCTCGTCGGTGAAAATAATTACAGTTCGGACTTAGATTTTTTCCTACCGAGTGGCTACCGTGAAGAGTCGCCGACGACGACTTTAGAAATTATTTAAAAATCAACCGTAAGAGATGGAGCCGTGGTTTATTAAGCAAAAGTGCGTCAAATACGCTCCCATAACCGAACATAACATTTAAAAGATACGTCGTCGGTGAAAATATTTTCAATCCGGACTTAGTCTTTGTACAGAGAGGCTACCGAGAAGCGCTACCGACGAAGACTTTCTGATTAATTTAAAAATCAACCGTAAGAGATAGAGCCGTGGTTTACTAAGCAAAAGTGCTTCAAATTCGCTCCCATAACTCACTCTAACATATAAAAGGTACCTCGTCGGTAAAAATAATTACAGTTCGGACTTAGATTTTTTCCTACCGAGTGGCTACCGTGAAGAGTCGCCGACGACGACTTTAGAAATTATTTAAAAATCAACCGTAAGAGATAGAGCCGTGGTTTATTAAGCAAAAGTGCGTCACATACGCTCCCATAACGGAACACAACATTTAAAAGATACGTCGTCGGTGAAAATATTTTCAATTCGGACTTAGTCTCTGTACGGAGAGGCTACCGAGAAGCGCTACCGACGAAGAATTTCTGATTAATTTAAAAATCAACCGAAAGAGATAGAGCCGTGGTTTATTAAGCAAAAGTGCTTCAAATACGCTCCTATAACTCAATCTAACATATAACAGGTACCTCGTCGGTGAAAATAATTACAGTTCGGACTTAGATTTTTTCCTACCGAGTGGCTACCGTGAAGAGTCGCCGACGACGACTTTAGAAATTATTTAAAAATCAACCGTAAGAGATGGAGCCGTGGTTTATTAAGCAAAAGTGCGTCAAATACGCTCCCATAACCGAACATAACATTTAAAAGATACGTCGTCGGTGAAAATATTTTCAATTCGGACTTAGTCTCTGTACGGAGAGGCTACCGAGAAGCGCTACCGACGAAGACTTTCTGATTAATTTAAAAATCAACCGTAAGAGATAGAGCCGTGGTTTACTAAGCAAAAGTGCTTCAAATGCGCTCCTATAACTCAATCTAACATATAAAAGGTACCTCGTCGGTTAAAATAATTACAGTTCGGACTTAGATTTTTTCCTACCGAGTGGCTACCGTGAAGAGTCGCCGACGACGACTTTAGAAATTATTTAAAAATCAACCGTAAGAGATAGAGCCGTGGTTTATTACGCAAAAGTGCGTCACATACGCTCCCATAACGGAACACAACATTTAAAAGATACGTCGTCGGTGAAAATATTTTCAATTCGGACTTAGTCTCTGTACGGAGAGGCTACCGAGAAGCGCTACCGACGAAGAATTTCTGATTAATTTAAAAATCAACCGAAAGAGATAGAGCCGTGGTTTATTAAGCAAAAGTGCTGCAAATACGCTTATATAACTCAATCTAACATATAAAAGGTACCTCGTCGGTGAAAATAATTACAGTTCGGACTTAGATTTTTTCCTACCGAGTGGCTACCGTGAAGAGTCGCCGACGACGACTTTAGAAATTATTTAAAAATCAACCGTAAGAGATGGAGCCGTGGTTTATTAAGCAAAAGTGCGTCAAATACGCTCCCATAACCGAACATAACATTTAAAAGATACGTCGTCGGTGAAAATATTTTCAATTCGGACTTAGTCTTTGTACAGAGAGGCTACCGAGAAGCGCTACCGACGAAGACTTTCTGATTAATTTAAAAATCAACCGTAAGAGATAGAGCCGTGGTTTACTAAGCAAAAGTGCTTCAAATTCGCTCCCATAACTCACTCTAACATATAAAAGGTACCTCGTCGGTAAAAATAATTACAGTTCGGACTTAGATTTTTTCCTACCGAGTGGCTACCGTGAAGAGTCGCCGACGACGACTTTAGAAATTATTTAAAAATCAACCGTAAGAGATAGAGCCGTGGTTTATTAAGCAAAAGTGCGTCACATACGCTCCCATAACGGAACACAACATTTAAAAGATACGTCGTCGGTGAAAATATTTTCAATTCGGACTTAGTCTCTGTACGGAGAGGCTACCGAGAAGCGCTACCGACGAAGAATTTCTGATTAATTTAAAAATCAACCGAAAGAGATAGAGCCGTGGTTTATTAAGCAAAAGTGCTTCAAATACGCTCCTATAACTCAATCTAACATATAACAGGTACCTCGTCGGTGAAAATAATTACAGTTCGGACTTAGATTTTTTCCTACCGAGTGGCTACCGTGAAGAGTCGCCGACGACGACTTTAGAAATTATTTAAAAATCAACCGTAAGAGATGGAGCCGTGGTTTATTAAGCAAAAGTGCGTCAAATACGCTCCCATAACCGAACATAACATTTAAAAGATACGTCGTCGGTGAAAATATTTTCAATTCGGACTTAGTCTCTGTACGGAGAGGCTACCGAGAAGCGCTACCGACGAAGACTTTCTGATTAATTTAAAAATCAACCGTAAGAGATAGAGCCGTGGTTTACTAAGCAAAAGTGCTTCAAATGCGCTCCTATAACTCAATCTAACATATAAAAGGTACCTCGTCGGTTAAAATAATTACAGTTCGGACTTAGATTTTTTCCTACCGAGTGGCTACCGTGAAGAGTCGCCGACGACGACTTTAGAAATTATTTAAAAATCAACCGTAAGAGATAGAGCCGTGGTTTATTACGCAAAAGTGCGTCACATACGCTCCCATAACGGAACACAACATTTAAAAGATACGTCGTCGGTGAAAATATTTTCAATTCGGACTTAGTCTCTGTACGGAGAGGCTACCGAGAAGCGCTACCGACGAAGAATTTCTGATTAATTTAAAAATCAACCGAAAGAGATAGAGCCGTGGTTTATTAAGCAAAAGTGCTGCAAATACGCTTATATAACTCAATCTAACATATAAAAGGTACCTCGTCGGTGAAAATAATTACAGTTCGGACTTAGATTTTTTCCTACCGAGTGGCTACCGTGAAGAGTCGCCGACGACGACTTTAGAAATTATTTAAAAATCAACCGTAAGAGATGGAGCCGTGGTTTATTAAGCAAAAGTGCGTCAAATACGCTCCCATAACCGAACATAACATTTAAAAGATACGTCGTCGGTGAAAATATTTTCAATTCGGACTTAGTCTTTGTACAGAGAGGCTACCGAGAAGCGCTACCGACGAAGACTTTCTGATTAATTTAAAAATCAACCGTAAGAGATAGAGCCGTGGTTTACTAAGCAAAAGTGCTTCAAATTCGCTCCCATAACTCACTCTAACATATAAAAGGTACCTCGTCGGTAAAAATAATTACAGTTCGGACTTAGATTTTTTCCTACCGAGTGGCTACCGTGAAGAGTCGCCGACGACGACTTTAGAAATTATTTAAAAATCAACCGTAAGAGATAGAGCCGTGGTTTATTAAGCAAAAGTGCGTCACATACGCTCCCATAACGGAACACAACATTTAAAAGATACGTCGTCGGTGAAAATATTTTCAATTCGGACTTAGTCTCTGTACGGAGAGGCTACCGAGAAGCGCTACCGACGAAGAATTTCTGATTAATTTAAAAATCAACCGAAAGAGATAGAGCCGTGGTTTATTAAGCAAAAGTGCTTCAAATACGCTCCTATAACTCAATCTAACATATAACAGGTACCTCGTCGGTGAAAATAATTACAGTTCGGACTTAGATTTTTTCCTACCGAGTGGCTACCGTGAAGAGTCGCCGACGACGACTTTAGAAATTATTTAAAAATCAACCGTAAGAGATGGAGCCGTGGTTTATTAAGCAAAAGTGCGTCAAATACGCTCCCATAACCGAACATAACATTTAAAAGATACGTCGTCGGTGAAAATATTTTCAATTCGGACTTAGTCTCTGTACGGAGAGGCTACCGAGAAGCGCTACCGACGAAGACTTTCTGATTAATTTAAAAATCAACCGTAAGAGATAGAGCCGTGGTTTACTAAGCAAAAGTGCTTCAAATGCGCTCCTATAACTCAATCTAACATATAAAAGGTACCTCGTCGGTTAAAATAATTACAGTTCGGACTTAGATTTTTTCCTACCGAGTGGCTACCGTGAAGAGTCGCCGACGACGACTTTAGAAATTATTTAAAAATCAACCGTAAGAGATAGAGCCGTGGTTTATTACGCAAAAGTGCGTCACATACGCTCCCATAACGGAACACAACATTTAAAAGATACGTCGTCGGTGAAAATATTTTCAATTCGGACTTAGTCTCTGTACGGAGAGGCTACCGAGAAGCGCTACCGACGAAGAATTTCTGATTAATTTAAAAATCAACCGAAAGAGATAGAGCCGTGGTTTATTAAGCAAAAGTGCTTCAAATACGCTCCTATAACTCAATCTAACATATAAAAGGTACCTCGTCGGTGAAAATAATTACAGTTCGGACTTAGATTTTTTCCTACCGAGTGGCTACCGTGAAGAGTCGCCGACGACGACTTTAGAAATTATTTAAAAATCAACCGTAAGAGATGGAGCCGTGGTTTATTAAGCAAAAGTGCGTCAAATACGCTCCCATAACCGAACATAACATTTAAAAGATACGTCGTCGGTGAAAATATTTTCAATTCGGACTTAGTCTCTGTACGAAGAGGCTACCGAGAAGCGCTACCGACGAAGAATTTCTGATTAATTTAAAAATCAACCGAAAGAGATAGAGCCGTGGTTTATTAAGCAAAAGTGCTTCAAATGCGCTCCTATAACTCAATCTAACATATAAAAGGTACCTCGTCGGTGAAAATAATTACAGTTCGGACTTAGATTTTTTCCTACCGAGTGGCTACCGTGAAGAGTCGCCGACGACGACTTTAGAAATTATTTAAAAATCAACCGTAAGAGATGGAGCCGTGGTTTATTAAGCAAAAGTGCGTCAAATACGCTCCCATAACCGAACATAACATTTAAAAGATACGTCGTCGGTGAAAATATTTTCAATTCGGACTTAGTCTCTGTACTGAGAGGCTACCGAGAAGCGCTACCGACGAAGACTTTCTGATTAATTTAAAAATCAACCGAAAGAGATAGAGCCGTGGTTTATTAAGCAAAAGTGCTGCAAATACGCTCCTATAACTCAATCTAACATATAAAAGGTACCTCGTCGGTGAAAATAATTACAGTTCGGACTTAGATTTTTTCCTACCGAGTGGCTACCGTGAAGAGTCGCCGACGACGACTTTAGAAATTATTTAAAAATCAACCGTAAGAGATGGAGCCGTGGTTTATTAAGCAAAAGTGCGTCAAATACGCTCCCATAACCGAACATAACATTTAAAAGATACGTCGTCGGTGAAAATATTTTCAATTCGGACTTAGTCTCTGTACTGAGAGGCTACCGAGAAGCGCTACCGACGAAGACTTTCTGATTAATTTAAAAATCAACCGAAAGAGATAGAGCCGTGGTTTATTAAGCAAAAGTGCTGCAAATACGCTTATATAACTCAATCTAACATATAAAAGGTACCTCGTCGGTGAAAATAATTACAGTTCGGACTTAGATTTTTTCCTACCGAGTGGCTACCGTGAAGAGTCGCCGACGACGACTTTAGAAATTATTTAAAAATCAACCGTAAGAGATGGAGCCGTGGTTTATTAAGCAAAAGTGCGTCAAATACGCTCCCATAACCGAACATAACATTTAAAAGATACGTCGTCGGTGAAAATATTTTCAATTCGGACTTAGTCTTTGTACAGAGAGGCTACCGAGAAGCGCTACCGACGAAGACTTTCTGATTAATTTAAAAATCAACCGTAAGAGATAGAGCCGTGGTTTACTAAGCAAAAGTGCTTCAAATTCGCTCCCATAACTCACTCTAACATATAAAAGGTACCTCGTCGGTGAAAATAATTACAGTTCGGACTTAGATTTTTTCCTACCGAGTGGCTACCGTGAAGAGTCGCCGACGACGACTTTAGAAATTATTTAAAAATCAACCGTAAGAGATGGAGCCGTGGTTTATTAAGCAAAAGTGCGTCAAATACGCTCCCATATCCGAACATAACATTTAAAAGATACGTCGTCGGTGAAAATATTTTCAATTCGGACTTAGTCTCTGTACTGAGAGGCTACCGAGAAGCGCTACCGACGAAGACTTTCTGATTAATTTAAAAATCAACCGAAAGAGATAGAGCCGTGGTTTATTAAGCAAAAGTGCTGCAAATACGCTTATATAACTCAATCTAACATATAAAAGGTACCTCGTCGGTGAAAATAATTACAGTTCGGACTTAGATTTTTTCCTACCGAGTGGCTACCGTGAAGAGTCGCCGACGACGACTTTAGAAATTATTTAAAAATCAACCGTAAGAGATGGAGCCGTGGTTTATTAAGCAAAAGTGCGTCAAATACGCTCCCATAACCGAACATAACATTTAAAAGATACGTCGTCGGTGAAAATATTTTCAATCCGGACTTAGTCTTTGTACAGAGAGGCTACCGAGAAGCGCTACCGACGAAGACTTTCTGATTAATTTAAAAATCAACCGTAAGAGATAGAGCCGTGGTTTACTAAGCAAAAGTGCTTCAAATTCGCTCCCATAACTCACTCTAACATATAAAAGGTACCTCGTCGGTAAAAATAATTACAGTTCGGACTTAGATTTTTTCCTACCGAGTGGCTACCGTGAAGAGTCGCCGACGACGACTTTAGAAATTATTTAAAAATCAACCGTAAGAGATAGAGCCGTGGTTTATTAAGCAAAAGTGCGTCACATACGCTCCCATAACGGAACACAACATTTAAAAGATACGTCGTCGGTGAAAATATTTTCAATTCGGACTTAGTCTCTGTACGGAGAGGCTACCGAGAAGCGCTACCGACGAAGAATTTCTGATTAATTTAAAAATCAACCGAAAGAGATAGAGCCGTGGTTTATTAAGCAAAAGTGCTTCAAATACGCTCCTATAACTCAATCTAACATATAACAGGTACCTCGTCGGTGAAAATAATTACAGTTCGGACTTAGATTTTTTCCTACCGAGTGGCTACCGTGAAGAGTCGCCGACGACGACTTTAGAAATTATTTAAAAATCAACCGTAAGAGATGGAGCCGTGGTTTATTAAGCAAAAGTGCGTCAAATACGCTCCCATAACCGAACATAACATTTAAAAGATACGTCGTCGGTGAAAATATTTTCAATTCGGACTTAGTCTCTGTACGGAGAGGCTACCGAGAAGCGCTACCGACGAAGACTTTCTGATTAATTTAAAAATCAACCGTAAGAGATAGAGCCGTGGTTTACTAAGCAAAAGTGCTTCAAATGCGCTCCTATAACTCAATCTAACATATAAAAGGTACCTCGTCGGTTAAAATAATTACAGTTCGGACTTAGATTTTTTCCTACCGAGTGGCTACCGTGAAGAGTCGCCGACGACGACTTTAGAAATTATTTAAAAATCAACCGTAAGAGATAGAGCCGTGGTTTATTACGCAAAAGTGCGTCACATACGCTCCCATAACGGAACACAACATTTAAAAGATACGTCGTCGGTGAAAATATTTTCAATTCGGACTTAGTCTCTGTACGGAGAGGCTACCGAGAAGCGCTACCGACGAAGAATTTCTGATTAATTTAAAAATCAACCGAAAGAGATAGAGCCGTGGTTTATTAAGCAAAAGTGCTTCAAATACGCTCCTATAACTCAATCTAACATATAAAAGGTACCTCGTCGGTGAAAATAATTACAGTTCGGACTTAGATTTTTTCCTACCGAGTGGCTACCGTGAAGAGTCGCCGACGACGACTTTAGAAATTATTTAAAAATCAACCGTAAGAGATGGAGCCGTGGTTTATTAAGCAAAAGTGCGTCAAATACGCTCCCATAACCGAACATAACATTTAAAAGATACGTCGTCGGTGAAAATATTTTCAATTCGGACTTAGTCTCTGTACGGAGAGGCTACCGAGAAGCGCTACCGACGAAGAATTTCTGATTAATTTAAAAATCAACCGAAAGAGATAGAGCCGTGGTTTATTAAGCAAAAGTGCTTCAAATACGCTCCTATAACTCAATCTAACATATAACAGGTACCTCGTCGGTGAAAATAATTACAGTTCGGACTTAGATTTTTTCCTACCGAGTGGCTACCGTGAAGAGTCGCCGACGACGACTTTAGAAATTATTTAAAAATCAACCGTAAGAGATGGAGCCGTGGTTTATTAAGCAAAAGTGCGTCAAATACGCTCCCATAACCGAACATAACATTTAAAAGATACGTCGTCGGTGAAAATATTTTCAATTCGGACTTAGTCTCTGTACGGAGAGGCTACCGAGAAGCGCTACCGACGAAGACTTTCTGATTAATTTAAAAATCAACCGTAAGAGATAGAGCCGTGGTTTACTAAGCAAAAGTGCTTCAAATGCGCTCCTATAACTCAATCTAACATATAAAAGGTACCTCGTCGGTTAAAATAATTACAGTTCGGACTTAGATTTTTTCCTACCGAGTGGCTACCGTGAAGAGTCGCCGACGACGACTTTAGAAATTATTTAAAAATCAACCGTAAGAGATAGAGCCGTGGTTTATTACGCAAAAGTGCGTCACATACGCTCCCATAACGGAACACAACATTTAAAAGATACGTCGTCGGTGAAAATATTTTCAATTCGGACTTAGTCTCTGTACGGAGAGGCTACCGAGAAGCGCTACCGACGAAGAATTTCTGATTAATTTAAAAATCAACCGAAAGAGATAGAGCCGTGGTTTATTAAGCAAAAGTGCTTCAAATACGCTCCTATAACTCAATCTAACATATAAAAGGTACCTCGTCGGTGAAAATAATTACAGTTCGGACTTAGATTTTTTCCTACCGAGTGGCTACCGTGAAGAGTCGCCGACGACGACTTTAGAAATTATTTAAAAATCAACCGTAAGAGATGGAGCCGTGGTTTATTAAGCAAAAGTGCGTCAAATACGCTCCCATAACCGAACATAACATTTAAAAGATACGTCGTCGGTGAAAATATTTTCAATTCGGACTTAGTCTCTGTACGGAGAGGCTACCGAGAAGCGCTACCGACGAAGAATTTCTGATTAATTTAAAAATCAACCGAAAGAGATAGAGCCGTGGTTTATTAAGCAAAAGTGCTTCAAATGCGCTCCTATAACTCAATCTAACATATAAAAGGTACCTCGTCGGTGAAAATAATTACAGTTCGGACTTAGATTTTTTCCTACCGAGTGGCTACCGTGAAGAGTCGCCGACGACGACTTTAGAAATTATTTAAAAATCAACCGTAAGAGATGGAGCCGTGGTTTATTAAGCAAAAGTGCGTCAAATACGCTCCCATAACCGAACATAACATTTAAAAGATACGTCGTCGGTGAAAATATTTTCAATTCGGACTTAGTCTCTGTACTGAGAGGCTACCGAGAAGCGCTACCGACGAAGACTTTCTGATTAATTTAAAAATCAACCGAAAGAGATAGAGCCGTGGTTTATTAAGCAAAAGTGCTGCAAATACGCTCCTATAACTCAATCTAACATATAAAAGGTACCTCGTCGGTGAAAATAATTACAGTTCGGACTTAGATTTTTTCCTACCGAGTGGCTACCGTGAAGAGTCGCCGACGACGACTTTAGAAATTATTTAAAAATCAACCGTAAGAGATGGAGCCGTGGTTTATTAAGCAAAAGTGCGTCAAATACGCTCCCATAACCGAACATAACATTTAAAAGATACGTCGTCGGTGAAAATATTTTCAATTCGGACTTAGTCTCTGTACTGAGAGGCTACCGAGAAGCGCTACCGACGAAGACTTTCTGATTAATTTAAAAATCAACCGAAAGAGATAGAGCCGTGGTTTATTAAGCAAAAGTGCTGCAAATACGCTTATATAACTCAATCTAACATATAAAAGGTACCTCGTCGGTGAAAATAATTACAGTTCGGACTTAGATTTTTTCCTACCGAGTGGCTACCGTGAAGAGTCGCCGACGACGACTTTAGAAATTATTTAAAAATCAACCGTAAGAGATGGAGCCGTGGTTTATTAAGCAAAAGTGCGTCAAATACGCTCCCATAACCGAACATAACATTTAAAAGATACGTCGTCGGTGAAAATATTTTCAATTCGGACTTAGTCTTTGTACAGAGAGGCTACCGAGAAGCGCTACCGACGAAGACTTTCTGATTAATTTAAAAATCAACCGTAAGAGATAGAGCCGTGGTTTACTAAGCAAAAGTGCTTCAAATTCGCTCCCATAACTCACTCTAACATATAAAAGGTACCTCGTCGGTGAAAATAATTACAGTTCGGACTTAGATTTTTTCCTACCGAGTGGCTACCGTGAAGAGTCGCCGACGACGACTTTAGAAATTATTTAAAAATCAACCGTAAGAGATGGAGCCGTGGTTTATTAAGCAAAAGTGCGTCAAATACGCTCCCATAACCGAACATAACATTTAAAAGATACGTCGTCGGTGAAAATATTTTCAATTCGGACTTAGTCTCTGTACTGAGAGGCTACCGAGAAGCGCTACCGACGAAGACTTTCTGATTAATTTAAAAATCAACCGAAAGAGATAGAGCCGTGGTTTATTAAGCAAAAGTGCTGCAAATACGCTTATATAACTCAATCTAACATATAAAAGGTACCTCGTCGGTGAAAATAATTACAGTTCGGACTTAGATTTTTTCCTACCGAGTGGCTACCGTGAAGAGTCGCCGACGACGACTTTAGAAATTATTTAAAAATCAACCGTAAGAGATGGAGCCGTGGTTTATTAAGCAAAAGTGCGTCAAATACGCTCCCATAACCGAACATAACATTTAAAAGATACGTCGTCGGTGAAAATATTTTCAATCCGGACTTAGTCTTTGTACAGAGAGGCTACCGAGAAGCGCTACCGACGAAGACTTTCTGATTAATTTAAAAATCAACCGTAAGAGATAGAGCCGTGGTTTACTAAGCAAAAGTGCTTCAAATTCGCTCCCATAACTCACTCTAACATATAAAAGGTACCTCGTCGGTAAAAATAATTACAGTTCGGACTTAGATTTTTTCCTACCGAGTGGCTACCGTGAAGAGTCGCCGACGACGACTTTAGAAATTATTTAAAAATCAACCGTAAGAGATAGAGCCGTGGTTTATTAAGCAAAAGTGCGTCACATACGCTCCCATAACGGAACACAACATTTAAAAGATACGTCGTCGGTGAAAATATTTTCAATTCGGACTTAGTCTCTGTACGGAGAGGCTACCGAGAAGCGCTACCGACGAAGAATTTCTGATTAATTTAAAAATCAACCGAAAGAGATAGAGCCGTGGTTTATTAAGCAAAAGTGCTTCAAATACGCTCCTATAACTCAATCTAACATATAACAGGTACCTCGTCGGTGAAAATAATTACAGTTCGGACTTAGATTTTTTCCTACCGAGTGGCTACCGTGAAGAGTCGCCGACGACGACTTTAGAAATTATTTAAAAATCAACCGTAAGAGATGGAGCCGTGGTTTATTAAGCAAAAGTGCGTCAAATACGCTCCCATAACCGAACATAACATTTAAAAGATACGTCGTCGGTGAAAATATTTTCAATTCGGACTTAGTCTCTGTACGGAGAGGCTACCGAGAAGCGCTACCGACGAAGACTTTCTGATTAATTTAAAAATCAACCGTAAGAGATAGAGCCGTGGTTTACTAAGCAAAAGTGCTTCAAATGCGCTCCTATAACTCAATCTAACATATAAAAGGTACCTCGTCGGTTAAAATAATTACAGTTCGGACTTAGATTTTTTCCTACCGAGTGGCTACCGTGAAGAGTCGCCGACGACGACTTTAGAAATTATTTAAAAATCAACCGTAAGAGATAGAGCCGTGGTTTATTACGCAAAAGTGCGTCACATACGCTCCCATAACGGAACACAACATTTAAAAGATACGTCGTCGGTGAAAATATTTTCAATTCGGACTTAGTCTCTGTACGGAGAGGCTACCGAGAAGCGCTACCGACGAAGAATTTCTGATTAATTTAAAAATCAACCGAAAGAGATAGAGCCGTGGTTTATTAAGCAAAAGTGCTTCAAATACGCTCCTATAACTCAATCTAACATATAAAAGGTACCTCGTCGGTGAAAATAATTACAGTTCGGACTTAGATTTTTTCCTACCGAGTGGCTACCGTGAAGAGTCGCCGACGACGACTTTAGAAATTATTTAAAAATCAACCGTAAGAGATGGAGCCGTGGTTTATTAAGCAAAAGTGCGTCAAATACGCTCCCATAACCGAACATAACATTTAAAAGATACGTCGTCGGTGAAAATATTTTCAATTCGGACTTAGTCTCTGTACGGAGAGGCTACCGAGAAGCGCTACCGACGAAGAATTTCTGATTAATTTAAAAATCAACCGAAAGAGATAGAGCCGTGGTTTATTAAGCAAAAGTGCTTCAAATGCGCTCCTATAACTCAATCTAACATATAAAAGGGACCTCGTCGGTGAAAATAATTACAGTTCGGACTTAGATTTTTTCCTACCGAGTGGCTACCGTGAAGAGTCGCCGACGACGACTTTAGAAATTATTTAAAAATCAACCGTAAGAGATGGAGCCGTGGTTTATTAAGCAAAAGTGCGTCAAATACGCTCCCATAACGGAACACAACATTTAAAAGATACGTCGTCGGTGAAAATATTTTCAATTCGGACTTAGTCTCTGTACTGAGAGGCTACCGAGAAGCGCTACCGACGAAGAATTTCTGATTAATTTAAAAATCAACCGTAAGAGATAGAGCCGTGGTTTACTAAGCAAAAGTGCTTCAAATACGCTCCTATAACTCAATCTAACATATAAAAGGTACCTCGTCGGTGAAAATAATTACAGTTCGGACTTAGATTTTTTCCTACCGAGTGGCTACCGTGAAGAGTCGCCGACGACGACTTTAGAAATTATTTAAAAATCAACCGTAAGAGATGGAGCCGTGGTTTATTAAGCAAAAGTGCGTCACATACGCTCCCATAACGGAACACAACATTTAAAAGATACGTCGTCGGTGAAAATATTTTCAATTCGGACTTAGTCTCTGTACTGAGAGGCTACCGAGAAGCGCTACCGACGAAGACTTTCTGATTAATTTAAAAATCAACCGTAAGAGATAGAGCCGTGGTTTACTAAGCAAAAGTGCTTCAAATACGCTCCTATAACTCAATCTAACATATAAAAGGTACCTCGTCGGTGAAAATAATTACAGTTCGGACTTAGATTTTTTCCTACCGAGTGGCTACCGTGAAGAGTCGCCGACGACGACTTTAGAAATTATTTAAAAATCAACCGTAAGAGATAGAGCCGTGGTTTATTAAGCAAAAGTGCGTCACATACGCTCCCATAACGGAACACAACATTTAAAAGATACGTCGTCGGTGAAAATATTTTCAATTCGGACTTAGTCTCTGTACGGAGAGGCTACCGAGAAGCGCTACCGACGAAGAATTTCTGATTAATTTAAAAATCAACCGAAAGAGATAGAGCCGTGGTTTATTAAGCAAAAGTGCTTCAAATACGCTCCTATAACTCAATCTAACATATAACAGGTACCTCGTCGGTGAAAATAATTACAGTTCGGACTTAGATTTTTTCTTACCGAGTGGCTACCGTGAAGAGTCGCCGACGACGACTTTAGAAATTATTTAAAAATCAACCGTAAGAGATGGAGCCGTGGTTTATTAAGCAAAAGTGCGTCAAATACGCTCCCATAACCGAACATAACATTTAAAAGATACGTCGTCGGTGAAAATATTTTCAATTCGGACTTAGTCTCTCTACGGAGAGGCTACCGAGAAGCGCTACCGACGAAGACTTTGTGATTAATTTAAAAATCAACCGTAAGAGATAGAGCCGTGGTTTACTAAGCAAAAGTGCTTCAAATGCGCTCCTATAACTCAATCTAACATATAAAAGGTACCTCGTCGGTGAAAATAATTACAGTTCGGACTTAGATTTTTTCCTACCGAGTGGCTACCGTGAAGAGTCGCCGACGACGACTTTAGAAATTATTTAAAAATCAACCGTAAGAGATAGAGCCGTGGTTTATTAAGCAAAAGTGCGTCACATACGCTCCCATAACGGAACACAACATTTAAAAGATACGTCGTCGGTGAAAATATTTTCAATTCGGACTTAGTCTCTGTACGGAGAGGCTACCGAGAAGCGCTACCGACGAAGAATTTCTGATTAATTTAAAAATCAACCGAAAGAGATAGAGCCGTGGTTTATTAAGCAAAAGTGCTTCAAATACGCTCCTATAACTCAATCTAACATATAAAAGGTACCTCGTCGGTGAAAATAATTACAGTTCGGACTTAGATTTTTTCCTACCGAGTGGCTACCGTGAAGAGTCGCCGACGACGACTTTAGAAATTATTTAAAAATCAACCGTAAGAGATAGAGCCGAGGTTTATTAAGCAAAAGTGCGTCAAATACGCTCCCATAACGGAACATAACATTTAAAAGATACGTCGTGGATGAAAATATTTTCAATTCGGACTTAGTCTCTGTACGGAGAGGCTACCGAGAAGCGCTACCGACGAAGACTTTCTGATTAATTTAAAAATCAACCGTAAGAGATAGAGCCGTGGTTTACTAAGCAAAAGTGCTGCAAATACGCTCCTATAACTCAATCTAACATTTAAAAGGTACCTCGTCGGTGAAAATAATTACAGTTCGGACTTAGATTTTTTCCTACCGAGTGGCTACCGTGAAGAGTCGCCGACGACGACTTTAGAAATTATTTAAAAATCAACCGTACGAGATGGAGCCGTGGTTTATTAAGCAAAAGTGCGTCAAATACGCTCCCATAACCGAACATAACATTTAAAAGATACGTCGTCGGTGAAAATATTTTCAATTCGGACTTGGTCTCTGTACTGAGAGGCTACCGAGAAGCGCTACCGACGAAGACTTTCTGATTAATTTAAAAATCAACCGAAAGAGATAGAGCCGTGGTTTATTAAGCAAAAGTGCTGCAAATACGCTTATATAACTCAATCTAACATATAAAAGGTACCTCGTCGGTGAAAATAATTACAGTTCGGACTTAGATTTTTTCCTACCGAGTGGCTACCGTGAAGAGTCGCCGACGACGACTTTAGAAATTATTTAAAAATCAACCGTAAGAGATGGAGCCGTGGTTTATTAAGCAAAAGTGCGTCAAATACGCTCCCATAACCGAACATAACATTTAAAAGATACGTCGTCGGTGAAAATATTTTCAATTCGGACTTAGTCTCTGTACTGAGAGGCTACCGAGAAGCGCTACCGACGAAGACTTTCTGATTAATTTAAAAATCAACCGAAAGAGATAGAGCCGTGGTTTATTAAGCAAAAGTGCTGCAAATACGCTTATATAACTCAATCTTACATATAAAAGGTACCTCGTCGGTGAAAATAATTACAGTTCGGACTTAGATTTTTTCCTACCGAGTGGCTACCGTGAAGAGTCGCCGACGACGACTTTAGAAATTATTTAAAAATCAACCGTAAGAGATGGAGCCGTGGTTTATTAAGCAAAAGTGCGTCAAATACGCTCCCATAACCGAACATAACATTTAAAAGATACGTCGTCGGTGAAAATATTTTCAATTCGGACTTAGTCTTTGTACAGAGAGGCTACCGAGAAGCGCTACCGACGAAGACTTTCTGATTAATTTAAAAATCAACCGTAAGAGATAGAGCCGTGGTTTACTAAGCAAAAGTGCTTCAAATGCGCTCCCATAACTCACTCTAACATATAAAAGGTACCTCGTCGGTGAAAATAATTACAGTTCGGACTTAGATTTTTTCCTACCGAGTGGCTACCGTGAAGAGTCGCCGACGACGACTTTAGAAATTATTTAAAAATCAACCGTAAGAGATAGAGCCGTGGTTTATTAAGCAAAAGTGCGTCACATACGCTCCCATAACGGAACACAACATTTAAAAGATACGTCGTCGGTGAAAATATTTTCAATTCGGACTTAGTCTCTGTACGGAGAGGCTACCGAGAAGCGCTACCGACGAAGAATTTCTGATTAATTTAAAAATCAACCGAAAGAGATAGAGCCGTGGTTTATTAAGCAAAAGTGCTTCAAATACGCTCCTATAACTCAATCTAACATATAACAGGTACCTCGTCGGTGAAAATAATTACAGTTCGGACTTAGATTTTTTCTTACCGAGTGGCTACCGTGAAGAGTCGCCGACGACGACTTTAGAAATTATTTAAAAATCAACCGTAAGAGATGGAGCCGTGGTTTATTAAGCAAAAGTGCGTCAAATACGCTCCCATAACCGAACATAACATTTAAAAGATACGTCGTCGGTGAAAATATTTTCAATTCGGACTTAGTCTCTCTACGGAGAGGCTACCGAGAAGCGCTACCGACGAAGACTTTGTGATTAATTTAAAAATCAACCGTAAGAGATAGAGCCGTGGTTTACTAAGCAAAAGTGCTTCAAATGCGCTCCTATAACTCAATCTAACATATAAAAGGTACCTCGTCGGTGAAAATAATTACAGTTCGGACTTAGATTTTTTCCTACCGAGTGGCTACCGTGAAGAGTCGCCGACGACGACTTTAGAAATTATTTAAAAATCAACCGTAAGAGATAGAGCCGTGGTTTATTAAGCAAAAGTGCGTCACATACGCTCCCATAACGGAACACAACATTTAAAAGATACGTCGTCGGTGAAAATATTTTCAATTCGGACTTAGTCTCTGTACGGAGAGGCTACCGAGAAGCGCTACCGACGAAGAATTTCTGATTAATTTAAAAATCAACCGAAAGAGATAGAGCCGTGGTTTATTAAGCAAAAGTGCTTCAAATACGCTCCTATAACTCAATCTAACATATAACAGGTACCTCGTCGGTGAAAATAATTACAGTTCGGACTTAGATTTTTTCTTACCGAGTGGCTACCGTGAAGAGTCGCCGACGACGACTTTAGAAATTATTTAAAAATCAACCGTAAGAGATGGAGCCGTGGTTTATTAAGCAAAAGTGCGTCAAATACGCTCCCATAACCGAACATAACATTTAAAAGATACGTCGTCGGTGAAAATATTTTCAATTCGGACTTAGTCTCTCTACGGAGAGGCTACCGAGAAGCGCTACCGACGAAGACTTTGTGATTAATTTAAAAATCAACCGTAAGAGATAGAGCCGTGGTTTACTAAGCAAAAGTGCTTCAAATGCGCTCCTATAACTCAATCTAACATATAAAAGGTACCTCGTCGGTGAAAATAATTACAGTTCGGACTTAGATTTTTTCCTACCGAGTGGCTACCGTGAAGAGTCGCCGACGACGACTTTAGAAATTATTTAAAAATCAACCGTAAGAGATGGAGCCGTGGTTTATTAAGCAAAAGTGCGTCAAATACGCTCCCATAACCGAACATAACATTTAAAAGATACGTCGTCGGTGAAAATATTTTCAATTCGGACTTAGTCTCTGTACGGAGAGGCTACCGAGAAGCGCTACCGACGAAGAATTTCTGATTAATTTAAAAATCAACCGAAAGAGATAGAGCCGTGGTTTATTAAGCAAAAGTGCTTCAAATGCGCTCCTATAACTCAATCTAACATATAAAAGGTACCTCGTCGGTGAAAATAATTACAGTTCGGACTTAGATTTTTTCCTACCGAGTGGCTACCGTGAAGAGTCGCCGACGACGACTTTAGAAATTATTTAAAAATCAACCGTAAGAGATGGAGCCGTGGTTTATTAAGCAAAAGTGCGTCAAATACGCTCCCATAACCGAACATAACATTTAAAAGATACGTCGTCGGTGAAAATATTTTCAATTCGGACTTAGTCTCTGTACTGAGAGGCTACCGAGAAGCGCTACCGACGAAGACTTTCTGATTAATTTAAAAATCAACCGAAAGAGATAGAGCCGTGGTTTATTAAGCAAAAGTGCTGCAAATACGCTTATATAACTCAATCTTACATATAAAAGGTACCTCGTCGGTGAAAATAATTACAGTTCGGACTTAGATTTTTTCCTACCGAGTGGCTACCGTGAAGAGTCGCCGACGACGACTTTAGAAATTATTTAAAAATCAACCGTAAGAGATGGAGCCGTGGTTTATTAAGCAAAAGTGCGTCAAATACGCTCCCATAACCGAACATAACATTTAAAAGATACGTCGTCGGTGAAAATATTTTCAATTCGGACTTAGTCTTTGTACAGAGAGGCTACCGAGAAGCGCTACCGACGAAGACTTTCTGATTAATTTAAAAATCAACCGTAAGAGATAGAGCCGTGGTTTACTAAGCAAAAGTGCTTCAAATGCGCTCCCATAACTCACTCTAACATATAAAAGGTACCTCGTCGGTGAAAATAATTACAGTTCGGACTTAGATTTTTTCCTACCGAGTGGCTACCGTGAAGAGTCGCCGACGACGACTTTAGAAATTATTTAAAAATCAACCGTAAGAGATAGAGCCGTGGTTTATTAAGCAAAAGTGCGTCACATACGCTCCCATAACGGAACACAACATTTAAAAGATACGTCGTCGGTGAAAATATTTTCAATTCGGACTTAGTCTCTGTACGGAGAGGCTACCGAGAAGCGCTACCGACGAAGAATTTCTGATTAATTTAAAAATCAACCGAAAGAGATAGAGCCGTGGTTTATTAAGCAAAAGTGCTTCAAATACGCTCCTATAACTCAATCTAACATATAACAGGTACCTCGTCGGTGAAAATAATTACAGTTCGGACTTAGATTTTTTCCTACCGAGTGGCTACCGTGAAGAGTCGCCGACGACGACTTTAGAAATTATTTAAAAATCAACCGTAAGAGATGGAGCCGTGGTTTATTAAGCAAAAGTGCGTCAAATACGCTCCCATAACCGAACATAACATTTAAAAGATACGTCGTCGGTGAAAATATTTTCAATTCGGATTTAGTCTCTGTACGGAGAGGCTACCGAGAAGCGCTACCGACGAAGACTTTCTGATTAATTTAAAAATCAACCGTAAGAGATAGAGCCGTGGTTTACTAAGCAAAAGTGCTTCAAATGCGCTCCTATAACTCAATCTAACATATAAAAGGTACCTCGTCGGTTAAAATAATTACAGTTCGGACTTAGATTTTTTCCTACCGAGTGGCTACCGTGAAGAGTCGCCGACGACGACTTTAGAAATTATTTAAAAATCAACCGTAAGAGATAGAGCCGTGGTTTATTACGCAAAAGTGCGTCACATACGCTCCCATAACGGAACACAACATTTAAAAGATACGTCGTCGGTGAAAATATTTTCAATTCGGACTTAGTCTCTGTACGGAGAGGCTACCGAGAAGCGCTACCGACGAAGAATTTCTGATTAATTTAAAAATCAACCGAAAGAGATAGAGCCGTGGTTTATTAAGCAAAAGTGCTTCAAATACGCTCCTATAACTCAATCTAACATATAAAAGGTACCTCGTCGGTGAAAATAATTACAGTTCGGACTTAGATTTTTTCCTACCGAGTGGCTACCGTGAAGAGTCGCCGACGACGACTTTAGAAATTATTTAAAAATCAACCGTAAGAGATGGAGCCGTGGTTTATTAAGCAAAAGTGCGTCAAATACGCTCCCATAACCGAACATAACATTTAAAAGATACGTCGTCGGTGAAAATATTTTCAATTCGGACTTAGTCTCTGTACGGAGAGGCTACCGAGAAGCGCTACCGACGAAGAATTTCTGATTAATTTAAAAATCAACCGAAAGAGATAGAGCCGTGGTTTATTAAGCAAAAGTGCTTCAAATGCGCTCCTATAACTCAATCTAACATATAAAAGGTACCTCGTCGGTGAAAATAATTACAGTTCGGACATAGATTTTTTCCTACCGAGTGGCTACCGTGAAGAGTCGCCGACGACGACTTTAGAAATTATTTAAAAATCAACCGTAAGAGATGGAGCCGTGGTTTATTAAGCAAAAGTGCGTCACATACGCTCCCATAACGGAACACAACATTTAAAAGATACGTCGTCGGTGAAAATATTTTCAATTCGGACTTAGTCTCTGTACTGAGAGGCTACCGAGAAGCGCTACCGACGAAGACTTTCTGATTAATTTAAAAATCAACCGTAAGAGATAGAGCCGTGGTTTACTAAGCAAAAGTGCTTCAAATACGCTCCTATAACTCAATCTAACATATAAAAGGTACCTCGTCGGTGAAAATAATTACAGTTCGGACTTAGATTTTTTCCTACCGAGTGGCTACCGTGAAGAGTCGCCGACGACGACTTTAGAAATTATTTAAAAATCAACCGTAAGAGATAGAGCCGTGGTTTATTAAGCAAAAGTGCGTCACATACGCTCCCATAACGGAACACAACATTTAAAAGATACGTCGTCGGTGAAAATATTTTCAATTCGGACTTAGTCTCTGTACGGAGAGGCTACCGAGAAGCGCTACCGACGAAGAATTTCTGATTAATTTAAAAATCAACCGAAAGAGATAGAGCCGTGGTTTATTAAGCAAAAGTGCTTCAAATACGCTCCTATAACTCAATCTAACATATAACAGGTACCTCGTCGGTGAAAATAATTACAGTTCGGACTTAGATTTTTTCTTACCGAGTGGCTACCGTGAAGAGTCGCCGACGACGACTTTAGAAATTATTTAAAAATCAACCGTAAGAGATGGAGCCGTGGTTTATTAAGCAAAAGTGCGTCAAATACGCTCCCATAACCGAACATAACATTTAAAAGATACGTCGTCGGTGAAAATATTTTCAATTCGGACTTAGTCTCTCTACGGAGAGGCTACCGAGAAGCGCTACCGACGAAGACTTTGTGATTAATTTAAAAATCAACCGTAAGAGATAGAGCCGTGGTTTACTAAGCAAAAGTGCTTCAAATGCGCTCCTATAACTCAATCTAACATATAAAAGGTACCTCGTCGGTGAAAATAATTACAGTTCGGACTTAGATTTTTTCCTACCGAGTGGCTACCGTGAAGAGTCGCCGACGACGACTTTAGAAATTATTTAAAAATCAACCGTAAGAGATAGAGCCGTGGTTTATTAAGCAAAAGTGCGTCACATACGCTCCCATAACGGAACACAACATTTAAAAGATACGTCGTCGGTGAAAATATTTTCAATTCGGACTTAGTCTCTGTACGGAGAGGCTACCGAGAAGCGCTACCGACGAAGAATTTCTGATTAATTTAAAAATCAACCGAAAGAGATAGAGCCGTGGTTTATTAAGCAAAAGTGCTTCAAATACGCTCCTATAACTCAATCTAACATATAAAAGGTACCTCGTCGGTGAAAATAATTACAGTTCGGACTTAGATTTTTTCCTACCGAGTGGCTACCGTGAAGAGTCGCCGACGACGACTTTAAAAATTATTTAAAAATCAACCGTAAGAGATAGAGCCGAGGTTTATTAAGCAAAAGTGCGTCAAATACGCTCCCATAACGGAACATAACATTTAAAAGATACGTCGTGGATGAAAATATTTTCAATTCGGACTTAGTCTCTGTACGGAGAGGCTACCGAGAAGCGCTACCGACGAAGACTTTCTGATTAATTTAAAAATCAACCGAAAGAGATAGAGCCGTGGTTTATTAAGCAAAAGTGCTGCAAATACGCTTATATAACTCAATCTAACATATAAAAGGTACCTCGTCGGTGAAAATAATTACAGTTCGGACTTAGATTTTTTCCTACCGAGTGGCTACCGTGAAGAGTCGCCGACGACGACTTTAGAAATTATTTAAAAATCAACCGTAAGAGATGGAGCCGTGGTTTATTAAGCAAAAGTGCGTCACATACGCTCCCATAACGGAACACAACATTTAAAAGATACGTCGTCGGTGAAAATATTTTCAATTCGGACTTAGTCTCTGTACTGAGAGGCTACCGAGAAGCGCTACCGACGAAGACTTTCTGATTAATTTAAAAATCAACCGTAAGAGATAGAGCCGTGGTTTACTAAGCAAAAGTGCTTCAAATACGCTCCTATAACTCAATCTAACATATAAAAGGTACCTCGTCGGTGAAAATAATTACAGTTCGGACTTAGATTTTTTCCTACCGAGTGGCTACCGTGAAGAGTCGCCGACGACGACTTTAGAAATTATTTAAAAATCAACCGTAAGAGATGGAGCCGTGGTTTATTAAGCAAAAGTGCGTCAAATACGCTCCCATAACCGAACATAACATTTAAAAGATACGTCGTCGGTGAAAATATTTTCAATTCGGACTTAGTCTCTGTACGGAGAGGCTACCGAGAAGCGCTACCGACGAAGAATTTCTGATTAATTTAAAAATCAACCGAAAGAGATAGAGCCGTGGTTTATTAAGCAAAAGTGCTTCAAATGCGCTCCTATAACTCAATCTAACATATAAAAGGTACCTCGTCGGTGAAAATAATTACAGTTCGGACATAGATTTTTTCCTACCGAGTGGCTACCGTGAAGAGTCGCCGACGACGACTTTAGAAATTATTTAAAAATCAACCGTAAGAGATGGAGCCGTGGTTTATTAAGCAAAAGTGCGTCACATACGCTCCCATAACGGAACACAACATTTAAAAGATACGTCGTCGGTGAAAATATTTTCAATTCGGACTTAGTCTCTGTACTGAGAGGCTACCGAGAAGCGCTACCGACGAAGACTTTCTGATTAATTTAAAAATCAACCGTAAGAGATAGAGCCGTGGTTTACTAAGCAAAAGTGCTTCAAATACGCTCCTATAACTCAATCTAACATATAAAAGGTACCTCGTCGGTGAAAATAATTACAGTTCGGACTTAGATTTTTTCCTACCGAGTGGCTACCGTGAAGAGTCGCCGACGACGACTTTAGAAATTATTTAAAAATCAACCGTAAGAGATAGAGCCGTGGTTTATTAAGCAAAAGTGCGTCACATACGCTCCCATAACGGAACACAACATTTAAAAGATACGTCGTCGGTGAAAATATTTTCAATTCGGACTTAGTCTCTGTACGGAGAGGCTACCGAGAAGCGCTACCGACGAAGAATTTCTGATTAATTTAAAAATCAACCGAAAGAGATAGAGCCGTGGTTTATTAAGCAAAAGTGCTTCAAATACGCTCCTATAACTCAATCTAACATATAACAGGTACCTCGTCGGTGAAAATAATTACAGTTCGGACTTAGATTTTTTCTTACCGAGTGGCTACCGTGAAGAGTCGCCGACGACGACTTTAGAAATTATTTAAAAATCAACCGTAAGAGATGGAGCCGTGGTTTATTAAGCAAAAGTGCGTCAAATACGCTCCCATAACCGAACATAACATTTAAAAGATACGTCGTCGGTGAAAATATTTTCAATTCGGACTTAGTCTCTCTACGGAGAGGCTACCGAGAAGCGCTACCGACGAAGACTTTGTGATTAATTTAAAAATCAACCGTAAGAGATAGAGCCGTGGTTTACTAAGCAAAAGTGCTTCAAATGCGCTCCTATAACTCAATCTAACATATAAAAGGTACCTCGTCGGTGAAAATAATTACAGTTCGGACTTAGATTTTTTCCTACCGAGTGGCTACCGTGAAGAGTCGCCGACGACGACTTTAGAAATTATTTAAAAATCAACCGTAAGAGATAGAGCCGTGGTTTATTAAGCAAAAGTGCGTCACATACGCTCCCATAACGGAACACAACATTTAAAAGATACGTCGTCGGTGAAAATATTTTCAATTCGGACTTAGTCTCTGTACGGAGAGGCTACCGAGAAGCGCTACCGACGAAGAATTTCTGATTAATTTAAAAATCAACCGAAAGAGATAGAGCCGTGGTTTATTAAGCAAAAGTGCTTCAAATACGCTCCTATAATTCAATCTAACATATAAAAGGTACCTCGTCGGTGAAAATAATTACAGTTCGGACTTAGATTTTTTCCTACCGAGTGGCTACCGTGAAGAGTCGCCGACGACGACTTTAAAAATTATTTAAAAATCAACCGTAAGAGATAGAGCCGAGGTTTATTAAGCAAAAGTGCGTCAAATACGCTCCCATAACGGAACATAACATTTAAAAGATACGTCGTGGATGAAAATATTTTCAATTCGGACTTAGTCTCTGTACGGAGAGGCTACCGAGAAGCGCTACCGACGAAGACTTTCTGATTAATTTAAAAATCAACCGAAAGAGATAGAGCCGTGGTTTATTAAGCAAAAGTGCTGCAAATACGCTTATATAACTCAATCTAACATATAAAAGGTACCTCGTCGGTGAAAATAATTACAGTTCGGACTTAGATTTTTTCCTACCGAGTGGCTACCGTGAAGAGTCGCCGACGACGACTTTAGAAATTATTTAAAAATCAACCGTAAGAGATAGAGCCGTGGTTTATTAAGCAAAAGTGCGTCACATACGCTCCCATAACGGAACACAACATTTAAAAGATACGTCGTCGGTGAAAATATTTTCAATTCGGACTTAGTCTCTGTACGGAGAGGCTACCGAGAAGCGCTACCGACGAAGAATTTCTGATTAATTTAAAAATCAACCGAAAGAGATAGAGCCGTGGTTTATTAAGCAAAAGTGCTTCAAATACGCTCCTATAACTCAATCTAACATATAAAAGGTACCTCGTCGGTGAAAATAATTACAGTTCGGACTTAGATTTTTTCCTACCGAGTGGCTACCGTGAAGAGTCGCCGACGACGACTTTAGAAATTATTTAAAAATCAACCGTAAGAGATGGAGCCGTGGTTTATTAAGCAAAAGTGCGTCAAATACGCTCCCATAACCGAACATAACATTTAAAAGATACGTCGTCGGTGAAAATATTTTCAATTCGGACTTAGTCTTTGTACGGAGAGGCTACCGAGAAGCGCTACCGACGAAGATTTTCTGATTAATTTAAAAATCAACCGTAAGAGATAGAGCCGTGGTTTACTAAGCAAAAGTGCTTCAAATGCGCTCCTATAACTCACTCTAACATATAAAAGGTACCTCGTCGGTGAAAATAATTACAGTTCGGACTTAGATTTTTTCCTACCGAGTGGCTACCGTGAAGAGTCGCCGACGACGACTTTAGAAATTATTTAAAAATCAACCGTAAGAGATGGAGCCGTGGTTTATTAAGCAAAAGTGCGTCAAATACGCTCCCATAACCGAACATAACATTTAAAAGATACGTCGTCGGTGAAAATATTTTCAATTCGGACTTTGTCTCTGTACTGAGAGGCTACCGAGAAGCGCTACCGACGAAGACTTTCTGATTAATTTAAAAATCAACCGAAAGAGATAGAGCCGTGGTTTATTAAGCAAAAGTGCTGCAAATACGCTCCTATAACTCAATCTAACATATAAAAGGTACCTCGTCGGTGAAAATAATTACAGTTCGGACTTAGATTTTTTCCTACCGAGTGGCTACCGTGAAGAGTCGCCGACGAAGACTTTAGAAATTATTTAAAAATCAACCGTAAGAGATAGAGCCGTGGTTTATTAAGCAAAAGTGCGTCAAATACGCTCCCATAACGGAACATAACATTTAAAAGATACGTCGTGGATGAAAATATTTTCAATTCGGACTTAGTCTCTGTACGGAGAGGCTACCGAGAAGCGCTACCGACGAAGACTTTCTGATTAATTTAAAAATCAACCGTAAGAGATAGAGCCGTGGTTTACTAAGCAAAAGTGCTTCAAATACGCTCCTATAACTCAATCTAACATATAAAAGGTACCTCGTCGGTGAAAATAATTACAGTTCGGACTTAGATTTTTTCCTACCGAGTGGCTACCGTGAAGAGTCGCCGACGACGACTTTAGAAATTATTTAAAAATCAACCGTAAGAGATAGAGCCGTGGTTTATTAAGCAAAAGTGCGTCACATACGCTCCCATAACGGAACACAACATTTAAAAGATACGTCGTCGGTGAAAATATTTTCAATTCGGACTTAGTCTCTGTACGGAGAGGCTACCGAGAAGCGCTACCGACGAAGAATTTCTGATTAATTTAAAAATCAACCGAAAGAGATAGAGCCGTGGTTTATTAAGCAAAAGTGCTTCAAATACGCTCCTATAACTCAATCTAACATATAACAGGTACCTCGTCGGTGAAAATAATTACAGTTCGGACTTAGATTTTTTCTTACCGAGTGGCTACCGTGAAGAGTCGCCGACGACGACTTTAGAAATTATTTAAAAATCAACCGTAAGAGATGGAGCCGTGGTTTATTAAGCAAAAGTGCGTCAAATACGCTCCCATAACCGAACATAACATTTAAAAGATACGTCGTCGGTGAAAATATTTTCAATTCGGACTTAGTCTCTGTACGGAGAGGCTACCGAGAAGCGCTACCGACGAAGACTTTCTGATTAATTTAAAAATCAACCGTAAGAGATAGAGCCGTGGTTTACTGAGCAAAAGTGCTTCAAATGCGCTCCTATAACTCAATCTAACATATAAAAGGTACCTCGTCGGTTAAAATAATTACAGTTCGGACTTAGATTTTTTCCTACCGAGTGGCTACCGTGAAGAGTCGCCGACGACGACTTTAGAAATTATTTAAAAATCAACCGTAAGAGATAGAGCCGTGGTTTATTACGCAAAAGTGCGTCACATACGCTCCCATAACGGAACACAACATTTAAAAGATACGTCGTCGGTGAAAATATTTTCAATTCGGACTTAGTCTCTGTACGGAGAGGCTACCGAAAAGCGCTACCGACGAAGAATTTCTGATTAATTTAAAAATCAACCGAAAGAGATAGAGCCGTGGTTTATTAAGCAAAAGTGCTTCAAATACGCTCCTATAACTCAATCTAACATATAAAAGGTACCTCGTCGGTGAAAATAATTACAGTTCGGACTTAGATTTTTTCCTACCGAGTGGCTACCGTGAAGAGTCGCCGACGACGACTTTAGAAATTATTTAAAAATCAACCGTAAGAGATGGAGCCGTGGTTTATTAAGCAAAAGTGCGTCAAATACGCTCCCATAACCGAACATAACATTTAAAAGATACGTCGTCGGTGAAAATATTTTCAATTCGGACTTAGTCTCTGTACGGAGAGGCTACCGAGAAGCGCTACCGACGAAGAATTTCTGATTAATTTAAAAATCAACCGAAAGAGATAGAGCCGTGGTTTATTAAGCAAAAGTGCTTCAAATGCGCTCCTATAACTCAATCTAACATATAAAAGGTACCTCGTCGGTGAAAATAATTACAGTTCGGACTTAGATTTTTTCCTACCGAGTGGCTACCGTGAAGAGTCGCCGACGACGACTTTAGAAATTATTTAAAAATCAACCGTAAGAGATGGAGCCGTGGTTTATTAAGCAAAAGTGCGTCAAATACGCTCCCATAACCGAACATAACATTTAAAAGATACGTCGTCGGTGAAAATATTTTCAATTCGGACTTAGTCTCTGTACTGAGAGGCTACCGAGAAGCGCTACCGACGAAGACTTTCTGATTAATTTAAAAATCAACCGAAAGAGATAGAGCCGTGGTTTATTAAGCAAAAGTGCTGCAAATACGCTTATATAACTCAATCTTACATATAAAAGGTACCTCGTCGGTGAAAATAATTACAGTTCGGACTTAGATTTTTTCCTACCGAGTGGCTACCGTGAAGAGTCGCCGACGACGACTTTAGAAATTATTTAAAAATCAACCGTAAGAGATGGAGCCGTGGTTTATTAAGCAAAAGTGCGTCAAATACGCTCCCATAACCGAACATAACATTTAAAAGATACGTCGTCGGTGAAAATATTTTCAATTCGGACTTAGTCTTTGTACAGAGAGGCTACCGAGAAGCGCTACCGACGAAGACTTTCTGATTAATTTAAAAATCAACCGTAAGAGATAGAGCCGTGGTTTACTAAGCAAAAGTGCTTCAAATGCGCTCCCATAACTCACTCTGACATATAAAAGGTACCTCGTCGGTGAAAATAATTACAGTTCGGACTTAGATTTTTTCCTACCGAGTGGCTACCGTGAAGAGTCGCCGACGACGACTTTAGAAATTATTTAAAAATCAACCGTAAGAGATAGAGCCGTGGTTTATTAAGCAAAAGTGCGTCACATACGCTCCCATAACGGAACACAACATTTAAAAGATACGTCGTCGGTGAAAATATTTTCAATTCGGACTTAGTCTCTGTACGGAGAGGCTACCGAGAAGCGCTACCGACGAAGACTTTGTGATTAATTTAAAAATCAACCGTAAGAGATAGAGCCGTGGTTTACTAAGCAAAAGTGCTTCAAATGCGCTCCTATAACTCAATCTAACATATAAAAGGTACCTCGTCGGTGAAAATAATTACAGTTCGGACTTAGATTTTTTCCTACCGAGTGGCTACCGTGAAGAGTCGCCGACGACGACTTTAGAAATTATTTAAAAATCAACCGTAAGAGATGGAGCCGTGGTTTATTAAGCAAAAGTGCGTCAAATACGCTCCCATAACCGAACATAACATTTAAAAGATACGTCGTCGGTGAAAATATTTTCAATTCGGACTTTGTCTCTGTACTGAGAGGCTACCGAGAAGCGCTACCGACGAAGACTTTCTGATTAATTTAAAAATCAACCGAAAGAGATAGAGCCGTGGTTTATTAAGCAAAAGTGCTGCAAATACGCTCCTATAACTCAATCTAACATATAAAAGGTACCTCGTCGGTGAAAATAATTACAGTTCGGACTTAGATTTTTTCCTACCGAGTGGCTACCGTGAAGAGTCGCCGACGAAGACTTTAGAAATTATTTAAAAATCAACCGTAAGAGATAGAGCCGTGGTTTATTAAGCAAAAGTGCGTCAAATACGCTCCCATAACGGAACATAACATTTAAAAGATACGTCGTGGATGAAAATATTTTCAATTCGGACTTAGTCTCTGTACGGAGAGGCTACCGAGAAGCGCTACCGACGAAGACTTTCTGATTAATTTAAAAATCAACCGTAAGAGATAGAGCCGTGGTTTACTAAGCAAAAGTGCTTCAAATACGCTCCTATAACTCAATCTAACATATAAAAGGTACCTCGTCGGTGAAAATAATTACAGTTCGGACTTAGATTTTTTCCTACCGAGTGGCTACCGTGAAGAGTCGCCGACGACGACTTTAGAAATTATTTAAAAATCAACCGTAAGAGATAGAGCCGTGGTTTATTAAGCAAAAGTGCGTCACATACGCTCCCATAACGGAACACAACATTTAAAAGATACGTCGTCGGTGAAAATATTTTCAATTCGGACTTAGTCTCTGTACGGAGAGGCTACCGAGAAGCGCTACCGACGAAGACTTTCTGATTAATTTAAAAATCAACCGAAAGAGATAGAGCCGTGGTTTATTAAGCAAAAGTGCTTCAAATACGCTCCTATAACTCAATCTAACATATAACAGGTACCTCGTCGGTGAAAATAATTACAGTTCGGACTTAGATTTTTTCTTACCGAGTGGCTACCGTGAAGAGTCGCCGACGACGACTTTAGAAATTATTTAAAAATCAACCGTAAGAGATGGAGCCGTGGTTTATTAAGCAAAAGTGCGTCAAATACGCTCCCATAACCGAACATAACATTTAAAAGATACGTCGTCGGTGAAAATATTTTCAATTCGGACTTAGTCTCTGTACGGAGAGGCTACCGAGAAGCGCTACCGACGAAGACTTTCTGATTAATTTAAAAATCAACCGTAAGAGATAGAGCCGTGGTTTACTAAGCAAAAGTGCTTCAAATGCGCTCCCATAACTCACTCTAACATATAAAAGGTACCTCGTCGGTGAAAATAATTACAGTTCGGACTTAGATTTTTTCCTACCGAGTGGCTACCGTGAAGAGTCGCCGACGACGACTTTAGAAATTATTTAAAAATCAACCGTAAGAGATAGAGCCGTGGTTTATTAAGCAAAAGTGCGTCACATACGCTCCCATAACGGAACACAACATTTAAAAGATACGTCGTCGGTGAAAATATTTTCAATTCGGACTTAGTCTCTGTACGGAGAGGCTACCGAGAAGCGCTACCGACGAAGAATTTCTGATTAATTTAAAAATCAACCGAAAGAGATAGAGCCGTGGTTTATTAAGCAAAAGTGCTTCAAATACGCTCCTATAACTCAATCTAACATATAACAGGTACCTCGTCGGTGAAAATAATTACAGTTCGGACTTAGATTTTTTCTTACCGAGTGGCTACCGTGAAGAGTCGCCGACGACGACTTTAGAAATTATTTAAAAATCAACCGTAAGAGATGGAGCCGTGGTTTATTAAGCAAAAGTGCGTCAAATACGCTCCCATAACCGAACATAACATTTAAAAGATACGTCGTCGGTGAAAATATTTTCAATTCGGACTTAGTCTCTCTACGGAGAGGCTACCGAGATGCGCTACCGACGAAGACTTTGTGATTAATTTAAAAATCAACCGTAAGAGATAGAGCCGTGGTTTACTAAGCAAAAGTGCTTCAAATGCGCTCCTATAACTCAATCTAACATATAAAAGGTACCTCGTCGGTGAAAATAATTACAGTTCGGACTTAGATTTTTTCCTACCGAGTGGCTACCGTGAAGAGTCGCCGACGACGACTTTAGAAATTATTTAAAAATCAACCGTAAGAGATAGAGCCGTGGTTTATTAAGCAAAAGTGCGTCACATACGCTCCCATAACGGAACACAACATTTAAAAGATACGTCGTCGGTGAAAATATTTTCAATTCGGACTTAGTCTCTGTACGGAGAGGCTACCGAGAAGCGCTACCGACGAAGAATTTCTGATTAATTTAAAAATCAACCGAAAGAGATAGAGCCGTGGTTTATTAAGCAAAAGTGCTTCAAATACGCTCCTATAACTCAATCTAACATATAAAAGGTACCTCGTCGGTGAAAATAATTACAGTTCGGACTTAGATTTTTTCCTACCGAGTGGCTACCGTGAAGAGTCGCCGACGACGACTTTAGAAATTATTTAAAAATCAACCGTAAGAGATGGAGCCGTGGTTTATTAAGCAAAAGTGCGTCAAATACGCTCCCATAACCGAACATAACATTTAAAAGATACGTCGTCGGTGAAAATATTTTCAATTCGGACTTAGTCTCTGTACTGAGAGGCTACCGAGAAGCGCTACCGACGAAGACTTTCTGATTAATTTAAAAATCAACCGAAAGAGATAGAGCCGTGGTTTATTAAGCAAAAGTGCTGCAAATACGCTTATATAACTCAATCTAACATATAAAAGGTACCTCGTCGGTGAAAATAATTACAGTTCGGACTTAGATTTTTTCCTACCGAGTGGCTACCGTGAAGAGTCGCCGACGACGACTTTAGAAATTATTTAAAAATCAACCGTAAGAGATGGAGCCGTGGTTTATTAAGCAAAAGTGCGTCAAATACGCTCCCATAACCGAACATAACATTTAAAAGATACGTCGTCGGTGAAAATATTTTCAATTCGGACTTAGTCTCTGTACTGAGAGGCTACCGAGAAGCGCTACCGACGAAGACTTTCTGATTAATTTAAAAATCAACCGAAAGAGATAGAGCCGTGGTTTATTAAGCAAAAGTGCTGCAAATACGCTTATATAACTCAATCTAACATATAAAAGGTACCTCGTCGGTGAAAATAATTACAGTTCGGACTTAGATTTTTTCCTACCGAGTGGCTACCGTGAAGAGTCGCCGACGACGACTTTAGAAATAATTTAAAAATCAACCGTAAGAGATGGAGCCGTGGTTTATTAAGCAAAAGTGCGTCAAATACGCTCCCATAACCGAACATAACATTTAAAAGATACGTCGTCGGTGAAAATATTTTCAATTCGGACTTAGTCTCTGTACGGAGAGGCTACCGAGAAGCGCTACCGACGAAGAATTTCTGATTAATTTAAAAATCAACCGAAAGAGATAGAGCCGTGGTTTATTAAGCAAAAGTGCTTCAAATGCGCTCCTATAACTCAATCTAACATATAAAAGGTACCTCGTCGGTGAAAATAATTACAGTTCGGACTTAGATTTTTTCCTACCGAGTGGCTACCGTGAAGAGTCGCCGACGACGACTTTAGAAATTATTTAAAAATCAACCGTAAGAGATGGAGCCGTGGTTTATTAAGCAAAAGTGCGTCAAATACGCTCCCATAACCGAACATAACATTTAAAAGATACGTCGTCGGTGAAAATATTTTCAATTCGGACTTAGTCTCTGTACTGAGAGGCTACCGAGAAGCGCTACCGACGAAGACTTTCTGATTAATTTAAAAATCAACCGAAAGAGATAGAGCCGTGGTTTATTAAGCAAAAGTGCTGCAAATACGCTTATATAACTCAATCTTACATATAAAAGGTACCTCGTCGGTGAAAATAATTACAGTTCGGACTTAGATTTTTTCCTACCGAGTGGCTACCGTGAAGAGTCGCCGACGACGACTTTAGAAATTATTTAAAAATCAACCGTAAGAGATGGAGCCGTGGTTTATTAAGCAAAAGTGCGTCAAATACGCTCCCATAACCGAACATAACATTTAAAAGATACGTCGTCGGTGAAAATATTTTCAATTCGGACTTAGTCTTTGTACAGAGAGGCTACCGAGAAGCGCTACCGACGAAGACTTTCTGATTAATTTAAAAATCAACCGTAAGAGATAGAGCCGTGGTTTACTAAGCAAAAGTGCTTCAAATGCGCTCCCATAACTCACTCTAACATATAAAAGGTACCTCGTCGGTGAAAATAATTACAGTTCGGACTTAGATTTTTTCCTACCGAGTGGCTACCGTGAAGAGTCGCCGACGACGACTTTAGAAATTATTTAAAAATCAACCGTAAGAGATAGAGCCGTGGTTTATTAAGCAAAAGTGCGTCACATACGCTCCCATAACGGAACACAACATTTAAAAGATACGTCGTCGGTGAAAATATTTTCAATTCGGACTTAGTCTCTGTACGGAGAGGCTACCGAGAAGCGCTACCGACGAAGAATTTCTGATTAATTTAAAAATCAACCGAAAGAGATAGAGCCGTGGTTTATTAAGCAAAAGTGCTTCAAATACGCTCCTATAACTCAATCTAACATATAACAGGTACCTCGTCGGTGAAAATAATTACAGTTCGGACTTAGATTTTTTCTTACCGAGTGGCTACCGTGAAGAGTCGCCGACGACGACTTTAGAAATTATTTAAAAATCAACCGTAAGAGATGGAGCCGTGGTTTATTAAGCAAAAGTGCGTCAAATACGCTCCCATAACCGAACATAACATTTAAAAGATACGTCGTCGGTGAAAATATTTTCAATTCGGACTTAGTCTCTCTACGGAGAGGCTACCGAGAAGCGCTACCGACGAAGACTTTGTGATTAATTTAAAAATCAACCGTAAGAGATAGAACCGTGGTTTACTAAGCAAAAGTGCTTCAAATGCGCTCCTATAACTCAATCTAACATATAAAAGGTACCTCGTCGGTGAAAATAATTACAGTTCGGACTTAGATTTTTTCCTACCGAGTGGCTACCGTGAAGAGTCGCCGACGACGACTTTAGAAATTATTTAAAAATCAACCGTAAGAGATAGAGCCGTGGTTTATTAAGCAAAAGTGCGTCACATACGCTCCCATAACGGAACACAACATTTAAAAGATACGTCGTCGGTGAAAATATTTTCAATTCGGACTTAGTCTCTGTACGGAGAGGCTACCGAGAAGCGCTACCGACGAAGAATTTCTGATTAATTTAAAAATCAACCGAAAGAGATAGAGCCGTGGTTTATTAAGTAAAAGTGCTTCAAATACGCTCCTATAACTCAATCTAACATATAAAAGGTACCTCGTCGGTGAAAATAATTACAGTTCGGACTTAGATTTTTTCCTACCGAGTGGCTACCGTGAAGAGTCGCCGACGACGACTTTAGAAATTATTTAAAAATCAACCGTAAGAGATGGAGCCGTGGTTTATTAAGCAAAAGTGCGTCAAATACGCTCCCATAACCGAACATAACATTTAAAAGATACGTCGTCGGTGAAAATATTTTCAATTCGGACTTAGTCTCTGTACTGAGAGGCTACCGAGAAGCGCTACCGACGAAGACTTTCTGATTAATTTAAAAATCAACCGAAAGAGATAGAGCCGTGGTTTATTAAGCAAAAGTGCTGCAAATACGCTTATATAACTCAATCTTACATATAAAAGGTACCTCGTCGGTGAAAATAATTACAGTTCGGACTTAGATTTTTTCCTACCGAGTGGCTACCGTGAAGAGTCGCCGACGACGACTTTAGAAATTATTTAAAAATCAACCGTAAGAGATGGAGCCGTGGTTTATTAAGCAAAAGTGCGTCAAATACGCTCCCATAACCGAACATAACATTTAAAAGATACGTCGTCGGTGAAAATATTTTCAATTCGGACTTAGTCTTTGTACAGAGAGGCTACCGAGAAGCGCTACCGACGAAGACTTTCTGATTAATTTAAAAATCAACCGTAAGAGATAGAGCCGTGGTTTACTAAGCAAAAGTGCTTCAAATACGCTCCTATAACTCAATCTAACATATAAAAGGTACCTCGTCGGTGAAAATAATTACAGTTCGGACTTAGATTTTTTCCTACCGAGTGGCTACCGTGAAGAGTCGCCGACGACGACTTTAGAAATTATTTAAAAATCAACCGTAAGAGATAGAGCCGTGGTTTATTAAGCAAAAGTGCGTCACATACGCTCCCATAACGGAACACAACCTTTAAAAGATACGTCGTCGGTGAAAATATTTTCAATTCGGACTTAGTCTCTGTACTGAGAGGCTACCGAGAAGCGCTACCGACGAAGACTTTCTGATTAATTTAAAAATCAACCGTAAGAGATAGAGCCGTGGTTTACTAAGCAAAAGTGCTTCAAATACGCTCCTATAACTCAATCTAACATATAAAAGGTACCTCGTCGGTGAAAATAATTACAGTTCGGACTTAGATTTTTTCCTACCGAGTGGCTACCGTGAAGAGTCGCCGACGACGACTTTAGAAATTATTTAAAAATCAACCGTAAGAGATAGAGCCGTGGTTTATTAAGCAAAAGTGCGTCACATACGCTCCCATAACGGAACACAACATTTAAAAGATACGTCGTCGGTGAAAATATTTTCAATTCGGACTTAGTCTCTGTACGGAGAGGCTACCGAGAAGCGCTACCGACGAAGAATTTCTGATTAATTTAAAAATCAACCGAAAGAGATAGAGCCGTGGTTTATTAAGCAAAAGTGCTTCAAATACGCTCCTATAACTCAATCTAACATATAAAAGGTACCTCGTCGGTGAAAATAATTACAGTTCGGACTTAGATTTTTTCCTACCGAGTGGCTACCGTGAAGAGTCGCCGACGACGACTTTAGAAATTATTTAAAAATCAACCGTAAGAGATGGAGCCGTGGTTTATTAAGCAAAAGTGCGTCAAATACGCTCCCATAACCGAACATAACATTTAAAAGATACGTCGTCGGTGAAAATATTTTCAATTCGGACTTAGTCTCTGTACTGAGAGGCTACCGAGAAGCGCTACCGACGAAGACTTTCTGATTAATTTAAAAATCAACCGAAAGAGATAGAGCCGTGGTTTATTAAGCAAAAGTGCTGCAAATACGCTTATATAACTCAATCTTACATATAAAAGGTACCTCGTCGGTGAAAATAATTACAGTTCGGACTTAGATTTTTTCCTACCGAGTGGCTACCGTGAAGAGTCGCCGACGACGACTTTAGAAATTATTTAAAAATCAACCGTAAGAGATGGAGCCGTGGTTTATTAAGCAAAAGTGCGTCAAATACGCTCCCATAACCGAACATAACATTTAAAAGATACGTCGTCGGTGAAAATATTTTCAATTCGGACTTAGTCTTTGTACAGAGAGGCTACCGAGAAGCGCTACCGACGAAGACTTTCTGATTAATTTAAAAATCAACCGTAAGAGATAGAGCCGTGGTTTACTAAGCAAAAGTGCTTCAAATACGCTCCTATAACTCAATCTAACATATAAAAGGTACCTCGTCGGTGAAAATAATTACAGTTCGGACTTAGATTTTTTCCTACCGAGTGGCTACCGTGAAGAGTCGCCGACGACGACTTTAGAAATTATTTAAAAATCAACCGTAAGAGATAGAGCCGTGGTTTATTAAGCAAAAGTGCGTCACATACGCTCCCATAACGGAACACAACATTTAAAAGATACGTCGTCGGTGAAAATATTTTCAATTCGGACTTAGTCTCTGTACGGAGAGGCTACCGAGAAGCGCTACCGACGAAGAATTTCTGATTAATTTAAAAATCAACCGAAAGAGATAGAGCCGTGGTTTATTAAGCAAAAGTGCTTCAAATGCGCTCCTATAACTCAATCTAACATATAAAAGGTACCTCGTCGGTGAAAATAATTACAGTTCGGACTTAGATTTTTTCCTACCGAGTGGCTACCGTGAAGAGTCGCCGACGACGACTTTAGAAATTATTTAAAAATCAACCGTAAGAGATAGAGCCGTGGTTTATTAAGCAAAAGTGCGTCACATACGCTCCCATAACGGAACACAACATTTAAAAGATACGTCGTCGGTGAAAATATTTTCAATTCGGACTTAGTCTCTGTACGGAGAGGCTACCGAGAAGCGCTACCGACGAAGAATTTCTGATTAATTTAAAAATCAACCGAAAGAGATAGAGCCGTGGTTTATTAAGCAAAAGTGCTTCAAATACGCTCCTATAACTCAATCTAACATATAAAAGGTACCTCGTCGGTGAAAATAATTACAGTTCGGACTTAGATTTTTTCCTACCGAGTGGCTACCGTGAAGAGTCGCCGACGACGACTTTAGAAATTATTTAAAAATCAACCGTAAGAGATAGAGCCGTGGTTTATTAAGCAAAAGTGCGTCACATACGCTCCCATAACGGAACACAACATTTAAAAGATACGTCGTCGGTGAAAATATTTTCAATTCGGACTTAGTCTCTGTACGGAGAGGCTACCGAGAAGCGCTACCGACGAAGACTTTCTGATTAATTTAAAAATCAACCGAAAGAGATAGAGCCGTGGTTTATTAAGCAAAAGTGCTGCAAATACGCTTATATAACTCAATCTTACATATAAAAGGTACCTCGTCGGTGAAAATAATTACAGTTCGGACTTAGATTTTTTCCTACCGAGTGGCTACCGTGAAGAGTCGCCGACGACGACTTTAGAAATTATTTAAAAATCAACCGTAAGAGATGGAGCCGTGGTTTATTAAGCAAAAGTGCGTCAAATACGCTCCCATAACCGAACATAACATTTAAAAGATACGTCGTCGGTGAAAATATTTTCAATTCGGACTTAGTCTTTGTACAGAGAGGCTACCGAGAAGCGCTACCGACGAAGACTTTCTGATTAATTTAAAAATCAACCGTAAGAGATAGAGCCGTGGTTTACTAAGCAAAAGTGCTTCAAATACGCTCCTATAACTCAATCTAACATATAAAAGGTACCTCGTCGGTGAAAATAATTACAGTTCGGACTTAGATTTTTTCCTACCGAGTGGCTACCGTGAAGAGTCGCCGACGACGACTTTAGAAATTATTTAAAAATCAACCGTAAGAGATAGAGCCGTGGTTTATTAAGCAAAAGTGCGTCACATACGCTCCCATAACGGAACACAACATTTAAAAGATACGTCGTCGGTGAAAATATTTTCAATTCGGACTTAGTCTCTGTACTGAGAGGCTACCGAGAAGCGCTACCGACGAAGACTTTCTGATTAATTTAAAAATCAACCGTAAGAGATAGAGCCGTGGTTTACTAAGCAAAAGTGCTTCAAATACGCTCCTATAACTCAATCTAACATATAAAAGGTACCTCGTCGGTGAAAATAATTACAGTTCGGACTTAGATTTTTTCCTACCGAGTGGCTACCGTGAAGAGTCGCCGACGACGACTTTAGAAATTATTTAAAAATCAACCGAAAGAGATAGAGCCGTGGTTTATTAAGCAAAAGTGCGTCACATACGCTCCCATAACGGAACACAACATTTAAAAGATACGTCGTCGGTGAAAATATTTTCAATTCGGACTTAGTCTCTGTACGGAGAGGCTACCGAGAAGCGCTACCGACGAAGACTTTCTGATTAATTTAAAAATCAACCGAAAGAGATAGAGCCGTGGTTTATTAAGCAAAAGTGCTGCAAATACGCTTATATAACTCAATCTTACATATAAAAGGTACCTCGTCGGTGAAAATAATTACAGTTCGGACTTAGATTTTTTCCTACCGAGTGGCTACCGTGAAGAGTCGCCGACGACGACTTTAGAAATTATTTAAAAATCAACCGTAAGAGATGGAGCCGTGGTTTATTAAGCAAAAGTGCGTCAAATACGCTCCCATAACCGAACATAACATTTAAAAGATACGTCGTCGGTGAAAATATTTTCAATTCGGACTTAGTCTTTGTACAGAGAGGCTACCGAGAAGCGCTACCGACGAAGACTTTCTGATTAATTTAAAAATCAACCGTAAGAGATAGAGCCGTGGTTTACTAAGCAAAAGTGCTTCAAATACGCTCCTATAACTCAATCTAACATATAAAAGGTACCTCGTCGGTGAAAATAATTACAGTTCGGACTTAGATTTTTTCCTACCGAGTGGCTACCGTGAAGAGTCGCCGACGACGACTTTAGAAATTATTTAAAAATCAACCGTAAGAGATAGAGCCGTGGTTTATTAAGCAAAAGTGCGTCACATACGCTCCCATAACGGAACACAACATTTAAAAGATACGTCGTCGGTGAAAATATTTTCAATTCGGACTTAGTCTCTGTACTGAGAGGCTACCGAGAAGCGCTACCGACGAAGACTTTCTGAATAATTTAAAAATCAACCGTAAGAGATAGAGCCGTGGTTTACTAAGCAAAAGTGCTTCAAATACGCTCCTATAACTCAATCTAACATATAAAAGGTACCTCGTCGGTGAAAATAATTACAGTTCGGACTTAGATTTTTTCCTACCGAGTGGCTACCGTGAAGAGTCGCCGACGACGACTTTAGAAATTATTTAAAAATCAACCGTAAGAGATAGAGCCGTGGTTTATTAAGCAAAAGTGCGTCACATACGCTCCCATAACGGAACACAACATTTAAAAGATACGTCGTCGGTGAAAATATTTTCAATTCGGACTTAGTCTCTGTACGGAGAGGCTACCGAGAAGCGCTACCGACGAAGAATTTCTGATTAATTTAAAAATCAACCGAAAGAGATAGAGCCGTGGTTTATTAAGCAAAAGTGCTTCAAATACGCTCCTATAACTCAATCTAACATATAAAAGGTACCTCGTCGGTGAAAATAATTACAGTTCGGACTTAGATTTTTTCCTACCGAGTGGCTACCGTGAAGAGTCGCCGACGACGACTTTAGAAATTATTTAAAAATCAACCGTAAGAGATGGAGCCGTGGTTTATTAAGCAAAAGTGCGTCAAATACGCTCCCATAACCGAACATAACATTTAAAAGATACGTCGTCGGTGAAAATATTTTCAATTCGGACTTAGTCTCTGTACTGAGAGGCTACCGAGAAGCGCTACCGACGAAGACTTTCTGATTAATTTAAAAATCAACCGAAAGAGATAGAGCCGTGGTTTATTAAGCAAAAGTGCTGCAAATACGCTTATATAACTCAATCTTACATATAAAAGGTACCTCGTCGGTGAAAATAATTACAGTTCGGACTTAGATTTTTTCCTACCGAGTGGCTACCGTGAAGAGTCGCCGACGACGACTTTAGAAATTATTTAAAAATCAACCGTAAGAGATGGAGCCGTGGTTTATTAAGCAAAAGTGCGTCAAATACGCTCCCATAACCGAACATAACATTTAAAAGATACGTCGTCGGTGAAAATATTTTCAATTCGGACTTAGTCTTTGTACAGAGAGGCTACCGAGAAGCGCTACCGACGAAGACTTTCTGATTAATTTAAAAATCAACCGTAAGAGATAGAGCCGTGGTTTACTAAGCAAAAGTGCTTCAAATACGCTCCTATAACTCAATCTAACATATAAAAGGTACCTCGTCGGTGAAAATAATTACAGTTCGGACTTAGATTTTTTCCTACCGAGTGGCTACCGTGAAGAGTCGCCGACGACGACTTTAGAAATTATTTAAAAATCAACCGTAAGAGATAGAGCCGTGGTTTATTAAGCAAAAGTGCGTCACATACGCTCCCATAACGGAACACAACATTTAAAAGATACGTCGTCGGTGAAAATATTTTCAATTCGGACTTAGTCTCTGTACTGAGAGGCTACCGAGAAGCGCTACCGACGAAGACTTTCTGATTAATTTAAAAATCAACCGTATGAGATAGAGCCGTGGTTTACTAAGCAAAAGTGCTTCAAATACGCTCCTATAACTCAATCTAACATATAAAAGGTACCTCGTCGGTGAAAATAATTACAGTTCGGACTTAGATTTTTTCCTACCGAGTGGCTACCGTGAAGAGTCGCCGACGACGACTTTAGAAATTATTTAAAAATCAACCGTAAGAGATAGAGCCGTGGTTTATTAAGCAAAAGTGCGTCACATACGCTCCCATAACGGAACACAACATTTAAAAGATACGTCGTCGGTGAAAATATTTTCAATTCGGACTTAGTCTCTGTACGGAGAGGCTACCGAGAAGCGCTACCGACGAAGAATTTCTGATTAATTTAAAAATCAACCGAAAGAGATAGAGCCGTGGTTTATTAAGCAAAAGTGCTTCAAATGCGCTCCTATAACTCAATCTAACATATAAAAGGTACCTCGTCGGTGAAAATAATTACAGTTCGGACTTAGATTTTTTCCTACCGAGTGGCTACCGTGAAGAGTCGCCGACGACGACTTTAGAAATTATTTAAAAATCAACCGTAAGAGATAGAGCCGTGGTTTATTAAGCAAAAGTGCGTCACATACGCTCCCATAACGGAACACAACATTTAAAAGATACGTCGTCGGTGAAAATATTTTCAATTCGGACTTAGTCTCTGTACGGAGAGGCTACCGAGAAGCGCTACCGACGAAGAATTTCTGATTAATTTAAAAATCAACCGAAAGAGATAGAGCCGTGGTTTATTAAGCAAAAGTGCTTCAAATACGCTCCTATAACTCAATCTAACATATAAAAGGTACCTCGTCGGTGAAAATAATTACAGTTCGGACTTAGATTTTTTCCTACCGAGTGGCTACCGTGAAGAGTCGCCGACGACGACTTTAGAAATTATTTAAAAATCAACCGTAAGAGATAGAGCCGTGGTTTATTAAGCAAAAGTGCGTCACATACGCTCCCATAACGGAACACAACATTTAAAAGATACGTCGTCGGTGAAAATATTTTCAATTCGGACTTAGTCTCTGTACGGAGAGGCTACCGAGAAGCGCTACCGACGAAGACTTTCTGATTAATTTAAAAATCAACCGAAAGAGATAGAGCCGTGGTTTATTAAGCAAAAGTGCTGCAAATACGCTTATATAACTCAATCTTACATATAAAAGGTACCTCGTCGGTGAAAATAATTACAGTTCGGACTTAGATTTTTTCCTACCGAGTGGCTACCGTGAAGAGTCGCCGACGACGACTTTAGAAATTATTTAAAAATCAACCGTAAGAGATGGAGCCGTGGTTTATTAAGCAAAAGTGCGTCAAATACGCTCCCATAACCGAACATAACATTTAAAAGATACGTCGTCGGTGAAAATATTTTCAATTCGGACTTAGTCTTTGTACAGAGAGGCTACCGAGAAGCGCTACCGACGAAGACTTTCTGATTAATTTAAAAATCAACCGTAAGAGATAGAGCCGTGGTTTACTAAGCAAAAGTGCTTCAAATACGCTCCTATAACTCAATCTAACATATAAAAGGTACCTCGTCGGTGAAAATAATTACAGTTGGGACTTAGATTTTTTTCTACCGAGTGGCTACCGTGAAGAGTCGCCGACGACGACTTTAGAAATTATTTAAAAATCAACCGTAAGAGATAGAGCCGTGGTTTATTAAGCAAAAGTGCGTCACATACGCTCCCATAACGGAACACAACATTTAAAAGATACGTCGTCGGTGAAAATATTTTCAATTCGGACTTAGTCTCTGTACTGAGAGGCTACCGAGAAGCGCTACCGACGAAGACTTTCTGATTAATTTAAAAATCAACCGTAAGAGATAGAGCCGTGGTTTACTAAGCAAAAGTGCTTCAAATACGCTCCTATAACTCAATCTAACATATAAAAGGTACCTCGTCGGTGAAAATAATTACAGTTCGGACTTAGATTTTTTCCTACCGAGTGGCTACCGTGAAGAGTCGCCGACGACGACTTTAGAAATTATTTAAAAATCAACCGTAAGAGATAGAGCCGTGGTTTATTAAGCAAAAGTGCGTCACATACGCTCCCATAACGGAACACAACATTTAAAAGATACGTCGTCGGTGAAAATATTTTCAATTCGGACTTAGTCTCTGTACGGAGAGGCTACCGAGAAGCGCTACCGACGAAGAATTTCTGATTAATTTAAAAATCAACCGAAAGAGATAGAGCCGTGGTTTATTAAGCAAAAGTGCTTCAAATACGCTCCTATAACTCAATCTAACATATAAAAGGTACCTCGTCGGTGAAAATAATTACAGTTCGGACTTAGATTTTTTCCTACCGAGTGGCTACCGTGAAGAGTCGCCGACGACGACTTTAGAAATTATTTAAAAATCAACCGTAAGAGATGGAGCCGTGGTTTATTAAGCAAAAGTGCGTCAAATACGCTCCCATAACCGAACATAACATTTAAAAGATACGTCGTCGGTGAAAATATTTTCAATTCGGACTTAGTCTCTGTACTGAGAGGCTACCGAGAAGCGCTACCGACGAAGACTTTCTGATTAATTTAAAAATCAACCGAAAGAGATAGAGCCGTGGTTTATTAAGCAAAAGTGCTGCAAATACGCTTATATAACTCAATCTTACATATAAAAGGTACCTCGTCGGTGAAAATAATTACAGTTCGGACTTAGATTTTTTCCTACCGAGTGGCTACCGTGAAGAGTCGCCGACGACGACTTTAGAAATTATTTAAAAATCAACCGTAAGAGATGGAGCCGTGGTTTATTAAGCAAAAGTGCGTCAAATACGCTCCCATAACCGAACATAACATTTAAAAGATACGTCGTCGGTGAAAATATTTTCAATTCGGACTTAGTCTTTGTACAGAGAGGCTACCGAGAAGCGCTACCGACGAAGACTTTCTGATTAATTTAAAAATCAACCGTAAGAGATAGAGCCGTGGTTTACTAAGCAAAAGTGCTTCAAATACGCTCCTATAACTCAATCTAACATATAAAAGGTACCTCGTCGGTGAAAATAATTACAGTTCGGACTTAGATTTTTTCCTACCGAGTGGCTACCGTGAAGAGTCGCCGACGACGACTTTAGAAATTATTTAAAAATCAACCGTAAGAGATAGAGCCGTGGTTTATTAAGCAAAAGTGCGTCACATACGCTCCCATAACGGAACACAACATTTAAAAGATACGTCGTCGGTGAAAATATTTTCAATTCGGACTTAGTCTCTGTACTGAGAGGCTACCGAGAAGCGCTACCGACGAAGACTTTCTGATTAATTTAAAAATCAACCGTAAGAGATAGAGCCGTGGTTTACTAAGCAAAAGTGCTTCAAATACGCTCCTATAACTCAATCTAACATATAAAAGGTACCTCGTCGGTGAAAATAATTACAGTTCGGACTTAGATTTTTTCCTACCGAGTGGCTACCGTGAAGAGTCGCCGACGACGACTTTAGAAATTATTTAAAAATCAACCGTAAGAGATAGAGCCGTGGTTTATTAAGCAAAAGTGCGTCACATACGCTCCCATAACGGAACACAACATTTAAAAGATACGTCGTCGGTGAAAATATTTTCAATTCGGACTTAGTCTCTGTACGGAGAGGCTACCGAGAAGCGCTACCGACGAAGAATTTCTGATTAATTTAAAAATCAACCGAAAGAGATAGAGCCGTGGTTTATTAAGCAAAAGTGCTTCAAATGCGCTCCTATAACTCAATCTAACATATAAAAGGTACCTCGTCGGTGAAAATAATTACAGTTCGGACTTAGATTTTTTCCTACCGAGTGGCTACCGTGAAGAGTCGCCGACGACGACTTTAGAAATTATTTAAAAATCAACCGTAAGAGATAGAGCCGTGGTTTATTAAGCAAAAGTGCGTCACATACGCTCCCATAACGGAACACAACATTTAAAAGATACGTCGTCGGTGAAAATATTTTCAATTCGGACTTAGTCTCTGTACGGAGAGGCTACCGAGAAGCGCTACCGACGAAGACTTTCTGATTAATTTAAAAATCAACCGAAAGAGATAGAGCCGTGGTTTATTAAGCAAAAGTGCTTCAAATACGCTCCTATAACTCAATCTAACATATAAAAGGTACCTCGTCGGTGAAAATAATTACAGTTCGGACTTAGATTTTTTCCTACCGAGTGGCTACCGTGAAGAGTCGCCGACGACGACTTTAGAAATTATTTAAAAATCAACCGTAAGAGATGGAGCCGTGGTTTATTAAGCAAAAGTGCGTCAAATACGCTCCCATAACCGAACATAACATTTAAAAGATACGTCGTCGGTGAAAATATTTTCAATTCGGACTTAGTCTTTGTACAGAGAGGCTACCGAGAAGCGCTACCGACGAAGACTTTCTGATTAATTTAAAAATCAACCGTAAGAGATAGAGCCGTGGTTTACTAAGCAAAAGTGCTTCAAATACGCTCCTATAACTCAATCTAACATATAAAAGGTACCTCGTCGGTGAAAATAATTACAGTTCGGACTTAGATTTTTTCCTACCGAGTGGCTACCGTGAAGAGTCGCCGACGACGACTTTAGAAATTATTTAAAAATCAACCGTAAGAGATAGAGCCGTGGTTTATTAAGCAAAAGTGCGTCACATACGCTCCCATAACGGAACACAACATTTAAAAGATACGTCGTCGGTGAAAATATTTTCAATTCGGACTTAGTCTCTGTACTGAGAGGCTACCGAGAAGCGCTACCGACGAAGACTTTCTGATTAATTTAAAAATCAACCGTAAGAGATAGAGCCGTGGTTTACTAAGCAAAAGTGCTTCAAATACGCTCCTATAACTCAATCTAACATATAAAAGGTACCTCGTCGGTGAAAATAATTACAGTTCGGACTTAGATTTTTTCCTACCGAGTGGCTACCGTGAAGAGTCGCCGACGACGACTTTAGAAATTATTTAAAAATCAACCGTAAGAGATAGAGCCGTGGTTTATTAAGCAAAAGTGCGTCACATACGCTCCCATAACGGAACACAACATTTAAAAGATACGTCGTCGGTGAAAATATTTTCAATTCGGACTTAGTCTCTGTACGGAGAGGCTACCGAGAAGCGCTACCGACGAAGAATTTCTGATTAATTTAAAAATCAACCGAAAGAGATAGAGCCGTGGTTTATTAAGCAAAAGTGCTTCAAATGCGCTCCTATAACTCAATCTAACATATAAAAGGTACCTCGTCGGTGAAAATAATTACAGTTCGGACTTAGATTTTTTCCTACCGAGTGGCTACCGTGAAGAGTCGCCGACGACGACTTTAGAAATTATTTAAAAATCAACCGTAAGAGATAGAGCCGTGGTTTATTAAGCAAAAGTGCGTCACATACGCTCCCATAACGGAACACAACATTTAAAAGATACGTCGTCGGTGAAAATATTTTCAATTCGGACTTAGTCTCTGTACGGAGAGGCTACCGAGAAGCGCTACCGACGAAGAATTTCTGATTAATTTAAAAATCAACCGAAAGAGATAGAGCCGTGGTTTATTAAGCAAAAGTGCTTCAAATACGCTCCTATAACTCAATCTAACATATAAAAGGTACCTCGTCGGTGAAAATAATTACAGTTCGGACTTAGATTTTTTCCTACCGAGTGGCTACCGTGAAGAGTCGCCGACGACGACTTTAGAAATTATTTAAAAATCAACCGTAAGAGATAGAGCCGTGGTTTATTAAGCAAAAGTGCGTCACATACGCTCCCATAACGGAACACAACATTTAAAAGATACGTCGTCGGTGAAAATATTTTCAATTCGGACTTAGTCTCTGTACGGAGAGGCTACCGAGAAGCGCTACCGACGAAGAATTTCTGATTAATTTAAAAATCAACCGAAAGAGATAGAGCCGTGGTTTATTAAGCAAAAGTGCTTCAAATGCGCTCCTATAACTCAATCTAACATATAAAAGGTACCTCGTCGGTGAAAATAATTACAGTTCGGACTTAGATTTTTTCCTACCGAGTGGCTACCGTGAAGAGTCGCCGACGACGACTTTAGAAATTATTTAAAAATCAACCGTAAGAGATAGAGCCGTGGTTTATTAAGCAAAAGTGCGTCAAATACGCTCCCATAACGGAACACAACATTTAAAAGATACGTCGTCGGTGAAAATATTTTCAATTCGGACTTAGTCTCTGTACGGAGAGGCTACCGAGAAGCGCTACCGACGAAGAATTTCTGATTAATTTAAAAATCAACCGAAAGAGATAGAGCCGTGGTTTATTAAGCAAAAGTGCTTCAAATACGCTCCTATAACTCAATCTAACATATAAAAGGTACCTCGTCGGTGAAAATAATTACAGTTCGGACTTAGATTTTTTCCTACCGAGTGGCTACCGTGAAGAGTCGCCGACGACGACTTTAGAAATTATTTAAAAATCAACCGTAAGAGATGGAGCCGTGGTTTATTAAGCAAAAGTGCGTCACATACGCTCCCATAACGGAACACAACATTTAAAAGATACGTCGTCGGTGAAAATATTTTCAATTCGGACTTAGTCTCTGTACTGAGAGGCTACCGAGAAGCGCTACCGACGAAGACTTTCTGATTAATTTAAAAATCAACCGTAAGAGATAGAGCCGTGGTTTACTAAGCAAAAGTGCTTCAAATACGCTCCTATAACTCAATCTAACATATAAAAGGTACCTCGTCGGTGAAAATAATTACAGTTCGGACTTAGATTTTTTCCTACCGAGTGGCTACCGTGAAGAGTCGCCGACGACGACTTTAGAAATTATTTAAAAATCAACCGTAAGAGATGGAGCCGTGGTTTATTAAGCAAAAGTGCGTCAAATACGCTCCCATAACCGAACATAACATTTAAAAGATACGTCGTCGGTGAAAATATTTTCAATTCGGACTTAGTCTCTGTACGGAGAGGCTACCGAGAAGCGCTACCGACGAAGAATTTCTGATTAATTTAAAAATCAACCGAAAGAGATAGAGCCGTGGTTTATTAAGCAAAAGTGCTTCAAATGCGCTCCTATAACTCAATCTAACATATAAAAGGTACCTCGTCGGTGAAAATAATTACAGTTCGGACTTAGATTTTTTCCTACCGAGTGGCTACCGTGAAGAGTCGCCGACGACGACTTTAGAAATTATTTAAAAATCAACCGTAAGAGATGGAGCCGTGGTTTATTAAGCAAAAGTGCGTCAAATACGCTCCCATAACCGAACATAACATTTAAAAGATACGTCGTCGGTGAAAATATTTTCAATTCGGACTTAGTCTCTGTACTGAGAGGCTACCGAGAAGCGCTACCGACGAAGACTTTCTGATTAATTTAAAAATCAACCGAAAGAGATAGAGCCGTGGTTTATTAAGCAAAAGTGCTGCAAATACGCTTATATAACTCAATCTTACATATAAAAGGTACCTCGTCGGTGAAAATAATTACAGTTCGGACTTAGATTTTTTCCTACCGAGTGGCTACCGTGAAGAGTCGCCGACGACGACTTTAGAAATTATTTAAAAATCAACCGTAAGAGATGGAGCCGTGGTTTATTAAGCAAAAGTGCGTCAAATACGCTCCCATAACCGAACATAACATTTAAAAGATACGTCGTCGGTGAAAATATTTTCAATTCGGACTTAGTCTTTGTACAGAGAGGCTACCGAGAAGCGCTACCGACGAAGACTTTCTGATTAATTTAAAAATCAACCGTAAGAGATAGAGCCGTGGTTTACTAAGCAAAAGTGCTTCAAATACGCTCCTATAACTCAATCTAACATATAAAAGGTACCTCGTCGGTGAAAATAATTACAGTTCGGACTTAGATTTTTTCCTACCGAGTGGCTACCGTGAAGAGTCGCCGACGACGACTTTAGAAATTATTTAAAAATCAACCGTAAGAGATAGAGCCGTGGTTTATTAAGCAAAAGTGCGTCACATACGCTCCCATAACGGAACACAACATTTAAAAGATACGTCGTCGGTGAAAATATTTTCAATTCGGACTTAGTCTCTGTACTGAGAGGCTACCGAGAAGCGCTACCGACGAAGACTTTCTGATTAATTTAAAAATCAACCGTAAGAGATAGAGCCGTGGTTTACTAAGCAAAAGTGCTTCAAATACGCTCCTATAACTCAATCTAACATATAAAAGGTACCTCGTCGGTGAAAATAATTACAGTTCGGACTTAGATTTTTTCCTACCGAGTGGCTACCGTGAAGAGTCGCCGACGACGACTTTAGAAATTATTTAAAAATCAACCGTAAGAGATGGAGCCGTGGTTTATTAAGCAAAAGTGCGTCAAATACGCTCCCATAACCGAACATAACATTTAAAAGATACGTCGTCGGTGAAAATATTTTCAATTCGGACTTAGTCTCTGTACGGAGAGGCTACCGAGAAGCGCTACCGACGAAGAATTTCTGATTAATTTAAAAATCAACCGAAAGAGATAGAGCCGTGGTTTATTAAGCAAAAGTGCTTCAAATGCGCTCCTATAACTCAATCTAACATATAAAAGGTACCTCGTCGGTGAAAATAATTACAGTTCGGACTTAGATTTTTTCCTACCGAGTGGCTACCGTGAAGAGTCGCCGACGACGACTTTAGAAATTATTTAAAAATCAACCGTAAGAGATGGAGCCGTGGTTTATTAAGCAAAAGTGCGTCAAATACGCTCCCATAACCGAACATAACATTTAAAAGATACGTCGTCGGTGAAAATATTTTCAATTCGGACTTAGTCTTTGTACAGAGAGGCTACCGAGAAGCGCTACCGACGAAGACTTTCTGATTAATTTAAAAATCAACCGTAAGAGATAGAGCCGTGGTTTACTAAGCAAAAGTGCTTCAAATACGCTCCTATAACTCAATCTAACATATAAAAGGTACCTCGTCGGTGAAAATAATTACAGTTCGGACTTAGATTTTTTCCTACCGAGTGGCTACCGTGAAGAGTCGCCGACGACGACTTTAGAAATTATTTAAAAATCAACCGTAAGAGATAGAGCCGTGGTTTATTAAGCAAAAGTGCGTCACATACGCTCCCATAACGGAACACAACATTTAAAAGATACGTCGTCGGTGAAAATATTTTCAATTCGGACTTAGTCTCTGTACTGAGAGGCTACCGAGAAGCGCTACCGACGAAGACTTTCTGATTAATTTAAAAATCAACCGTAAGAGATAGAGCCGTGGTTTACTAAGCAAAAGTGCTTCAAATACGCTCCTATAACTCAATCTAACATATAAAAGGTACCTCGTCGGTGAAAATAATTACAGTTCGGACTTAGATTTTTTCCTACCGAGTGGCTACCGTGAAGAGTCGCCGACGACGACTTTAGAAATTATTTAAAAATCAACCGTAAGAGATGGAGCCGTGGTTTATTAAGCAAAAGTGCGTCAAATACGCTCCCATAACCGAACATAACATTTAAAAGATACGTCGTCGGTGAAAATATTTTCAATTCGGACTTAGTCTCTGTACGGAGAGGCTACCGAGAAGCGCTACCGACGAAGAATTTCTGATTAATTTAAAAATCAACCGAAAGAGATAGAGCCGTGGTTTATTAAGCAAAAGTGCTTCAAATGCGCTCCTATAACTCAATCTAACATATAAAAGGTACCTCGTCGGTGAAAATAATTACAGTTCGGACTTAGATTTTTTCCTACCGAGTGGCTACCGTGAAGAGTCGCCGACGACGACTTTAGAAATTATTTAAAAATCAACCGTAAGAGATGGAGCCGTGGTTTATTAAGCAAAAGTGCGTCAAATACGCTCCCATAACCGAACATAACATTTAAAAGATACGTCGTCGGTGAAAATATTTTCAATTCGGACTTAGTCTCTGTACTGAGAGGCTACCGAGAAGCGCTACCGACGAAGACTTTCTGATTAATTTAAAAATCAACCGAAAGAGATAGAGCCGTGGTTTATTAAGCAAAAGTGCTGCAAATACGCTTATATAACTCAATCTTACATATAAAAGGTACCTCGTCGGTGAAAATAATTACAGTTCGGACTTAGATTTTTTCCTACCGAGTGGCTACCGTGAAGAGTCGCCGACGACGACTTTAGAAATTATTTAAAAATCAACCGTAAGAGATGGAGCCGTGGTTTATTAAGCAAAAGTGCGTCAAATACGCTCCCATAACCGAACATAACATTTAAAAGATACGTCGTCGGTGAAAATATTTTCAATTCGGACTTAGTCTTTGTACAGAGAGGCTACCGAGAAGCGCTACCGACGAAGACTTTCTGATTAATTTAAAAATCAACCGTAAGAGATAGAGCCGTGGTTTACTAAACAAAAGTGCTTCAAATGCGCTCCCATAACTCACTCTAACATATAAAAGGTACCTCGTCGGTGAAAATAATTACAGTTCGGACTTAGATTTTTTCCTACCGAGTGGCTACCGTGAAGAGTCGCCGACGACGACTTTAGAAATTATTTAAAAATCAACCGTAAGAGATAGAGCCGTGGTTTATTAAGCAAAAGTGCGTCACATACGCTCCCATAACGGAACACAACATTTAAAAGATACGTCGTCGGTGAAAATATTTTCAATTCGGACTTAGTCTCTGTACGGAGAGGCTACCGAGAAGCGCTACCGACGAAGAATTTCTGATTAATTTAAAAATCAACCGAAAGAGATAGAGCCGTGGTTTATTAAGCAAAAGTGCTTCAAATACGCTCCTATAACTCAATCTAACATATAACAGGTACCTCGTCGGTGAAAATAATTACAGTTCGGACTTAGATTTTTTCTTACCGAGTGGCTACCGTGAAGAGTCGCCGACGACGACTTTAGAAATTATTTAAAAATCAACCGTAAGAGATGGAGCCGTGGTTTATTAAGCAAAAGTGCGTCAAATACGCTCCCATAACCGAACATAACATTTAAAAGATACGTCGTCGGTGAAAATATTTTCAATTCGGACTTAGTCTCTCTACGGAGAGGCTACCGAGAAGCGCTACCGACGAAGACTTTGTGATTAATTTAAAAATCAACCGTAAGAGATAGAGCCGTGGTTTACTAAGCAAAAGTGCTTCAAATGCGCTCCTATAACTCAATCTAACATATAAAAGGTACCTCGTCGGTGAAAATAATTACAGTTCGGACTTAGATTTTTTCCTACCGAGTGGCTACCGTGAAGAGTCGCCGACGACGACTTTAGAAATTATTTAAAAATCAACCGTAAGAGATAGAGCCGTGGTTTATTAAGCAAAAGTGCGTCACATACGCTCCCATAACGGAACACAACATTTAAAAGATACGTCGTCGGTGAAAATATTTTCAATTCGGACTTAGTCTCTGTACGGAGAGGCTACCGAGAAGCGCTACCGACGAAGAATTTCTGATTAATTTAAAAATCAACCGAAAGAGATAGAGCCGTGGTTTATTAAGCAAAAGTGCTTCAAATACGCTCCTATAACTCAATCTAACATATAAAAGGTACCTCGTCGGTGAAAATAATTACAGTTCGGACTTAGATTTTTTCCTACCGAGTGGCTACCGTGAAGAGTCGCCGACGACGACTTTAGAAATTATTTAAAAATCAACCGTAAGAGATGGAGCCGTGGTTTATTAAGCAAAAGTGCGTCAAATACGCTCCCATAACCGAACATAACATTTAAAAGATACGTCGTCGGTGAAAATATTTTCAATTCGGACTTAGTCTCTGTACTGAGAGGCTACCGAGAAGCGCTACCGACGAAGACTTTCTGATTAATTTAAAAATCAACCGAAAGAGATAGAGCCGTGGTTTATTAAGCAAAAGTGCTGCAAATACGCTCCTATAACTCAATCTAACATATAAAAGGTACCTCGTCGGTGAAAATAATTACAGTTCGGACTTAGATTTTTTCCTACCGAGTGGCTACCGTGAAGAGTCGCCGACGACGACTTTAGAAATTATTTAAAAATCAACCGTAAGAGATAGAGCCGTGGTTTATTAAGCAAAAGTGCGTCACATACGCTCCCATAACGGAACATAACATTTAAAAGATACGTCGTGGATGAAAATATTTTCAATTCGGACTTAGTCTCTGTACGGAGAGGCTACCGAGAAGCGCTACCGACGAAGAATTTCTGATTAATTTAAAAATCAACCGTAAGAGATAGAGCCGTGGTTTACTAAGCAAAAGTGCTTCAAATGCGCTCCTATAACTCAATCTAACATATAAAAGGTACCTCGTCGGTGAAAATAATTACAGTTCGGACTTAGATTTTTTCCTACCGAGTGGCTACCGTGAAGAGTCGCCGACGACGACTTTAGAAATTATTTAAAAATCAACCGTAAGAGATAGAGCCGTGGTTTATTAAGCAAAAGTGCGTCACATACGCTCCCATAACGGAACACAACATTTAAAAGATACGTCGTCGGTGAAAATATTTTCAATTCGGACTTAGTCTCTGTACGGAGAGGCTACCGAGAAGCGCTACTGACGAAGAATTTCTGATTAATTTAAAAATCAACCGAAAGAGATAGAGCCGTGGTTTATTAAGCAAAAGTTCTTCAAATACGCTCCTATAACTCAATCTAACATATAAAAGGTACCTCGTCGGTGAAAATAATTACAGTTCGGACTTAGATTTTTTCCTACCGAGTGGCTACCGTGAAGAGTCGCCGACGACGACTTTAGAAATTATTTAAAAATCAACCGTAAGAGATAGAGCCGTGGTTTATTAAGCAAAAGTGCGTCACATACGCTCCCATAACGGAACACAACATTTAAAAGATACGTCGTCGGTGAAAATATTTTCAATTCGGACTTAGTCTCTGTACTGAGAGGCTACCGAGAAGCGCTACCGACGAAGACTTTCTGATTAATTTAAAAATCAACCGAAAGAGATAGAGCCGTGGTTTATTAAGCAAAAGTGCTGCAAATACGCTTATATAACTCAATCTAACATATAAAAGGTACCTCGTCGGTGAAAATAATTACAGTTCGGACTTAGATTTTTTCCTACCGAGTGGCTACCGTGAAGAGTCGCCGACGACGACTTTAGAAATTATTTAAAAATCAACCGTAAGAGATAGAGCCGTGGTTTATTAAGCAAAAGTGCGTCACATACGCTCCCATAACGGAACACAACATTTAAAAGATACGTCGTCGGTGAAAATATTTTCAATTCGGACTTAGTCTCTGTACTGAGAGGCTACCGAGAAGCGCTACCGACGAAGACTTTCTGATTAATTTAAAAATCAACCGAAAGAGATAGAGCCGTGGTTTATTAAGCAAAAGTGCTGCAAATACGCTTATATAACTCAATCTAACATATAAAAGGTAACTCGTCGGTGAAAATAATTACAGTTCGGACTTAGATTTTTTCCTACCGAGTGGCTACCGTGAAGAGTCGCCGACGACGACTTTAGAAATTATTTAAAAATCAACCGTAAGAGATGGAGCCGTGGTTTATTAAGCAAAAGTGCGTCAAATACGCTCCCATAACCGAACATAACATTTAAAAGATACGTCGTCGGTGAAAATATTTTCAATTCGGACTTAGTCTCTGTACTGAGAGGCTACCGAGAAGCGCTACCGACGAAGACTTTCTGATTAATTTAAAAATCAACCGAAAGAGATAGAGCCGTGGTTTATTAAGCAAAAGTGCTGCAAATACGCTTATATAACTCAATCTAACATATAAAAGGTACCTCGTCGGTGAAAATAATTACAGTTCGGACTTAGATTTTTTCCTACCGAGTGGCTACCGTGAAGAGTCGCCGACGACGACTTTAGAAATTATTTAAAAATCAACCGTAAGAGATGGAGCCGTGGTTTATTAAGCAAAAGTGCGTCAAATACGCTCCCATAACCGAACATAACATTTAAAAGATACGTCGTCGGTGAAAATATTTTCAATTCGGACTTAGTCTCTGTACGGAGAGGCTACCGAGAAGCGCTACCGACGAAGACTTTCTGATTAATTTAAAAATCAACCGAAAGAGATAGAGCCGTGGTTTATTAAGCAAAAGTGCTGCAAATACGCTTATATAACTCAATCTTACATATAAAAGGTACCTCGTCGGTGAAAATAATTACAGTTCGGACTTAGATTTTTTCCTACCGAGTGGCTACCGTGAAGAGTCGCCGACGACGACTTTAGAAATTATTTAAAAATCAACCGTAAGAGATGGAGCCGTGGTTTATTAAGCAAAAGTGCGTCAAATACGCTCCCATAACCGAACATAACATTTAAAAGATACGTCGTCGGTGAAAATATTTTCAATTCGGACTTAGTCTTTGTACAGAGAGGCTACCGAGAAGCGCTACCGACGAAGACTTTCTGATTAATTTAAAAATCAACCGTAAGAGATAGAGCCGTGGTTTACTAAGCAAAAGTGCTTCAAATGCGCTCCCATAACTCACTCTAACATATAAAAGGTACCTCGTCGGTGAAAATAATTACAGTTCGGACTTAGATTTTTTCCTACCGAGTGGCTACCGTGAAGAGTCGCCGACGACGACTTTAGAAATTATTTAAAAATCAACCGTAAGAGATAGAGCCGTGGTTTATTAAGCAAAAGTGCGTCACATACGCTCCCATAACGGAACACAACATTTAAAAGATACGTCGTCGGTGAAAATATTTTCAATTCGGACTTAGTCTCTGTACTGAGAGGCTACCGAGAAGCGCTACCGACGAAGACTTTCTGATTAATTTAAAAATCAACCGAAAGAGATAGAGCCGTGGTTTATTAAGCAAAAGTGCTGCAAATACGCTTATATAACTCAATCTAACATATAAAAGGTACCTCGTCGGTGAAAATAATTACAGTTCGGACTTAGATTTTTTCCTACCGAGTGGCTACCGTGAAGAGTCGCCGACGACGACTTTAGAAATTATTTAAAAATCAACCGTAAGAGATGGAGCCGTGGTTTATTAAGCAAAAGTGCGTCAAATACGCTCCCATAACCGAACATAACATTTAAAAGATACGTCGTCGGTGAAAATATTTTCAATTCGGACTTAGTCTCTGTACTGAGAGGCTACCGAGAAGCGCTACCGACGAAGACTTTCTGATTAATTTAAAAATCAACCGAAAGAGATAGAGCCGTGGTTTATTAAGCAAAAGTGCTGCAAATACGCTTATATAACTCAATCTAACATATAAAAGGTACCTCGTCGGTGAAAATAATTACAGTTCGGACTTAGATTTTTTCCTACCGAGTGGCTACCGTGAAGAGTCGCCGACGACGACTTTAGAAATTATTTAAAAATCAACCGTAACAGATGGAGCCGTGGTTTATTAAGCAAAAGTGCGTCAAATACGCTCCCATAACCGAACATAACATTTAAAAGATACGTCGTCGGTGAAAATATTTTCAATTCGGACTTAGTCTTTGTACAGAGAGGCTACCGAGAAGCGCTACCGACGAAGACTTTCTGATTAATTTAAAAATCAACCGTAAGAGATAGAGCCGTGGTTTACTAAGCAAAAGTGCTTCAAATGCGCTCCTATAACTCACTCTAACATATAAAAGGTACCTCGTCGGTGAAAATAATTACAGTTCGGACTTAGATTTTTTCCTACCGAGTGGCTACCGTGAAGAGTCGCCGACGACGACTTTAGAAATTATTTAAAAATCAACCGTAAGAGATAGAGCCGTGGTTTATTAAGCAAAAGTGCGTCACATACGCTCCCATAACGGAACACAACATTTAAAAGATACGTCGTCGGTGAAAATATTTTCAATTCGGACTTAGTCTCTGTACGGAGAGGCTACCGAGAAGCGCTACCGACGAAGAATTTCTGATTAATTTAAAAATCAACCGAAAGAGATAGAGCCGTGGTATATTAAGCAAAAGTGCTTCAAATACGCTCCTATAACTCAATCTAACATATAACAGGTACCTCGTCGGTGAAAATAATTACAGTTCGGACTTAGATTTTTTCTTACCGAGTGGCTACCGTGATGAGTCGCCGACGACGACTTTAGAAATTATTTAAAAATCAACCGTAAGAGATGGAGCCGTGGTTTATTAAGCAAAAGTGCGTCAAATACGCTCCCATAACCGAACATAACATTTAAAAGATACGTCGTCGGTGAAAATATTTTCAATTCGGACTTAGTCTCTGTACGGAGAGGCTACCGAGAAGCGCTACCGACGAAGACTTTCTGATTAATTTAAAAATCAACCGTAAGAGATAGAGCCGTGGTTTACTAAGCAAAAGTGCTTCAAATGCGCTCCTATAACTCAATCTAACATATAAAAGGTACCTCGTCGGTGAAAATAATTACAGTTCGGACTTAGATTTTTTCCTACCGAGTGGCTACCGTGAAGAGTCGCCGACGACGACTTTAGAAATTATTTAAAAATCAACCGTAAGAGATGGAGCCGTGGTTTATTAAGCAAAAGTGCGTCAAATACGCTCCCATAACCGAACATAACATTTAAAAGATACGTCGTCGGTGAAAATATTTTCAATTCGGACTTAGTCTCTGTACGGAGAGGCTACCGAGAAGCGCTACCGACGAAGAATTTCTGATTAATTTAAAAATCAACCGAAAGAGATAGAGCCGTGGTTTATTAAGCAAAAGTGCTTCAAATACGCTCCTATAACTCAATCTAACATATAAAAGGTACCTCGTCGGTGAAAATAATTACAGTTCGGACTTAGATTTTTTCCTACCGAGTGGCTACCGTGAAGAGTCGCCGACGACGACTTTAGAAATTATTTAAAAATCAACCGTAAGAGATAGAGCCGTGGTTTATTAAGCAAAAGTGCGTCACATACGCTCCCATAACGGAACACAACATTTAAAAGATACGTCGTCGGTGAAAATATTTTCAATTCGGACTTAGTCTCTGTACTGAGAGGCTACCGAGAAGCGCTACCGACGAAGACTTTCTGATTAATTTAAAAATCAACCGAAAGAGATAGAGCCGTGGTTTATTAAGCAAAAGTGCTGCAAATACGCTTATATAACTCAATCTAACATATAAAAGGTACCTCGTCGGTGAAAATAATTACAGTTCGGACTTAGATTTTTTCCTACCGAGTGGCTACCGTGAAGAGTCGCCGACGACGACTTTAGAAATTATTTAAAAATCAACCGTAAGAGATGGAGCCGTGGTTTATTAAGCAAAAGTGCGTCAAATACGCTCCCATAACCGAACATAACATTTAAAAGATACGTCGTCGGTGAAAATATTTTCAATTCGGACTTAGTCTCTGTACTGAGAGGCTACCGAGAAGCGCTACCGACGAAGACTTTCTGATTAATTTAAAAATCAACCGAAAGAGATAGAGCCGTGGTTTATTAAGCAAAAGTGCTGCAAATACGCTCATATAACTCAATCTAACATATAAAAGGTACCTCGTCGGTGAAAATAATTACAGTTCGGACTTAGATTTTTTCCTACCGAGTGGCTACCGTGAAGAGTCGCCGACGACGACTTTAGAAATTATTTAAAAATCAACCGTAAGAGATGGAGCCGTGGTTTATTCAGCAAAAGTGCGTCAAATACGCTCCCATAACCGAACATAACATTTAAAAGATACGTCGTCGGTGAAAATATTTTCAATTCGGACTTAGTCTTTGTACAGAGAGGCTACCGAGAAGCGCTACCGACGAAGACTTTCTGATTAATTTAAAAATCAACCGTAAGAGATAGAGCCGTGGTTTACTAAGCAAAAGTGCTTCAAATGCGCTCCTATAACTCACTCTAACATATAAAAGGTACCTCGTCGGTGAAAATAATTACAGTTCGGACTTAGATTTTTTCCTACCGAGTGGCTACCGTGAAGAGTCGCCGACGACGACTTTAGAAATTATTTAAAAATCAACCGTAAGAGATAGAGCCGTGGTTTATTAAGCAAAAGTGCGTCACATACGCTCCCATAACGGAACACAACATTTAAAAGATACGTCGTCGGTGAAAATACTTTCAATTCGGACTTAGTCTCTGTACGGAGAGGCTACCGAGAAGCGCTACCGACGAAGAATTTCTGATTAATTTAAAAATCAGCCGAAAGAGATAGAGCCGTGGTTTATTAAGCAAAAGTGCTTCAAATACGCTCCTATAACTCAATCTAACATATAACAGGTACCTCGTCGGTGAAAATAATTACAGTTCGGACTTAGATTTTTTCTTACCGAGTGGCTACCGTGAAGAGTCGCCGACGACGACTTTAGAAATTATTTAAAAATCAACCGTAAGAGATGGAGCCGTGGTTTATTAAGCAAAAGTGCGTCAAATACGCTCCCATAACCGAACATAACATTTAAAAGATACGTCGTCGGTGAAAATATTTTCAATTCGGACTTAGTCTCTGTACGGAGAGGCTACCGAGAAGCGCTACCGACGAAGACTTTCTGATTAATTTAAAAATCAACCGTAAGAGATAGAGCCGTGGTTTACTAAGCAAAAGTGCTTCAAATGCGCTCCTATAACTCAATCTAACATATAAAAGGTACCTCGTCGGTGAAAATAATTACAGTTCGGACTTAGATTTTTTCCTACCGAGTGGCTACCGTGAAGAGTCGCCGACGACGACTTTAGAAATTATTTAAAAATCAACCGTAAGAGATAGAGCCGTGGTTTATTAAGCAAAAGTGCGTCACATACGCTCCCATAACGGAACACAACATTTAAAAGATACGTCGTCGGTGAAAATATTTTCAATTCGGACTTAGTCTCTGTACGGAGAGGCTACCGAGAAGCGCTACCGACGAAGAATTTCTGATTAATTTAAAAATCAACCGAAAGAGATAGAGCCGTGGTTTATTAAGCAAAAGTGCTTCAAATACGCTCCTATAACTCAATCTAACATATAAAAGGTACCTCGTCGGTGAAAATAATTACAGTTCGGACTTAGATTTTTTCCTACCGAGTGGCTACCGTGAAGAGTCGCCGACGACGACTTTAGAAATTATTTAAAAATCAACCGTAAGAGATGGAGCCGTGGTTTATTAAGCAAAAGTGCGTCAAATACGCTCCCATAACCGAACATAACATTTAAAAGATACGTCGTCGGTGAAAATATTTTCAATTCGGACTTAGTCTCTGTACGGAGAGGCTACCGAGAAGCGCTACCGACGAAGACTTTCTGATTAATTTAAAAATCAACCGTAAGAGATAGAGCCGTGGTTTACTAAGCAAAAGTGCTTCAAATGCGCTCCAATAACTCAATCTAACATATAAAAGGTACCTCGTCGGTGAAAATAATTACAGTTCGGACTTAGATTTTTCCCTACCGAGTGGCTACCGTGAAGAGTCGCCGACGACGACTTTAGAAATTATTTAAAAATCAACCGTAAGAGATGGAGCCGTGGTTTATTAAGCAAAAGTGCGTCAAATACGCTCCCATAACCGAACATAACATTTAAAAGATACGTCGTCGGTGAAAATATTTTCAATTCGGACTTAGTCTCTGTACTGAGAGGCTACCGAGAAGCGCTACCGACGAAGACTTTCTGATTAATTTAAAAATCAACCGAAAGAGATAGAGCCGTGGTTTATTAAGCAAAAGTGCTTAAAATACGCTCCTATAACTCAATCTAACATATAAAAGGTACCTCGTCGGTGAAAATAATTACAGTTCGGACTTAGATTTTTTCCTACCGAGTGGCTACCGTGAAGAGTCGCCGACGACGACTTTAGAAATTATTTAAAAATCAACCGTAAGAGATAGAGCCGTGGTTTATTAAGCAAAAGTGCGTCACATACGCTCCCATAACGGAACATCACATTTAAAAGATACGTCGTGGATGAAAATATTTTCAATTCGGACTTAGTCTCTGTACGGAGAGGCTACCGAGAAGCGCTACCGACGAAGAATTTCTGATTAATTTAAAAATCAACCGTAAGAGATAGAGCCGTGGTTTACTAAGCAAAAGTGCTTCAAATGCGCTCCTATAACTCAATCTAACATATAAAAGGTACCTCGTCGGTGAAAATAATTACAGTTCGGACTTAGATTTTTTCCTACCGAGTGGCTACCGTGAAGAGTCGCCGACGACGACTTTAGAAATTATTTAAAAATCAACCGTAAGAGATAGAGCCGTGGTTTATTAAGCAAAAGTGCGTCACATACGCTCCCATAACGGAACACAACATTTAAAAGATACGTCGTCGGTGAAAATATTTTCAATTCGGACTTAGTCTCTGTACGGAGAGGCTACCGAGAAGCGCTACTGACGAAGAATTTCTGATTAATTTAAAAATCAACCGAAAGAGATAGAGCCGTGGTTTATTAAGCAAAAGTGCTTCAAATACGCTCCTATAACTCAATCTAACATATAAAAGGTACCTCGTCGGTGAAAATAATTACAGTTCGGACTTAGATTTTTTCCTACCGAGTGGCTACCGTGAAGAGTCGCCGACGACGACTTTAGAAATTATTTAAAAATCAACCGTAAGAGATGGAGCCGTGGTTTATTCAGCAAAAGTGCGTCAAATACGCTCCCATAACCGAACATAACATTTAAAAGATACGTCGTCGGTGAAAATATTTTCAATTCGGACTTAGTCTTTGTACAGAGAGGCTACCGAGAAGCGCTACCGACGAAGACTTTCTGATTAATTTAAAAATCAACCGTAAGAGATAGAGCCGTGGTTTACTAAGCAAAAGTGCTTCAAATGCGCTCCTATAACTCACTCTAACATATAAAAGGTACCTCGTCGGTGAAAATAATTACAGTTCGGACTTAGATTTTTTCCTACCGAGTGGCTACCGTGAAGAGTCGCCGACGACGACTTTAGAAATTATTTAAAAATCAACCGTAAGAGATAGAGCCGTGGTTTATTAAGCAAAAGTGCGTCACATACGCTCCCATAACGGAACACAACATTTAAAAGATACGTCGTCGGTGAAAATATTTTCAATTCGGACTTAGTCTCTGTACGGAGAGGCTACCGAGAAGCGCTACCGACGAAGAATTTCTGATTAATTTAAAAATCAACCGAAAGAGATAGAGCCGTGGTTTATTAAGCAAAAGTGCTTCAAATACGCTCCTATAACTCAATCTAACATATAACAGGTACCTCGTCGGTGAAAATAATTACAGTTCGGACTTAGATTTTTTCTTACCGAGTGGCTACCGTGAAGAGTCGCCGACGACGACTTTAGAAATTATTTAAAAATCAACCGTAAGAGATGGAGCCGTGGTTTATTAAGCAAAAGTGCGTCAAATACGCTCCCATAACCGAACATAACATTTAAAAGATACGTCGTCGGTGAAAATATTTTCAATTCGGACTTAGTCTCTGTACGGAGAGGCTACCGAGAAGCGCTACCGACGAAGACTTTCTGATTAATTTAAAAATCAACCGTAAGAGATAGAGCCGTGGTTTACTAAGCAAAAGTGCTTCAAATGCGCTCCTATAACTCAATCTAACATATAAAAGGTACCTCGTCGGTGAAAATAATTACAGTTCGGACTTAGATTTTTTCCTACCGAGTGGCTACCGTGAAGAGTCGCCGACGACGACTTTAGAAATTATTTAAAAATCAACCGTAAGAGATAGAGCCGTGGTTTATTAAGCAAAAGTGCGTCACATACGCTCCCATAACGGAACACAACATTTAAAAGATACGTCGTCGGTGAAAATATTTTCAATTCGGACTTAGTCTCTGTACGGAGAGGCTACCGAGAAGCGCTACCGACGAAGAATTTCTGATTAATTTAAAAATCAACCGAAAGAGATAGAGCCGTGGTTTATTAAGCAAAAGTGCTTCAAATACGCTCCTATAACTCAATCTAACATATAAAAGGTACCTCGTCGGTGAAAATAATTACAGTTCGGACTTAGATTTTTTCCTACCGAGTGGCTACCGTGAAGAGTCGCCGACGACGACTTTAGAAATTATTTAAAAATCAACCGTAAGAGATGGAGCCGTGGTTTATTAAGCAAAAGTGCGTCAAATACGCTCCCATAACCGAACATAACATTTAAAAGATACGTCGTCGGTGAAAATATTTTCAATTCGGACTTAGTCTCTGTACGGAGAGGCTACCGAGAAGCGCTACCGACGAAGACTTTCTGATTAATTTAAAAATCAACCGTAAGAGATAGAGCCGTGGTTTACTAAGCAAAAGTGCTTCAAATGCGCTCCTATAACTCAATCTAACATATAAAAGGTACCTCGTCGGTGAAAATAATTACAGTTCGGACTTAGATTTTTTCCTACCGAGTGGCTACCGTGAAGAGTCGCCGACGACGACTTTAGAAATTATTTAAAAATCAACCGTAAGAGATAGAGCCGAGGTTTATTAAGCAAAAGTGCGTCAAATACGCTCCCATGACGGAACATAACATTTAAAAGATACGTCGTGGATGAAAATATTTTCAATTCGGACTTAGTCTCTGTACGGAGAGGCTACCGAGAAGCGCTACCGACGAAGACTTTCTGATTAATTTAAAAATCAACCGTAAGAGATAGAGCCGTGGTTTACTAAGCAAAAGTGCTTCAAATACGCTCCTATAACTCAATCTCACATATAAAAGGTACCTCGTCGGTGAAAATACTTACAGTTCGGACTAAGATTTTTTCCTACCGAGTGGCTACCGTGAAGAGTCGCCGACGACGACTTTAGAAATTATTTAAAAATCAACCGTAAGAGATAGAGCCGTGGTTTATTACGCAAAAGTGCGTCACATACGCTCCCATAACGGAACACAACATTTAAAAGATACGTCGTCGGTGAAAATATTTTCAATTCGGACTTAGTCTCTGTACGGAGAGGCTACCGAGAAGCGCTACCGACGAAGAATTTCTGATTAATTTAAAAATCAACCGAAAGAGATAGAGCCGTGGTTTATTAAGCAAAAGTGCTTCAAATGCGCTCCTATAACTCAATCTAACATATAAAAGGTACCTCGTCGGTGAAAATAATTACAGTTCGGACTTAGATTTTTTCCTACCGAGTGGCTACCGTGAAGAGTCGCCGACGACGACTTTAGAAATTATTTAAAAATCAACCGTAAGAGATAGAGCCGTGGTTTATTAAGCAAAAGTGCGTCACATACGCTCCCATAACGGAACATAACATTTAAAAGATACGTCGTCGGTGAAAATATTTTCAATTCGGACTTAGTCTCTGTACGGAGAGGCTACCGAGAAGCGCTACCGACGAAGAATTTCTGATTAATTTAAAAATCAACCGAAAGAGAGAGAGCCGTGGTTTATTAAGCAAAAGTGCTTCAAATACGCTCCTATAACTCAATCTAACATATAAAAGGTACCTCGTCGGTGAAAATAATTACAGTTCGGACTTAGATTTTTTCCTACCGAGTGGCTACCGTGAAGAGTCGCCGACGACGACTTTAGAAATTATTTAAAAATCAACCGTAAGAGATGGAGCCGTGGTTTATTAAGCAAAAGTGCGTCAAATACGCTCCCATAACCGAACATAACATTTAAAAGATACGTCGTCGGTGAAAATATTTTCAATTCGGACTTAGTCTCTGTACGGAGAGGCTACCGAGAAGCGCTACCGACGAAGAATTTCTGATTAATTTAAAAATCAACCGAAAGAGATAGAGCCGTGGTTTATTAAGCAAAAGTGCTTCAAATGCGCTCCTATAACTCAATCTAACATATAAAAGGTACCTCGTCGGTGAAAATAATTACAGTTCGGACTTAGATTTTTTCCTACCGAGTGGCTACCGTGAAGAGTCGCCGACGACGACTTTAGAAATTATTTAAAAATCAACCGTAAGAGATGGAGCCGTGGTTTATTAAGCAAAAGTGCGTCAAATACGCTCCCATAACCGAACATAACATTTAAAAGATACGTCGTCGGTGAAAATATTTTCAATTCGGACTTAGTCTCTGTACTGAGAGGCTACCGAGAAGCGCTACCGACGAAGACTTTCTGATTAATTTAAAAATCAACCGAAAGAGATAGAGCCGTGGTTTATTAAGCAAAAGTGCTGCAAATACGCTCCTATAACTCAATCTAACATATAAAAGGTACCTCGTCGGTGAAAATAATTACAGTTCGGACTTAGATTTTTTCCTACCGAGTGGCTACCGTGAAGAGTCGCCGACGACGACTTTAGAAATTATTTAAAAATCAACCGTAAGAGATAGAGCCGTGGTTTATTAAGCAAAAGTGCGTCACATACGCTCCCATAACGGAACATAACATTTAAAAGATACGTCGTGGATGAAAATATTTTCAATTCGGACTTAGTCTCTGTACGGAGAGGCTACCGAGAAGCGCTACCGACGAAGTATTTCTGATTAATTTAAAAATCAACCGAAAGAGATAGAGCCGTGGTTTATTAAGCAAAAGTGCTTCAAATACGCTCCTATAACTCAATCTAACATATAACAGGTACCTCATCGGTGAAAATAATTACAGTTCGGACTTAGATTTTTTCTTACCGAGTGGCTACCGTGAAGAGTCGCCGACGACGATTTTAGAAATTATTTAAAAATCAACCGTAAGAGATAGAGCCGTGGTTTATTAAGCAAAAGTGCTTCACATACGCTCCCATAACGGAACACAACATTTAAAAGATACGTCGTCGGTGAAAATATTTTCAATTCGGACTTAGTCTCTGTACGGAGAGGCTACCGAGAAGCGCTACCGACGAAGAATTTCTGATTAATTTAAAAATCAACCGGAAGAGATAGAGCCGTGGTTTATTAAGCAAAAGTGCTTCAAATACGCTCCTATAACTCAATCTCACATATAAAAGGTACCTCGTCGGTGAAAATAATTACAGTTCGGACTAAGATTTTTTCCTACCGAGTGGCTACCGTGAAGAGTCGCCGACGACGACTTTAGAAATTATTTAAAAATCAACCGTAAGAGATAGAGCCGTGGTTTATTACGCAAAAGTGCGTCACATACGCTCCCATAACGGAACACAACATTTAAAAGATACGTCGTCGGTGAAAATATTTTCAATTCGGACTTAGTCTCTGTACGGAGAGGCTACCGAGAAGCGCTACCGACGAAGAATTTCTGATTAATTTAAAAATCAACCGAAAGAGATAGAGCCGTGGTTTATTAAGCAAAAGTGCTTCAAATACGCTCCTATAACTCAATCTAACATATAAAAGGTACCTCGTCGGTGAAAATAATTACAGTTCGGACTTAGATTTTTTCCTACCGAGTGGCTACCGTGAAGAGTCGCCGACGACGACTTTAGAAATTATTTAAAAATCAACCGTAAGAGATGGAGCCGTGGTTTATTAAGCAAAAGTGCGTCAAATACGCTCCCATAACCGAACATAACATTTAAAAGATACGTCGTGGATGAAAATATTTTCAATTCGGACTTAGTCTCTGTACGGAGAGGCTACCGAGAAGCGCTACCGACGAAGACTTTCTGATTAATTTAAAAATCAACCGTAAGAGATAGAGCCGTGGTTTACTAAGCAAAAGTGATTCAAATACGCTCCTATAACTCAATCTAACATATAAAAGGTACCTCGTCGGTGAAAATAATTACAGTTCGGACTTAGATTTTTTCCTACCGAGTGGCTACCGTGAAGAGTCGCCGACGACGACTTTAGAAATTATTTAAAAATCAACCGTAAGAGATAGAGCCGAGGTTTATTAAGCAAAAGTGCGTCAAATACGCTCCCATGACGGAACATAACATTTAAAAGATACGTCGTGGATGAAAATATTTTCAATTCGGACTTAGTCTCTGTACGGAGAGGCTACCGAGAAGCGCTACCGACGAAGACTTTCTGATTAATTTAAAAATCAACCGTAAGAGATAGAGCCGTGGTTTACTAAGCAAAAGTGCTTCAAATACGCTCCTATAACTCAATCTCACATATAAAAGGTACCTCGTCGGTGAAAATAATTACAGTTCGGACTAAGATTTTTTCCTACCGAGTGGCTACCGTGAAGAGTCGCCGACGAAGACTTTAGAAATTATTTAAAAATCAACCGTAAGAGATAGAGCCGAGGTTTATTAAGCAAAAGTGCGTCAAATACGCTCCCATAACGGAACATAACATTTAAAAGATACGTCGTGGATGAAAATATTTTCAATTCGGACTTAGTCTCTGTACGGAGAGGCTACCGAGAAGCGCTACCGACGAAGACTTTCTGATTAATTTAAAAATCAACCGTAAGAGATAGAGCCGTGGTTTACTAAGCAAAAGTGCTTCAAATAAGCTCCTATAACTCAATCTAACATATAAAAGGTACCTCGTCGGTGAAAATAATTACAGTTCGGACTTAGATTTTTTCCTACCGAGTGGCTACCGTGAAGAGTCGCCGACGACGACTTTAGAAATTATTTAAAAATCAACCGTAAGAGATAGAGCCGTGGTTTATTACGCAAAAGTGCGTCACATACGCTCCCATAACGGAACACAACATTTAAAAGATACGTCGTCGGTGAAAATATTTTCAATTCGGACTTAGTCTCTGTACGGAGAGGCTACCGAGAAGCGCTACCGACGAAGAATTTCTGATTAATTTAAAAATCAACCGAAAGAGATAGAGCCGTGGTTTATTAAGCAAAAGTGCTTCAAATACGCTCCTATAACTCAATCTCACATATAAAAGGTACCTCGTCGGTGAAAATAATTACAGTTCGGACTAAGATTTTTTCCTACCGAGTGGCTACCGTGAAGAGTCGCCGACGACGACTTTAGAAATTATTTAAAAATCAACCGTAAGAGATAGAGCCGTGGTTTATTACGCAAAAGTGCGTCACATACGCTCCCATAACGGAACACAACATTTAAAAGATACGTCGTCGGTGAAAATATTTTCAATTCGGACTTAGTCTCTGTACGGAGAGGCTACCGAGAAGCGCTACCGACGAAGAATTTCTGATTAATTTAAAAATCAACCGAAAGAGAGAGAGCCGTGGTTTATTAAGCAAAAGTGCTTCAAATACGCTCCTATAACTCAATCTAACATATAAAAGGTACCTCGTCGGTGAAAATAATTACAGTTCGGACTTAGATTTTTTCCTACCGAGTGGCTACCGTGAAGAGTCGCCGACGACGACTTTAGAAATTATTTAAAAATCAACCGTAAGAGATGGAGCCGTGGTTTATTAAGCAAAAGTGCGTCAAATACGCTCCCATAACCGAACATAACATTTAAAAGATACGTCGTCGGTGAAAATATTTTCAATTCGGACTTAGTCTCTGTACGGAGAGGCTACCGAGAAGCGCTACCGACGAAGAATTTCTGATTAATTTAAAAATCAACCGAAAGAGATAGAGCCGTGGTTTATTAAGCAAAAGTGCTTCAAATGCGCTCCTATAACTCAATCTAACATATAAAAGGTACCTCGTCGGTGAAAATAATTACAGTTCGGACTTAGATTTTTTCCTACCGAGTGGCTACCGTGAAGAGTCGCCGACGACGACTTTAGAAATTATTTAAAAATCAACCGTAAGAGACGGAGCCGTGGTTTATTAAGCAAAAGTGCGTCAAATACGCTCCCATAACCGAACATAACATTTAAAAGATACGTCGTCGGTGAAAATATTTTCAATTCGGACTTAGTCTCTGTACTGAGAGGCTACCGAGAAGCGCTACCGACGAAGACTTTCTGATTAATTTAAAAATCAACCGAAAGAGATAGAGCCGTGGTTTATTAAGCAAAAGTGCTGCAAATACGCTCCTATAACTCAATCTAACATATAAAAGGTACCTCGTCGGTGAAAATAATTACAGTTCGGACTTAGATTTTTTCCTACCGAGTGGCTACCGTGAAGAGTCGCCGACGACGACTTTAGAAATTATTTAAAAATCAACCGTAAGAGATAGAGCCGTGGTTTATTACGCAAAAGTGCGTCACATACGCTCCCATAACGGAACACAACATTTAAAAGATACGTCGTCGGTGAAAATATTTTCAATTCGGACTTAGTCTCTGTACGGAGAGGCTACCGAGAAGCGCTACCGACGAAGAATTTCTGATTAATTTAAAAATCAACCGAAAGAGATAGAGCCGTGGTTTATTAAGCAAAAGTGCTTCAAATACGCTCCTATAACTCAATCTAACATATAAAAGGTACCTCGTCGGTGAAAATAATTACAGTTCGGACTTAGATTTTTTCCTACCGAGTGGCTACCGTGAAAAGTCGCCGACGACGACTTTAGAAATTATTTAAAAATCAACCGTAAGAGATGGAGCCGTGGTTTATTAAGCAAAAGTGCGTCAAATACGCTCCCATAACCGAACATAACATTTAAAAGATACGTCGTCGGTGAAAATATTTTCAATTCGGACTTAGTCTCTGTACGGAGAGGCTACCGAGAAGCGCTACCGACGAAGAATTTCTGATTAATTTAAAAATCAACCGAAAGAGATAGAGCCGTGGTTTATTAAGCAAAAGTGCTTCAAATGCGCTCCTATAACTCAATCTAACATATAAAAGGTACCTCGTCGGTGAAAATAATTACAGTTCGGACTTAGATTTTTTCCTACCGAGTGGCTACCGTGAAGAGTCGCCGACGACGACTTTAGAAATTATTTAAAAATCAACCGTAAGAGATAGAGCCGTGGTTTATTAAGCAAAAGTGCGTCACATACGCTCCCATAACGGAACATAACATTTAAAAGATACGTCGTGGATGAAAATATTTTCAATTCGGACTTAGTCTCTGTACGGAGAGGCTACCGAGAAGCGCTACCGACGAAGACTTTCTGATTAATTTAAAAATCAACCGTAAGAGATAGAGCCGTGGTTTACTAAGCAAAAGTGATTCAAATACGCTCCTATAACTCAATCTAACATATAAAAGGTACCTCGTCGGTGAAAATAATTACAGTTCGGACTTAGATTTTTTCCTACCGAGTGGCTACCGTGAAGAGTCGCCGACGACGACTTTAGAAATTATTTAAAAATCAACCGTAAGAGATAGAGCCGAGGTTTATTAAGCAAAAGTGCGTCAAATACGCTCCCATGACGGAACATAACATTTAAAAGATACGTCGTGGATGAAAATATTTTCAATTCGGACTTAGTCTCTGTACGGAGAGGCTACCGAGAAGCGCTACCGACGAAGACTTTCTGATTAATTTAAAAATCAACCGTAAGAGATAGAGCCGTGGTTTACTAAGCAAAAGTGCTTCAAATACGCTCCTATAACTCAATCTCACATATAAAAGGTACCTCGTCGGTGAAAATAATTACAGTTCGGACTAAGATTTTTTCCTACCGAGTGGCTACCGTGAAGAGTCGCCGACGACGACTTTAGAAATTATTTAAAAATCAACCGTAAGAGATAGAGCCGTGGTTTATTACGCAAAAGTGCGTCACATACGCTCCCATAACGGAACACAACATTTAAAAGATACGTCGTCGGTGAAAATATTTTCAATTCGGACTTAGTCTCTGTACGGAGAGGCTACCGAGAAGCGCTACCGACGAAGAATTTCTGATTAATTTAAAAATCAACCGAAAGAGATAGAGCCGTGGTTTATTAAGCAAAAGTGCTTCAAATACGCTCCTATAACTCAATCTCACATATAAAAGGTACCTCGTCGGTGAAAATAATTACAGTTCGGACTAAGATTTTTTCCTACCGAGTGGCTACCGTGAAGAGTCGCCGACGACGACTTTAGAAATTATTTAAAAATCAACCGTAAGAGATAGAGCCGTGGTTTATTACGCAAAAGTGCGTCACATACGCTCCCATAACGGAACACAACATTTAAAAGATACGTCGTCGGTGAAAATATTTTCAATTCGGACTTAGTCTCTGTACGGAGAGGCTACCGAGAAGCGCTACCGACGAAGAATTTCTGATTAATTTAAAAATCAACCGAAAGAGAGAGAGCCGTGGTTTATTAAGCAAAAGTGCTTCAAATACGCTCCTATAACTCAATCTAACATATAAAAGGTACCTCGTCGGTGAAAATAATTACAGTTCGGACTTAGATTTTTTCCTACCGAGTGGCTACCGTGAAGAGTCGCCGACGACGACTTTAGAAATTATTTAAAAATCAACCGTAAGAGATGGAGCCGTGGTTTATTAAGCAAAAGTGCGTCAAATACGCTCCCATAACCGAACATAACATTTAAAAGATACGTCGTCGGTGAAAATATTTTCAATTCGGACTTAGTCTCTGTACGGAGAGGCTACCGAGAAGCGCTACCGACGAAGAATTTCTGATTAATTTAAAAATCAACCGAAAGAGATAGAGCCGTGGTTTATTAAGCAAAAGTGCTTCAAATGCGCTCCTATAACTCAATCTAACATATAAAAGGTACCTCGTCGGTGAAAATAATTACAGTTCGGACTTAGATTTTTTCCTACCGAGTGGCTACCGTGAAGAGTCGCCGACGACGACTTTAGAAATTATTTAAAAATCAACCGTAAGAGATGGAGCCGTGGTTTATTAAGCAAAAGTGCGTCAAATACGCTCCCATAACCGAACATAACATTTAAAAGATACGTCGTCGGTGAAAATATTTTCAATTCGGACTTAGTCTCTGTACTGAGAGGCTACCGAGAAGCGCTACCGACGAAGACTTTCTGATTAATTTAAAAATCAACCGAAAGAGATAGAGCCGTGGTTTATTAAGCAAAAGTGCTGCAAATACGCTCCTATAACTCAATCTAACATATAAAAGGTACCTCGTCGGTGAAAATAATTACAGTTCGGACTTAGATTTTTTCCTACCGAGTGGCTACCGTGAAGAGTCGCCGACGACGACTTTAGAAATTATTTAAAAATCAACCGTAAGAGATAGAGCCGTGGTTTATTACGCAAAAGTGCGTCACATACGCTCCCATAACGGAACACAACATTTAAAAGATACGTCGTCGGTGAAAATATTTTCAATTCGGACTTAGTCTCTGTACGGAGAGGCTACCGAGAAGCGCTACCGACGAAGAATTTCTGATTAATTTAAAAATCAACCGAAAGAGATAGAGCCGTGGTTTATTAAGCAAAAGTGCTTCAAATACGCTCCTATAACTCAATCTAACATATAAAAGGTACCTCGTCGGTGAAAATAATTACAGTTCGGACTTAGATTTTTTCCTACCGAGTGGCTACCGTGAAAAGTCGCCGACGACGACTTTAGAAATTATTTAAAAATCAACCGTAAGAGATGGAGCCGTGGTTTATTAAGCAAAAGTGCGTCAAATACGCTCCCATAACCGAACATAACATTTAAAAGATACGTCGTCGGTGAAAATATTTTCAATTCGGACTTAGTCTCTGTACGGAGAGGCTACCGAGAAGCGCTACCGACGAAGAATTTCTGATTAATTTAAAAATCAACCGAAAGAGATAGAGCCGTGGTTTATTAAGCAAAAGTGCTTCAAATGCGCTCCTATAACTCAATCTAACATATAAAAGGTACCTCGTCGGTGAAAATAATTACAGTTCGGACTTAGATTTTTTCCTACCGAGTGGCTACCGTGAAGAGTCGCCGACGACGACTTTAGAAATTATTTAAAAATCAACCGTAAGAGATAGAGCCGTGGTTTATTAAGCAAAAGTGCGTCACATACGCTCCCATAACGGAACATAACATTTAAAAGATACGTCGTGGATGAAAATATTTTCAATTCGGACTTAGTCTCTGTACGGAGAGGCTACCGAGAAGCGCTACCGACGAAGTATTTCTGATTAATTTAAAAATCAACCGAAAGAGATAGAGCCGTGTTTTATTAAGCAAAAGTGCTTCAAATACGCTCCTATAACTCAATCTAACATATAACAGGTACCTCGTCGGTGAAAATAATTACAGTTCGGACTTAGATTTTTTCTTACCGAGTGGCTACCGTGAAGAGTCGCCGACGACGATTTTAGAAATTATTTAAAAATCAACCGTAAGAGATAGAGCCGTGGTTTATTAAGCAAAAGTGCTTCACATACGCTCCCATAACGGAACACAACATTTAAAAGATACGTCGTCGGTGAAAATATTTTCAATTCGGACTTAGTCTCTGTACGGAGAGGCTACCGAGAAGCGCTACCGACGAAGACTTTCTGATTAATTTAAAAATCAACCGTAAGAGATAGAGCCGTGGTTTACTAAGCAAAAGTGCTTCAAATACGCTCCTATAACTCAATCTCACATATAAAAGGTACCTCGTCGGTGAAAATAATTACAGTTCGGACTAAGATTTTTTCCTACCGAGTGGCTACCGTGAAGAGTCGCCGACGAAGACTTTAGAAATTATTTAAAAATCAACCGTAAGAGATAGAGCCGAGGTTTATTAAGCAAAAGTGCGTCAAATACGCTCCCATAACGGAACATAACATTTAAAAGATACGTCGTGGATGAAAATATTTTCAATTCGGACTTAGTCTCTGTACGGAGAGGCTACCGAGAAGCGCTACCGACGAAGAATTTCTGATTAATTTAAAAATCAACCGAAAGAGATAGAGCCGTGGTTTATTAAGCAAAAGTGCTTCAAATACGCTCCTATAACTCAATCTAACATATAAAAGGTACCTCGTCGATGAAAATAATTACAGTTCGGACTTAGATTTTTTCCTACAGAGTGGCTACCGTGAAGAGTCGCCGACGACGACTTTAGAAATTATTTAAAAATCAACCGTAAGAGATGGAGCCGTGGTTTATTAAGCAAAAGTGCGTCAAATACGCTCCCATAACCGAACATAACATTTAAAAGATACGTCGTCGGTGAAAATATTTTCAATTCGGACTTAGTCTCTGTACGGAGAGGCTACCGAGAAGCGCTACCGACGAAGAATTTCTGATTAATTTAAAAATCAACCGTAAGAGATAGAGCCGTGGTTTACTAAGCAAAAGTGCTTCAAATGCGCTCCTATAACTCAATCTAACATATAAAAGGTACCTCGTCGGTGAAAATAATTACAGTTCGGACTTAGATTTTTTCCTACCGAGTGGCTACCGTGAAGAGTCGCCGACGACGACTTTAGAAATTATTTAAAAATCAACCGTAAGAGATGGAGCCGTGGTTTATTAAGCAAAAGTGCGTCAAATACGCTCCCATAACCGAACATAACATTTAAAAGATACGTCGTCGGTGAAAATATTTTCAATTCGGACTTAGTCTCTGTACTGAGAGGCTACCGAGAAGCGCTACCGACGAAGACTTTCTGATTAATTTAAAAATCAACCGAAAGAGATAGAGCCGTGGTTTATTAAGCAAAAGTGCTGCAAATACGCTCCTATAACTCAATCTAACATATAAAAGGTACCTCGTCGGTGAAAATAATTACAGTTCGGACTTAGATTTTTTCCTACCGAGTGGCTACCGTGAAGAGTCGCCGACGACGACTTTAGAAATTATTTAAAAATCAACCGTAAGAGATAGAGCCGAGGTTTATTAAGCAAAAGTGCGTCAAATACGCTCCCATAACGGAACATAACATTTAAAAGATACGTCGTGGATGAAAATATTTTCAATTCGGACTTAGTCTCTGTACGGAGAGGCTACCGAGAAGCGCTACCGACGAAGACTTTCTGATTAATTTAAAAATCAACCGTAAGAGATAGAGCCGTGGTTTACTAAGCAAAAGTGATTCAAATACGCTCCTATAACTCAATCTAACATATAAAAGGTACCTCGTCGGTGAAAATAATTACAGTTCGGACTTAGATTTTTTCCTACCGAGTGGCTACCGTGAAGAGTCGCCGACGACGACTTTAGAAATTATTTAAAAATCAACCGTAAGAGATAGAGCCGAGGTTTATTAAGCAAAAGTGCGTCAAATACGCTCCCATAACGGAACATAACATTTAAAAGATACGTCGTGGATGAAAATATTTTCAATTCGGACTTAGTCTCTGTACGGAGAGGCTACCGAGAAGCGCTACCGACGAAGACTTTCTGATTAATTTAAAAATCAACCGTAAGAGATAGAGCCGTGGTTTACTAAGCAAAAGTGCTTCAAATACGCTCCTATAACTCAATCTAACATATAAAAGGTACCTCGTCGGTGAAAATAATTACAGTTCGGACTTAGATTTTTTCCTACCGAGTGGCTACCGTGAAGAGTCGCCGACGACGACTTTAGAAATTATTTAAAAATCAACCGTAAGAGATGGAGCCGTGGTTTATTAAGCAAAAGTGCGTCAAATACGCTCCCATAACCGAACATAACATTTAAAAGATACGTCGTCGGTGAAAATATTTTCAATTCGGACTTAGTCTCTGTACTGAGAGGCTACCGAGAAGCGCTACCGACGAAGACTTTCTGATTAATTTAAAAATCAACCGAAAGAGATAGAGCCGTGGTTTATTAAGCAAAAGTGCTGCAAATACGCTCCTATAACTCAATCTAACATATAAAAGGTACCTCGTCGGTGAAAATAATTACAGTTCGGACTTAGATTTTTTCCTACCGAGTGGCTACCGTGAAGAGTCGCCGACGACGACTTTAGAAATTATTTAAAAATCAACCGTAAGAGATAGAGCCGTGGTTTATTAAGCAAAAGTGCGTCACATACGCTCCCATAACGGAACATAACATTTAAAAGATACGTCGTGGATGAAAATATTTTCAATTCGGACTTAGTCTCTGTACGGAGAGGCTACCGAGAAGCGCTACCGACGAAGTATTTCTGATTAATTTAAAAATCAACCGAAAGAGATAGAGCCGTGGTTTATTAAGCAAAAGTGCTTCAAATACGCTCCTATAACTCAATCTAACATATAACAGGTACCTCGTCGGTGAAAATAATTACAGTTCGGACTTAGATTTTTTCTTACCGAGTGGCTACCGTGAAGAGTCGCCGACGACGATTTTAGAAATTATTTAAAAATCAACCGTAAGAGATAGAGCCGTGGTTTATTAAGCAAAAGTGCTTCACATACGCTCCCATAACGGAACACAACATTTAAAAGATACGTCGTCGGTGAAAATATTTTCAATTCGGACTTAGTCTCTGTACGGAGAGGCTACCGAGAAGCGCTACCGACGAAGAATTTCTGATTAATTTAAAAATCAACCGGAAGAGATAGAGCCGTGGTTTATTAAGCAAAAGTGCTTCAAATACGCTCCTATAACTCAATCTCACATATAAAAGGTACCTCGTCGGTGAAAATAATTACAGTTCGGACTAAGATTTTTTCCTACCGAGTGGCTACCGTGAAGAGTCGCCGACGACGACTTTAGAAATTATTTAAAAATCAACCGTAAGAGATAGAGCCGTGGTTTATTACGCAAAAGTGCGTCACATACGCTCCCATAACGGAACACAACATTTAAAAGATACGTCGTCGGTGAAAATATTTTCAATTCGGACTTAGTCTCTGTACGGAGAGGCTACCGAGAAGCGCTACCGACGAAGAATTTCTGATTAATTTAAAAATCAACCGAAAGAGATAGAGCCGTGGTTTATTAAGCAAAAGTGCTTCAAATACGCTCCTATAACTCAATCTAACATATAAAAGGTACCTCGTCGGTGAAAATAATTACAGTTCGGACTTAGATTTTTTCCTACCGAGTGGCTACCGTGAAGAGTCGCCGACGACGACTTTAGAAATTATTTAAAAATCAACCGTAAGAGATGGAGCCGTGGTTTATTAAGCAAAAGTGCGTCAAATACGCTCCCATAACCGAACATAACATTTAAAAGATACGTCGTGGATGAAAATATTTTCAATTCGGACTTAGTCTCTGTACGGAGAGGCTACCGAGAAGCGCTACCGACGAAGACTTTCTGATTAATTTAAAAATCAACCGTAAGAGATAGAGCCGTGGTTTACTAAGCAAAAGTGATTCAAATACGCTCCTATAACTCAATCTAACATATAAAAGGTACCTCGTCGGTGAAAATAATTACAGTTCGGACTTAGATTTTTTCCTACCGAGTGGCTACCGTGAAGAGTCGCCGACGACGACTTTAGAAATTATTTAAAAATCAACCGTAAGAGATAGAGCCGAGGTTTATTAAGCAAAAGTGCGTCAAATACGCTCCCATGACGGAACATAACATTTAAAAGATACGTCGTGGATGAAAATATTTTCAATTCGGACTTAGTCTCTGTACGGAGAGGCTACCGAGAAGCGCTACCGACGAAGACTTTCTGATTAATTTAAAAATCAACCGTAAGAGATAGAGCCGTGGTTTACTAAGCAAAAGTGCTTCAAATACGCTCCTATAACTCAATCTCACATATAAAAGGTACCTCGTCGGTGAAAATAATTACAGTTCGGACTAAGATTTTTTCCTACCGAGTGGCTACCGTGAAGAGTCGCCGACGAAGACTTTAGAAATTATTTAAAAATCAACCGTAAGAGATAGAGCCGTGGTTTATTAAGCAAAAGTGCGTCAAATACGCTCCCATAACGGAACATAACATTTAAAAGATACGTCGTGGATGAAAATATTTTCAATTCGGACTTAGTCTCTGTACGGAGAGGCTACCGAGAAGCGCTACCGACGAAGACTTTCTGATTAATTTAAAAATCAACCGTAAGAGATAGAGCCGTGGTTTACTAAGCAAAAGTGCTTCAAATAAGCTCCTATAACTCAATCTAACATATAAAAGGTACCTCGTCGGTGAAAATAATTACAGTTCGGACTTAGATTTTTTCCTACCGAGTGGCTACCGTGAAGAGTCGCCGACGACGACTTTAGAAATTATTTAAAAATCAACCGTAAGAGATGGAGCCGTGGTTTATTAAGCAAAAGTGCGTCAAATACGCTCCCATAACCGAACATAACATTTAAAAGATACGTCGTCGGTGAAAATATTTTCAATTCGGACTTAGTCTCTGTACTGAGAGGCTACCGAGAAGCGCTACCGACGAAGACTTTCTGATTAATTTAAAAATCAACCGTAAGAGATAGAGCCGTGGTTTACTAAGCAAAAGTGCTTCAAATACGCTCCTATAACTCAATCTAACATATAAAAGGTACCTCGTCGGTGAAAATAATTACAGTTCGGACTTAGATTTTTTCCTACCGAGTGGCTACCGTGAAGAGTCGCCGACGACGACTTTAGAAATTATTTAAAAATCAACCGTAAGAGATAGAGCCGTGGTTTATTAAGCAAAAGTGCGTCAAATACGCTCCCATAACCGAACATAACATTTAAAAGATACGTCGTCGGTGAAAATATTTTCAATTCGGACTTAGTCTCTGTACTGAGAGGCTACCGAGAAGCGCTACCGACGAAGAATTTCTGATTAATTTAAAAATCAACCGAAAGAGATAGAGCCGTGGTTTATTAAGCAAAAGTGCTGCAAATACGCTCCTATAACTCAATCTAACATATAAAAGGTACCTCGTCGGTGAAAATAATTACAGTTCGGACTTAGATTTTTTCCTACCGAGTGGCTACCGTGAAGAGTCGCCGACGACGACTTTAGAAATTATTTAAAAATCAACCGTAAGAGATAGAGCCGAGGTTTATTAAGCAAAAGTGCGTCAAATACGCTCCCATAACGGAACATAACATTTAAAAGATACGTCGTGGATGAAAATATTTTCAATTCGGACTTAGTCTCTGTACGGAGAGGCTACCGAGAAGCGCTACCGACGAAGACTTTCTGATTAATTTAAAAATCAACCGTAAGAGATAGAGCCGTGGTTTACTAAGCAAAAGTGATTCAAATACGCTCCTATAACTCAATCTAACATATAAAAGGTACCTCGTCGGTGAAAATAATTACAGTTCGGACTTAGATTTTTTCCTACCGAGTGGCTACCGTGAAGAGTCGCCGACGACGACTTTAGAAATTATTTAAAAATCAACCGTAAGAGATAGAGCCGACGTTTATTAAGCAAAAGTGCGTCAAATACGCTCCCATAACGGAACATAACATTTAAAAGATACGTCGTGGATGAAAATATTTTCAATTCGGACTTAGTCTCTGTACGGAGAGGCTACCGAGAAGCGCTACCGACGAAGACTTTCTGATTAATTTAAAAATCAACCGTAAGAGATAGAGCCGTGGTTTACTAAGCAAAAGTGCTTCAAATACGCTCCTATAACTCAATCTAACATATAAAAGGTACCTCGTCGGTGAAAATAATTACAGTTCGGACTTAGATTTTTTCCTACCGAGTGGCTACCGTGAAGAGTCGCCGACGACGACTTTAGAAATTATTTAAAAATCAACCGTAAGAGATGGAGCCGTGGTTTATTAAGCAAAAGTGCGTCAAATACGCTCCCATAACCGAACATAACATTTAAAAGATACGTCGTCGGTGAAAATATTTTCAATTCGGACTTAGTCTCTGTACTGAGAGGCTACCGAGAAGCGCTACCGACGAAGACTTTCTGATTAATTTAAAAATCAACCGAAAGAGATAGAGCCGTGGTTTATTAAGCAAAAGTGCTGCAAATACGCTCCTATAACTCAATCTAACATATAAAATGTACCTCGTCGGTGAAAATAATTACAGTTCGGACTTAGATTTTTTCCTACCGAGTGGCTACCGTGAAGAGTCGCCGACGACGACTTTAGAAATTATTTAAAAATCAACCGTTAGAGATAGAGCCGTGGTTTATTAAGCAAAAGTGCGTCACATACGCTCCCATAACGGAACATAACATTTAAAAGATACGTCGTGGATGAAAATATTTTCAATTCGGACTTAGTCTCTGTACGGAGAGGCTACCGAGAAGCGCTACCGACGAAGTATTTCTGATTAATTTAAAAATCAACCGAAAGAGATAGAGCCGTGTTTTATTAAGCAAAAGTGCTTCAAATACGCTCCTATAACTCAATCTAACATATAACAGGTACCTCGTCGGTGAAAATAATTACAGTTCGGACTTAGATTTTTTCTTACCGAGTGGCTACCGTGAAGAGTCGCCGACGACGATTTTAGAAATTATTTAAAAATCAACCGTAAGAGATAGAGCCGTGGTTTATTAAGCAAAAGTGCTTCACATACGCTCCCATAACGGAACACAACATTTAAAAGATACGTCGTCGGTGAAAATATTTTCAATTCGGACTTAGTCTCTGTACGGAGAGGCTACCGAGAAGCGCTACCGACGAAGAATTTCTGATTAATTTAAAAATCAACCGAAAGAGATAGAGCCGTGGTTTATTAAGCAAAAGTGCTTCAAATACGCTCCTATAACTCAATCTCACATATAAAAGGTACCTCGTCGGTGAAAATAATTACAGTTCGGACTAAGATTTTTTCCTACCGAGTGGCTACCGTGAAGAGTCGCCGACGACGACTTTAGAAATTATTTAAAAATCAACCGTAAGAGATAGAGCCGTGGTTTATTACGCAAAAGTGCGTCACATACGCTCCCATAACGGAACACAACATTTAAAAGATACGTCGTCGGTGAAAATATTTTCAATTCGGACTTAGTCTCTGTACGGAGAGGCTACCGAGAAGCGCTACCGACGAAGAATTTCTGATTAATTTAAAAATCAACCGAAAGAGATAGAGCCGTGGTTTATTAAGCAAAAGTGCTTCAAATACGCTCCTATAGCTCAATCTAACATATAAAAGGTACCTCGTCGGTGAAAATAATTACAGTTCGGACTTAGATTTTTTCCTACCGAGTGGCTACCGTGAAGAGTCGCCGACGACGACTTTAGAAATTATTTAAAAATCAACCGTAAGAGATGGAGCCGTGGTTTATTAAGCAAAAGTGCGTCAAATACGCTCCTATAACTCAATCTAACATATAAAAGGTACCTCGTCGGTGAAAATAATTACAGTTCGGACTTAGATTTTTTCCTACCGAGTGGCTACCGTGAAGAGTCGCCGACGACGACTTTAGAAATTATTTAAAAATCAACCGTAAGAGATAGAGCCGTGGTTTACTAAGCAAAAGTGCTTCAAATACGCTCCTATAACTCAATCTAACATATAAAAGGTACCTCGTCGGTGAAAATAATTACAGTTCGGACTTAGATTTTTTCCTACCGAGTGGCTACCGTGAAGAGTCGCCGACGACGACTTTAGAAATTATTTAAAAATCAACCGTAAGAGATAGAGCCGTGGTTTATTAAGCAAAAGTGCGTCAAATACGCTCCCATAACCGAACATAACATTTAAAAGATACGTCGTCGGTGAAAATATTTTCAATTCGGACTTAGTCTCTGTACTGAGAGGCTACCGAGAAGCGCTACCGACGAAGACTTTCTGATTAATTTAAAAATCAACCGAAAGAGATAGAGCCGTGGTTTATTAAGCAAAAGTGCTGCAAATACGCTCCTATAACTCAATCTAACATATAAAAGGTACCTCGTCGGTGAAAATAATTACAGTTCGGACTTAGATTTTTTCCTACCGAGTGGCTACCGTGAAGAGTCGCCGACGACGACTTTAGAAATTATTTAAAAATCAACCGTAAGAGATAGAGCCGAGGTTTATTAAGCAAAAGTGCGTCAAATACGCTCCCATAACGGAACATAACATTTAAAAGATACGTCGTGGATGAAAATATTTTCAATTCGGACTTAGTCTCTGTACGGAGAGGCTACCGAGAAGCGCTACCGACGAAGACTTTCTGATTAATTTAAAAATCAACCGTAAGAGATAGAGCCGTGGTTTACTAAGCAAAAGTGATTCAAATACGCTCCTATAACTCAATCTAACATATAAAAGGTACCTCGTCGGTGAAAATAATTACAGTTCGGACCTAGATTTTTTCCTACCGAGTGGCTACCGTGAAGAGTCGCCGACGACGACTTTAGAAATTATTTAAAAATCAACCGTAAGAGATAGAGCCGACGTTTATTAAGCAAAAGTGCGTCAAATACGCTCCCATAACGGAACATAACATTTAAAAGATACGTCGTGGATGAAAATATTTTCAATTCGGACTTAGTCTCTGTACGGAGAGGCTACCGAGAAGCGCTACCGACGAAGACTTTCTGATTAATTTAAAAATCAACCGTAAGAGATAGAGCCGTGGTTTACTAAGCAAAAGTGCTTCAAATACGCTCCTATAACTCAATCTAACATATAAAAGGTACCTCGTCGGTGAAAATAATTACAGTTCGGACTTAGATTTTTTCCTACCGAGTGGCTACCGTGAAGAGTCGCCGACGACGACTTTAGAAATTATTTAAAAATCAACCGTAAGAGATGGAGCCGTGGTTTATTAAGCAAAAGTGCGTCAAATACGCTCCCATAACCGAACATAACATTTAAAAGATACGTCGTCGGTGAAAATATTTTCAATTCGGACTTAGTCTCTGTACTGAGAGGCTACCGAGAAGCGCTACCGACGAAGACTTTCTGATTAATTTAAAAATCAACCGAAAGAGATAGAGCCGTGGTTTATTAAGCAAAAGTGCTGCAAATACGCTCCTATAACTCAATCTAACATATAAAATGTACCTCGTCGGTGAAAATAATTACAGTTCGGACTTAGATTTTTTCCTACCGAGTGGCTACCGTGAAGAGTCGCCGACGACGACTTTAGAAATTATTTAAAAATCAACCGTTAGAGATAGAGCCGTGGTTTATTAAGCAAAAGTGCGTCACATACGCTCCCATAACGGAACATAACATTTAAAAGATACGTCGTGGATGAAAATATTTTCAATTCGGACTTAGTCTCTGTACGGAGAGGCTACCGAGAAGCGCTACCGACGAAGTATTTCTGATTAATTTAAAAATCAACCGAAAGAGATAGAGCCGTGTTTTATTAAGCAAAAGTGCTTCAAATACGCTCCTATAACTCAATCTAACATATAACAGGTACCTCGTCGGTGAAAATAATTACAGTTCGGACTTAGATTTTTTCTTACCGAGTGGCTACCGTGAAGAGTCGCCGACGACGATTTTAGAAATTATTTAAAAATCAACCGTAAGAGATAGAGCCGTGGTTTATTAAGCAAAAGTGCTTCACATACGCTCCCATAACGGAACACAACATTTAAAAGATACGTCGTCGGTGAAAATATTTTCAATTCGGACTTAGTCTCTGTACGGAGAGGCTACCGAGAAGCGCTACCGACGAAGAATTTCTGATTAATTTAAAAATCAACCGAAAGAGATAGAGCCGTGGTTTATTAAGCAAAAGTGCTTCAAATACGCTCCTATAACTCAATCTAACATATAAAAGGTACCTCGTCGGTGAAAATAATTACAGTTCGGACTTAGATTTTTTCCTACCGAGTGGCTACCGTGAAGAGTCGCCGACGACGACTTTAGAAATTATTTAAAAATCAACCGTAAGAGATGGAGCCGTGGTTTATTAAGCAAAAGTGCGTCAAATACGCTCCTATAACTCAATCTAACATATAAAAGGTACCTCGTCGGTGAAAATAATTACAGTTCGGACTTAGATTTTTTCCTACCGAGTGGCTACCGTGAAGAGTCGCCGACGACGACTTTAGAAATTATTTAAAAATCAACCGTAAGAGATAGAGCCGTGGTTTACTAAGCAAAAGTGCTTCAAATACGCTCCTATAACTCAATCTAACATATAAAAGGTACCTCGTCGGTGAAAATAATTACAGTTCGGACTTAGATTTTTTCCTACCGAGTGGCTACCGTGAAGAGTCGCCGACGACGACTTTAGAAATTATTTAAAAATCAACCGTAAGAGATAGAGCCGTGGTTTATTAAGCAAAAGTGCGTCAAATACGCTCCCATAACCGAACATAACATTTAAAAGATACGTCGTCGGTGAAAATATTTTCAATTCGGACTTAGTCTCTGTACGGAGAGGCTACCGAGAAGCGCTACCGACGAAAAATTTCTGATTAATTTAAAAATCAACCGAAAGAGATAGAGCCGTGGTTTATTAAGCAAAAGTGCTTCAAATACGCTCCTATAACTCAATCTAACATATAAAAGGTACCTCGTCGGTGAAAATAATTACAGTTCGGACTTAGATTTTTTCCTACCGAGTGGCTACCGTGAAGAGTCGCCGACGACGACTTTAGAAATTATTTAAAAATCAACCGTAAGAGATGGAGCCGTGGTTTATTAAGCAAAAGTGCGTCAAATACGCTCCTATAACTCAATCTAACATATAAAAGGTACCTCGTCGGTGAAAATAATTACAGTTCGGACTTAGATTTTTTCCTACCGAGTGGCTACCGTGAAGAGTCGCCGACGACGACTTTAGAAATTATTTAAAAATCAACCGTAAGAGATGGAGCCGTGGTTTATTAAGCAAAAGTGCGTCAAATACGCTCCCATAACCGAACATAACATTTAAAAGATACGTCGTGGATGAAAATATTTTCAATTCGGACTTAGTCTCTGTACGGAGAGGCTACCGAGAAGCGCTACCGACGAAGACTTTCTGATTAATTTAAAAATCAACCGTAAGAGATAGAGCCGTGGTTTACTAAGCAAAAGTGATTCAAATACGCTCCTATAACTCAATCTAACATATAAAAGGTACCTCGTCGGTGAAAATAATTACAGTTCGGACTTAGATTTTTTCCTACCGAGTGGCTACCGTGAAGAGTCGCCGACGACGACTTTAGAAATTATTTAAAAATCAACCGTAAGAGATAGAGCCGAGGTTTATTAAGCAAAAGTGCGTCAAATACGCTCCCATGACGGAACATAACATTTAAAAGATACGTCGTGGATGAAAATATTTTCAATTCGGACTTAGTCTCTGTACGGAGAGGCTACCGAGAAGCGCTACCGACGAAGACTTTCTGATTAATTTAAAAATCAACCGTAAGAGATAGAGCCGTGGTTTACTAAGCAAAAGTGCTTCAAATACGCTCCTATAACTCAATCTCACATATAAAAGGTACCTCGTCGGTGAAAATAATTACAGTTCGGACTAAGATTTTTTCCTACCGAGTGGCTACCGTGAAGAGTCGCCGACGAAGACTTTAGAAATTATTTAAAAATCAACCGTAAGAGATAGAGCCGAGGTTTATTAAGCAAAAGTGCGTCAAATACGCTCCCATAACGGAACATAACATTTAAAAGATACGTCGTGGATGAAAATATTTTCAATTCGGACTTAGTCTCTGTACGGAGAGGCTACCGAGAAGCGCTACCGACGAAGACTTTCTGATTAATTTAAAAATCAACCGTAAGAGATAGAGCCGTGGTTTACTAAGCAAAAGTGCTTCAAATACGCTCCTATAACTCAATCTAACATATAAAAGGTACCTCGTCGGTGAAAATAATTACAGTTCGGACTTAGATTTTTTCCTACCGAGTGGCTACCGTGAAGAGTCGCCGACGACGACTTTAGAAATTATTTAAAAATCAACCGTAAGAGATGGAGCCGTGGTTTATTAAGCAAAAGTGCGTCAAATACGCTCCCATAACCGAACATAACATTTAAAAGATACGTCGTCGGTGAAAATATTTTCAATTCGGACTTAGTCTCTGTACTGAGAGGCTACCGAGAAGCGCTACCGACGAAGACTTTCTGATTAATTTAAAAATCAACCGAAAGAGATAGAGCCGTGGTTTATTAAGCAAAAGTGCTGCAAATACGCTCCTATAACTCAATCTAACATATAAAAGGTACCTCGTCGGTGAAAATAATTACAGTTCGGACTTAGATTTTTTCCTACCGAGTGGCTACCGTGAAGAGTCGCCGACGACGACTTTAGAAATTATTTAAAAATCAACCGTAAGAGATAGAGCCGTGGTTTATTAAGCAAAAGTGCGTCACATACGCTCCCATAACGGAACATAACATTTAAAAGATACGTCGTGGATGAAAATATTTTCAATTCGGACTTAGTCTCTGTACGGAGAGGCTACCGAGAAGCGCTACCGACGAAGTATTTCTGATTAATTTAAAAATCAACCGAAAGAGATAGAGCCGTGTTTTATTAAGCAAAAGTGCTTCAAATACGCTCCTATAACTCAATCTAACATATAACAGGTACCTCGTCGGTGAAAATAATTACAGTTCGGACTTAGATTTTTTCTTACCGAGTGGCTACCGTGAAGAGTCGCCGACGACGATTTTAGAAATTATTTAAAAATCAACCGTAAGAGATAGAGCCGTGGTTTATTAAGCAAAAGTGCTTCACATACGCTCCCATAACGGAACACAACATTTAAAAGATACGTCGTCGGTGAAAATATTTTCAATTCGGACTTAGTCTCTGTACGGAGAGGCTACCGAGAAGCGCTACCGACGAAGAATTTCTGATTAATTTAAAAATCAACCGAAAGAGATAGAGCCGTGGTTTATTAAGCAAAAGTGCTTCAAATACGCTCCTATAACTCAATCTCACATATAAAAGGTACCTCGTCGGTGAAAATAATTACAGTTCGGACTAAGATTTTTTCCTACCGAGTGGCTACCGTGAAGAGTCGCCGACGACGACTTTAGAAATTATTTAAAAATCAACCGTAAGAGATAGAGCCGTGGTTTATTAAGCAAAAGTGCGTCACATACGCTCCCATAACGGAACATAACATTTAAAAGATACGTCGTGGATGAAAATATTTTCAATTCGGACTTAGTCTCTGTACGGAGAGGCTACCGAGAAGCGCTACCGACGAAGTATTTCTGATTAATTTAAAAATCAACCGAAAGAGATAGAGCCGTGTTTTATTAAGCAAAAGTGCTTCAAATACGCTCCTATAACTCAATCTAACATATAACAGGTACCTCGTCGGTGAAAATAATTACAGTTCGGACTTAGATTTTTTCTTACCGAGTGGCTACCGTGAAGAGTCGCCGACGACGATTTTAGAAATTATTTAAAAATCAACCGTAAGAGATAGAGCCGTGGTTTATTAAGCAAAAGTGCTTCACATACGCTCCCATAACGGAACACAACATTTAAAAGATACGTCGTCGGTGAAAATATTTTCAATTCGGACTTAGTCTCTGTACGGAGAGGCTACCGAGAAGCGCTACCGACGAAGAATTTCTGATTAATTTAAAAATCAACCGAAAGAGATAGAGCCGTGTTTTATTAAGCAAAAGTGCTTCAAATACGCTCCTATAACTCAATCTCACATATAAAAGGTACCTCGTCGGTGAAAATAATTACAGTTCGGACTAAGATTTTTTCCTACCGAGTGGCTACCGTGAAGAGTCGCCGACGACGACTTTAGAAATTATTTAAAAATCAACCGTAAGAGATAGAGCCGTGGTTTATTACGCAAAAGTGCGTCACATACGCTCCCATAACGGAACACAACATTTAAAAGATACGTCGTCGGTGAAAATATTTTCAATTCGGACTTAGTCTCTGTACGGAGAGGCTACCGAGAAGCGCTACCGACGAAGAATTTCTGATTAATTTAAAAATCAACCGAAAGAGATAGAGCCGTGGTTTATTAAGCAAAAGTGCTTCAAATACGCTCCTATAACTCAATCTAACATATAAAAGGTACCTCGTCGGTGAAAATAATTACAGTTCGGACTTAGATTTTTTCCTACCGAGTGGCTACCGTGAAGAGTCGCCGACGACGACTTTAGAAATTATTTAAAAATCAACCGTAAGAGATGGAGCCGTGGTTTATTAAGCAAAAGTGCGTCAAATACGCTCCCATAACCGAACATAACATTTAAAAGATACGTCGTGGATGAAAATATTTTCAATTCGGACTTAGTCTCTGTACGGAGAGGCTACCGAGAAGCGCTACCGACGAAGACTTTCTGATTAATTTAAAAATCAACCGTAAGAGATAGAGCCGTGGTTTACTAAGCAAAAGTGCTTCAAATACGCTCCTATAACTCAATCTAACATATAAAAGGTACCTCGTCGGTGAAAATAATTACAGTTCGGACTTAGATTTTTTCCTACCGAGTGGCTACCGTGAAGAGTCGCCGACGACGACTTTAGAAATTATTTAAAAATCAACCGTAAGAGATAGAGCCGAGGTTTATTAAGCAAAAGTGCGTCAAATACGCTCCCATGACGGAACATAACATTTAAAAGATACGTCGTGGATGAAAATATTTTCAATTCGGACTTAGTCTCTGTACGGAGAGGCTACCGAGAAGCGCTACCGACGAAGACTTTCTGATTAATTTAAAAATCAACCGTAAGAGATAGAGCCGTGGTTTACTAAGCAAAAGTGCTTCAAATACGCTCCTATAACTCAATCTCACATATAAAAGGTACCTCGTCGGTGAAAATAATTACAGTTCGGACTAAGATTTTTTCCTACCGAGTGGCTACCGTGAAGAGTCGCCGACGAAGACTTTAGAAATTATTTAAAAATCAACCGTAAGAGATAGAGCCGAGGTTTATTAAGCAAAAGTGCGTCAAATACGCTCCCATAACGGAACATAACATTTAAAAGATACGTCGTGGATGAAAATATTTTCAATTCGGACTTAGTCTCTGTACGGAGAGGCTACCGAGAAGCGCTACCGACGAAGACTTTCTGATTAATTTAAAAATCAACCGTAAGAGATAGAGCCGTGGTTTACTAAGCAAAAGTGCTTCAAATAAGCTCCTATAACTCAATCTAACATATAAAAGGTACCTCGTCGGTGAAAATAATTACAGTTCGGACTTAGATTTTTTCCTACCGAGTGGCTACCGTGAAGAGTCGCCGACGACGACTTTAGAAATTATTTAAAAATCAACCGTAAGAGATGGAGCCGTGGTTTATTAAGCAAAAGTGCGTCAAATACGCTCCCATAACCGAACATAACATTTAAAAGATACGTCGTCGGTGAAAATATTTTCAATTCGGACTTAGTCTCTGTACTGAGAGGCTACCGAGAAGCGCTACCGACGAAGACTTTCTGATTAATTTAAAAATCAACCGTAAGAGATAGAGCCGTGGTTTACTAAGCAAAAGTGCTTCAAATACGCTCCTATAACTCAATCTAACATATAAAAGGTACCTCGTCGGTGAAAATAATTACAGTTCGGACTTAGATTTTTTCCTACCGAGTGGCTACCGTGAAGAGTCGCCGACGACGACTTTAGAAATTATTTAAAAATCAACCGTAAGAGATAGAGCCGTGGTTTATTAAGCAAAAGTGCGTCAAATACGCTCCCATAACCGAACATAACATTTAAAAGATACGTCGTCGGTGAAAATATTTTCAATTCGGACTTAGTCTCTGTACTGAGAGGCTACCGAGAAGCGCTACCGACGAAGACTTTCTGATTAATTTAAAAATCAACCGAAAGAGATAGAGCCGTGGTTTATTAAGCAAAAGTGCTGCAAATACGCTCCTATAACTCAATCTAACATATAAAAGGTACCTCGTCGGTGAAAATAATTACAGTTCGGACTTAGATTTTTTCCTACCGAGTGGCTACCGTGAAGAGTCGCCGACGACGACTTTAGAAATTATTTAAAAATCAACCGTAAGAGATAGAGCCGAGGTTTATTAAGCAAAAGTGCGTCAAATACGCTCCCATAACGGAACATAACATTTAAAAGATACGTCGTGGATGAAAATATTTTCAATTCGGACTTAGTCTCTGTACGGAGAGGCTACCGAGAAGCGCTACCGACGAAGACTTTCTGATTAATTTAAAAATCAACCGTAAGAGATAGAGCCGTGGTTTACTAAGCAAAAGTGATTCAAATACGCTCCTATAACTCAATCTAACATATAAAAGGTACCTCGTCGGTGAAAATAATTACAGTTCGGACTTAGATTTTTTCCTACCGAGTGGCTACCGTGAAGAGTCGCCGACGACGACTTTAGAAATTATTTAAAAATCAACCGTAAGAGATAGAGCCGAGGTTTATTAAGCAAAAGTGCGTCAAATACGCTCCCATGACGGAACATAACATTTAAAAGATACGTCGTGGATGAAAATATTTTCAATTCGGACTTAGTCTCTGTACGGAGAGGCTACCGAGAAGCGCTACCGACGAAGACTTTCTGATTAATTTAAAAATCAACCGTAAGAGATAGAGCCGTGGTTTACTAAGCAAAAGTGCTTCAAATACGCTCCTATAACTCAATCTCACATATAAAAGGTACCTCGTCGGTGAAAATAATTACAGTTCGGACTAAGATTTTTTCCTACCGAGTGGCTACCGTGAAGAGTCGCCGACGACGACTTTAGAAATTATTTAAAAATCAACCGTAAGAGATAGAGCCGTGGTTTATTACGCAAAAGTGCGTCACATACGCTCCCATAACGGAACACAACATTTAAAAGATACGTCGTCGGTGAAAATATTTTCAATTCGGACTTAGTCTCTGTACGGAGAGGCTACCGAGAAGCGCTACCGACGAAGAATTTCTGATTAATTTAAAAATCAACCGAAAGAGATAGAGCCGTGGTTTATTAAGCAAAAGTGCTTCAAATACGCTCCTATAACTCAATCTCACATATAAAAGGTACCTCGTCGGTGAAAATAATTACAGTTCGGACTAAGATTTTTTCCTACCGAGTGGCTACCGTGAAGAGTCGCCGACGACGACTTTAGAAATTATTTAAAAATCAACCGTAAGAGATAGAGCCGTGGTTTATTACGCAAAAGTGCGTCACATACGCTCCCATAACGGAACACAACATTTAAAAGATACGTCGTCGGTGAAAATATTTTCAATTCGGACTTAGTCTCTGTACGGAGAGGCTACCGAGAAGCGCTACCGACGAAGAATTTCTGATTAATTTAAAAATCAACCGAAAGAGAGAGAGCCGTGGTTTATTAAGCAAAAGTGCTTCAAATACGCTCCTATAACTCAATCTAACATATAAAAGGTACCTCGTCGGTGAAAATAATTACAGTTCGGACTTAGATTTTTTCCTACCGAGTGGCTACCGTGAAGAGTCGCCGACGACGACTTTAGAAATTATTTAAAAATCAACCGTAAGAGATGGAGCCGTGGTTTATTAAGCAAAAGTGCGTCAAATACGCTCCCATAACCGAACATAACATTTAAAAGATACGTCGTCGGTGAAAATATTTTCAATTCGGACTTAGTCTCTGTACGGAGAGGCTACCGAGAAGCGCTACCGACGAAGAATTTCTGATTAATTTAAAAATCAACCGAAAGAGATAGAGCCGTGGTTTATTAAGCAAAAGTGCTTCAAATGCGCTCCTATAACTCAATCTAACATATAAAAGGTACCTCGTCGGTGAAAATAATTACAGTTCGGACTTAGATTTTTTCCTACCGAGTGGCTACCGTGAAGAGTCGCCGACGACGACTTTAGAAATTATTTAAAAATCAACCGTAAGAGATGGAGCCGTGGTTTATTAAGCAAAAGTGCGTCAAATACGCTCCCATAACCGAACATAACATTTAAAAGATACGTCGTCGGTGAAAATATTTTCAATTCGGACTTAGTCTCTGTACTGAGAGGCTACCGAGAAGCGCTACCGACGAAGACTTTCTGATTAATTTAAAAATCAACCGAAAGAGATAGAGCCGTGGTTTATTAAGCAAAAGTGCTGCAAATACGCTCCTATAACTCAATCTAACATATAAAAGGTACCTCGCCGGTGAAAATAATTACAGTTCGGACTTAGATTTTTTCCTACCGAGTGGCTACCGTGAAGAGTCGCCGACGAAGACTTTAGAAATTATTTAAAAATCAACCGTAAGAGATAGAGCCGAGGTTTATTAAGCAAAAGTGCGTCAAATACGCTCCCATAACGGCACATAACAATTAAAAGATACGTCGTGGATGAAAATATTTTCAATTCGGACTTAGTCTCTGTACGGAGAGGCTACCGAGAAGCGCTACCGACGAAGACTTTCTGATTAATTTAAAAATCAACCGTAAGAGATAGAGCCGTGGTTTACTAAGCAAAAGTGCTTCAAATACGCTCCTATAACTCAATCTAACATATAAAAGGTACCTCGTCGGTGAAAATAATTACAGTTCGGACTTAGATTTTTTCCTACCGAGTGGCTACCGTGAAGAGTCGCCGACGACGACTTTAGAAATTATTTAAAAATCAACCGTAAGAGATGGAGCCGTGGTTTATTAAGCAAAAGTGCGTCAAATACGCTCCCATAACCGAACATAACATTTAAAAGATACGTCGTCGGTGAAAATATTTTCAATTCGGACTTAGTCTCTGTACTGAGAGGCTACCGAGAAGCGCTACCGACGAAGACTTTCTGATTAATTTAAAAATCAACCGAAAGAGATAGAGCCGTGGTTTATTAAGCAAAAGTGCTGCAAATACGCTCCTATAACTCAATCTAACATATAAAAGGTACCTCGTCGGTGAAAATAATTACAGTTCGGACTTAGATTTTTTCCTACCGAGTGGCTACCGTGAAGAGTCGCCGACGACGACTTTAGAAATTATTTAAAAATCAACCGTAAGAGATAGAGCCGTGGTTTATTACGCAAAAGTGCGTCACATACGCTCCCATAACGGAACACAACATTTAAAAGATACGTCGTCGGTGAAAATATTTTCAATTCGGACTTAGTCTCTGTACGGAGAGGCTACCGAGAAGCGCTACCGACGAAGACTTTCTGATTAATTTAAAAATCAACCGTAAGAGATAGAGCCGTGGTTTACTAAGCAAAAGTGCTTCAAATACGCTCCTATAACTCAATCTAACATATAAAAGGTACCTCGTCGGTGAAAATAATTACAGTTCGGACTTAGATTTTTTCCTACCGAGTGGCTACCGTGAAGAGTCGCCGACGACGACTTTAGAAATTATTTAAAAATCAACCGTAAGAGATGGAGCCGTGGTTTATTAAGCAAAAGTGCGTCAAATACGCTCCCATAACCGAACATAACATTTAAAAGATACGTCGTCGGTGAAAATATTTTCAATTCGGACTTAGTCTCTGTACTGAGAGGCTACCGAGAAGCGCTACCGACGAAGACTTTCTGATTAATTTAAAAATCAACCGAAAGAGATAGAGCCGTGGTTTATTAAGCAAAAGTGCTGCAAATACGCTCCTATAGCTCAATCTAACATATAAAAGGTACCTCGTCGGTGAAAATAATTACAGTTCGGACTTAGATTTTTTCTTACCGAGTGGCTACCGTGAAGAGTCGCCGACGACGATTTTAGAAATTATTTAAAAATCAACCGTAAGAGATAGAGCCGTGGTTTATTAAGCAAAAGTGCTTCACATACGCTCCCATAACGGAACACAACATTTAAAAGATACGTCGTCGGTGAAAATATTTTCAATTCGGACTTAGTCTCTGTACGGAGAGGCTACCGAGAAGCGCTACCGACGAAGAATTTCTGATTAATTTAAAAATCAACCGAAAGAGATAGAGCCGTGGTTTATTAAGCAAAAGTGCTTCAAATACGCTCCTATAACTCAATCTCACATATAAAAGGTACCTCGTCGGTGAAAATAATTACAGTTCGGACTAAGATTTTTTCCTACCGAGTGGCTACCGTGAAGAGTCGCCGACGACGACTTTAGAAATTATTTAAAAATCAACCGTAAGAGATAGAGCCGTGGTTTATTAAGCAAAAGTGCGTCACATACGCTCCCATAACGGAACACAACATTTAAAAGATACGTCGTCGGTGAAAATATTTTCAATTCGGACTTAGTCTATGTACGGAGAGGCTACCGAGAAGCGCTACCGACGAAGAATTTCTGATTAATTTAAAAATCAACCGAAAGAGATAGAGCCGTGGTTTATTAAGCAAAAGTGCTTCAAATACGCTCCTATAACTCAATCTCACATATAAAAGGTACCTCGTCGGTGAAAATAATTACAGTTCGGACTAAGATTTTTTCCTACCGAGTGGCTACCGTGAAGAGTCGCCGACGACGACTTTAGAAATTATTTAAAAATCAACCGTAAGAGATAGAGCCGTGGTTTATTACGCAAAAGTGCGTCACATACGCTCCCATAACGGAACACAACATTTAAAAGATACGTCGTCGGTGAAAATATTTTCAATTCGGACTTAGTCTCTGTACGGAGAGGCTACCGAGAAGCGCTACCGACGAAGAATTTCTGATTAATTTAAAAATCAACCGAAAGAGATAGAGCCGTGGTTTATTAAGCAAAAGTGCTTCAAATACGCTCCTATAACTCAATCTAACATATAAAAGGTACCTCGTCGGTGAAAATAATTACAGTTCGGACATAGATTTTTTCCTACCGAGTGGCTACCGTGAAGAGTCGCCGACGACGACTTTAGAAATTATTTAAAAATCAACCGTAAGAGATGGAGCCGTGGTTTATTAAGCAAAAGTGCGTCAAATACGCTCCCATAACCGAACATAACATTTAAAAGATACGTCGTGGATGAAAATATTTTCAATTCGGACTTAGTCTCTGTACGGAGAGGCTACCGAGAAGCGCTACCGACGAAGACTTTCTGATTAATTTAAAAATCAACCGTAAGAGATAGAGCCGTGGTTTACTAAGCAAAAGTGCTTCAAATACGCTCCTATAACTCAATCTCACATATAAAAGGTACCTCGTCGGTGAAAATAATTACAGTTCGGACTAAGATTTTTTCCTACCGAGTGGCTACCGTGAAGAGTCGCCGACGAAGACTTTAGAAATTATTTAAAAATCAACCGTAAGAGATAGAGCCGAGGTTTATTAAGCAAAAGTGCGTCAAATACGCTCCCATAACGGAACATAACATTTAAAAGATACGTCGTGGATGAAAATATTTTCAATTCGGACTTAGTCTCTGTACGGAGAGGCTACCGAGAAGCGCTACCGACGAAGACTTTCTGATTAATTTAAAAATCATCCGTAAGAGATAGAGCCGTGGTTTACTAAGCAAAAGTGCTTCAAATAAGCTCCTATAACTCAATCTAACATATAAAAGGTACCTCGTCGGTGAAAATAATTACAGTTCGGACTTAGATTTTTTCCTACCGAGTGGCTACCGTGAAGAGTCGCCGACGACGACTTTAGAAATTATTTAAAAATCAACCGTAAGAGATGGAGCCGTGGTTTATTAAGCAAAAGTGCGTCAAATACGCTCCCATAACCGAACATAACATTTAAAAGATACGTCGTCGGTGAAAATATTTTCAATTCGGACTTAGTCTCTGTACTGAGAGGCTACCGAGAAGCGCTACCGACGAAGACTTTCTGATTAATTTAAAAATCAACCGTAAGAGATAGAGCCGTGGTTTACTAAGCAAAAGTGCTTCAAATACGCTCCTATAACTCAATCTAACATATAAAAGGTACCTCGTCGGTGAAAATAATTACAGTTCGGACTTAGATTTTTTCCTACCGAGTGGCTACCGTGAAGAGTCGCCGACGACGACTTTAGAAATTATTTAAAAATCAACCGTAAGAGATAGAGCCGTGGTTTATTAAGCAAAAGTGCGTCAAATACGCTCCCATAACCGAACATAACATTTAAAAGATACGTCGTCGGTGAAAATATTTTCAATTCGGACTTAGTCTCTGTACTGAGAGGCTACCGAGAAGCGCTACCGACGAAGACTTTCTGATTAATTTAAAAATCAACCGAAAGAGATAGAGCCGTGGTTTATTAAGCAAAAGTGCTGCAAATACGCTCCTATAACTCAATCTAACATATAAAAGGTACCTCGTCGGTGAAAATAATTACAGTTCGGACTTAGATTTTTTCCTACCGAGTGGCTACCGTGAAGAGTCGCCGACGACGACTTTAGAAATTATTTAAAAATCAACCGTAAGAGATAGAGCCGAGGTTTATTAAGCAAAAGTGCGTCAAATACGCTCCCATAACGGAACATAACATTTAAAAGATACGTCGTGGATGAAAATATTTTCAATTCGGACTTAGTCTCTGTACGGAGAGGCTACCGAGAAGCGCTACCGACGAAGACTTTCTGATTAATTTAAAAATCAACCGTAAGAGATAGAGCCGTGGTTTACTAAGCAAAAGTGATTCAAATACGCTCCTATAACTCAATCTAACATATAAAAGGTACCTCGTCGGTGAAAATAATTACAGTTCGGACTTAGATTTTTTCCTACCGAGTGGCTACCGTGAAGAGTCGCCGACGACGACTTTAGAAATTATTTAAAAATCAACCGTAAGAGATAGAGCCGTGGTTTATTAAGCAAAAGTGCGTCAAATACGCTCCCATGACGGAACATAACATTTAAAAGATACGTCGTGGATGAAAATATTTTCAATTCGGACTTAGTCTCTGTACGGAGAGGCTACCGAGAAGCGCTACCGACGAAGACTTTCTGATTAATTTAAAAATCAACCGTAAGAGATAGAGCCGTGGTTTACTAAGCAAAAGTGCTTCAAATACGCTCCTATAACTCAATCTCACATATAAAAGGTACCTCGTCGGTGAAAATAATTACAGTTCGGACTTAGATTTTTTCCTACCGAGTGGCTACCGTGAAGAGTCGCCGACGACGACTTTAGAAATTATTTAAAAATCAACCGTAAGAGATAGAGCCGTGGTTTATTACGCAAAAGTGCGTCACATACGCTCCCATAACGGAACACAACATTTAAAAGATACGTCGTCGGTGAAAATATTTTCAATTCGGACTTAGTCTCTGTACGGAGAGGCTACCGAGAAGCGCTACCGACGAAGAATTTCTGATTAATTTAAAAATCAACCGTAAGAGATAGAGCCGTGGTTTATTAAGCAAAAGTGCTTCAAATACGCTCCTATAACTCAATCTCACATATAAAAGGTACCTCGTCGGTGAAAATAATTACAGTTCGGACTAAGATTTTTTCCTACCGAGTGGCTACCGTGAAGAGTCGCCGACGAAGACTTTAGAAATTATTTAAAAATCAACCGTAAGAGATAGAGCCGTGGTTTATTACGCAAAAGTGCGTCACATACGCTCCCATAACGGAACACAACATTTAAAAGATACGTCGTCGGTGAAAATATTTTCAATTCGGACTTAGTCTCTGTACGGAGAGGCTACCGAGAAGCGCTACCGACGAAGAATTTCTGATTAATTTAAAAATCAACCGAAAGAGAGAGAGCCGTGGTTTATTAAGCAAAAGTGCTTCAAATACGCTCCTATAACTCAATCTAACATATAAAAGGTACCTCGTCGGTGAAAATAATTACAGTTCGGACTTAGATTTTTTCCTACCGAGTGGCTACCGTGAAGAGTCGCCGACGACGACTTTAGAAATTATTTAAAAATCAACCGTAAGAGATGGAGCCGTGGTTTATTAAGCAAAAGTGCGTCAAATACGCTCCCATAACGGAACATAACATTTAAAAGATACGTCGTCGGTGAAAATATTTTCAATTCGGACTTAGTCTCTGTACGGAGAGGCTACCGAGAAGCGCTACCGACGAAGAATTTCTGATTAATTTAAAAATCAACCGAAAGAGATAGAGCCGTGGTTTATTAAGCAAAAGTGCTTCAAATGCGCTCCTATAACTCAATCTAACATATAAAAGGTACCTCGTCGGTGAAAATAATTACAGTTCGGACTTAGATTTTTTCCTACCGAGTGGCTACCGTGAAGAGTCGCCGACGACGACTTTAGAAATTATTTAAAAATCAACCGTAAGAGATGGAGCCGTGGTTTATTAAGCAAAAGTGCGTCAAATACGCTCCCATAACCGAACATAACATTTAAAAGATACGTCGTCGGTGAAAATATTTTCAATTCGGACTTAGTCTCTGTACTGAGAGGCTACCGAGAAGCGCTACCGACGAAGACTTTCTGATTAATTTAAAAATCAACCGAAAGAGATAGAGCCGTGGTTTATTAAGCAAAAGTGCTGCAAATACGCTCCTATAACTCAATCTAACATATAAAAGGTACCTCGCCGGTGAAAATAATTACAGTTCGGACTTAGATTTTTTCCTACCGAGTGGCTACCGTGAAGAGTCGCCGACGAAGACTTTAGAAATTATTTAAAAATCAACCGTAAGAGATAGAGCCGAGGTTTATTAAGCAAAAGTGCGTCAAATACGCTCCCATAACGGCACATAACATTTAAAAGATACGTCGTGGATGAAAATATTTTCAATTCGGACTTAGTCTCTGTACGGAGAGGCTACCGAGAAGCGCTACCGACGAAGACTTTCTGATTAATTTAAAAATCAACCGTAAGAGATAGAGCCGTGGTTTACTAAGCAAAAGTGCTTCAAATACGCTCCTATAACTCAATCTAACATATAAAAGGTACCTCGTCGGTGAAAATAATTACAGTTCGGACTTAGATTTTTTCCTACCGAGTGGCTACCGTGAAGAGTCGCCGACGACGACTTTAGAAATTATTTAAAAATCAACCGTAAGAGATGGAGCCGTGGTTTATTAAGCAAAAGTGCGTCAAATACGCTCCCATAACCGAACATAACATTTAAAAGATACGTCTTTGGTGAAAATATTTTCAATTCGGACTTAGTCTCTGTACTGAGAGGCTACCGAGAAGCGCTACCGACGAAGACTTTCTGATTAATTTAAAAATCAACCGAAAGAGATAGAGCCGTGGTTTATTAAGCAAAAGTGCTGCAAATACGCTCCTATAACTCAATCTAACATATAAAAGGTACCTCGTCGGTGAAAATAATTACAGTTCGGACTTAGATTTTTTCCTACCGAGTGGCTACCGTGAAGAGTCGCCGACGACGACTTTAGAAATTATTTAAAAATCAACCGTAAGAGATAGAGCCGTGGTTTATTACGCAAAAGTGCGTCACATACGCTCCCATAACGGAACACAACATTTAAAAGATACGTCGTCGGTGAAAATATTTTCAATTCGGACTTAGTCTCTGTACGGAGAGGCTACCGAGAAGCGCTACCGACGAAGAATTTCTGATTAATTTAAAAATCAACCGAAAGAGATAGAGCCGTGGTTTATTAAGCAAAAGTGCTTCAAATACGCTCCTATAACTCAATCTAACATATAAAAGGTACCTCGTCGGTGAAAATAATTACAGTTCGGACTTAGATTTTTTCCTACCGAGTGGCTACCGTGAAGAGTCGCCGACGACGACTTTAGAAATTATTTAAAAATCAACCGTAAGAGATAGAGCCGTGGTTTATTACGCAAAAGTGCGTCACATACGCTCCCATAACGGAACACAACATTTAAAAGATACGTCGTCGGTGAAAATATTTTCAATTCGGACTTAGTCTCTGTACGGAGAGGCTACCGAGAAGCGCTACCGACGAAGAATTTCTGATTAATTTAAAAATCAACCGAAAGAGAGAGAGCCGTGGTTTATTAAGCAAAAGTGCTTCAAATACGCTCCTATAACTCAATCTAACATATAAAAGGTACCTCGTCGGTGAAAATAATTACAGTTCGGACTTAGATTTTTTCCTACCGAGTGGCTACCGTGAAGAGTCGCCGACGACGACTTTAGAAATTATTTAAAAATCAACCGTAAGAGATGGAGCCGTGGTTTATTAAGCAAAAGTGCGTCAAATACGCTCCCATAACCGAACATAACATTTAAAAGATACGTCGTCGGTGAAAATATTTTCAATTCGGACTTAGTCTCTGTACGGAGAGGCTACCGAGAAGCGCTACCGACGAAGAATTTCTGATTAATTTAAAAATCAACCGAAAGAGATAGAGCCGTGGTTTATTAAGCAAAAGTGCTTCAAATGCGCTCCTATAACTCAATCTAACATATAAAAGGTACCTCGTCGGTGAAAATAATTACAGTTCGGACTTAGATTTTTTCCTACCGAGTGGCTACCGTGAAGAGTCGCCGACGACGACTTTAGAAATTATTTAAAAATCAACCGTAAGAGATAGAGCCGAGGTTTATTAAGCAAAAGTGCGTCAAATACGCTCCCATAACGGCACATAACATTTAAAAGATACGTCGTGGATGAAAATATTTTCAATTCGGACTTAGTCTCTGTACGGAGAGGCTACCGAGAAGCGCTACCGACGAAGACTTTCTGATTAATTTAAAAATCAACCGTAAGAGATAGAGCCGTGGTTTACTAAGCAAAAGTGCTTCAAATACGCTCCTATAACTCAATCTAACATATAAAAGGTACCTCGTCGGTGAAAATAATTACAGTTCGGACTTAGATTTTTTCCTACCGAGTGGCTACCGTGAAGAGTCGCCGACGACGACTTTAGAAATTATTTAAAAATCAACCGTAAGAGATGGAGCCGTGGTTTATTAAGCAAAAGTGCGTCAAATACGCTCCCATAACCGAACATAACATTTAAAAGATACGTCTTTGGTGAAAATATTTTCAATTCGGACTTAGTCTCTGTACTGAGAGGCTACCGAGAAGCGCTACCGACGAAGACTTTCTGATTAATTTAAAAATCAACCGAAAGAGATAGAGCCGTGGTTTATTAAGCAAAAGTGCTGCAAATACGCTCCTATAACTCAATCTAACATATAAAAGGTACCTCGTCGGTGAAAATAATTACAGTTCGGACTTAGATTTTTTCCTACCGAGTGGCTACCGTGAAGAGTCGCCGACGAAGACTTTAGAAATTATTTAAAAATCAACCGTAAGAGATAGAGCCGAGGTTTATTAAGCAAAAGTGCGTCAAATACGCTCCCATAACGGAACATAACATTTAAAAGATACGTCGTGGATGAAAATATTTTCAATTCGGACTTAGTCTCTGTACGGAGAGGCTACCGAGAAGCGCTACCGACGAAGACTTTCTGATTAATTTAAAAATCAACCGTAAGAGATAGAGCCGTGGTTTACTAAGCAAAAGTGCTTCAAATAAGCTCCTATAACTCAATCTAACATATAAAAGGTACCTCGTCGGTGAAAATAATTACAGTTCGGACTTAGATTTTTTCCTACCGAGTGGCTACCGTGAAGAGTCGCCGACGACGACTTTAGAAATTATTTAAAAATCAACCGTAAGAGATGGAGCCGTGGTTTATTAAGCAAAAGTGCGTCAAATACGCTCCCATAACCGAACATAACATTTAAAAGATACGTCGTCGGTGAAAATATTTTCAATTCGGACTTAGTCTCTGTACTGAGAGGCTACCGAGAAGCGCTACCGACGAAGACTTTCTGATTAATTTAAAAATCAACCGAAAGAGATAGAGCCGTGGTTTATTAAGCAAAAGTGCTGCAAATACGCTCCTATAACTCAATCTAACATATAAAAGGTACCTCGTCGGTGAAAATAATTACAGTTCGGACTTAGATTTTTTCCTACCGAGTGGCTACCGTGAAGAGTCGCCGACGACGACTTTAGAAATTATTTAAAAATCAACCGTAAGAGATAGAGCCGTGGTTTATTACGCAAAAGTGCGTCACATACGCTCCCATAACGGAACACAACATTTAAAAGATACGTCGTCGGTGAAAATATTTTCAATTCGGACTTAGTCTCTGTACGGAGAGGCTACCGAGAAGCGCTACCGACGAAGAATTTCTGATTAATTTAAAAATCAACCGAAAGAGATAGAGCCGTGGTTTATTAAGCAAAAGTGCTTCAAATAAGCTCCTATAACTCAATCTAACATATAAAAGGTACCTCGTCGGTGAAAATAATTACAGTTCGGACTTAGATTTTTTCCTACCGAGTGGCTACCGTGAAGAGTCGCCGACGACGACTTTAGAAATTATTTAAAAATCAACCGTAAGAGATGGAGCCGTGGTTTATTAAGCAAAAGTGCGTCAAATACGCTCCCATAACCGAACATAACATTTAAAAGATACGTCGTCGGTGAAAATATTTTCAATTCGGACTTAGTCTCTGTACTGAGAGGCTACCGAGAAGCGCTACCGACGAAGACTTTCTGATTAATTTAAAAATCAACCGAAAGAGATAGAGCCGTGGTTTATTAAGCAAAAGTGCTGCAAATACGCTCCTATAACTCAATCTAACATATAAAAGGTACCTCGTCGGTGAAAATAATTACAGTTCGGACTTAGATTTTTTCCTACCGAGTGGCTACCGTGAAGAGTCGCCGACGACGACTTTAGAAATTATTTAAAAATCAACCGTAAGAGATAGAGCCGTGGTTTATTAAGCAAAAGTGCGTCACATACGCTCCCATAACGGAACACAACATTTAAAAGATACGTCGTCGGTGAAAATATTTTCAATTCGGACTTAGTCTCTGTACGGAGAGGCTACCGAGAAGCGCTACCGACGAAGACTTTCTGATTAATTTAAAAATCAACCGTAAGAGATAGAGCCGTGGTTTACTAAGCAAAAGTGCTTCAAATACGCTCCTATAACTCAATCTAACATATAAAAGGTACCTCGTCGGTGAAAATAATTACAGTTCGGACTTAGATTTTTTCCTACCGAGTGGCTACCGTGAAGAGTCGCCGACGACGACTTTAGAAATTATTTAAAAATCAACCGTAAGAGATAGAGCCGTGGTTTATTAAGCAAAAGTGCGTCACATACGCTCCCATAACGGAACACAACATTTAAAAGATACGTCGTCGGTGAAAATATTTTCAATTCGGACTTAGTCTCTGTACGGAGAGGCTACCGAGAAGCGCTACCGACGAAGAATTTCTGATTAATTTAAAAATCAACCGAAAGAGATAGAGCCGTGGTTTATTAAGCAAAAGTGCTTCAAATACGCTCCTATAACTCAATCTAACATATAAAAGGTACCTCGTCGGTGAAAATAATTACAGTTCGGACTTAGATTTTTTCCTACCGAGTGGCTACCGTGAAGAGTCGCCGACGACGACTTTAGAAATTATTTAAAAATCAACCGTAAGAGATAGAGCCGAGGTTTATTAAGCAAAAGTGCGTCAAATACGCTCCCAGAACGGAACATAACATTTAAAAGATACGTCGTGGATGAAAATATTTTCAATTCGGACTTAGTCTCTGTACGGAGAGGCTACCGAGAAGCGCTACCGACGAAGACTTTCTGATTAATTTAAAAATCAACCGTAAGAGATAGAGCCGTGGTTTACTAAGCAAAAGTGATTCAAATACGCTCCTATAACTCAATCTAACATATAAAAGGTACCTCGTCGGTGAAAATAATTACAGTTCGGACTTAGATTTTTTCCTACCGAGTGGCTACCGTGAAGAGTCGCCGACGACGACTTTAGAAATTATTTAAAAATCAACCGTAAGAGATAGAGCCGTGGTTTATTAAGCAAAAGTGCGTCACATACGCTCCCATAACGGAACACAACATTTAAAAGATACGTCGTCGGTGAAAATATTTTCAATTCGGACTTAGTCTCTGTACGGAGAGGCTACCGAGAAGCGCTACCGACGAAGACTTTCTGATTAATTTAAAAATCAACCGTAAGAGATAGAGCCGTGGTTTACTAAGCAAAAGTGCTTCAAATGCGCTCCTATAACTCAATCTAACATATAAAAGGTACCTCGTCGGTGAAAATAATTACAGTGCGGACTTAGATTTTTTCCTACCGAGTGGCTACCGTGAAGAGTCGCCGACGACGACTTTAGAAATTATTTAAAAATCAACCGTAAGGGATGGAGCCGTGGTTTATTAAGCAAAAGTGCGTCAAATACGCTCCCATAACCGAACATAACATTTAAAAGATACGTCGTCGGTGAAAATATTTTCAATTCGGACTTAGTCGCTGTACTGAGAGGCTACCGAGAAGCGCTACCGACGAAGACTTTCTGATTAATTTAAAAATCAACCGAAAGAGATAGAGCCGTGGTTTATTAAGCAAAAGTGCTGCAAATACGCTCCTATAACTCAATCTAACATATAAAAGGTACCTCGTCGGTGAAAATAATTACAGTTCGGACTTAGATTTTTTCCTACCGAGTGGCTACCGTGAAGAGTCGCCGACGACGGCTTTAGAAATTATTTAAAAATCAACCGTAAGAGATAGAGCCGTGGTTTATTACGCAAAAGTGCGTCACATACGCTCCCATAACGGAACACAACATTTAAAAGATACGTCGTCGGTGAAAATATTTTCAATTCGGACTTAGTCTCTGTACGGAGAGGCTACCGAGAAGCGCTACCGACGAAGAATTTCTGATTAATTTAAAAATCAACCGAAAGAGATAGAGCCGTGGTTTATTAAGCAAAAGTGCTTCAAATACGCTCCTATAACTCAATCTAACATATAAAAGGTACCTCGTCGGTGAAAATAATTACAGTTCGGACTTAGATTTTTTCCTACCGAGTGGCTACCGTGAAGAGTCGCCGACGACGACTTTAGAAATTATTTAAAAATCAACCGTAAGAGATGGAGCCGTGGTTTATTAAGCAAAAGTGCGTCAAATACGCTCCCATAACCGAACATAACATTTAAAAGATACGTCGTCGGTGAAAATATTTTCAATTCGGACTTAGTCTCTGTACGGAGAGGCTACCGAGAAGCGCTACCGACGAAGACTTTCTGATTAATTTAAAAATCAACCGTAAGAGATAGAGCCGTGGTTTACTAAGCAAAAGTGCTTCAAATGCGCTCCTATAACTCAATCTAACATATAAAAGGTACCTCGTCGGTGAAAATAATTACAGTTCGGACTTAGATTTTTTCCTACCGAGTGGCTACCGTGAAGAGTCGCCGACGACGACTTTAGAAATTATTTAAAAATCAACCGTAAGAGATAGAGCCGAGGTTTATTAAGCAAAAGTGCGTCAAATACGCTCCCATAACGGAACATAACATTTAAAAGATACGTCGTGGATGAAAATATTTTCAATTCGGACTTAGTCTCTGTACGGAGAGGCTACCGAGAAGCGCTACCGACGAAGACTTTCTGATTAATTTAAAAATCAACCGTAAGAGATAGAGCCGTGGTTTACTAAGCAAAAGTGCTTCAAATACGCTCCTATAACTCAATCTAACATATAAAAGGTACCTCGTCGGTGAAAATAATTACAGTTCGGACTTAGATTTTTTCCTACCGAGTGGCTACCGTGAAGAGTCGCCGACGACGACTTTAGAAATTATTTAAAAATCAACCGTAAGAGATAGAGCCGTGGTTTATTAAGCAAAAGTGCGTCACATACGCTCCCATAACGGAACACAACATTTAAAAGATACGTCGTCGGTGAAAATATTTTCAATTCGGACTTAGTCTCTGTACGGAGAGGCTACCGAGAAGCGCTACCGACGAAGACTTTCTGATTAATTTAAAAATCAACCGTAAGAGATAGAGCCGTGGTTTACTAAGCAAAAGTGCTTCAAATGCGTTCCTATAACTCACTCTAACATATAAAAGGTACCTCGTCGGTGAAAATAATTACAGTTCGGACTTAGATTTTTTCCTACCGAGTGGCTACCGTGAAGAGTCGCCGACGACGGCTTTAGAAATTATTTAAAAATCAACCGTAAGAGATAGAGCCGTGGTTTATTACGCAAAAGTGCGTCACATACGCTCCCATAACGGAACACAACATTTAAAAGATACGTCGTCGGTGAAAATATTTTCAATTCGGACTTAGTCTCTGTACGGAGAGGCTACCGAGAAGCGCTACCGACGAAGAATTTCTGATTAATTTAAAAATCAACCGAAAGAGATAGAGCCGTGGTTTATTAAGCAAAAGTGCTTCAAATACGCTCCTATAACTCAATCTAACATATAAAAGGTACCTCGTCGGTGAAAATAATTACAGTTCGGACTTAGATTTTTTCCTACCGAGTGGCTACCGTGAAGAGTCGCCGACGACGACTTTAGAAATTATTTAAAAATCAACCGTAAGAGATGGAGCCGTGGTTTATTAAGCAAAAGTGCGTCAAATACGCTCCCATAACCGAACATAACATTTAAAAGATACGTCGTCGGTGAAAATATTTTCAATTCGGACTTAGTCTCTGTACGGAGAGGCTACCGAGAAGCGCTACCGACGAAGACTTTCTGATTAATTTAAAAATCAACCGTAAGAGGTAGAGCCGTGGTTTACTAAGCAAAAGTGCTTCAAATGCGCTCCTATAATTCAATCTAACATATAAAAGGTACCTCGTCGGTGAAAATAATTACAGTTCGGACTTAGATTTTTTCCTACCGAGTGGCTACCGTGAAGAGTCGCCGACGACGACTTTAGAAATTATTTAAAAATCAACCGTAAGAGATGGAGCCGTTGTTTATTAAGCAAAAGTGCGTCAAATACGCTCCAATAACCGAACATAACATTTAAAAGATACGTCGTCGGTGAAAATATTTTCAATTCGGACTTAGTTTCTGTACTGAGAGGCTACCGAGAAGCGCTACCGACGAAGACTTTCTGATTAATTTAAAAATCAACCGAAAGAGATAGAGCCGTGGTTTATTAAGCAAAAGTGCTGCAAATACGCTCCGATAACTCAATCTAACATATAAAAGGTACCTCGTCGGTGAAAATAATTACAGTTCGGACTTAGATTTTTTGCTACAGAGTGGCTACCGTGAAGAGTCGCCGACGACGACTTTAGAAATTATGTAAAAATCAACCGTAAGAGATAGAGCCGAGGTTTATTAAGCAAAAGTGCGTCAAATACGCTCCCATAACGGAACATAACATTTAAAAGATACGTCGTGGATGAAAATATTTTCAATTCGGATTAGTCTCTGTACGGAGAGGCTACCGAGAAGCGCTACCGACGAAGACTTTCTGATTAATTTAAAAATCAACCGTAAGAGGTAGAGCCGTGGTTTACTAAGCAAAAGTGCTTCAAATGCGCTCCTATAATTCAATCTAACATATAAAAGGTACCTCGTCGGTGAAAATAATTACAGTTCGGACTTAGATTTTTTCCTACCGAGTGGCTACCGTGAAGAGTCGCCGACGACGACTTTAGAAATTATTTAAAAATCAACCGTAAGAGATGGAGCCGTGGTTTATTAAGCAAAAGTGCGTCAAATACGCTCCAATAACCGAACATAACATTTAAAAGATACGTCGTCGGTGAAAATATTTTCAATTCGGACTTAGTTTCTGTACTGAGAGGCTACCGAGAAGCGCTACCGACGAAGACTTTCTGATTAATTTAAAAATCAACCGAAAGAGATAGAGCCGTGGTTTATTAAGCAAAAGTGCTGCAAATACGCTCCGATAACTCAATCTAACATATAAAAGGTACCTCGTCGGTGAAAATAATTACAGTTCGGACTTAGATTTTTTGCTACAGAGTGGCTACCGTGAAGAGTCGCCGACGACGACTTTAGAAATTATTTAAAAATCAACCGTAAGAGATAGAGCCGAGGTTTATTAAGCAAAAGTGCGTCAAATACGCTCCCATAACGGAACATAACATTTAAAAGATACGTCGTGGATGAAAATATTTTCAATTCGGATTAGTCTCTGTACGGAGAGGCTACCGAGAAGCGCTACCGACGAAGACTTTCTGATTAATTTAAAAATCAACCGTAAGAGATAGAGCCGTGGTTTATTAAGCAAAAGTGCTGCAAATACGCTCCTATAACTCAATCTAGCATATAAAAGGTACCTCGTCGGTGAAAATAATTACAGTTCGGACTTAGATTTTTTGCTACAGAGTGGCTACCGTGAAGAGTCGCCGACGACGACTTTAGAAATTATTTAAAAATCAACCGTAAGAGATAAAGCCGTGGTTTATTAAGCAAAAGTGCGTCACATACGCTCCCATAACGGAACACAACATTTAAAAGATACGTCGTCGGTGAAAATATTTTCAATTCGGACTTAGTCTCTGTACGGAGAGGCTACCGAGAAGCGCTACCGACGAAGAATTTCTGATTAATTTAAAAATCAACCGAAAGAGATAGAGCCGTGGTTTATTAAGCAAAAGTGCTTCAAATACGCTCCTATAACTCAATCTAACATATAAAAGGTACCTCGTCGGTGAAAATAATTACAGTTCGGACTTAGATTTTTTCCTACCGAGTGGCTACCGTGAAGAGTCGCCGACGACGACTTTAAAAATTATTTAAAAGTCAACCGTAAGAGATGGAGCCGTGGTTTATTAAGCAAAAGTGCGTCAAATACGCTCCCATAACCGAACATAACATTTAAAAGATACGTCGTCGGTGAAAATATTTTCAATTCGGACTTAGTCTCTGTACGGAGAGGCTACCGAGAAGCGCTACCGACGAAGACTTTCTGATTAATTTAAAAATCAACCGTAAGAGATAGAGCCGTGGTTTACTAAGCAAAAGTGCTTCAAATGCGCTCCTATAACTCACTCTAACATATAAAAGGTACCTCGTCGGTGAAAATAATTACAGTTCGGACTTAGATTTTTTCCTACCGAGTGGCTACCGTGAAGAGTCGCCGACGACGGCTTTAGAAATTATTTAAAAATCAACCGTAAGAGATAGAGCCGTGGTTTATTACGCAAAAGTGCGTCACATACGCTCCCATAACGGAACACAACATTTAAAAGATACGTCGTCGGTGAAAATATTTTCAATTCGGACTTAGTCTCTGTACGGAGAGGCTACCGAGAAGCGCTACCGACGAAGACTTTCTGATTAATTTAAAAATCAACCGAAAGAGATAGAGCCGTGGTTTATTAAGCAAAAGTGCTGCAAATACGCTCCGATAACTCAATCTAACATATAAAAGGTACCTCGTCGGTGAAAATAATTACAGTTCGGACTTAGATTTTTTCCTACCGAGTGGCTACCGTGAAGAGTCGCCGACGACGACTTTAGAAATTATTTAAAAGTCAACCGTAAGAGATGGAGCCGTGGTTTATTAAGCAAAAGTGCGTCAAATACGCTCCCATAACCGAACATAACATTTAAAAGATACGTCGTCGGTGAAAATATTTTCAATTCGGACTTAGTCTCTGTACGGAGAGGCTACCGAGAAGCGCTACCGACGAAGACTTTCTGATTAATTTAAAAATCAACCGTAAGAGATAGAGCCGTGGTTTACTAAGCAAAAGTGCTTCAAATGCGCTCCTATAACTCACTCTAACATATAAAAGGTACCTCGTCGGTGAAAATAATTACAGTTCGGACTTAGATTTTTTCCTACCGAGTGGCTACCGTGAAGAGTCGCCGACGACGGCTTTAGAAATTATTTAAAAATCAACCGTAAGAGATAGAGCCGTGGTTTATTACGCAAAAGTGCGTCACATACGCTCCCATAACGGAACACAACATTTAAAAGATACGTCGTCGGTGAAAATATTTTCAATTCGGACTTAGTCTCTGTACGGAGAGGCTACCGAGAAGCGCTACCGACGAAGAATTTCTGATTAATTTAAAAATCAACCGAAAGAGATAGAGCCGTGGTTTATTAAGCAAAAGTGCTTCAAATACGCTCCTATAACTCAATCTAACATATAAAAGGTACCTCGTCGGTGAAAATAATTACAGTTCGGACTTAGATTTTTTCCTACCGAGTGGCTACCGTGAAGAGTCGCCGACGACGACTTTAGAAATTATTTAAAAGTCAACCGTAAGAGATGGAGCCGTGGTTTATTAAGCAAAAGTGCGTCAAATACGCTCCCATAACCGAACATAACATTTAAAAGATACGTCGTCGGTGAAAATATTTTCAATTCGGACTTAGTCTCTGTACGGAGAGGCTACCGAGAAGCGCTACCGACGAAGACTTTCTGATTAATTTAAAAATCAACCGTAAGAGATAGAGCCGTGGTTTACTAAGCAAAAGTGCTTCAAATGCGCTCCTATAACTCAATCTAACATATAAAAGGTACCTCGTCGGTGAAAATAATTACAGTTCGGACTTAGATTTTTTCCTACCGAGTGGCTACCGTGAAGAGTCGCCGACGACGACTTTAGAAATTATTTAAAAATCAACCGTAAGAGATGGAGCCGTGGTTTATTAAGCAAAAGTGCGTCACATACGCTCCCATAACGGAACACAACATTTAAAAGATACGTCGTCGGTGAAATATTTTCAATTCGGACTTAGTCTCTGTACGGAGAGTCTACCGAGAAGCGCTACCGACGAAGACTTTCTGATTAATTTAAAAATCAACCGTAAGAGATAGAGCCGTGGTTTATTAAGCAAAAGTGCTTCAAATGCGCTCCTATAACTCAATCTAACATATAAAAGGTACCTCGTCGATGAAAATAATTACAGTTCGGACTTTGATTTTTTCCTACCGAGTGGCTACCGTGAAGAGTCGCCGACGACGACTTTAGAAATTATTTAAAAATCAACCGTAAGAGATGGAGCCGTGGTTTATTAAGCAAAAGTGCGTCAAATACGCTCCCATAACGGAACATAACATTTAAAAGATACGTCGTGGATGAAAATATTTTCAATTCCGACTTAGTCTCTGTACGGAGAGGCTACCGAGAAGCGCTACCGACGAAGACTTTCTGATTAATTTAAAAATCAACTGTAAGAGATAGAGCCGTGGTTTATTAAGCAAAAGTGCTTCAAATGCGCTCCTATAACTCAATCTAACATATAAAAGGTACCTCGTCGGTGAAAATAATTACAGTTCGGACTTAGATTTTTTCCTACCGAGTGGCTACCGTGAAGAGTCGCCGACGACGACTTTAGAAATTATTTAAAAATCAACCGTAAGAGATAGAGCCGAGGTTTATTAAGCAAAAGTGCGTCAAATACGCTCCCATAACGGAACATAACATTTAAAAGATACGTCGTGGATGAAAATATTTTCAATTCGGACTTAGTCTCTGTACGGAGAGGCTACCGAGAAGCGCTACCGACGAAGACTTTCTGATTAATTTAAAAATCAACCGTAAGAGATAGAGCCGTGGTTTACTAAGCAAAAGTGCTTCAAATGCGCTCCTATAACTCAATCTAACATATAAAAGGTACCTCGTCGGTGAAAATAATTACAGTTCGGACTTAGATTTTTTCCTACCGAGTGGCTACCGTGAAGAGTCGCCGACGACGACTTTAGAAATTATTTAAAAATCAACCGTAAGAGATGGAGCCGTGGTTTATTAAGCAAAAGTGCGTCAAATACGCTCCCATAACGGAACATAACATTTAAAAGATACGTCGTGGATGAAAATATTTTCAATTCGGACTTAGTCTCTGTACGGAGAGGCTACCGAGAAGCGCTACCGACGAAGACTTTCTGATTAATTTAAAAATCAACCGTAAGAGATAGAGCCGTGGTTTACTAAGCAAAAGTGCTTCAAATGCGCTCCTATAACTCAATCTAACATATAAAAGGTACCTCGTCGGTGAAAATAATTACAGTTCGGACTTAGATTTTTTCCTACCGAGTGGCTACCGTGAAGAGTCGCCGACGACGACTTTAGAAATTATTTAAAAATCAACCGTAAGAGATAGAGCCGAGGTTTATTAAGCAAAAGTGCGTCAAATACGCTCCCATAACGGAACATAACATTTAAAAGATACGTCGTGGATGAAAATATTTTCAATTCGGACTTAGTCTCTGTACGGAGAGGCTACCGAGAAGCGCTACCGACGAAGACTTTCTGATTAATTTAAAAATCAACCGTAAGAGATAGAGCCGTGGTTTATTAAGCAAAAGTGCTTCAAATGCGCTCCTATAACTCAATCTAACATATAAAAGGTACCTCGTCGGTGAAAATAATTACAGTTCGGACTTAGATTTTTTCCTACCGAGTGGCTACCGTGAAGAGTCGCCGACGACGACTTTAGAAATTATTTAAAAATCAACCGTAAGAGATAGAGCCGAGGTTTATTAAGCAAAAGTGCGTCAAATACGCTCCCATAACGGAACATAACATTTAAAAGATACGTCGTGGATGAAAATATTTTCAATTCGGACTTAGTCTCTGTACGGAGAGGCTACCGAGAAGCGCTACCGACGAAGACTTTCTGATTAATTTAAAAATCAACCGTAAGAGATAGAGCCGTGGTTTACTAAGCAAAAGTGCTTCAAATACGCTCCCATAACGGAACATAACATTTACAAGATACGTCGTGGATGAAAATATTTTCAATTCGGACTTAGTCTCTGTACGGAGAGGCTACCGAGAAGCGCTACCGACGAAGACTTTCTGATTAATTTAAAAATCAACCGTAAGAGATAGAGCCGTGGTTTATTAAGCAAAAGTGCTTCAAATGCGCTCCTATAACTCAATCTAACATATAAAAGGTACCTCGTCGGTGAAAATAATTACAGTTCGGACTTAGATTTTTTCCTACCGAGTGGCTACCGTGAAGAGTCGCCGACGACGACTTTAGAAATTATTTAAAAATCAACCGTAAGAGATAGAGCCGAGGTTTATTAAGCAAAAGTGCGTCAAATACGCTCCCATAACGGAACATAACATTTAAAAGATACGTCGTGGATGAAAATATTTTCAATTCGGACTTAGTCTCTGTACGGAGAGGCTACCGAGAAGCGCTACCGACGAAGACTTTCTGATTAATTTAAAAATCAACCGTAAGAGATAGAGCCGTGGTTTACTAAGCAAAAGTGCTTCAAATGCGCTCCTATAACTCAATCTAACATATAAAAGGTACCTCGTCGGTGAAAATAATTACAGTTCGGACTTAGATTTTTTCCTACCGAGTGGCTACCGTGAAGAGTCGCCGACGACGACTTTAGAAATTATTTAAAAATCAACCGTAAGAGATAGAGCCGAGGTTTATTAAGCAAAAGTGCGTCAAATACGCTCCCATAACGGAACATAACATTTAAAAGATACGTCGTGGATGAAAATATTTTCAATTCGGACTTAGTCTCTGTACGGAGAGGCTACCGAGAAGCGCTACCGACGAAGACTTTCTGATTAATTTAAAAATCAACCGTAAGAGATAGAGCCGTGGTTTACTAAGCAAAAGTGCTTCAAATGCGCTCCTATAACTCAATCTAACATATAAAAGGTACCTCGTCGGTGAAAATAATTACAGTTCGGACTTAGATTTTTTCCTACCGAGTGGCTACCGTGAAGAGTCGCCGACGACGACTTTAGAAATTATTTAAAAATCAACCGTAAGAGATAGAGCCGAGGTTTATTAAGCAAAAGTGCGTCAAATACGCTCCCATAACGGAACATAACATTTACAAGATACGTCGTGGATGAAAATATTTTCAATTCGGACTTAGTCTCTGTACGGAGAGGCTACCGAGAAGCGCTACCGACGAAGACTTTCTGATTAATTTAAAAATCAACCGTAAGAGATAGAGCCGTGGTTTATTAAGCAAAAGTGCTTCAAATGCGCTCCTATAACTCAATCTAACATATAAAAGGTACCTCGTCGGTGAAAATAATTACAGTTCGGACTTAGATTTTTTCCTACCGAGTGGCTACCGTGAAGAGTCGCCGACGACGACTTTAGAAATTATTTAAAAATCAACCGTAAGAGATAGAGCCGAGGTTTATTAAGCAAAAGTGCGTCAAATACGCTCCCATAACGGAACATAACATTTAAAAGATACGTCGTGGATGAAAATATTTTCAATTCGGACTTAGTCTCTGTACGGAGAGGCTACCGAGAAGCGCTACCGACGAAGACTTTCTGATTAATTTAAAAATCAACCGTAAGAGATAGAGCCGTGGTTTACTAAGCAAAAGTGCTTCAAATGCGCTCCTATAACTCAATCTAACATATAAAAGGTACCTCGTCGGTGAAAATAATTACAGTTCGGACTTAGATTTTTTCCTACCGAGTGGCTACCGTGAAGAGTCGCCGACGACGACTTTAGAAATTATTTAAAAATCAACCGTAAGAGATAGAGCCGAGGTTTATTAAGCAAAAGTGCGTCAAATACGCTCCCATAACGGAACATAACATTTAAAAGATACGTCGTGGAAGAAAATATTTTCAATTCGGACTTAGTCTCTGTACGGAGAGGCTACCGAGAAGCGCTACCGACGAAGACTTTCTGATTAATTTAAAAATCAACCGTAAGAGATAGAGCCGTGGTTTATTAAGCAAAAGTGCGTCACATACGCTCCCATAACGGAACACAACATTTAAAAGATACGTCGTCGGTGAAATATTTTCAATTCGGACTTAGTCTCTGTACGGAGAGTCTACCGAGAAGCGCTACCGACGAAGACTTTCTGATTAATTTAAAAATCAACCGTAAGAGATAGAGCCGTGGTTTATTAAGCAAAAGTGCTTCAAATGCGCTCCTATAACTCAATCTAACATATAAAAGGTACCTCGTCGATGAAAATAATTACAGTTCGGACTTTGATTTTTTCCTACCGAGTGGCTACCGTGAAGAGTCGCCGACGACGACTTTAGAAATTATTTAAAAATCAACCGTAAGAGATGGAGCCGTGGTTTATTAAGCAAAAGTGCGTCAAATACGCTCCCATAACGGAACATAACATTTAAAAGATACGTCGTGGATGAAAATATTTTCAATTCCGACTTAGTCTCTGTACGGAGAGGCTACCGAGAAGCGCTACCGACGAAGACTTTCTGATTAATTTAAAAATCAACTGTAAGAGATAGAGCCGTGGTTTATTAAGCAAAAGTGCTTCAAATGCGCTCCTATAACTCAATCTAACATATAAAAGGTACCTCGTCGGTGAAAATAATTACAGTTCGGACTTAGATTTTTTCCTACCGAGTGGCTACCGTGAAGAGTCGCCGACGACGACTTTAGAAATTATTTAAAAATCAACCGTAAGAGATAGAGCCGAGGTTTATTAAGCAAAAGTGCGTCAAATACGCTCCCATAACGGAACATAACATTTAAAAGATACGTCGTGGATGAAAATATTTTCAATTCGGACTTAGTCTCTGTACGGAGAGGCTACCGAGAAGCGCTACCGACGAAGACTTTCTGATTAATTTAAAAATCAACCGTAAGAGATAGAGCCGTGGTTTACTAAGCAAAAGTGCTTCAAATGCGCTCCTATAACTCAATCTAACATATAAAAGGTACCTCGTCGGTGAAAATAATTACAGTTCGGACTTAGATTTTTTCCTACCGAGTGGCTACCGTGAAGAGTCGCCGACGACGACTTTAGAAATTATTTAAAAATCAACCGTAAGAGATGGAGCCGTGGTTTATTAAGCAAAAGTGCGTCAAATACGCTCCCATAACCGAACATAACATTTAAAAGATACGTCGTCGGTGAAAATATTTTCAATTCGGACTTAGTCTCTGTACGGAGAGGCTACCGAGAAGCGCTACCGACGAAGACTTTCTGATTTATTTAAAAATCAACCGTAAGAGATAGAGCCGTGGTTTATTAAGCAAAAGTGCTTCAAATGCGCTCCTATAACTCAATCTAACATATAAAAGGTACCTCGTCGGTGAAAATAATTACAGTTCGGACTTAGATTTTTTCCTACCGAGTGGCTACCGTGAAGAGTCGCCGACGACGACTTTAGAAATTATTTAAAAATCAACCGTAAGAGATAGAGCCGAGGTTTATTAAGCAAAAGTGCGTCAAATACGCTCCCATAACGGAACATAACATTTAAAAGATACGTCGTGGATGAAAATATTTTCAATTCGGACTTAGTCTCTGTACGGAGAGGCTACCGAGAAGCGCTACCGACGAAGACTTTCTGATTAATTTAAAAATCAACCGTAAGAGATAGAGCCGTGGTTTACTAAGCAAAAGTGCTTCAAATGCGCTCCTATAACTCAATCTAACATATAAAAGGTACCTCGTCGGTGAAAATAATTACAGTTCGGACTTAGATTTTTTCCTACCGAGTGGCTACCGTGAAGAGTCGCCGACGACGACTTTAGAAATTATTTAAAAATCAACCGTAAGAGATAGAGCCGAGGTTTATTAAGCAAAAGTGCGTCAAATACGCTCCCATAACGGAACATAACATTTAAAAGATACGTCGTGGATGAAAATATTTTCAATTCGGACTTAGTCTCTGTACGGAGAGGCTACCGAGAAGCGCTACCGACGAAGACTTTCTGATTAATTTAAAAATCAACCGTAAGAGATAGAGCCGTGGTTTATTAAGCAAAAGTGCTTCAAATGCGCTCCTATAACTCAATCTAACATATAAAAGGTACCTCGTCGGTGAAAATAATTACAGTTCGGACTTAGATTTTTTCCTACCGAGTGGCTACCGTGAAGAGTCGCCGACGACGACTTTAGAAATTATTTAAAAATCAACCGTAAGAGATAGAGCCGAGGTTTATTAAGCAAAAGTGCGTCAAATACGCTCCCATAACGGAACATAACATTTAAAAGATACGTCGTGGATGAAAATATTTTCAATTCGGACTTAGTCTCTGTACGGAGAGGCTACCGAGAAGCGCTACCGACGAAGACTTTCTGATTAATTTAAAAATCAACCGTAAGAGATAGAGCCGTGGTTTACTAAGCAAAAGTGCTTCAAATGCGCTCCTATAACTCAATCTAACATATAAAAGGTACCTCGTCGGTGAAAATAATTACAGTTCGGACTTAGATTTTTTCCTACCGAGTGGCTACCGTGAAGAGTCGCCGACGACGACTTTAGAAATTATTTAAAAATCAACCGTAAGAGATAGAGCCGAGGTTTATTAAGCAAAAGTGCGTCAAATACGCTCCCATAACGGAACATAACATTTAAAAGATACGTCGTGGATGAAAATATTTTCAATTCGGACTTAGTCTCTGTACGGAGAGGCTACCGAGAAGCGCTACCGACGAAGACTTTCTGATTAATTTAAAAATCAACCGTAAGAGATAGAGCCGTGGTTTACTAAGCAAAAGTGCTTCAAATGCGCTCCTATAACTCAATCTAACATATAAAAGGTACCTCGTCGGTGAAAATAATTACAGTTCGGACTTAGATTTTTTCCTACCGAGTGGCTACCGTGAAGAGTCGCCGACGACGACTTTAGAAATTATTTAAAAATCAACCGTAAGAGATGGAGCCGTGGTTTATTAAGCAAAAGTGCGTCAAATACGCTCCCATAACCGAACATAACATTTAAAAGATACGTCGTCGGTGAAAATATTTTCAATTCGGACTTAGTCTCTGTACGGCGAGGCTACCGAGAAGCGCTACCGACGAAGACTTTCTGATTAATTTAAAAATCAACCGTAAGAGATAGAGCCGTGGTTTATTAAGCAAAAGTGCTTCAAATGCGCTCCTATAACTCAATCTAACATATAAAAGGTACCTCGTCGGTGAAAATAATTACAGTTCGGACTTAGATTTTTTCCTACCGAGTGGCTACCGTGAAGAGTCGCCGACGACGACTTTAGAAATTATTTAAAAATCAACCGTAAGAGATGGAGCCGTGGTTTATTAAGCAAAAGTGCGTCAAATACGCTCCCATAACCGAACATAACATTTAAAAGATACGTCGTCGGTGAAAATATTTTCAATTCGGACTTAGTCTCTGTACGGCGAGGCTACCGAGAAGCGCTACCGACGAAGACTTTCTGATTAATTTAAAAATCAACCGAAAGAGATAGAGCCGTGTTTTATTAAGCAAAAGTGCTTCAAATACGCTCCTATAACTCAATCTAACATATAAAAGGTACCTCGTCGGTGAAAATAATTACAGTTCGGACTTAGATTTTTTCCTACCGAGTGGCTACCGTGAAGAGTCGCCGACGACGACTTTAGAAATTATTTAAAAATCAACCGTAAGAGATGGAGCCGTGGTTTATTAAGCAAAAGTGCGTCAAATACGCTCCCATAACGGAACATAACATTTAAAAGATACGTCGTGGATGAAAATATTTTCAATTCGGACTTAGTCTCTGTACGGAGAGGCTACCGAGAAGCGCTACCGACGAAGACTTTCTGATTAATTTAAAAATCAACCGAAAGAGATAGAGCCGTGGTTTATTAAGCAAAAGTGCTTCAAATACGCTCCTATAACTCAATCTAACATATAAAAGGTACCTCGTCGGTGAAAATAATTACAGTTCGGACTTAGATTTTTTCCTACCGAGTGGCTACCGTGAAGAGTCGCCGACGACGACTTTAGAAATTATTTAAAAATCAACCGTAAGAGATGGAGCCGTGGTTTATTAAGCAAAAGTGCCTCACATACGCTCCCATAACGGAACACAACATTTAAAAGATACGTCGTCGGTGAAATATTTTCAATTCGGACTTAGTCTCTGTACGGAGAGGCTACCGAGAAGCGCTACCGACGAAGACTTTCTGATTAATTTAAAAATCAACCGTAAGAGATAGAGCCGTGGTTTATTAAGCAAAAGTGCTTCAAATGCGCTCCTATAACTCAATCTAACATATAAAAGGTACCTCGTCGATGAAAATAATTACAGTTCGGACTTTGATTTTTTCCTACCGAGTGGCTACCGTGAAGAGTCGCCGACGACGACTTTAGAAATTATTTAAAAATCAACCGTAAGAGATGGAGCCGTGGTTTATTAAGCAAAAGTGCGTCAAATACGCTCCCATAACGGAACATAACATTTAAAAGATACGTCGTGGATGAAAATATTTTCAATTCGGACTTAGTCTCTGTACGGAGAGGCTACCGAGAAGCGCTACCGACGAAGACTTTCTGATTCATTTAAAAATCAACCGTAAGAGATAGAGACGTGGTTTATTAAGCAAAAGTGCTTCAAATGCGCTCCTATAACTCAATCTAACATATAAAAGGTACCTCGTCGGTGAAAATAATTACAGTTCGGACTTAGATTTTTTCCTACCGAGTGGCTACCGTGAAGAGTCGCCGACGACGACTTTAGAAATTATTTAAAAATCAACCGTAAGAGATAGAGCCGAGGTTTATTAAGCAAAAGTGCGTCAAATACGCTCCCATAACGGAACATAACATTTAAAAGATACGTCGTGGATGAAAATATTTTCAATTCGGACTTAGTCTCTGTACGGAGAGGCTACCGAGAAGCGCTACCGACGAAGACTTTCTGATTAATTTAAAAATCAACCGTAAGAGATAGAGCCGTGGTTTACTAAGCAAAAGTGCTTCAAATGCGCTCCTATAACTCAATCTAACATATAAAAGGTACCTCGTCGGTGAAAATAATTACAGTTCGGACTTAGATTTTTTCCTACCGAGTGGCTACCGTGAAGAGTCGCCGACGACGACTTTAGAAATTATTTAAAAATCAACCGTAAGAGATGGAGCCGTGGTTTATTAAGCAAAAGTGCGTCAAATACGCTCCCATAACCGAACATAACATTTAAAAGATACGTCGTCGGTGAAAATATTTTCAATTCGGACTTAGTCTCTGTACGGCGAGGCTACCGAGAAGCGCTACCGACGAAGACTTTCTGATTAATTTAAAAATCAACCGAAAGAGATAGAGCCGTGGTTTATTAAGCAAAAGTGCTTCAAATACGCTCCTATAACTCAATCTAACATATAAAAGGTACCTCGTCGGTGAAAATAATTACAGTTCGGACTTAGATTTTTTCCTACCGAGTGGCTACCGTGAAGAGTCGCCGACGACGACTTTAGAAATTATTTAAAAATCAACCGTAAGAGATGGAGCCGTGGTTTATTAAGCAAAAGTGCGTCACATACGCTCCCATAACGGAACATAACATTTAAAAGATACGTCGTGGATGAAAATATTTTCAATTCGGACTTAGTCTCTGTACGGAGAGGCTACCGAGAAGCGCTACCGACGAAGACTTTCTGATTAATTTAAAAATCAACCGTAAGAGATAGAGCCGTGGTTTACTAAGCAAAAGTGCTTCAAATGCGCTCCTATAACTCAATCTAACATATAAAAGGTACCTCGTCGGTGAAAATAATTACAGTTCGGACTTAGATTTTTTCCTACCGAGTGGCTACCGTGAAGAGTCGCCGACGACGACTTTAGAAATTATTTAAAAATCAACCGTAAGAGATAGAGCCGAGGTTTATTAAGCAAAAGTGCGTCAAATACGCTCCCATAACGGAACATAACATTTAAAAGATACGTCGTGGATGAAAATATTTTCAATTCGGACTTAGTCTCTGTACGGAGAGGCTACCGAGAAGCGCTACCGACGAAGACTTTCTGATTCATTTAAAAATCAACCGTAAGAGATAGAGACGTGGTTTATTAAGCAAAAGTGCTTCAAATGCGCTCCTATAACTCAATCTAACATATAAAAGGTACCTCGTCGGTGAAAATAATTACAGTTCGGACTTAGATTTTTTCCTACCGAGTGGCTACCGTGAAGAGTCGCCGACGACGACTTTAGAAATTATTTAAAAATCAACCGTAAGAGATAGAGCCGAGGTTTATTAAGCAAAAGTGCGTCAAATACGCTCCCATAACGGAACATAACATTTAAAAGATACGTCGTGGATGAAAATATTTTCAATTCGGACTTAGTCTCTGTACGGAGAGGCTACCGAGAAGCGCTACCGACGAAGACTTTCTGATTAATTTAAAAATCAACCGTAAGAGATAGAGCCGTGGTTTATTAAGCAAAAGTGCTTCAAATGCGCTCCTATAACTCAATCTAACATATAAAAGGTACCTCGTCGGTGAAAATAATTACAGTTCGGACTTAGATTTTTTCCTACCGAGTGGCTACCGTGAAGAGTCGCCGACGACGACTTTAGAAATTATTTAAAAATCAACCGTAAGAGATAGAGCCGAGGTTTATTAAGCAAAAGTGCGTCAAATACGCTCCCATAACGGAACATAACATTTAAAAGATACGTCGTGGATGAAAATATTTTCAATTCGGACTTAGTCTCTGTACGGAGAGGCTACCGAGAAGCGCTACCGACGAAGACTTTCTGATTAATTTAAAAATCAACCGTAAGAGATAGAGCCGTGGTTTACTAAGCAAAAGTGCTTCAAATGCGCTCCTATAACTCAATCTAACATATAAAAGGTACCTCGTCGGTGAAAATAATTACAGTTCGGACTTAGATTTTTTCCTACCGAGTGGCTACCGTGAAGAGTCGCCGACGACGACTTTAGAAATTATTTAAAAATCAACCGTAAGAGATAGAGCCGAGGTTTATTAAGCAAAAGTGCGTCAAATACGCTCCCATAACGGAACATAACATTTAAAAGATACGTCGTGGATGAAAATATTTTCAATTCGGACTTAGTCTCTGTACGGAGAGGCTACCGAGAAGCGCTACCGACGAAGACTTTCTGATTAATTTAAAAATCAACCGTAAGAGATAGAGCCGTGGTTTACTAAGCAAAAGTGCTTCAAATGCGCTCCTATAACTCAATCTAACATATAAAAGGTACCTCGTCGGTGAAAATAATTACAGTTCGGACTTAGATTTTTTCCTACCGAGTGGCTACCGTGAAGAGTCGCCGACGACGACTTTAGAAATTATTTAAAAATCAACCGTAAGAGATGGAGCCGTGGTTTATTAAGCAAAAGTGCGTCAAATACGCTCCCATAACCGAACATAACATTTAAAAGATACGTCGTCGGTGAAAATATTTTCAATTCGGACTTAGTCTCTGTACGGCGAGGCTACCGAGAAGCGCTACCGACGAAGACTTTCTGATTAATTTAAAAATCAACCGTAAGAGATAGAGCCGTGGTTTATTAAGCAAAAGTGCTTCAAATGCGCTCCTATAACTCAATCTAACATATAAAAGGTACCTCGTCGGTGAAAATAATTACAGTTCGGACTTAGATTTTTTCCTACCGAGTGGCTACCGTGAAGAGTCGCCGACGACGACTTTAGAAATTATTTAAAAATCAACCGTAAGAGATGGAGCCGTGGTTTATTAAGCAAAAGTGCGTCAAATACGCTCCCATAACCGAACATAACATTTAAAAGATACGTCGTCGGTGAAAATATTTTCAATTCGGACTTAGTCTCTGTACGGCGAGGCTACCGAGAAGCGCTACCGACGAAGACTTTCTGATTAATTTAAAAATCAACCGAAAGAGATAGAGCCGTGGTTTATTAAGCAAAAGTGCTTCAAATACGCTCCTATAACTCAATCTAACATATAAAAGGTACCTCGTCGGTGAAAATAATTACAGTTCGGACTTAGATTTTTTCCTACCGAGTGGCTACCGTGAAGAGTCGCCGACGACGACTTTAGAAATTATTTAAAAATCAACCGTAAGAGATGGAGCCGTGGTTTATTAAGCAAAAGTGCCTCACATACGCTCCCATAACGGAACACAACATTTAAAAGATACGTCGTCGGTGAAATATTTTCAATTCGGACTTAGTCTCTGTACGGAGAGGCTACCGAGAAGCGCTACCGACGAAGACTTTCTGATTAATTTAAAAATCAACCGTAAGAGATAGAGCCGTGGTTTATTAAGCAAAAGTGCTTCAAATGCGCTCCTATAACTCAATCTAACATATAAAAGGTACCTCGTCGGTGAAAATAATGACAGTTCGGACTTAGATTTTTTCCTACCGAGTGGCTACCGTGAAGAGTCGCCGACGACGACTTTAGAAATTATTTAAAAATCAACCGTAAGAGATAGAGCCGAGGTTTATTAAGCAAAAGTGCGTCAAATACGCTCCCATAACGGAACATAACATTTAAAAGATACGTCGTCGGTGAAAATATTTTCAATTCGGACTTAGTCTCTGTACGGAGAGGCTACCGAGAAGCGCTACCGACGAAGACTTTATGATTAATTTAAAAATCAACCGTAAGAGATAGAGCCGTGGTTTATTAAGCAAAAGTGCTTCAAATGCGCTCCTATAACTCAATCTAACATATAAAAGGTACCTCGTCGATGAAAATAATTACAGCTCGGACTTTGATTTTTTCCTACCGAGTGGCTACCGTGAAGAGTCGCCGACGACGACTTTAGAAATTATTTAAAAATCAACCGTAAGAGATGGAGCCGTGGTTTATTAAGCAAAAGTGCGTCAAATACGCTCCCATAACCGAACATAACATTTAAAAGATACGTCTTTGGTGAAAATATTTTCAATTCGGACTTAGTCTCTGTACGGAGAGGCTACCGAGAAGCGCTACCGACGAAGACTTTCTGATTAATTTAAAAATCAACCGTAAGAGATAGAGCCGTGGTTTACTAAGCAAAAGTGCGTCAAATACGCTCCCATAACCGAACATAAAATTTAAAAGATACGTCGTCGGTGAAAATATTTTCAATTCGGACTTAGTCTCTGTACTGAGAGGCTACCGAGAAGCGCTACCGACGAAGACTTTCTGATTAATTTAAAAATCAACCGTAAGAGATAGAGCCGTGGTTTACTAAGCAAAAGTGCTTCAAATGCGCTCCTATAACTCAATCTAACATATAAAAGGTACCTCGTCGGTGAAAATAATTACAGTTCGGACTTAGATTTTTTCCTACCGAGTGGCTACCGTGAAGAGTCGCCGACGACGACTTTAGAAATTATTTAAAAATCAACCGTAAGAGATGGAGCCGTGGTTTATTAAGCAAAAGTGCGTCAAATACGCTCCCATAACCGAACATAAAATTTAAAAGATACGTCGTCGGTGAAAATATTTTCAATTCGGACTTAGTCTCTGTACTGAGAGGCTACCGAGAAGCGCTACCGACGAAGACTTTCTGATTAATTTAAAAATCAACCGAAAGAGATAGAGCCGTGGTTTATTAAGCAAAAGTGCTTCAAATGCGCTCCTATAACTCAATCTAACATATAAAAGGTACCTCGTCGGTGAAAATAATTACAGTTCGGACTTAGATTTTTTCCTACCGAGTGGCTACCGTGAAGAGTCGCCGACGAGGACTTTAGAAATTATTTAAAAATCAACCGTAAGAGATAGAGCCGAGGTTTATTAAGCAAAAGTGCGTCAAATACGCTCCAATAACCGAACATAACATTTAAAAGATACGTCGTCGGTGAAAATATTTTCAATTCGGACTTAGTCTCTGTACGGAGAGGCTACCGAGAAGCGCTACCGACGAAGACTTTCTGATTAATTTAAAAATCAACCGTAAGAGATAGAGCCGTCGTTTACTAAGCAAAAGTGCTTCAAATGCGCTCCTATAACTCAATCTAACATATAAAAGGTACCTCGTCGATGAAAATAATTACAGTTCGGACTTAGATTTTTTCCTACCGAGTGGCTACCGTGAAGAGTCGCCGACGACGACTTTAGAAATTATTTAAAAATCAACCGTAAGAGATAGAGCCGAGGTTTATTAAGCAAAAGTGCGTCAAATACGCTCCAATAACCGAACATAACATTTAAAAGATACGTCGTCGGTGAAAATATTTTCAATTCGGACTTAGTCTCTGTACTGAGAGGCTACCGAGAAGCGCTACCGACGAAGACTTTCTGATTAATTTAAAAATCAACCGAAAGAGATAGAGCCGTGGTTTATTAAGCAAAAGTGCTTCAAATACGCTCCTATAACTCAATCTAACATATAAAAGGTACCTCGTCGGTGAAAATAATTACAGTTCGGACTTAGATTTTTTCCTACCGAGTGGCTACCGTGAAGAGTCGCCGACGAGGACTTTAGAAATTATTTAAAAATCAACCGTAAGAGATAGAGCCGAGGTTTATTAAGCAAAAGTGCGTCAAATACGCTCCAATAACCGAACATAACATTTAAAAGATACGTCGTCGGTGAAAATATTTTCAATTCGGACTTAGTCTCTGTACGGAGAGGCTACCGAGAAGCGCTACCGACGAAGACTTTCTGATTAATTTAAAAATCAACCGTAAGAGATAGAGCCGTCGTTTACTAAGCAAAAGTGCTTCAAATGCGCTCCTATAACTCAATCTAACATATAAAAGGTACCTCGTCGATGAAAATAATTACAGTTCGGACTTAGATTTTTTCCTACCGAGTGGCTACCGTGAAGAGTCGCCGACGACGACTTTAGAAATTATTTAAAAATCAACCGTAAGAGATAGAGCCGAGGTTTATTAAGCAAAAGTGCGTCAAATACGCTCCAATAACCGAACATAACATTTAAAAGATACGTCGTCGGTGAAAATATTTTCAATTCGGACTTAGTCTCTGTACGGAGAGGCTACCGAGAAGCGCTACCGACGAAGACTATCTGATTAATTTAAAAATCAACCGAAAGAGATAGAGCCGTGGTTTATTAAGCAAAAGTGCTTCAAATACGCTCCTATAACTCAATCTAACATATAAAAGGTACCTCGTCGGTGAAAATAATTACAGTTCGGACTTAGATTTTTTCCTACCGAGTGGCTACCGTGAAGAGTCGCCGACGACGACTTTAGAAATTATTTAAAAATCAACCGTAAGAGATAGAGCCGAGGTTTATTAAGCAAAAGTGCGTCAAATACGCTCCCATAACCGAACATAACATTTAAAAGATACGTCGTCGGTGAAAATATTTTCAATTCGGACTTAGTCTCTGTACGGAGAGGCTACCGAGAAGCGCTACCGACGAAGACTTTCTGATTAATTTAAAAATCAACCGTAAGAGATAGAGCCGTCGTTTACTAAGCAAAAGTGCTTCAAATGCGCTCCTATAACTCAATCTAACATATAAAAGGTACCTCGTCGATGAAAATAATTACAGTTCGGACTTAGATTTTTTCCTACCGAGTGGCTACCGTGAAGAGTCGCCGACGACGACTTTAGAAATTATTTAAAAATCAACCGTAAGAGATGGAGCCGTGGTTTATTAAGCAAAAGTGCGTCAAATACGCTCCCATAACCGAACATAAAATTTAAAAGATACGTCGTCGGTGAAAATATTTTCAATTCGGACTTAGTCTCTGTACTGAGAGGCTACCGAGAAGCGCTACCGACGAAGACTTTCTGATTAATTTAAAAATCAACCGAAAGAGATAGAGCCGTGGTTTATTAAGCAAAAGTGCTTCAAATACGCTCCTATAACTCAATCTAACATATAAAAGGTACCTCGTCGGTGAAAATAATTACAGTTCGGACTTAGATTTTTTCCTACCGAGTGGCTACCGTGAAGAGTCGCCGACGAGGTCTTTAGAAATTATTTAAAAATCAACCGTAAGAGATAGAGCCGAGGTTTATTAAGCAAAAGTGCGTCAAATACGCTCCAATAACCGAACATAACATTTAAAAGATACGTCGTCGGTGAAAATATTTTCAATTCGGACTTAGTCTCTGTACGGAGAGGCTACCGAGAAGCGCTACCGACGAAGAATTTCTGATTAATTTAAAAATCAACCGTAAGAGATAGAGCCGTCGTTTACTAAGCAAAAGTGCTTCAAATGCGCTCCTATAACTCAATCTAACATATAAAAGGTACCTCGTCGATGAAAATAATTACAGTTCGGACTTAGATTTTTTCCTACCGAGTGGCTACCGTGAAGAGTCGCCGACGACGACTTTAGAAATTATTTAAAAATCAACCGTATGAGATGGAGCCGTGGTTTATTAAGCAAAAGTGCGTCAAATACGCTCCCATAACCGAACATAACATTTAAAAGATACGTCGTCGGTGAAAATATTTTCAATTCGGACTTAGTCTCTGTACGGCGTGGCTACCGAGAAGCGCTACCGACGAAGACTTTCTGATTAATTTAAAAATCAACCGAAAGAGATAGAGCCATGGTTTATTAAGCAAAAGTGCTTCAAATACGCTCCTATAACTCAATCTAACATATAAAAGTACCTCGTCGGTGAAAATAATTACAGTTCGGACTTAGATTTTTTCCTACCGAGTGGCTACCGTGAAGAGTCGCCGACGACGACTTTAGAAATTATTTAAAAATCAACCGTAAGAGATGGAGCCGTGGTTTATTAAGCAAAAGTGCGTCAAATACGCTCCCATAACCGAACATAAAATTTAAAAGATACGTCGTCGGTGAAAATATTTTCAATTCGGACTTAGTCTCTGTACGGAGAGGCTACCGAGAAGCGCTACCGACGAAGACTTTCTGATTAATTTAAAAATCAACCGTAAGAGATAGAGCCGTCGTTTACTAAGCAAAAGTGCTTCAAATGCGCTCCTATAACTCAATCTAACATATAAAAGGTACCTCGTCGATGAAAATAATTACAGTTCGGACTTAGATTTTTTCCTACCGAGTGGCTACCGTGAAGAGTCGCCGACGACGACTTTAGAAATTATTTAAAAATCAACCGTAAGAGATAGAGCCGAGGTTTATTAAGCAAAAGTGCGTCAAATACGCTCCAATAACCGAACATAACATTTAAAAGATACGTCGTCGGTGAAAATATTTTCAATTCGGACTTAGTCTCTGTACGGAGAGGCTACCGAGAAGCGCTACCGACGAAGACTATCTGATTAATTTAAAAATCAACCGAAAGAGATAGAGCCGTGGTTTATTAAGCAAAAGTGCTTCAAATACGCTCCTATAACTCAATCTAACATATAAAAGGTACCTCGTCGGTGAAAATAATTACAGTTCGGACTTAGATTTTTTCCTACCGAGTGGCTACCGTGAAGAGTCGCCGACGACGACTTTAGAAATTATTTAAAAATCAACCGTAAGAGATAGAGCCGAGGTTTATTAAGCAAAAGTGCGTCAAATACGCTCCCATAACCGAACATAACATTTAAAAGATACGTCGTCGGTGAAAATATTTTCAATTCGGACTTAGTCTCTGTACGGAGAGGCTACCGAGAAGCGCTACCGACGAAGACTTTCTGATTAATTTAAAAATCAACCGTAAGAGATAGAGCCGTCGTTTACTAAGCAAAAGTGCTTCAAATGCGCTCCTATAACTCAATCTAACATATAAAAGGTACCTCGTCGATGAAAATAATTACAGTTCGGACTTAGATTTTTTCCTACCGAGTGGCTACCGTGAAGAGTCGCCGACGACGACTTTAGAAATTATTTAAAAATCAACCGTAAGAGATGGAGCCGTGGTTTATTAAGCAAAAGTGCGTCAAATACGCTCCCATAACCGAACATAAAATTTAAAAGATACGTCGTCGGTGAAAATATTTTCAATTCGGACTTAGTCTCTGTACGGAGAGGCTACCGAGAAGCGCTACCGACGAAGACTTTCTGATTAATTTAAAAATCAACCGAAAGAGATAGAGCCGTGGTTTATTAAGCAAAAGTGCTTCAAATACGCTCCTATAACTCAATCTAACATATAAAAGGTACCTCGTCGGTGAAAATAATTACAGTTCGGACTTAGATTTTTTCCTACCGAGTGGCTACCGTGAAGAGTCGCCGACGAGGTCTTTAGAAATTATTTAAAAATCAACCGTAAGAGATAGAGCCGAGGTTTATTAAGCAAAAGTGCGTCAAATACGCTCCAATAACCGAACATAACATTTAAAAGATACGTCGTCGGTGAAAATATTTTCAATTCGGACTTAGTCTCTGTACGGAGAGGCTACCGAGAAGCGCTACCGACGAAGAATTTCTGATTAATTTAAAAATCAACCGTAAGAGATAGAGCCGTCGTTTACTAAGCAAAAGTGCTTCAAATGCGCTCCTATAACTCAATCTAACATATAAAAGGTACCTCGTCGATGAAAATAATTACAGTTCGGACTTAGATTTTTTCCTACCGAGTGGCTACCGTGAAGAGTCGCCGACGACGACTTTAGAAATTATTTAAAAATCAACCGTATGAGATGGAGCCGTGGTTTATTAAGCAAAAGTGCGTCAAATACGCTCCCATAACCGAACATAACATTTAAAAGATACGTCGTCGGTGAAAATATTTTCAATTCGGACTTAGTCTCTGTACGGCGTGGCTACCGAGAAGCGCTACCGACGAAGACTTTCTGATTAATTTAAAAATCAACCGAAAGAGATAGAGCCATGGTTTATTAAGCAAAAGTGCTTCAAATACGCTCCTATAACTCAATCTAACATATAAAAGTACCTCGTCGGTGAAAATAATTACAGTTCGGACTTAGATTTTTTCCTACCGAGTGGCTACCGTGAAGAGTCGCCGACGACGACTTTAGAAATTATTTAAAAATCAACCGTAAGAGATGGAGCCGTGGTTTATTAAGCAAAAGTGCGTCAAATACGCTCCCATAACCGAACATAAAATTTAAAAGATACGTCGTCGGTGAAAATATTTTCAATTCGGACTTAGTCTCTGTACTGAGAGGCTACCGAGAAGCGCTACCGACGAAGACTTTCTGATTAATTTAAAAATCAACCGAAAGAGATAGAGCCGTGGTTTATTAAGCAAAAGTGCTTCAAATACGCTCCTATAACTCAATCTAACATATAAAAGGTACCTCGTCGGTGAAAATAATTACAGTTCGGACTTAGATTTTTTCCTACCGAGTGGCTACCGTGAAGAGTCGCCGACGAGGACTTTAGAAATTATTTAAAAATCAACCGTAAGAGATAGAGCCGAGGTTTATTAAGCAAAAGTGCGTCAAATACGCTCCAATAACCGAACATAACATTTAAAAGATACGTCGTCGGTGAAAATATTTTCAATTCGGACTTAGTCTCTGTACGGAGAGGCTACCGAGAAGCGCTACCGACGAAGACTTTCTGATTAATTTAAAAATCAACCGTAAGAGATAGAGCCGTCGTTTACTAAGCAAAAGTGCTTCAAATGCGCTCCTATAACTCAATCTAACATATAAAAGGTACCTCGTCGATGAAAATAATTACAGTTCGGACTTAGATTTTTTCCTACCGAGTGGCTACCGAGAAGAGTCGCCGACGACGACTTTAGAAATTATTTAAAAATCAACCGTAAGAGATGGAGCCGTGGTTTATTAAGCAAAAGTGCGTCAAATACGCTCCCATAACCGAACATAAAATTTAAAAGATACGTCGTCGGTGAAAATATTTTCAATTCGGACTTAGTCTCTGTACTGAGAGGCTACCGAGAAGCGCTACCGACGAAGACTTTCTGATTAATTTAAAAATCAACCGAAAGAGATAGAGCCGTCGTTTACTAAGCAAAAGTGCTTCAAATGCGCTCCTATAACTCAATCTAACATATAAAAGGTACCTCGTCGATGAAAATAATTACAGTTCGGACTTAGATTTTTTCCTACCGAGTGGCTACCGTGAAGAGTCGCCGACGACGACTTTAGAAATTATTTAAAAATCAACCGTAAGAGATGGAGCCGTGGTTTATTAAGCAAAAGTGCGTCAAATACGCTCCCATAACCGAACATAAAATTTAAAAGATACGTCGTCGGTGAAAATATTTTCAATTCGGACTTTGTCTCTGTACTGAGAGGCTACCGAGAAGCGCTACCGACGAAGACTTTCTGATTAATTTAAAAATCAACCGAAAGAGATAGAGCCGTGGTTTATTAAGCAAAAGTGCTTCAAATACGCTCCTATAACTCAATCTAACATATAAAAGGTACCTCGTCGGTGAAAATAATTACAGTTCGGACTTAGATTTTTTCCTACCGAGTGGCTACCGTGAAGAGTCGCCGACGAGGACTTTAGAAATTATTTAAAAATCAACCGTAAGAGATAGAGCCGAGGTTTATTAAGCAAAAGTGCGTCAAATACGCTCCAATAACCGAACATAACATTTAAAAGATACGTCGTCGGTGAAAATATTTTCAATTCGGACTTAGTCTCTGTACGGAGAGGCTACCGAGAAGCGCTACCGACGAAGACTTTCTGATTAATTTAAAAATCAACCGTAAGAGATAGAGCCGTCGTTTACTAAGCAAAAGTGCTTCAAATGCGCTCCTATAACTCAATCTAACATATAAAAGGTACCTCGTCGGTGAAAATAATTACAGTTCGGACTTAGATTTTTTCCTACCGAGTGGCTACCGTGAAGAGTCGCCGACGAGGACTTTAGAAATTATTTAAAAATCAACCGTAAGAGATAGAGCCGAGGTTTATTAAGCAAAAGTGCGTCAAATACGCTCCAATAACCGAACATAACATTTAAAAGATACGTCGTCGGTGAAAATATTTTCAATTCGGACTTAGTCTCTGTACGGAGAGGCTACCGAGAAGCGCTACCGACGAAGACTTTCTGATTAATTTAAAAATCAACCGTAAGAGATAGAGCCGTCGTTTACTAAGCAAAAGTGCTTCAAATGCGCTCCTATAACTCAATCTAACATATAAAAGGTACCTCGTCGATGAAAATAATTACAGTTCGGACTTAGATTTTTTCCTACCGAGTGGCTACCGTGAAGAGTCGCCGACGACGAATTTAGAAATTATTTAAAAATCAACCGTAAGAGATGGAGCCGCGGTTTATTAAGCAAAAGTGCGTCAAATACGCTCCCATAACTGAACATAACATTTAAAAGATACGTCGTCGGTGAAAATATTTTCAATTCGGACTTAGTCTCTGTACGGAGAGGCTACCGAGAAGCGCTACCGACGAAGACTTTCTGATTAATTTAAAAATCAACCGTAAGAGATAGAGCCGTGGTTTACTAAGCAAAAGTGCTTCAAATGCGCTCCTATAACTCAATCTAACATATAAAAGGTACCTCGTCGGTGAAAATAATTACAGTTCGGACTTAGATTTTTTCCTACCGAGTGGCTACCGTGAAGAGTCGCCGACGACGACTTTAGAAATTATTTAAAAATCAACCGTAAGAGATGGAGCCGTGGTTTATTAAGCAAAAGTGCGTCAAATACGCTCCCATAACCGAACATAAAATTTAAAAGATACGTCGTCGGTGAAAATATTTTCAATTCGGACTTAGTCTCTGTACTGAGAGGCTACCGAGAAGCGCTACCGACGAAGACTTTCTGATTAATTTAAAAATCAACCGAAAGAGATAGAGCCGTGGTTTATTAAGCAAAAGTGCTTCAAATACGCTCCTATAACTCAATCTAACATATAAAAGGTACCTCGTCGGTGAAAATAATTACAGTTCGGATTTAGATTTTTTCCTACCGAGTGGCTACCGTGAAGAGTCGCCGACGACGACTTTAGGAATTATTTAAAAATCAACCGTAAGAGATAGAGCCGAGGTTTATTAAGCAAAAGTGCGTCAAATACGCTCCCATAACGGAACATAACATTTAAAAGATACGTCGTGGATGAAAATATTTTCAATTCGGACTTAGTCTCTGTACGGAGAGGCTACCGAGAAGCGCTACCGACGAAGACTTTCTGATTAATTTAAAAATCAACCGTAAGAGATAGAGCCGTGGTTTACTAAGCAAAAGTGCTTCAAATGCGCTCCTATAACTCAATCTAACATATAAAAGGTACCTCGTCGGTGAAAATAATTACAGTTCGGACTTAGATTTTTTCCTACCGAGTGGCTACCGTGAAGAGTCGCCGACGACGACTTTAGAAATTATTTAAAAATCAACCGTAAGAGATGGAGCCGTGGTTTATTAAGCAAAAGTGCGTCAAATACGCTCCCATAACCGAACATAACATTTAAAAGATACGTCGTCGGTGAAAATATTTTCAATTCGGACTTAGTCTCTGTACGGAGAGGCTACCGAGAAGCGCTACCGACGAAGACTATCTGATTAATTTAAAAATCAACCGAAAGAGATAGAGCCGTGGTTTATTAAGCAAAAGTGCTTCAAATACGCTCCTATAACTCAATCTAACATATAAAAGGTACCTCGTCGGTGAAAATAATTACAGTTCGGACTTAGATTTTTTCCTACCGAGTGGCTACCGTGAAGAGTCGCCGACGACGACTTTAGAAATTATTTAAAAATCAACCGTAAGAGATGGAGCCGCGGTTTATTAAGCAAAAGTGCGTCAAATACGCTCCAATAACCGAACATAACATTTAAAAGATACGTCGTCGGTGAAAATATTTTCAATTCGGACTTAGTCTCTGTACGGAGAGGCTACCGAGAAGCGCTACCGACGAAGACTTTCTGATTAATTTAAAAATCAACCGTAAGAGATAGAGCCGTGGTTTATTAAGCAAAAGTGCTTCAAATGCGATCCTATAACTCAATCTAACATATAAAAGGTACCTCGTCGATGAAAATAATTACAGTTCGGACTTAGATTTTTTCCTACCGACTGGCTACCGTGAAGAGTCGCCGACGACGACTTTATAAATTATTTAAAAATCAACCGTAAGAGATGGAGCCGTGGTTTATTAAGCAAAAGTGCGTCAAATACGCTCCCATAACCGAACATAACATTTAAAAGATACGTCGTCGGTGAAAATATTTTCAATTCGGACTTAGTCTCTGTACGGAGTGGCTACCGAGAAGCGCTACCGACGAAGACTTTCTGATTAATTTAAAAATCAACCGTAAGAGATAGAGCCGTCGTTTACTAAGCAAAAGTGCTTCAAATGCGCTCCTATAACTCAATCTAACATATAAAAGGTACCTCGTCGATGAAAATAATTACAGTTCGGACTTAGATTTTTTCCTACCGAGTGGCTACCGTGAAGAGTCGCCGACGACGACTTTAGAAATTATTTAAAAATCAACCGTAAGAGATGGAGCCGTGGTTTATTAAGCAAAAGTGCGTCACATACGCTCCCATAACGGAACACAACATTTAAAAGATACGTCGTCGGTGAAATATTTTCAATTCGGACTTAGTCTCTGTACGGAGAGGCTACCGAGAAGCGCTACCGACGAAGACTTTCTGATTAATTTAAAAATCAACCGTAAGAGATAGAGCCGTGGTTTATTAAGCAAAAGTGCTTCAAATGCGCTCCTATAACTCAATCTAACATATAAAAGGTACCTCGTCGATGAAAATAATTACAGTTCGGACTTTGATTTTTTCCTACCGAGTGGCTACCGTGAAGAGTCGCCGACGACGACTTTAGAAATTATTTAAAAATCAACCGTAAGAGATGGAGCCGTGGTTTATTAAGCAAAAGTGCGTCAAATACGCTCCCATAACGGAACATAACATTTAAAAGATACGTCGTGGATGAAAATATTTTCAATTCGGACTTAGTCTCTGTACGGAGAGGCTACCGAGAAGCGCTACCGACGAAGACTTTCTGATTAATTTAAAAATCAACCGTAAGAGATAGAGCCGTGGTTTACTAAGCAAAAGTGCTTCAAATGCGCTCCTATAACTCAATCTAACATATAAAAGGTACCTCGTCGGTGAAAATAATTACAGTTCGGACTTAGATTTTTTCCTACCGAGTGGCTACCGTGAAGAGTCGCCGACGACGACTTTAGAAATTATTTAAAAATCAACCGTAAGAGATGGAGCCGTGGTTTATTAAGCAAAAGTGCGTCAAATACGCTCCCATAACCGAACATAACATTTAAAAGATACGTCGTCGGTGAAAATATTTTCAATTCGGACTTAGTCTCTGTACGGAGAGGCTACCGAGAAGCGCTACCGACGAAGACTATCTGATTAATTTAAAAATCAACCGAAAGAGATAGAGCCGTGGTTTATTAAGCAAAAGTGCTTCAAATACGCTCCTATAACTCAATCTAACATATAAAAGGTACCTCGTCGGTGAAAATAATTACAGTTCGGACTTAGATTTTTTCCTACCGAGTGGCTACCGTGAAGAGTCGCCGACGACGACTTTAGAAATTATTTAAAAATCAACCGTAAGAGATGGAGCCGCGGTTTATTAAGCAAAAGTGCGTCAAATACGCTCCAATAACCGAACATAACATTTAAAAGATACGTCGTCGGTGAAAATATTTTCAATTCGGACTTAGTCTCTGTACGGAGAGGCTACCGAGAAGCGCTACCGACGAAGACTTTCTGATTAATTTAAAAATCAACCGTAAGAGATAGAGCCGTGGTTTATTAAGCAAAAGTGCTTCAAATGCGATCCTATAACTCAATCTAACATATAAAAGGTACCTCGTCGATGAAAATAATTACAGTTCGGACTTAGATTTTTTCCTACCGACTGGCTACCGTGAAGAGTCGCCGACGACGACTTTATAAATTATTTAAAAATCAACCGTAAGAGATGGAGCCGTGGTTTATTAAGCAAAAGTGCGTCAAATACGCTCCCATAACCGAACATAACATTTAAAAGATACGTCGTCGGTGAAAATATTTTCAATTCGGACTTAGTCTCTGTACGGAGTGGCTACCGAGAAGCGCTACCGACGAAGACTTTCTGATTAATTTAAAAATCAACCGTAAGAGATAGAGCCGTCGTTTACTAAGCAAAAGTGCTTCAAATGCGCTCCTATAACTCAATCTAACATATAAAAGGTACCTCGTCGATGAAAATAATTACAGTTCGGACTTAGATTTTTTCCTACCGAGTGGCTACCGTGAAGAGTCGCCGACGACGACTTTAGAAATTATTTAAAAATCAACCGTAAGAGATGGAGCCGTGGTTTATTAAGCAAAAGTGCGTCACATACGCTCCCATAACGGAACACAACATTTAAAAGATACGTCGTCGGTGAAATATTTTCAATTCGGACTTAGTCTCTGTACGGAGAGGCTACCGAGAAGCGCTACCGACGAAGACTTTCTGATTAATTTAAAAATCAACCGTAAGAGATAGAGCCGTGGTTTATTAAGCAAAAGTGCTTCAAATGCGCTCCTATAACTCAATCTAACATATAAAAGGTACCTCGTCGATGAAAATAATTACAGTTCGGACTTTGATTTTTTCCTACCGAGTGGCTACCGTGAAGAGTCGCCGACGACGACTTTAGAAATTATTTAAAAATCAACCGTAAGAGATGGAGCCGTGGTTTATTAAGCAAAAGTGCGTCAAATACGCTCCCATAACGGAACATAACATTTAAAAGATACGTCGTGGATGAAAATATTTTCAATTCGGACTTAGTCTCTGTACGGAGAGGCTACCGAGAAGCGCTACCGACGAAGACTTTCTGATTAATTTAAAAATCAACTGTAAGAGATAGAGCCGTGGTTTATTAAGCAAAAGTGCTTCAAATGCGCTCCCATAACGGAACATAACATTTAAAAGATACGTCGTGGATGAAAATATTTTCAATTCGGACTTAGTCTCTGTACGGAGGGGCTACCGAGAAGCGCTACCGACGAAGACTTTCTAATTAATTTAAAAATCAACCGTAAGAGATAGAGCCGTGGTTTACTAAGCAAAAGTGCTTCAAATGCGCTCCTATAACTCAATCTAACATATAAAAGGTACCTCGTCGGTGAAAATAATTACAGTTCGGACTTAGATTTTTTCCTACCGAGTGGCTACCGTGAAGAGTCGCCGACGACGACTTTAGAAATTATTTAAAAATCAACCGTAAGAGATGGAGCCGTGGTTTATTAAGCAAAAGTGCGTCAAATACGCTCCCATAACCGAACATAACATTTAAAAGATACGTCGTCGGTGAAAATATTTTCAATTCGGACTTAGTCTCTGTACGGAGAGGCTACCGAGAAGCGCTACCGACGAAGACTATCTGATTAATTTAAAAATCAACCGAAAGAGATAGAGCCGTGGTTTATTAAGCAAAAGTGCTTCAAATACGCTCCTATAACTCAATCTAACATATAAAAGGTACCTCGTCGGTGAAAATAATTACAGTTCGGACTTAGATTTTTTCCTACCGAGTGGCTACCGTGAAGAGTCGCCGACGACGACTTTAGAAATTATTTAAAAATCAACCGTAAGAGATGGAGCCGTGGTTTATTAAGCAAAAGTGCGTCAAATACGCTCCCATAACCGAACATAACATTTAAAAGATACGTCGTCGGTGAAAATATTTTCAATTCGGACTTAGTCTCTGTACGGCGTGGCTACCGAGAAGCGCTACCGACGAAGACTTTCTGATTAATTTAAAAATCAACCGAAAGAGATAGAGCCATGGTTTTTTAAGCAAAAGTGCTTCAAATACGCTCCTATAACTCAATCTAACATATAAAAGGTACCTCGCCGGTGAAAATAATTACAGTTCGGACTTAGATTTTTTCCTACCGAGTGGCTACCGTGAAGAGTCGCCGACGACGACTTTAGAAATTATTTAAAAACCAACCGTAAGAGATGGAGCCGTGGTTTATTAAGCAAAAGTGCGTCGCATACGCTCCCATAACGGAACACAACATTTAAAAGATACGTCGTCGGTGAAATATTTTCAATTCGGACTTAGTCTCTGTACGGAGAGGCTACCGAGAAGCGCTACCGACGAAGACTTTATGATTAATTTAAAAATCAACCGTAAGAGATAGAGCCGTGGTTTATTAAGCAAAAGTGCTTCAAATGCGCTCCTATAACTCAATCTAACATATAAAAGGTACCTCGTCGATGAAAATAATTACAGCTCGGACTTTGATTTTTTCCTACCGAGTGGCTACCGTGAAGAGTCGCCGACGACGACTTTAGAAATTATTTAAAAATCAACCGTAAGAGATGGAGCCGTGGTTTATTAAGCAAAAGTGCGTCAAATACGCTCCCATAACCGAACATAACATTTAAAAGATACGTCTTTGGTGAAAATATTTTCAATTCGGACTTAGTCTCTGTACGGAGAGGCTACCGAGAAGCGCTACCGACGAAGACTTTCTGATTAATTTAAAAATCAACCGTAAGAGATAGAGCCGTGGTTTACTAAGCAAAAGTGCTTCAAATGCGCTCCTATAACTCAATCTAACATATAAAAGGTACCTCGTCGGTGAAAATAATTACAGTTCGGACTTAGATTTTTTCCTACCGAGTGGCTACCGTGAAGAGTCGCCGACGACGACTTTAGAAATTATTTAAAAATCAACCGTAAGAGATAGAGCCGTGGTTTACTAAGCAAAAGTGCGTCAAATACGCTCCCATAACCGAACATAACATTTAAAAGATACGTCTTTGGTGAAAATATTTTCAATTCGGACTTAGTCTCTGTACGGAGAGGCTACCGAGAAGCGCTACCGACGAAGACTTTCTGATTAATTTAAAAATCAACCGTAAGAGATAGAGCCGTGGTTTACTAAGCAAAAGTGCTTCAAATGCGCTCCTATAACTCAATCTAACATATAAAAGGTACCTCGTCGGTGAAAATAATTACAGTTCGGACTTAGATTTTTTCCTACCGAGTGGCTACCGTGAAGAGTCGCCGACGACGACTTCAGAAATTATTTAAAAATCAACCGTAAGAGATAGAGCCGAGGTTTATTAAGCAAAAGTGCGTCAAATACGCTCCCATAACGGAACATAACATTTAAAAGATACGTCGTGGATGAAAATATTTTCAATTCGGACTTAGTCTCTGTACGGAGAGGCTACCGAGAAGCGCTACTGACGAAGACTTTCTGATTAATTTAAAAATCAACCGTAAGAGATAGAGCCGTGGTTTACTAAGCAAAAGTGCTTCAAATGCGCTCCTATAACTCAATCTAACATATAAAAGGTACCTCGTCGGTGAAAATAATTACAGTTCGGACTTAGATTTTTTCCTACCGAGTGGCTACCGTGAAGAGTCGCCGACGACGACTTTAGAAATTATTTAAAAACCAACCGTAAGAGATGGAGCCGTGGTTTATTAAGCAAAAGTGCGTCGCATACGCTCCCATAACGGAACACAACATTTAAAAGATACGTCGTCGGTGAAATATTTTCAATTCGGACTTAGTCTCTGTACGGAGAGGCTACCGAGAAGCGCTACCGACGAAGACTTTATGATTAATTTAAAAATCAACCGTAAGAGATAGAGCCGTGGTTTATTAAGCAAAAGTGCTTCAAATGCGCTCCTATAACTCAATCTAACATATAAAAGGTACCTCGTCGATGAAAATAATTACAGCTCGGACTTTGATTTTTTCCTACCGAGTGGCTACCGTGAAGAGTCGCCGACGACGACTTTAGAAATTATTTAAAAATCAACCGTAAGAGATGGAGCCGTGGTTTATTAAGCAAAAGTGCGTCAAATACGCTCCCATAACCGAACATAACATTTAAAAGATACGTCTTTGGTGAAAATATTTTCAATTCGGACTTAGTCTCTGTACGGAGAGGCTACCGAGAAGCGCTACCGACGAAGACTTTCTGATTAATTTAAAAATCAACCGTAAGAGATAGAGCCGTGGTTTACTAAGCAAAAGTGCTTCAAATGCGCTCCTATAACTCAATCTAACATATAAAAGGTACCTCGTCGGTGAAAATAATTACAGTTCGGACTTAGATTTTTTCCTACCGAGTGGCTACCGTGAAGAGTCGCCGACGACGGCTTTAGAAATTATTTAAAAATCAACCGTAAGAGATAGAGCCGTGGTTTATTACGCAAAAGTGCGTCACATACGCTCCCATAACGGAACACAACATTTAAAAGATACGTCGTCGGTGAAAATATTTTCAATTCGGACTTAGTCTCTGTACGGAGAGGCTACCGAGAAGCGCTACCGACGAAGAATTTCTGATTAATTTAAAAATCAACCGAAAGAGATAGAGCCGTGGTTTATTAAGCAAAAGTGCTTCAAATACGCTCCTATAACTCAATCTAACATATAAAAGGTACCTCGTCGGTGAAAATAATTACAGTTCGGACTTAGATTTTTTCCTACCGAGTGGCTACCGTGAAGAGTCGCCGACGACGACTTTAGAAATTATTTAAAAGTCAACCGTAAGAGATGGAGCCGTGGTTTATTAAGCAAAAGTGCGTCAAATACGCTCCCATAACCGAACATAACATTTAAAAGATACGTCGTCGGTGAAAATATTTTCAATTCGGACTTAGTCTCTGTACGGAGAGCCTACCGAGAAGCGCTACCGACGAAGACTTTCTGATTAATTTAAAAATCAACCGTAAGAGCCGTGGTTTATTAAGCAAAAGTGCTTCAAATGCGCTCCTATAACTCAATCTAACATACAAAAGGTACCTCGTCGGTGAAAATAATTACAGTTCGGACTTAGATTTTTTCCTACCGAGTGGCTACCGTGAAGAGACGCCGACGACGACTTTAGAAATTATTTAAAAATCAACCGTAAGAGATGGAGCCGTGGTTTATTAAGCAAAAGTGCGTCAAATACGCTCCCATAACCGAACATAACATTTAAAAGATACGTCGTCGGTGAAAATATTTTCAATTCGGACTTAGTCTCTGTACGGAGAGGCTACCGAGAAGCGCTACCGACGAAGACTTTCTGATTAATTTAAAAATCAACCGAAAGAGATAGAGCCGTGGTTTATTAAGCAAAAGTGCGTCAAATACGCTCCCATAACCGAACATAACATTTAAAAGATACGTCGTGGATGAAAATATTTTCAATTCGGACTTAGTCTCTGTACGGAGAGGCTACCAAGAAGCGCTACCGACGAAGACTTTCTGATTAATTTAAAAATCAACCGTAAGAGATAGAGCCGTGGTTTATTAAGCAAAAGTGCTTCAAATGCGCTCCTATAACTCAATCTAACATACAAAAGGTACCTCGTCGGTGAAAATAATTACAGTTCGGACTTAAATTTTTTCCTACCGAGTGGCTACCGTGAAGAGACGCCGACGACGACTTTAGAAATTATTTAAAAATCAACCGTAAGAGATGGAGCCGTGGTTTATTAAGCAAAAGTGCGTCAAATACGCTCCCATAACCGAACATAACATTTAAAAGATACGTCGTCGGTGAAAATATTTTCAATTCGGACTTAGTCTCTGTACGGAGAGGCTACCGAGAAGCGCTACCGACGAAGACTTTCTGATTAATTTAAAAATCAACCGAAAGAGATAGAACCGTGGTTTATTAAGCAAAAGTGCGTCAAATACGCTCCCATAACCGAACATAACATTTAAAAGATACGTCGTGGATGAAAATATTTTCAATTCGGACTTAGTCTCTGTACGGAGAGGCTACCGAGAAGCGCTACCGACGAAGACTTTCTGATTAATTTAAAAATCAACCGTAAGAGATAGAGCCGTGGTTTATTAAGCAAAAGTGCTTCAAATGCGCTCCTATAACTCAATCTAACATACAAAAGGTACCTCGTCGGTGAAAATAATTACAGTTCGGACTTAGATTTTTTCCTACCGAGTGGCTACCGTGAAGAGACGCCGACGACGACTTTAGAAATTATTTAAAAATCAACCGTAAGAGATGGAGCCGTGGTTTATTAAGCAAAAGTGCGTCAAATACGCTCCCATAACCGAACATAACATTTAAAAGATACGTCGTCGGTGAAAATATTTTCAATTCGGACTTAGTCTCTGTACGGAGAGGCTACCGAGAAGCGCTACCGACGAAGACTTTCTGATTAATTTAAAAATCAACCGTAAGAGATAGAGCCGTCGTTTACTAAGCAAAAGTGCTTCAAATGCGCTCCCATAACCGAACATAACATTTAAAAGATACGTCGTCGGTGAAAATATTTTCAATTCGGACTTAGTCTCTGTACGGAGAGGCTACCGAGAAGCGCTACCGACGAAGACTTTCTGATTAATTTAAAAATCAACCGTAAGAGATAGAGCCGTCGTTTACTAAGCAAAAGTGCTTCAAATGCGCTCCTATAACTCAATCTAACATACAAAAGGTACCTCGTCGGTGAAAATAATTACAGTTCGGACTTAGATTTTTTCCTACCGAGTGGCTACCGTGAAGAGACGCCGACGACGACTTTAGAAATTATTTAAAAATCAACCGTAAGAGATGGAGCCGTGGTTTATTAAGCAAAAGTGCGTCAAATACGCTCCCATAACCGAACATAACATTTAAAAGATACGTCGTCGGTGAAAATATTTTCAATTCGGACTTAGTCTCTGTACGGAGAGGCTACCGAGAAGCGCTACCGACGAAGACTTTCTGATTAATTTAAAAATCAACCGTAAGAGATAGAGCCGTCGTTTACTAAGCAAAAGTGCTTCAAATGCGCTCCTATAACTCAATCTAACATATAAAAGGTACCTCGTCGATGAAAATAATTACAGTTCGGACTTAGATTTTTTCCTACCGAGTGGCTACCGTGAAGAGTCGCCGACGACGACTTTAGAAATTATTTAAAAATCAACCGTAAGAGATGGAGCCGTGATTTATTAAGCAAAAGTGCGTCAAATACGCTCCCATAACCGAACATAACATTTAAAAGATACGTCGTCGGTGAAAATACTTTCAATTCGGACTTAGTCTCTGTACGGAGAGGCTACCGAGGAGCGCTACCGACGAAGACTTTCTGATTAATTTAAAAATCAACCGTAAGAGATAGAGCCGTCGTTTACTAAGCAAAAGTGCTTCAAATGCGCTCCTATAACTCAATCTAACATATAAAAGGTACCTCGTCGATGAAAATAATTACAGTTCGGACTTAGATTTTTTCCTACCGAGTGGCTACCGTGAAGAGTCGCCGACGACGACTTTAGAAAGTATTTAAAAATCAACCGTAAGAGATGGAGCCGTGGTTTATTAAGCAAAAGTGCGTCAAATACGCTCCCATAACCGAACATAACATTTAAAAGATACGTCGTGGATGAAAATATTTTCAATTCGGACTTAGTCTCTGTACGGAGAGGCTACCGAGAAGCGCTACCGACGAAGATTTTCTGATTAATTTAAAAATCAACCGTAAGAGATAGAGCCGTGGTTTATTAAGCAAAAGTGCTTCAAATGCGCTCCTATAACTCAATCTAACATACAAAAGGTACCTCGTCGGTGAAAATAATTACAGTTCGGACTTAGATTTTTTCCTACCGAGTGGCTACCGTGAAGAGACGCCGACGACGACTTTAGAAATTATTTAAAAATCAACCGTAAGAGATGGAGCCGTGGTTTATTAAGCAAAAGTGCGTCAAATACGCTCCCATAACCGAACATAACATTTAAAAGATACGTCGTCGGTGAAAATATTTTCAATTCGGACTTAGTCTCTGTACGGAGAGGCTACCGAGAAGCGCTACCGACGAAGACTTTCTGATTAATTTAAAAATCAACCGAAAGAGATAGAGCCGTGGTTTATTAAGCAAAAGTGCGTCAAATACGCTCCCACAACCGAACATAACATTTAAAAGATACGTCGTGGATGAAAATATTTTCAATTCGGACTTAGTCTCTGTACGGAGAGGCTACCGAGAAGCGCTACCGACGAAGACTTTCTGATTAATTTAAAAATCAACCGTAAGAGATAGAGCCGTGGTTTACTAAGCAAAAGTGTTTCAAATGCGCTCCTATAACTCAATCTAACATATAAAAGGTACCTCGTCGGTGAAAATAATTACAGTTCGGACTTAGATTTTTTCCTACCGAGTGGCTACCGTGAAGAGTCGCCGACGACGACTTTAGAAATTATTTAAAAATCAACCGTAAGAGCTGGAGCCGTGGTTTATTAAGCAAAAGTGCGTCAAATACGCTCCCATAACCGAACATAACATTTAAAAGATACGTCGTCGGTGAAAATATTTTCAATTCGGACTTAGTCTCTGTACGGAGAGGCTACCGAGAAGCGCTACCGACGAAGACTTTCTGATTAATTTAAAAATCAACCGAAAGAGATAGAGCCGTGGTTTATTAAGCAAAAGTGCGTCAAATACGCTCCCATAACCGAACATAACATTTAAAAGATACGTCGTGGATGAAAATATTTTCAATTCGGACTTAGTCTCTGTACGGAGAGGCTACCGAGAAGCGCTACCGACGAAGACTTTCTGATTAATTTAAAAATCAACCGTAAGAGATAGAGCCGTGGTTTATTAAGCAAAAGTGCTTCAAATGCGCTCCTATAACTCAATCTAACATACAAAAGGTACCTCGTCGGTGAAAATAATTACAGTTCGGACTTAGATTTTTTCCTACCGAGTGGCTACCGTGAAGAGACGCCGACGACTACTTTAGAAATTATTTAAAAATCAACCGTAAGAGCTGGAGCCGTTGTTTATTAAGCAAAAGTGCGTCAAATACGCTCCCATAACCGAACATAACATTTAAAAGATACGTCGTCGGTGAAAATATTTTCAATTCGGACTTAGTCTCTGTACGGAGAGGCTACCGAGAAGCGCTACCGACGAAGACTTTCTGATTAATTTAAAAATCAACCGAAAGAGATAGAGCCGTGGTTTATTAAGCAAAAGTGGGTCAAATACGCTCCCATAACCGAACATAACATTTAAAAGATACGTCGTCGATGAAAATATTTTCAATTCGGACTTAGTCTCTGTACGGAGAGGCTACCGAGAAGCGCTACCGACGAAGACTTTCTGATTAATTTAAAAATCAACCGTAAGAGATAGAGCCGTGGTTTATTAAGCAAAAGTGCTTCAAATGCGCTCCTATAACTCAATCTAACATACAAAAGGTACCTCGTCGGTGAAAATAATTACAGTTCGGACTTAGATTTTTTCCTACCGAGTGGCTACCGTGAAGAGACGCCGACGACTACTTTAGAAATTATTTAAAAATCAACCGTAAGAGCTGGAGCCGTTGTTTATTAAGCAAAAGTGCGTCAAATACGCTCCCATAACCGAACATAACATTTAAAAGATACGTCGTCGGTGAAAATATTTTCAATTCGGACTTAGTCTCTGTACGGAGAGGCTACCGAGAAGCGCTACCGACGAAGACTTTCTGATTAATTTAAAAATCAACCGTAAGAGATAGAGCCGTGGTTTACTAAGCAAAAGTGCTTCAAATGCGCTCCTATAACTCAATCTAACATATAAAAGGTACCTCGTCGGTGAAAATAATTACAGTTCGGACTTAGATTTTTTCCTACCGAGTGGCTACCGTGAAGAGTCGCCGACGACGACTTTAGAAATTATTTAAAAATCAACCGTAAGAGCTGGAGCCGTGGTTTATTAAGCAAAAGTGCGTCAAATACGCTCCCATAACCGAACATAACATTTAAAAGATACGTCGTCGGTGAAAATATTTTCAATTCGGACTTAGTCTCTGTACGGAGAGGCTACCGAGAAGCGCTACCGACGAAGACTTTCTGATTAATTTAAAAATCAACCGAAAGAGATAGAGCCGTGGTTTATTAAGCAAAAGTGCGTCAAATACGCTCCCATAACCGAACATAACATTTAAAAGATACGTCGTGGATGAAAATATTTTCAATTCGGACTTAGTCTCTGTACGGAGAGGCTACCGAGAAGCGCTACCGACGAAGACTTTCTGATTAATTTAAAAATCAACCGTAAGAGATAGAGCCGTGGTTTATTAAGCAAAAGTGCTTCAAATGCGCTCCTATAACTCAATCTAACATACAAAAGGTACCTCGTCGGTGAAAATAATTACAGTTCGGACTTAGATTTTTTCCTACCGAGTGGCTACCGTGAAGAGACGCCGACGACTACTTTAGAAATTATTTAAAAATCAACCGTAAGAGCTGGAGCCGTTGTTTATTAAGCAAAAGTGCGTCAAATACGCTCCCATAACCGAACATAACATTTAAAAGATACGTCGTCGGTGAAAATATTTTCAATTCGGACTTAGTCTCTGTACGGAGAGGCTACCGAGAAGCGCTACCGACGAAGACTTTCTGATTAATTTAAAAATCAACCGAAAGAGATAGAGCCGTGGTTTATTAAGCAAAAGTGCGTCAAATACGCTCCCATAACCGAACATAACATTTAAAAGATACGTCGTGGATGAAAATATTTTCAATTCGGACTTAGTCTCTGTACGGAGAGGCTACCGAGAAGCGCTACCGACGAAGACTTTCTGATTAATTTAAAAATCAACCGTAAGAGATAGAGCCGTGGTTTATTAAGCAAAAGTGCTTCAAATGCGCTCCTATAACTCAATCTAACATACAAAAGGTACCTCGTCGGTGAAAATAATTACAGTTCGGACTTAGATTTTTTCCTACCGAGTGGCTACCGTGAAGAGACGCCGACGACTACTTTAGAAATTATTTAAAAATCAACCGTAAGAGCTGGAGCCGTTGTTTATTAAGCAAAAGTGCGTCAAATACGCTCCCATAACCGAACATAACATTTAAAAGATACGTCGTCGGTGAAAATATTTTCAATTCGGACTTAGTCTCTGTACGGAGAGGCTACCGAGAAGCGCTACCGACGAAGACTTTCTGATTAATTTAAAAATCAACCGTAAGAGATAGAGCCGTGGTTTACTAAGCAAAAGTGCTTCAAATGCGCTCCTATAACTCAATCTAACATATAAAAGGTACCTCGTCGGTGAAAATAATTACAGTTCGGACTTAGATTTTTTCCTACCGAGTGGCTACCGTGAAGAGTCGCCGACGACGACTTTAGAAATTATTTAAAAATCAACCGTAAGAGATAGAGCCGAGGTTTATTAAGCAAAAGTGCGTCAAATACGCTCCCATAACGGAACATAACATTTAAAAGATACGTCGTGGATGAAAATATTTTCAATTCGGACTTAGTCTCTGTACGGAGAGGCTACCGAGAAGCGCTACCGACGAAGACTTTCTGATTAATTTAAAAATCAACCGAAAGAGATAGAGCCGTCGTTTACTAAGCAAAAGTGCTTCAAATGCGCTCCTATAACTCAATCTAACATATAAAAGGTACCTCGTCGGTGAAAATAATTACAGTTCGGACTTAGATTTTTTCCTACCGAGTGGCTACCGTGAAGAGACGCCGACGACGACTTTAGAAATTATTTAAAAATCAACCGTAAGAGATGGAGCCGTGGTTTATTAAGCAAAAGTGCGTCAAATACGCTCCCATAACCGAACATAACATTTAAAAGATACGTCGTCGGTGAAAATATTTTCAATTCGGACTTAGTCTCTGTACGGAGAGGCTACCGAGAAGCGCTACCGACGAAGACTTTCTGATTAATTTAAAAATCAACCGAAAGAGATAGAGCCGTGGTTTATTAAGCAAAAGTGCGTCAAATACGCTCCCACAACCGAACATAACATTTAAAAGATACGTCGTGGATGAAAATATTTTCAATTCGGACTTAGTCTCTGTACGGAGAGGCTACCGAGAAGCGCTACCGACGAAGACTTTCTGATTAATTTAAAAATCAACCGTAAGAGATAGAGCCGTGGTTTATTAAGCAAAAGTGCTTCAAATGCGCTCCTATAACTCAATCTAACATACAAAAGGTACCTCGTCGGTGAAAATAATTACAGTTCGGACTTGGATTTTTTCCTACCGAGTGGCTACCGTGAAGAGACGCCGACGACGACTTTAGAAATTATTTAAAAATCAACCGTAAGAGCTGGAGCCGTGGTTTATTAAGCAAAAGTGCGTCAAATACGCTCCCATAACCGAACATAACATTTAAAAGATACGTCGTCGGTGAAAATATTTTCAATTCGGACTTAGTCTCTGTACGGAGAGGCTACCGAGAAGCGCTACCGACGAAGACTTTCTGATTAATTTAAAAATCAACCGAAAGAGATAGAGCCGTGGTTTATTAAGCAAAAGTGCGTCAAATACGCTCCCATAACCGAACATAACATTTAAAAGATACGTCGTGGATGAAAATATTTTCAATTCGGACTTAGTCTCTGTACGGAGAGGCTACCGAGAAGCGCTACCGACGAAGACTTTCTGATTAATTTAAAAATCAACCGTAAGAGATAGAGCCGTGGTTTATTAAGCAAAAGTGCTTCAAATGCGCTCCTATAACTCAATCTAACATACAAAAGGTACCTCGTCGGTGAAAATAATTACAGTTCGGACTTAGATTTTTTCCTACCGAGTGGCTACCGTGAAGAGACGCCGACGACTACTTTAGAAATTATTTAAAAATCAACCGTAAGAGCTGGAGCCGTTGTTTATTAAGCAAAAGTGCGTCAAATACGCTCCCATAACCGAACATAACATTTAAAAGATACGTCGTCGGTGAAAATATTTTCAATTCGGACTTAGTCTCTGTACGGAGAGGCTACCGAGAAGCGCTACCGACGAAGACTTTCTGATTAATTTAAAAATCAACCGTAAGAGATAGAGCCGTGGTTTACTAAGCAAAAGTGCTTCAAATGCGCTCCTATAACTCAATCTAACATATAAAAGGTACCTCGTCGGTGAAAATAATTACAGTTCGGACTTAGATTTTTTCCTACCGAGTGGCTACCGTGAAGAGTCGCCGACGACGACTTTAGAAATTATTTAAAAATCAACCGTAAGAGATGGAGCCGAGGTTTATTAAGCAAAAGTGCGTCAAATACGCTCCCATAACGGAACATAACTTTTAAAAGATACGTCGTGGATGAAAATATTTTCAATTCGGACTTAGTCTCTGTACGGAGAGGCTACCGAGAAGCGCTACCGACGAAGACTTTCTGATTAATTTAAAAATCAACCGTAAGAGATAGAGCCGTCGTTTACTAAGCAAAAGTGCTTCAAATGCGCTCCTATAACTCAATCTAACATATAAAAGGTACCTCGTCGGTGAAAATAATTACAGTTCGGACTTAGATTTTTTCCTACCGAGTGGCTACCGTGAAGAGACGCCGACGACGACTTTAGAAATTATTTAAAAATCAACCGTAAGAGATGGAGCCGTGGTTTATTAAGCAAAAGTGCGTCAAATACGCTCCCATAACCGAACATAACATTTAAAAGATACGTCGTCGGTGAAAATATTTTCAATTCGGACTTAGTCTCTGTACGGAGAGGCTACCGAGAAGCGCTACCGACGAAGACTTTCTGATTAATTTAAAAATCAACCGAAAGAGATAGAGCCGTGGTTTATTAAGCAAAAGTGCGTCAAATACGCTCCCATAACCGAACATAACATTTAAAAGATACGTCGTGGATGAAAATATTTTCAATTCGGACTTAGTCTCTGTACGGAGAGGCTACCGAGAAGCGCTACCGACGAAGATTTTCTGATTAATTTAAAAATCAACCGTAAGAGATAGAGCCGTGGTTTATTAAGCAAAAGTGCTTCAAATGCGCTCCTATAACTCAATCTAACATACAAAAGGTACCTCGTCGGTGAAAATAATTACAGTTCGGACTTAGATTTTTTCCTACCGAGTGGCTACCGTGAAGAGACGCCGACGACTACTTTAGAAATTATTTAAAAATCAACCGTAAGAGCTGGAGCCGTTGTTTATTAAGCAAAAGTGCGTCAAATACGCTCCCATAACCGAACATAACATTTAAAAGATACGTCGTCGGTGAAAATATTTTCAATTCGGACTTAGTCTCTGTACGGAGAGGCTACCGAGAAGCGCTACCGACGAAGACTTTCTGATTAATTTAAAAATCAACCGTAAGAGATAGAGCCGTGGTTTACTAAGCAAAAGTGCTTCAAATGCGCTCCTATAACTCAATCTAACATATAAAAGGTACCTCGTCGGTGAAAATAATTACAGTTCGGACTTAGATTTTTTCCTACCGAGTGGCTACCGTGAAGAGACGCCGACGACGACTTTAGAAATTATTTAAAAATCAACCGTAAGAGATGGAGCCGTGGTTTATTAAGCAAAAGTGCGTCAAATACGCTCCCATAACCGAACATAACATTTAAAAGATACGTCGTCGGTGAATATATTTTCAATTCGGACTTAGTCTCTGTACGGAGAGGCTACCGAGAAGCGCTACCGACGAAGACTTTCTGATTAATTTAAAAATCAACCGAAAGAGATAGAGCCGTGGTTTATTAAGCAAAAGTGCGTCAAATACGCTCCCATAACCGAACATAACATTTAAAAGATACGTCGTGGATGAAAATATTTTCAATTCGGACTTAGTCTCTGTACGGAGAGGCTACCGAGAAGCGCTACCGACGAAGACTTTCTGATTAATTTAAAAATCAACCGTAAGAGATAGAGCCGTGGTTTATTAAGCAAAAGTGCTTCAAATGCGCTCCTATAACTCAATCTAACATACAAAAGGTACCTCGTCGGTGAAAATAATTACAGTTCGGACTTAGATTTTTTCCTACCGAGTGGCTACCGTGAAGAGACGCCGACGACTACTTTAGAAATTATTTAAAAATCAACCGTAAGAGCTGGAGCCGTTGTTTATTAAGCAAAAGTGCGTCAAATACGCTCCCATAACCGAACATAACATTTAAAAGCTACGTCGTCGGTGAAAATATTTTCAATTCGGACTTAGTCTCTGTACGGAGAGGCTACCGAGAAGCGCTACCGACGAAGACTTTCTGATTAATTTAAAAATCAACCGTAAGAGATAGAGCCGTGGTTTACTAAGCAAAAGTGCTTCAAATGCGCTCCTATAACTCAATCTAACATATAAAAGGTACCTCGTCGGTGAAAATAATTACAGTTCGGACTTAGATTTTTTCCTACCGAGTGGCTACCGTGAAGAGTCGCCGACGACGACTTTAGAAATTATTTAAAAATCAACCGTAAGAGATAGAGCCGAGGTTTATTAAGCAAAAGTGCGTCAAATACGCTCCCATAACGGAACATAACTTTTAAAAGATACGTCGTGGATGAAAATATTTTCAATTCGGACTTAGTCTCTGTACGGAGAGGCTACCGAGAAGCGCTACCGACGAAGACTTTCTGATTAATTTAAAAATCAACCGTAAGAGATAGAGCCGTCGTTTACTAAGCAAAAGTGCTTCAAATGCGCTCCTATAACTCAATCTAACATATAAAAGGTACCTCGTCGGTGAAAATAATTACAGTTCGGACTTAGATTTTTTCCTACCGAGTGGCTACCGTGAAGAGACGCCGACGACGACTTTAGAAATTATTTAAAAATCAACCGTAAGAGATGGAGCCGTGGTTTATTAAGCAAAAGTGCGTCAAATACGCTCCCATAACCGAACATAACATTTAAAAGATACGTCGTCGGTGAAAATATTTTCAATTCGGACTTAGTCTCTGTACGGAGAGGCTACCGAGAAGCGCTACCGACGAAGACTTTCTGATTAATTTAAAAATCAACCGAAAGAGATAGAGCCGTGGTTTATTAAGCAAAAGTGCGTCAAATACGCTCCCATAACCGAACATAACATTTAAAAGATACGTCGTGGATGAAAATATTTTCAATTCGGACTTAGTCTCTGTACGGAGAGGCTACCGAGAAGCGCTACCGACGAAGATTTTCTGATTAATTTAAAAATCAACCGTAAGAGATAGAGCCGTGGTTTATTAAGCAAAAGTGCTTCAAATGCGCTCCTATAACTCAATCTAACATACAAAAGGTACCTCGTCGGTGAAAATAATTACAGTTCGGACTTAGATTTTTTCCTACCGAGTGGCTACCGTGAAGAGACGCCGACGACTACTTTAGAAATTATTTAAAAATCAACCGTAAGAGCTGGAGCCGTTGTTTATTAAGCAAAAGTGCGTCAAATACGCTCCCATAACCGAACATAACATTTAAAAGATACGTCGTCGGTGAAAATATTTTCAATTCGGACTTAGTCTCTGTACGGAGAGGCTACCGAGAAGCGCTACCGACGAAGACTTTCTGATTAATTTAAAAATCAACCGTAAGAGATAGAGCCGTGGTTTACTAAGCAAAAGTGCTTCAAATGCGCTCCTATAACTCAATCTAACATATAAAAGGTACCTCGTCGGTGAAAATAATTACAGTTCGGACTTAGATTTTTTCCTACCGAGTGGCTACCGTGAAGAGTCGCCGACGACGACTTTAGAAATTATTTAAAAATCAACCGTAAGAGATAGAGCCGAGGTTTATTAAGCAAAAGTGCGTCAAATACGCTCCCATAACGGAACATAACATTTAAAAGATACGTCGTGGATGAAAATATTTTCAATTCGGACTTAGTCTCTGTACGGAGAGGCTACCGAGAAGCGCTACCGACGAAGACTTTCTGATTAATTTAAAAATCAACCGTAAGAGATAGAGCCGTCGTTTACTAAGCAAAAGTGCTTCAAATGCGCTCCTATAACTCAATCTAACATATAAAAGGTACCTCGTCGGTGAAAATAATTACAGTTCGGACTTAGGTTTTTTCCTACCGAGTGGCTACCGTGAAGAGACGCCGACGACGACTTTAGAAATTATTTAAAAATCAACCGTAAGAGATGGAGCCGTGGTTTATTAAGCAAAAGTGCGTCAAATACGCTCCCATAACCGAACATAACATTTAAAAGATACGTCGTCGGTGAATATATTTTCAATTCGGACTTAGTCTCTGTACGGAGAGGCTACCGAGAAGCGCTACCGACGAAGACTTTCTGATTAATTTAAAAATCAACCGTAAGAGATAGAGCCGTGGTTTACTAAGCAAAAGTGCTTCAAATGCGCTCCTATAACTCAATCTAACATATAAAAGGTACCTCGTCGGTGAAAATAATTACAGTTCGGACTTAGATTTTTTCCTACCGAGTGGCTACCGTGAAGAGACGCCGACGACGACTTTAGAAATTATTTAAAAATCAACCGTAAGAGATGGAGCCGTGGTTTATTAAGCAAAAGTGCGTCAAATACGCTCCCATAACCGAACATAACATTTAAAAGATACGTCGTCGGTGAATATATTTTCAATTCGGACTTAGTCTCTGTACGGAGAGGCTACCGAGAAGCGCTACCGACGAAGACTTTCTGATTAATTTAAAAATCAACCGAAAGAGATAGAGCCGAGGTTTATTAAGCAAAAGTGCGTCAAATACGCTCCCATAACCGAACATAACATTTAAAAGATACGTCGTGGATGAAAATATTTTCAATTCGGACTTAGTCTCTGTACGGAGAGGCTACCGAGAAGCGCTACCGACGAAGACTTTCTGATTAATTTAAAAATCAACCGTAAGAGATAGAGCCGTGGTTTATTAAGCAAAAGTGCTTCAAATGCGCTCCTATAACTCAATCTAACATATAAAAGGTACCTCGTCGGTGAAAATAATTACAGTTCGGACTTAGATTTTTTCCTACCGAGTGGCTACCGTGAAGAGACGCCGACGACTACTTTAGAAATTATTTAAAAATCAACCGTAAGAGCTGGAGCCGTTGTTTATTAAGCAAAAGTGCGTCAAATACGCTCCCATAACCGAACATAACATTTAAAAGCTACGTCGTCGGTGAAAATATTTTCAATTCGGACTTAGTCTCTGTACGGAGAGGCTACCGAGAAGCGCTACCGACGAAGACTTTCTGATTAATTTAAAAATCAACCGTAAGAGATAGAGCCGTGGTTTACTAAGCAAAAGTGCTTCAAATGCGCTCCTATAACTCAATCTAACATATAAAAGGTACCTCGTCGGTGAAAATAATTACAGTTCGGACTTAGATTTTTTCCTACCGAGTGGCTACCGTGAAGAGTCGCCGACGACGACTTTAGAAATTATTTAAAAATCAACCGTAAGAGATAGAGCCGAGGTTTATTAAGCAAAAGTGCGTCAAATACGCTCCCATAACGGAACATAACTTTTAAAAGATACGTCGTGGATGAAAATATTTTCAATTCGGACTTAGTCTCTGTACGGAGAGGCTACCGAGAAGCGCTACCGACGAAGACTTTCTGATTAATTTAAAAATCAACCGTAAGAGATAGAGCCGTCGTTTACTAAGCAAAAGTGCTTCAAATGCGCTCCTATAACTCAATCTAACATATAAAAGGTACCTCGTCGGTGAAAATAATTACAGTTCGGACTTAGATTTTTTCCTACCGAGTGGCTACCGTGAAGAGACGCCGACGACGACTTTAGAAATTATTTAAAAATCAACCGTAAGAGATGGAGCCGTGGTTTATTAAGCAAAAGTGCGTCAAATACGCTCCCATAACCGAACATAACATTTAAAAGATACGTCGTCGGTGAAAATATTTTCAATTCGGACTTAGTCTCTGTACGGAGAGGCTACCGAGAAGCGCTACCGACGAAGACTTTCTGATTAATTTAAAAATCAACCGAAAGAGATAGAGCCGTGGTTTATTAAGCAAAAGTGCGTCAAATACGCTCCCATAACCGAACATAACATTTAAAAGATACGTCGTGGATGAAAATATTTTCAATTCGGACTTAGTCTCTGTACGGAGAGGCTACCGAGAAGCGCTACCGACGAAGATTTTCTGATTAATTTAAAAATCAACCGTAAGAGATAGAGCCGTGGTTTATTAAGCAAAAGTGCTTCAAATGCGCTCCTATAACTCAATCTAACATACAAAAGGTACCTCGTCGGTGAAAATAATTACAGTTCGGACTTAGATTTTTTCCTACCGAGTGGCTACCGTGAAGAGACGCCGACGACTACTTTAGAAATTATTTAAAAATCAACCGTAAGAGCTGGAGCCGTTGTTTATTAAGCAAAAGTGCGTCAAATACGCTCCCATAACCGAACATAACATTTAAAAGATACGTCGTCGGTGAAAATATTTTCAATTCGGACTTAGTCTCTGTACGGAGAGGCTACCGAGAAGCGCTACCGACGAAGACTTTCTGATTAATTTAAAAATCAACCGTAAGAGATAGAGCCGTGGTTTACTAAGCAAAAGTGCTTCAAATGCGCTCCTATAACTCAATCTAACATATAAAAGGTACCTCGTCGGTGAAAATAATTACAGTTCGGACTTAGATTTTTTCCTACCGAGTGGCTACCGTGAAGAGTCGCCGACGACGACTTTAGAAATTATTTAAAAATCAACCGTAAGAGATAGAGCCGAGGTTTATTAAGCAAAAGTGCGTCAAATACGCTCCCATAACGGAACATAACATTTAAAAGATACGTCGTGGATGAAAATATTTTCAATTCGGACTTAGTCTCTGTACGGAGAGGCTACCGAGAAGCGCTACCGACGAAGACTTTCTGATTAATTTAAAAATCAACCGTAAGAGATAGAGCCGTCGTTTACTAAGCAAAAGTGCTTCAAATGCGCTCCTATAACTCAATCTAACATATAAAAGGTACCTCGTCGGTGAAAATAATTACAGTTCGGACTTAGGTTTTTTCCTACCGAGTGGCTACCGTGAAGAGACGCCGACGACGACTTTAGAAATTATTTAAAAATCAACCGTAAGAGATGGAGCCGTGGTTTATTAAGCAAAAGTGCGTCAAATACGCTCCCATAACCGAACATAACATTTAAAAGATACGTCGTCGGTGAATATATTTTCAATTCGGACTTAGTCTCTGTACGGAGAGGCTACCGAGAAGCGCTACCGACGAAGACTTTCTGATTAATTTAAAAATCAACCGAAAGAGATAGAGCCGTGGTTTATTAAGCAAAAGTGCGTCAAATACGCTCCCATAACGGAACATAACTTTTAAAAGATACGTCGTGGATGAAAATATTTTCAATTCGGACTTAGTCTCTGTACGGAGAGGCTACCGAGAAGCGCTACCGACGAAGACTTTCTGATTAATTTAAAAATCAACCGTAAGAGATAGAGCCGTGGTTTATTAAGCAAAAGTGCTTCAAATGCGCTCCTATAACTCAATCTAACATACAAAAGGTACCTCGTCGGTGAAAATAATTACAGTTCGGACTTAGATTTTTTCCTACCGAGTGGCTACCGTGAAGAGACGCCGACGACTACTTTAGAAATTATTTAAAAACCAACCGTAAGAGCTGGAGCCGTTGTTTATTAAGCAAAAGTGCGTCAAATACGCTCCCATAACCGAACATAACATTTAAAAGATACGTCGTCGGTGAAAATATTTTCAATTCGGACTTAGTCTCTGTACGGAGAGGCTACCGAGAAGCGCTACCGACGAAGACTTTCTGATTAATTTAAAAATCAACCGTAAGAGATAGAGCCGTGGTTTACTAAGCAAAAGTGCTTCAAATGCGCTCCTATAACTCAATCTAACATATAAAAGGTACCTCGTCGGTGAAAATAATTACAGTTCGGACTTAGATTTTTTCCTACCGAGTGGCTACCGTGAAGAGTCGCCGACGACGACTTTAGAAATTATTTAAAAATCAACCGTAAGAGATAGAGCCGAGGTTTATTAAGCAAAAGTGCGTCAAATACGCTCCCATAACGGAACATAACATTTAAAAGATACGTCGTGGATGAAAATATTTTCAATTCGGACTTAGTCTCTGTACGGAGAGGCTACCGAGAAGCGCTACCGACGAAGACTTTCTGATTAATTTAAAAATCAACCGTAAGAGATAGAGCCGTCGTTTACTAAGCAAAAGTGCTTCAAATGCGCTCCTATAACTCAATCTAACATATAAAAGGTACCTCGTCGGTGAAAATAATTACAGTTCGGACTTAGATTTTTTCCTACCGAGTGGCTACCGTGAAGAGACGCCGACGACGACTTTAGAAATTATTTAAAAATCAACCGTAAGAGATGGAGCCGTGGTTTATTAAGCAAAAGTTCGTCAAATACGCTCCCATAACCGAACATAACATTTAAAAGATACGTCGTCGGTGAAAATATTTTCAATTCGGACTTAGTCTCTGTACGGAGAGGCTACCGAGAAGCGCTACCGACGAAGACTTTCTGATTAATTTAAAAATCAACCGAAAGAGATAGAGCCGTGGTTTATTAAGCAAAAGTGCGTCAAATACGCTCCCATAACCGAACATAACATTTAAAAGATACGTCGTGGATGAAAATATTTTCAATTCGGACTTAGTCTCTGTACGGAGAGGCTACCGAGAAGCGCTACCGACGAAGACTTTCTGATTAATTTAAAAATCAACCGTAAGAGATAGAGCCGTGGTTTATTAAGCAAAAGTGCTTCAAATGCGCTCCTATAACTCAATCTAACATACAAAAGGTACCTCGTCGGTGAAAATAATTACAGTTCGGACATAGATTTTTTCCTACCGAGTGGCTACCGTGAAGAGACGCCGACGACGACTTTAGAAATTATTTAAAAATCAACCGTAAGAGCTGGAGCCGTGGTTTATTAAGCAAAAGTGCGTCAAATACGCTCCCATAACCGAACATAACATTTAAAAGATACGTCGTCGGTGAAAATATTTTCAATTCGGACTTAGTCTCTGTACGGAGAGGCTACCGAGAAGCGCTACAGACGAAGACTTTCTGATTAATTTAAAAATCAACCGAAAGAGATAGAGCCGTGGTTTATTAAGCAAAAGTGCGTCAAATACGCTCCCATAACCGAACATAACATTTAAAAGATACGTCGTCGGTGAAAATATTTTCAATTCGGACTTAGTCTCTGTACGGAGAGGCTACCGAGAAGCGCTACCGACGAAGACTTTCTGATTAATTTAAAAATCAACCGAAAGAGAGAGAGCCGTGGTTTATTAAGCAAAAGTGCTTCAAATACGCTCCTATAACTCAATCTAACATATAAAAGGTACCTCGTCGGTGAAAATAATTACAGTTCGGACTTAGATTTTTTCCTACCGAGTGGCTACCGTGAAGAGTCGCCGACGACGACTTTAGAAATTATTTAAAAATCAACCGTAAGAGATAGAGCCGAGGTTTATTAAGCAAAAGTGCGTCAAATACGCTCCCATAACGGAACATAACATTTAAAAGATACGTCGTGGATGAAAATATTTTCAATTCGGACTTAGTCTCTGTACGGAGAGGCTACCGAGAAGCGCTACCGACGAAGACTTTCTGATTAATTTAAAAATCAACCGTAAGAGATAGAGCCGTGGTTTATTAAGCAAAAGTGCTTCAAATGCGCTCCTATAACTCAATCTAACATACAAAAGGTACCTCGTCGGTGAAAATAATTACAGTTCGGACATAGATTTTTTCCTACCGAGTGGCTACCGTGAAGAGACGCCGACGACGACTTTAGAAATTATTTAAAAATCAACCGTAAGAGCTGGAGCCGTGGTTTATTAAGCAAAAGTGCGTCAAATACGCTCCCATAACCGAACATAACATTTAAAAGATACGTCGTCGGTGAAAATATTTTCAATTCGGACTTAGTCTCTGTACGGAGAGGCTACCGAGAAGCGCTACCGACGAAGACTTTCTGATTAATTTAAAAATCAACCGAAAGAGATAGAGCCGTGGTTTATTAAGCAAAAGTGCGTCAAATACGCTCCCATAACCGAACATAACATTTAAAAGATACGTCGTGGATGAAAATATTTTCAATTCGGACTTAGTCTCTGTACGGAGAGGCTACCGAGAAGCGCTACCGACGAAGACTTTCTGATTAATTTAAAAATCAACCGTAAGAGATAGAGCCGTGGTTTATTAAGCAAAAGTGCTTCAAATGCGCTCCTATAACTCAATCTAACATACAAAAGGTACCTCGTCGGTGAAAATAATTACAGTTCGGACTTAGATTTTTTCCTACCGAGTGGCTACCGTGAAGAGACGCCGACGAAGACTTTAGAAATTATTTAAAAATCAACCGTAAGAGCTGGAGCCGTGGTTTATTAAGCAAAAGTGCGTCAAATACGCTCCCATAACCGAACATAACATTTAAAAGATACGTCGTCGGTGAAAATATTTTCAATTCGGACTTAGTCTCTGTACGGAGAGGCTACCGAGAAGCGCTACCGACGAAGACTTTCTGATTAATTTAAAAATCAACCGAAAGAGAGAGAGCCGTGGTTTATTAAGCAAAAGTGCTTCAAATACGCTCCTATAACTCAATCTAACATATAAAAGGTACCTCGTCGGTGAAAATAATTACAGTTCGGACTTAGATTTTTTCCTACCGAGTGGCTACCGTGAAGAGTCGCCGACGACGACTTTAGAAATTATTTAAAAATCAACCGTAAGAGATAGAACCGAGGTTTATTAAGCAAAAGTGCGCCAAATACGCTCCCATAACGGAACATAACATTTAAAAGATACGTCGTGGATGAAATATTTTCAATTCGGACTTAGTCTCTGTACGGAGAGGCTACCGAGAAGCGCTACCGACGAAGACTTTCTGATTAATTTAAAAATCAACCGTAAGAGATAGAGCCGTGGTTTATTAAGCAAAAGTGCTTCAAATGCGCTCCTATAACTCAATCTAACATACAAAAGGTACCTCGTCGGTGAAAATAATTACAGTTCGGGCTTAGATTTTTTCCTACCGAGTGGCTACCGTGAAGAGACGCCGACGACGACTTTAGAAAATATTTAAAAATCAACCGTAAGAGATGGAGCCGTGGTTTATTAAGCAAAAGTGCGTCAAATACGCTCCCATAACCGAACATAACATTTAAAAGATACGTCGTCGGTGAAAATATTTTCAATTCGGACTTAGTCTCTGTACGGAGAGGCTACCGAGAAGCGCTACCGACGAAGACTTTCTGATTAATTTAAAAATCAACCGAAAGAGATAGAGCCGTGGTTTATTAAGCAAAAGTGCGTCAAATACGCTCCCATAACCGAACATAACTTTTAAAAGATACGTCGTGGATGAAAATATTTTCAATTCGGACTTAGTCTCTGTACGGAGAGGCTACCGAGAAGCGCTACCGACGAAGACTTTCTGATTAATTTAAAAATCAACCGTAAGAGATAGAGCCGTGGTTTATTAAGCAAAAGTGCTTCAAATGCGCTCCTATAACTCAATCTAACATACAAAAGGTACCTCGTCGGTGAAAATAATTACAGTTCGGACTTAGATTTTTTCCTACCGAGTGGCTACCGCGAAGAGACGCCGACGACGACTTTAGAAATTATTTAAAAATCAACCGTAAGAGCTGGAGCCGTGGTTTATTAAGCAAAAGTGCGTCAAATACGCTCCCATAACCGAACATAACATTTAAAAGATACGTCGTCGGTGAAAATATTTTCAATTCGGACTTAGTCTCTGTACGGAGAGGCTACCGAGAAGCGCTACCGACGAAGACTTTCTGATTAATTTAAAAATCAACCGTAAGAGATAGAGCCGTCGTTTACTAAGCAAAAGTGCTTCAAATGCGCTCCTATAACTCAATCTAACATATAAAAGGTACCTCGTCGATGAAAATAATTACAGTTCGGACTTAGATTTTTTCCTACCGAGTGGCTACCGTGAAGAGTCGCCGACGACGACTTTAGAAATTATTTAAAAATCAACCGTAAGAGATAGAACCGAGGTTTATTAAGCAAAAGTGCGCCAAATACGCTCCCATAACGGAACATAACATTTAAAAGATACGTCGTGGATGAAATATTTTCAATTCGGACTTAGTCTCTGTACGGAGAGGCTACCGAGAAGCGCTACCGACGAAGACTTTCTGATTAATTTAAAAATCAACCGTAAGAGATAGAGCCGTCGTTTACTAAGCAAAAGTGCTTCAAATGCGCTCCTATAACTCAATCTAACATATAAAAGGTACCTCGTCGGTGAAAATAATTACAGTTCGGACTTAGATTTTTTCCTACCGAGTGGCTACCGTGAAGAGTCGCCGACGACGACTTTAGAAATTATTTAAAAATCAACCGTAAGAGATAGAGCCGAGGTTTATTAAGCAAAAGTGCGTCAAATACGCTCCCATAACGGAACATAACATTTAAAAGATACGTCGTGGATGAAAATATTTTCAATTCGGACTTAGTCTCTGTACGGAGAGGCTACCGAGAAGCGCTACCGACGAAGACTTTCTGATTAATTTAAAAATCAACCGTAAGAGATAGAGCCGTCGTTTACTAAGCAAAAGTGCTTCAAATGCGCTCCTATAACTCAATCTAACATATAAAAGGTACCTCGTCGGTGAAAATAATTACAGTTCGGACTTAGATTTTTTCCTACCGAGTGGCTACCGTGAAGAGACGCCGACGACGACTTTAGAAATTATTTAAAAATCAACCGAAAGAGATAGAGCCGTGGTTTATTAAGCAAAAGTGCGTCAAATACGCTCCCATAACCGAACATAACATTTAAAAGATACGTCGTGGATGAAAATATTTTCAATTCGGACTTAGTCTCTGTACGGAGAGGCTACCGAGAAGCGCTACCGACGAAGACTTTCTGATTAATTTAAAAATCAACCGTAAGAGATAGAGCCGTGGTTTATTAAGCAAAAGTGCTTCAAATGCGCTCCTATAACTCAATCTAACATACAAAAGGTACCTCGTCGGTGAAAATAATTACAGTTCGGGCTTAGATTTTTTCCTACCGAGTGGCTACCGTGAAGAGACGCCGACGACGACTTTAGAAATTATTTAAAAATCAACCGTAAGAGATGGAGCCGTGGTTTATTAAGCAAAAGTGCGTCAAATACGCTCCCATAACCGAACATAACATTTAAAAGATACGTCGTCGGTGAAAATATTTTCAATTCGGACTTAGTCTCTGTACGGAGAGGCTACCGAGAAGCGCTACCGACGAAGACTTTATGAATAATTTAAAAATCAACCGAAAGAGATAGAGCCGTGGTTTATTAAGCAAAAGTGCGTCAAATACGCTCCCATAACCGAACATAACATTTAAAAGATACGTCGTGGATGAAAATATTTTCAATTCGGACTTAGTCTCTGTACGGAGAGGCTACCGAGAAGCGCTACCGACGAAGACTTTCTGATTAATTTAAAAATCAACCGTAAGAGATAGAGCCGTGGTTTATTAAGCAAAAGTGCTTCAAATGCGCTCCTATAACTCAATCTAACATACAAAAGGTACCTCGTCGGTGAAAATAATTACAGTTCGGACTTAGATTTTTTCCTACCGAGTGGCTACCGCGAAGAGACGCCGACGACGACTTTAGAAATTATTTAAAAATCAACCGTAAGAGCTGGAGCCGTGGTTTATTAAGCAAAAGTGCGTCAAATACGCTCCCATAACCGAACATAACATTTAAAAGATACGTCGTCGGTGAAAATATTTTCAATTCGGACTTAGTCTCTGTACGGAGAGGCTACCGAGAAGCGCTACCGACGAAGACTTTCTGATTAATTTAAAAATCAACCGTAAGAGATAGAGCCGTCGTTTACTAAGCAAAAGTGCTTCAAATGCGCTCCTATAACTCAATCTAACATATAAAAGGTACCTCGTCGATGAAAATAATTACAGTTCGGACTTAGATTTTTTCCTACCGAGTGGCTACCGTGAAGAGTCGCCGACGACGACTTTAGAAATTATTTAAAAATCAACCGTAAGAGATAGAACCGAGGTTTATTAAGCAAAAGTGCGCCAAATACGCTCCCATAACGGAACATAACATTTAAAAGATACGTCGTGGATGAAATATTTTCAATTCGGACTTAGTCTCTGTACGGAGAGGCTACCGAGAAGCGCTACCGACGAAGACTTTCTGATTAATTTAAAAATCAACCGTAAGAGATAGAGCCGTCGTTTACTAAGCAAAAGTGCTTCAAATGCGCTCCTATAACTCAATCTAACATATAAAAGGTACCTCGTCGGTGAAAATAATTACAGTTCGGACTTAGATTTTTTCCTACCGAGTGGCTACCGTGAAGAGTCGCCGACGACGACTTTAGAAATTATTTAAAAATCAACCGTAAGAGATAGAGCCGAGGTTTATTAAGCAAAAGTGCGTCAAATACGCTCCCATAACGGAACATAACATTTAAAAGATACGTCGTGGATGAAAATATTTTCAATTCGGACTTAGTCTCTGTACGGAGAGGCTACCGAGAAGCGCTACCGACGAAGACTTTCTGATTAATTTAAAAATCAACCGTAAGAGATAGAGCCGTCGTTTACTAAGCAAAAGTGCTTCAAATGCGCTCCTATAACTCAATCTAACATATAAAAGGTACCTCGTCGGTGAAAATAATTACAGTTCGGACTTAGATTTTTTCCTACCGAGTGGCTACCGTGAAGAGACGCCGACGACGACTTTAGAAATTATTTAAAAATCAACCGAAAGAGATAGAGCCGTGGTTTATTAAGCAAAAGTACGTCAAATACGCTCCCATAACCGAACATAACATTTAAAAGATACGTCGTGGATGAAAATATTTTCAATTCGGACTTAGTCTCTGTACGGAGAGGCTACCGAGAAGCGCTACCGACGAAGACTTTCTGATTAATTTAAAAATCAACCGTAAGAGATAGAGCCGTGGTTTATTAAGCAAAAGTGCTTCAAATGCGCTCCTATAACTCAATCTAACATACAAAAGGTACCTCGTCGGTGAAAATAATTACAGTTCGGGCTTAGATTTTTTCCTACCGAGTGGCTACCGTGAAGAGACGCCGACGACGACTTTAGAAATTATTTAAAAATCAACCGTAAGAGATGGAGCCGTGGTTTATTAAGCAAAAGTGCGTCAAATACGCTCCCATAACCGAACATAACATTTAAAAGATACGTCGTCGGTGAAAATATTTTCAATTCGGACTTAGTCTCTGTACGGAGAGGCTACCGAGAAGCGCTACCGACGAAGACTTTCTGATTAATTTAAAAATCAACCGAAAGAGATAGAGCCGTGGTTTATTAAGCAAAAGTGCGTCAAATACGCTCCCATAACCGAACATAACATTTAAAAGATACGTCGTGGATGAAAATATTTTCAATTCGGACTTAGTCTCTGTACGGAGAGGCTACCGAGAAGCGCTACCGACGAAGACTTTCTGATTAATTTAAAAATCAACCGTAAGAGATAGAGCCGTGGTTTATTAAGCAAAAGTGCTTCAAATGCGCTCCTATAACTCAATCTAACATACAAAAGGTACCTCGTCGGTGAAAATAATTACAGTTCGGACTTAGATTTTTTCCTACCGAGTGGCTACCGCGAAGAGACGCCGACGACGACTTTAGAAATTATTTAAAAATCAACCGTAAGAGCTGGAGCCGTGGTTTATTAAGCAAAAGTGCGTCAAATACGCTCCCATAACCGAACATAACATTTAAAAGATACGTCGTCGGTGAAAATATTTTCAATTCGGACTTAGTCTCTGTACGGAGAGGCTACCGAGAAGCGCTACCGACGAAGACTTTCTGATTAATTTAAAAATCAACCGTAAGAGATAGAGCCGTCGTTTACTAAGCAAAAGTGCTTCAAATGCGCTCCTATAACTCAATCTAACATATAAAAGGTACCTCGTCGATGAAAATAATTACAGTTCGGACTTAGATTTTTTCCTACCGAGTGGCTACCGTGAAGAGTCGCCGACGACGACTTTAGAAATTATTTAAAAATCAACCGTAAGAGATAGAACCGAGGTTTATTAAGCAAAAGTGCGCCAAATACGCTCCCATAACGGAACATAACATTTAAAAGATACGTCGTGGATGAAATATTTTCAATTCGGACTTAGTCTCTGTACGGAGAGGCTACCGAGAAGCGCTACCGACGAAGACTTTCTGATTAATTTAAAAATCAACCGTAAGAGATAGAGCCGTCGTTTACTAAGCAAAAGTGCTTCAAATGCGCTCCTATAACTCAATCTAACATATAAAAGGTACCTCGTCGGTGAAAATAATTACAGTTCGGACTTAGATTTTTTCCTACCGAGTGGCTACCGTGAAGAGTCGCCGACGACGACTTTAGAAATTATTTAAAAATCAACCGTAAGAGATGGAGCCGTGGTTTATTAAGCAAAAGTGCGTCAAATACGCTCCCATAACCGAACATAACATTTAAAAGATACGTCGTCGGTGAAAATATTTTCAATTCGGACTTAGTCTCTGTACGGAGAGGCTACCGAGAAGCGCTACCGACGAAGACTTTCTGATTAATTTAAAAATCAACCGAAAGAGATAGAGCCGTGGTTTATTAAGCAAAAGTGCGTCAAATACGCTCCCATAACCGAACATAACATTTAAAAGATACGTCGTGGATGAAAATATTTTCAATTCGGACTTAGTCTCTGTACGGAGAGGCTACCGAGAAGCGCTACCGACGAAGACTTTCTGATTAATTTAAAAATCAACCGTAAGAGATAGAGCCGTGGTTTATTAAGCAAAAGTGCTTCAAATGCGCTCCTATAACTCAATCTAACATACAAAAGGTACCTCGTCGGTGAAAATAATTACAGTTCGGACTTAGATTTTTTCCTACCGAGTGGCTACCGCGAAGAGACGCCGACGACGACTTTAGAAATTATTTAAAAATCAACCGTAAGAGCTGGAGCCGTGGTTTATTAAGCAAAAGTGCGTCAAATACGCTCCCATAACCGAACATAACATTTAAAAGATACGTCGTCGGTGAAAATATTTTCAATTCGGACTTAGTCTCTGTACGGAGAGGCTACCGAGAAGCGCTACCGACGAAGACTTTCTGATTAATTTAAAAATCAACCGTAAGAGATAGAGCCGTCGTTTACTAAGCAAAAGTGCTTCAAATGCGCTCTTATAACTCAATCTAACATATAAAAGGTACCTCGTCGATGAAAATAATTACAGTTCGGACTTAGATTTTTTCCTACCGAGTGGCTACCGTGAAGAGTCGCCGACGACGACTTTAGAAATTATTTAAAAATCAACCGTAAGAGATAGAACCGAGGTTTATTAAGCAAAAGTGCGCCAAATACGCTCCCATAACGGAACATAACATTTAAAAGATACGTCGTGGATGAAATATTTTCAATTCGGACTTAGTCTCTGTACGGAGAGGCTACCGAGAAGCGCTACCGACGAAGACTTTCTGATTAATTTAAAAATCAACCGTAAGAGATAGAGCCGTCGTTTACTAAGCAAAAGTGCTTCAAATGCGCTCCTATAACTCAATCTAACATATAAAAGGTACCTCGTCGGTGAAAATAATTACAGTTCGGACTTAGATTTTTTCCTACCGAGTGGCTACCGTGAAGAGACGCCGACGACGACTTTAGAAATTATTTAAAAATCAACCGTAAGAAATGGAGCCGTGGTTTATTAAGCAAAAGTGCGTCAAATACGCTCCCATAACCGAACATAACATTTAAAAGATACGTCGTCGGTGAAAATATTTTCAATTCGGACTTAGTCTCTGTACGGAGAGGCTACCGAGAAGCGCTACCGACGAAGACTTTCTGATTAATTTAAAAATCAACCGAAAGAGATAGAGCCGTGGTTTATTAAGCAAAAGTGCGTCAAATACGCTCCCATAACCGAACATAACATTTAAAAGATACGTCGTGGATGAAAATATTTTCAATTCGGACTTAGTCTCTGTACGGAGAGGCTACCGAGAAGCGCTACCGACGAAGACTTTCTGATTAATTTAAAAATCAACCGTAAGAGATAGAGCCGTGGTTTATTAAGCAAAAGTGCTTCAAATGCGCTCCTATAACTCAATCTAACATATAAAAGGTACCTCGTCGGTGAAAATAATTACAGTTCGGGCTTAGATTTTTTCCTACCGAGTGGCTACCGTGAAGAGACGCCGACGACGACTTTAGAAATTATTTAAAAATCAACCGTAAGAGATGGAGCCGTGGTTTATTAAGCAAAAGTGCGTCAAATACGCTCCCATAACCGAACATAACATTTAAAAGATACGTCGTCGGTGAAAATATTTTCAATTCGGACTTAGTCTCTGTACGGAGAGGCTACCGAGAAGCGCTACCGACGAAGACTTTCTGATTAATTTAAAAATCAACCGAAAGAGATAGAGCCGTGGTTTATTAAGCAAAAGTGCGTCAAATACGCTCCCATAACCGAACATAACATTTAAAAGATACGTCGTGGATGAAAATATTTTCAATTCGGACTTAGTCTCTGTACGGAGAGGCTACCGAGAAGCGCTACCGACGAAGACTTTCTGATTAATTTAAAAATCAACCGTAAGAGATAGAGCCGTGGTTTATTAAGCAAAAGTGCTTCAAATGCGCTCCTATAACTCAATCTAACATACAAAAGGTACCTCGTCGGTGAAAATAATTACAGTTCGGACTTAGATTTTTTCCTACCGAGTGGCTACCGCGAAGAGACGCCGACGACGACTTTAGAAATTATTTAAAAATCAACCGTAAGAGCTGGAGCCGTGGTTTATTAAGCAAAAGTGCGTCAAATACGCTCCCATAACCGAACATAACATTTAAAAGATACGTCGTCGGTGAAAATATTTTCAATTCGGACTTAGTCTCTGTACGGAGAGGCTACCGAGAAGCGCTACCGACGAAGACTTTCTGATTAATTTAAAAATCAACCGTAAGAGATAGAGCCGTCGTTTACTAAGCAAAAGTGCTTCAAATGCGCTCCTATAACTCAATCTAACATATAAAAGGTACCTCGTCGATGAAAATAATTACAGTTCGGACTTAGATTTTTTCCTACCGAGTGGCTACCGTGAAGAGTCGCCGACGACGACTTTAGAAATTATTTAAAAATCAACCGTAAGAGATAGAACCGAGGTTTATTAAGCAAAAGTGCGCCAAATACGCTCCCATAACCGAACATAACATTTAAAAGATACGTCGTGGATGAAATATTTTCAATTCGGACTTAGTCTCTGTACGGAGAGGCTACCGAGAAGCGCTACCGACGAAGACTTTCTGATTAATTTAAAAATCAACCGTAAGAGATAGAGCCGTCGTTTACTAAGCAAAAGTGCTTCAAATACGCTCCTATAACTCAATCTAACATATAAAAGGTACCTCGTCGGTGAAAATAATTACAGTTCGGACTTAGATTTTTTCCTACCGAGTGGCTACCGTGAAGAGACGCCGACGACGACTTTAGAAATTATTTAAAAATCAACCGTAAGAGATGGAGCCGTGGTTTATTAAGCAAAAGTGCGTCAAATACGCTCCCATAACCGAACATAACATTTAAAAGATACGTCGTCGGTGAAAATATTTTCAATTCGGACTTAGTCTCTGTACGGAGAGGCTACCGAGAAGCGCTACCGACGAAGACTTTCTGATTAATTTAAAAATCAACCGAAAGAGATAGAGCCGTGGTTTATTAAGCAAAAGTGCGTCAAATACGCTCCCATAACCGAACATAACATTTAAAAGATACGTCGTGGATGAAAATATTTTCAATTCGGACTTAGTCTCTGTACGGAGAGGCTACCGAGAAGCGCTACCGACGAAGACTTTCTGATTAATTTAAAAATCAACCGTAAGAGATAGAGCCGTGGTTTATTAAGCAAAAGTGCTTCAAATGCGCTCCTATAACTCAATCTAACATACAAAAGGTACCTCGTCGGTGAAAATAATTACAGTTCGGGCTTAGATTTTTTCCTACCGAGTGGCTACCGTGAAGAGACGCCGACGACGACTTTAGAAATTATTTAAAAATCAACCGTAAGAGCTGGAGCCGTGGTTTATTAAGCAAAAGTGCGTCAAATACGCTCCCATAACCGAACATAACATTTAAAAGATACGTCGTGGATGAAAATATTTTCAATTCGGACTTAGTCTCTGTACGGAGAGGCTACCGAGAAGCGCTACCGACGAAGACTTTCTGATTAATTTAAAAATCAACCGTAAGAGATAGAGCCGTGGTTTATTAAGCAAAAGTGCTTCAAATGCGCTCCTATAACTCAATCTAACATACAAAAGGTACCTCGTCGGTGAAAATAATTACAGTTCGGGCTTAGATTTTTTCCTACCGAGTGGCTACCGTGAAGAGACGCCGACGACGACTTTAGAAATTATTTAAAAATCAACCGTAAGAGATGGAGCCGTGGTTTATTAAGCAAAAGTGCGTCAAATACGCTCCCATAACCGAACATAACATTTAAAAGATACGTCGTGGATGAAAATATTTTCAATTCGGACTTAGTCTCTGTACGGAGAGGCTACCGAGAAGCGCTACCGACGAAGACTTTCTGATTAATTTAAAAATCAACCGTAAGAGATAGAGCCGTGGTTTATTAAGCAAAAGTGCTTCAAATGCGCTCCTATAACTCAATCTAACATACAAAAGGTACCTCGTCGGTGAAAATAATTACAGTTCGGGCTTAGATTTTTTCCTACCGAGTGGCTACCGTGAAGAGACGCCGACGACGACTTTAGAAATTATTTAAAAATCAACCGTAAGAGATGGAGCCGTGGTTTATTAAGCAAAAGTGCGTCAAATACGCTCCCATAACCGAACATAACATTTAAAAGATACGTCGTGGATGAAAATATTTTCAATTCGGACTTAGTCTCTGTACGGAGAGGCTACCGAGAAGCGCTACCGACGAAGACTTTCTGATTAATTTAAAAATCAACCGTAAGAGATAGAGCCGTGGTTTATTAAGCAAAAGTGCTTCAAATGCGCTCCTATAACTCAATCTAACATACAAAAGGTACCTCGTCGGTGAAAATAATTACAGTTCGGGCTTAGATTTTTTCCTACCGAGTGGCTACCGTGAAGAGACGCCGACGACGACTTTAGAAATTATTTAAAAATCAACCGTAAGAGATGGAGCCGTGGTTTATTAAGCAAAAGTGCGTCAAATACGCTCCCATAACCGAACATAACATTTAAAAGATACGTCGTCGGTGAAAATATTTTCAATTCGGACTTAGTCTCTGTACGGAGAGGCTACCGAGAAGCGCTACCGACGAAGACTTTCTGATTAATTTAAAAATCAACCGAAAGAGATAGAGCCGTGGTTTATTAAGCAAAAGTGCGTCAAATACGCTCCCATAACCGAACATAACATTTAAAAGATACGTCGTGGATGAAAATATTTTCAATTCGGACTTAGTCTCTGTACGGAGAGGCTACCGAGAAGCGCTACCGACGAAGACTTTCTGATTAATTTAAAAATCAACCGTAAGAGATAGAGCCGTGGTTTATTAAGCAAAAGTGCTTCAAATGCGCTCCTATAACTCAATCTAACATACAAAAGGTACCTCGTCGGTGAAAATAATTACAGTTCGGACTTAGATTTTTTCCTACCGAGTGGCTACCGCGAAGAGACGCCGACGACGACTTTAGAAATTATTTAAAAATCAACCGTAAGAGCTGGAGCCGTGGTTTATTAAGCAAAAGTGCGTCAAATACGCTCCCATAACCGAACATAACATTTAAAAGATACGTCGTCGGTGAAAATATTTTCAATTCGGACTTAGTCTCTGTACGGAGAGGCTACCGAGAAGCGCTACCGACGAAGACTTTCTGATTAATTTAAAAATCAACCGTAAGAGATAGAGCCGTCGTTTACTAAGCAAAAGTGCTTCAAATGCGCTCCTATAACTCAATCTAACATATAAAAGGTACCTCGTCGATGAAAATAATTACAGTTCGGACTTAGATTTTTTCCTACCGAGTGGCTACCGTGAAGAGTCGCCGACGACGACTTTAGAAATTATTTAAAAATCAACCGTAAGAGATAGAACCGAGGTTTATTAAGCAAAAGTGCTTCAAATACGCTCCCATAACGGAACATAACATTTAAAAGATACGTCGTGGATGAAATATTTTCAATTCGGACTTAGTCTCTGTACGGAGAGGCTACCGAGAAGCGCTACCGACGAAGACTTTCTGATTAATTTAAAAATCAACCGTAAGAGATAGAGCCGTCGTTTACTAAGCAAAAGTGCTTCAAATGCGCTCCTATAACTCAATCTAACATATAAAAGGTACCTCGTCGGTGAAAATAATTACAGTTCGGACTTAGATTTTTTCCTACCGAGTGGCTACCGTGAAGAGTCGCCGACGACGACTTTAGAAATTATTTAAAAATCAACCGTAAGAGATAGAGCCGAGGTTTATTAAGCAAAAGTGCGTCAAATACGCTCCCATAACGGAACATAACATTTAAAAGATACGTCGTGGATGAAAATATTTTCAATTCGGACTTAGTCTCTGTACGGAGAGGCTACCGAGAAGCGCTACCGACGAAGACTTTCTGATTAATTTAAAAATCAACCGTAAGAGATAGAGCCGTGGTTTATTAAGCAAAAGTGCTTCAAATGCGCTCCTATAACTCAATCTAACATACAAAAGGTACCTCGTCGGTGAAAATAATTACAGTTCGGACTTAGATTTTTTCCTACCGAGTGGCTACCGTGAAGAGTCGCCGACGACGACTTTAGAAATTATTTAAAAATCAACCGTAAGAGATGGAGCCGTGGTTTATTAAGCAAAAGTGCGTCAAATACGCTCCCATAACCGAACATAACATTTAAAAGATACGTCGTCGGTGAAAATATTTTCAATTCGGACTTAGTCTCTGTACGGAGAGGCTACCGAGAAGCGCTACTGACGAAGACTTTCTGATTAATTTAAAAATCAACCGAAAGAGATAGAGCCGTGGTTTATTAAGCAAAAGTGATTCAAATACGCTCCTATAACTCAATCTAACATATAAAAGGTACCTCGTCGGTGAAAATAATTACAGTTCGGACTTAGATTTTTTCCTACCGAGTGGCTACCGTGAAGAGTCGCCGACGACGACTTTAGAAATTATTTAAAAATCAACCTTAAGAGATGGAGCCGTGGTTTATTAAGCAAAAGTGCGTCAAATACGCTCCCATAACCGAACATAACATTTAAAAGATACGTCGTCGGTGAAAATATTTTCAATTCGGACTTAGTCTCTGTACGGAGAGGCTACCGAGAAGCGCTACCGACGAAGACTTTCTGATTAATTTAAAAATCAACCGTAAGAGATAGAGCTGGTTTACTAAGCAAAAGTGCTTCAAATGCGCTCCTATAACTCAATCTAACATATAAAAGGTACCTCGTCGGTGAAAATAATTACAGTTCGGACTTAGATTTTTTCCTACCGAGTGGCTACCGTGAAGAGTCGCCGACGACGACTTTAGAAATTATTTAAAAATCAACCGTAAGAGATGGAGCCGTGGTTTATTAAGCAAAAGTGCGTCAAATACGCTCCAATAACCGAACATAACATTTAAAAGATACGTCGTCGGTGAAAATATTTTCAATTCGGACTTAGTCTCTGTACGGAGAGGCTACCGAGAAGCGCTACCGACGAAGACTTTCTGATTAATTTAAAAATCAACCGTAAGAGATAGAGCCGTCGTTTACTAAGCAAAAGTGCTTCAAATGCGCTCCTATAACTCAATCTAACATATAAAAGGTACCTCGTCGATGAAAATAATTACAGTTCGGACTTAGATTTTTTCCTACCGAGTGGCTACCGTGAAGAGTCGCCGACGACGACTTTAGAAATTATTTAAAAATCAACCTTAAGAGATGGAGCCGTGGTTTATTAAGCAAAAGTGCGTCAAATACGCTCCCATAACCGAACATAACATTTAAAAGATACGTCGTCGGTGAAAATATTTTCAATTCGGACTTAGTCTCTGTACGGAGAGGCTACCGAGAAGCGCTACCGACGAAGACTTTCTGATTAATTTAAAAATCAACCGTAAGAGATAGAGCTGGTTTACTAAGCAAAAGTGCTTCAAATGCGCTCCTATAACTCAATCTAACATATAAAAGGTACCTCGTCGGTGAAAATAATTACAGTTCGGACTTAGATTTTTTCCTACCGAGTGGCTACCGTGAAGAGTCGCCGACGACGACTTTAGAAATTATTTAAAAATCAACCGTAAGAGATGGAGCCGTGGTTTATTAAGCAAAAGTGCGTCAAATACGCTCCAATAACCGAACATAACATTTAAAAGATACGTCGTCGGTGAAAATATTTTCAATTCGGACTTAGTCTCTGTACGGAGAGGCTACCGAGAAGCGCTACCGACGAGGACTTTCTGATTAATTTAAAAATCAACCGTAAGAGATAGAGCCGTGGTTTATTAAGCAAAAGTGCTTCAAATGCGCTCCTATAACTCAATCTAACATATAAAAGGTACCTCGTCGGTGAAAATAATTACAGTTCGGACTTAGATTTTTTCCTACCGATTGGCTACCGTGAAGAGTCGCCGACGACGACTTTAGAAATTATTTAAAAATCAACCGTAAGAGATGGAGCCGTGGGTTATTAAGCAAAAGTGCGTCAAATACGCTCCCATAACCGAACATAACATTTAAAAGATACGTCGTCGGTGAAAATATTTTCAATTCGGACTTAGTCTCTGTACGGAGAGGCTACCGAGAAGCGCTACCGACGAAGACTTTCTGATTAATATAAAAATCTACCGTAAGAGATAGAGCCGTGATTTATTAAGCAAAAGTGCTTAAAATACGCTCCTATAACTCAATCTAACATATAAAAGGTACCTCGTCGGTGAAAATAATTACAGTTCGGGCTTAGATTTTTTCCTATCGAGTGGCTACCGTGAAGAGTCGCCGACGACGACTTTAGAAATTATTTAAAAATCAACCGTAAGAGATGGAGCCGTGGTTTATTAAGCAAAAGTGCGTCAAATACGCTCCCATAACCGAACATAACATTTAAAAGATACGTCGTCGGTGAAAATATTTTCAATTCGGACTTAGTCTCTGTACTGAGAGGCTACCGAGAAGCGCTACCGACGAAGACTTTCTGATTCATTTAAAAATCAACCGTAAGAGATAGAGCCATGGTTTATTAAGCAAAAGTGCTTCAAATGCGCTCCTATAACTCAATCTAACATATAAAAGGTACCTCGTCGGTGAAAATAATTACATTTCTGACTTAGATTTTTTCCTACCGAGTGGCTACCGTGAAGAGTCGCCGACGACGACTTTAGAAATTATTTAAAAATCAACCGTAAGAGATGGAGCCGTGGTTTATTAAGCAAAAGTGCGTCAAATACGCTCCCATAACCGAACATAACATTTCAAAGATACGTCGTCGGTGAAAATATTTTCAATTCGGACTTAGTCTCTGTACGGAGAGGCTACCGAGAAGCGCTACCGACGAGGACTTTCTGATTAATTTAAAAATCAACCGTAAGAGATAGAGCCGTGGTTTATTAAGCAAAAGTGCTTCAAATGCGCTCCTATAACTCAATCTAACATATAAAAGGTACCTCGTCGGTGAAAATAATTACAGTTCGGACTTAGATTTTTTCCTACCGATTGGCTACCGTGAAGAGTCGCCGACGACGACTTTAGAAATTATTTAAAAATCAACCGTAAGAGATGGAGCCGTGGGTTATTAAGCAAAAGTGCGTCAAATACGCTCCCATAACCGAACATAACATTTAAAAGATACGTCGTCGGTGAAAATATTTTCAATTCGGACTTAGTCTCTGTACGGAGAGGCTACCGAGAAGCGCTACCGACGAAGACTTTCTGATTAATATAAAAATCTACCGTAAGAGATAGAGCCGTGATTTATTAAGCAAAAGTGCTTAAAATACGCTCCTATAACTCAATCTAACATATAAAAGGTACCTCGTCGGTGAAAATAATTACAGTTCGGGCTTAGATTTTTTCCTATCGAGTGGCTACCGTGAAGAGTCGCCGACGACGACTTTAGAAATTATTTAAAAATCAACCGTAAGAGATGGAGCCGTGGTTTATTAAGCAAAAGTGCGTCAAATACGCTCCCATAACCGAACATAACATTTAAAAGATACGTCGTCGGTGAAAATATTTTCCATTCGGACTTAGTCTCTGTACGGAGAGGCTACCGAGAAGCGCTACCGACGAGGACTTTCTGATTAATTTAAAAATCAACCGTAAGAGATAGAGCCGTGGTTTATTAAGCAAAAGTGCTTCAAATGCGCTCCTATAACTCAATCTAACATATAAAAGGTACCTCGTCGGTGAAAATAATTACAGTTCGGGCTTAGATTTTTTCCTATCGAGTGGCTACCGTGAAGAGTCGCCGACGACGACTTTAGAAATTATTTAAAAATCAACCGTAAGAGATGGAGCCGTGGTTTATTAAGCAAAAGTGCGTCAAATACGCTCCCATAACCGAACATAACATTTAAAAGATACGTCGTCGGTGAAAATATTTTCCATTCGGACTTAGTCTCTGTACGGAGAGGCTACCGAGAAGCGCTGCCGACGAGGACTTTCTGATTAATTTAAAAATCAACCGTAAGAGATAGAGCCGTGGTTTATTAAGCAAAAGTGCTTCAAATACGCTCCTATAACTCAATCTAACATATAAAAGTTACCTCGTCGGTGAAAATAATTACAGTTCGGACTTAGATTTTTTCCTACCGAGTGGCTACCGTGAAGAGTCGCCGACGACGACTTTAGAAATTATTTAAAAATCAACCGTAAAAGATGGAGCCGCGGTTTATTAAGCAAAAGTGCTTCAAATGCGCTCCTATAACTCAATCTAACATATAAAAGGTACCTCGTCGGTGAAAATAATTACAGTTCGGACTTAGATTTTTTCCTAACGAGTGGCTACCGTGAAGAGTCGCCGACGACGACTTTAGAAATTATTTAAAATTCAACCGTAAGTGATGGAGCCGTGGTTTATTAAGCAAAAGTGCGTCAAATACGCTCCCATAACAGAACATAACATTTAAAAGATACGTCGTCGGTGAAAATATTTTCCATTCGGACTTAGTCTCTGTACGGAGAGGCTACCGAGAAGCGCTGCCGACGAGGACTTTCTGATTAATTTAAAAATCAACCGTAAGAGATAGAGCCGTGGTTTATTAAGCAAAAGTGCTTCAAATGCGCTCCTATAACTCAATCTAACATATAAAAGGTACCTCGTCGGTGAAAATAATTACAGTTCGGACTTAGATTTTTTCCTACCGAGTGGCTACCGTGAAGAATCGCCGACGACGACTTTAGAAATTATTTAAAAATCAACCGTAAGAGATGGAGCCGCGGTTTATTAAGCAAAAGTGCGTCAAATACGCTCCCATAACTGAACATAACATTTAAAAGATACGTCGTCGGTGAAAATATTTTCAATTCGGACTTAGTCTCTGTACGGAGAGGCTACCGAGAAGCGCTACCGACGAGGACTTTCTGATTAATTTAAAAATCAACCGTAAGAGATAGAGCCGTGGTTTATTAAGCAAAAGTGCTTCAAATGCGCTCCTATAACTCAATCTAACATATAAAAGGTACCTCGTCGGTGAAAATAATTACAGTTCGGACTTAGATTTTTTCCTACCGATTGGCTACCGTGAAGAGTCGCCGACGACGACTTTAGAAATTATTTAAAAATCAACCGTAAGAGATGGAGCCGTGGGTTATTAAGCAAAAGTGCGTCAAATACGCTCCCATAACCGAACATAACATTTAAAAGATACGTCGTCGGTGAAAATATTTTCAATTCGGACTTAGTCTCTGTACGGAGAGGCTACCGAGAAGCGCTACCGACGAAGACTTTCTGATTAATATAAAAATCTACCGTAAGAGATAGAGCCGTGATTTATTAAGCAAAAGTGCTTAAAATACGCTCCTATAACTCAATCTAACATATAAAAGGTACCTCGTCGGTGAAAATAATTACAGTTCGGGCTTAGATTTTTTCCTATCGAGTGGCTACCGTGAAGAGTCGCCGACGACGACTTTAGAAATTATTTAAAAATCAACCGTAAGAGATGGAGCCGTGGTTTATTAAGCAAAAGTGCGTCAAATACGCTCCCATAACCGAACATAACATTTAAAAGATACGTCGTCGGTGAAAATATTTTCCATTCGGACTTAGTCTCTGTACGGAGAGGCTACCGAGAAGCGCTACCGACGAGGACTTTCTGATTAATTTAAAAATCAACCGTAAGAGATAGAGCCGTGGTTTATTAAGCAAAAGTGCTTCAAATGCGCTCCTATAACTCAATCTAACATATAAAAGGTACCTCGTCGGTGAAAATAATTACAGTTCGGGCTTAGATTTTTTCCTATCGAGTGGCTACCGTGAAGAGTCGCCGACGACGACTTTAGAAATTATTTAAAAATCAACCGTAAGAGATGGAGCCGTGGTTTATTAAGCAAAATTGCGTCAAATACGTTCCCATAACCGAACATAACATTTAAAAGATACGTCGTCGGTGAAAATATTTTCCATTCGGACTTAGTCTCTGTACGGAGAGGCTACCGAGAAGCGCTGCCGACGAGGACTTTCTGATTAATTTAAAAATCAACCGTAAGAGATAGAGCCGTGGTTTATTAAGCAAAAGTGCTTCAAATACGCTCCTATAACTCAATCTAACATATAAAAGTTACCTCGTCGGTGAAAATAATTACAGTTCGGACTTGGATTTTTTCCTACCGAGTGGCTACCGTGAAGAGTCGCCGACGACGACTTTAGAAATTATTTAAAAATCAACCGTAAAAGATGGAGCCGCGGTTTATTAAGCAAAAGTGCTTCAAATGCGCTCCTATAACTCAATCTAACATATAAAAGGTACCTCGTCGGTGAAAATAATTACAGTTCGGACTTAGATTTTTTCCTAACGAGTGGCTACCGTGAAGAGTCGCCGACGACGACTTTAGAAATTATTTAAAATTCAACCGTAAGTGATGGAGCCGTGGTTTATTAAGCAAAAGTGCGTCAAATACGCTCCCATAACAGAACATAACATTTAAAAGATACGTCGTCGGTGAAAATATTTTCCATTCGGACTTAGTCTCTGTACGGAGAGGCTACCGAGAAGCGCTGCCGACGAGGACTTTCTGATTAATTTAAAAATCAACCGTAAGAGATAGAGCCGTGGTTTATTAAGCAAAAGTGCTTCAAATGCGCTCCTATAACTCAATCTAACATATAAAAGGTACCTCGTCGGTGAAAATAATTACAGTTCGGACTTAGATTTTTTCCTACCGAGTGGCTACCGTGAAGAATCGCCGACGACGACTTTAGAAATTATTTAAAAATCAACCGTAAGAGATGGAGCCGCGGTTTATTAAGCAAAAGTGCGTCAAATACGCTCCCATAACTGAACATAACATTTAAAAGATACGTCGTCGGTGAAAATATTTTCAATTCGGACTTAGTCTCTGTACGGAGAGGCTACCGAGAAGCGCTACCGACGAAGACTTTCTGATTAATTTAAAAATCAACCGTAAGAGATAGAGCCGTGGTTTATTAAGCAAAAGTGCTTCAAATACGCTCCTATAACTCAATCTAACATATAAAAGGTACCTCGTCGGTGAAAATAATTACAGTTCGGACTTAGATTTTTTCCTAACGAGTGGCTACCGTGAAGAGTCGCCGACGACGACTTTAGAAATTATTTAAAATTCAACCGTAAGTGATGGAGCCGTGGTTTATTAAGCAAAAGTGCGTCAAATACGCTCCCATAACTGAACATAACATTTAAAAGATACGTCGTCGGTGAAAATATTTTCAATTCGGACTTAGTCTCTGTACTGAGAGGCTACCGAGAAGCGCCACCGACGAGGACTTTCTGATTAATTTAAAAATCAACCGTAAGAGATAGAGCCGTGGTTTATTAAGCAAAAGTGCTTCAAATGCGCTCCTATAACTCAATCTAACATATAAAAGGTACCTCGTCGGTGAAAATAATTACAGTTCGGACTTAGATTTTTTCCTACCGATTGGCTACCGTGAAGAGTCGCCGACGACGACTTTAGAAATTATTTAAAAATCAACCGTAAGAGATGGAGCCGTGGGTTATTAAGCAAAAGTGCGTCAAATACGCTCCCATAACCGAACATAACATTTAAAAGATACGTCGTCGGTGAAAATATTTTCAATTCGGACTTAGTCTCTGTACGGAGAGGCTACCGAGAAGCGCTACCGACGAAGACTTTCTGATTAATATAAAAATCTACCGTAAGAGATAGAGCCGTGATTTATTAAGCAAAAGTGCTTAAAATACGCTCCTATAACTCAATCTAACATATAAAAGGTACCTCGTCGGTGAAAATAATTACAGTTCGGGCTTAGATTTTTTCCTATCGAGTGGCTACCGTGAAGAGTCGCCGACGACGACTTTAGAAATTATTTAAAAATCAACCGTAAGAGATGGAGCCGTGGTTTATTAAGCAAAAGTGTGTCAAATACGCTCCCATAACCGAACATAACATTTAAAAGATACGTCGTCGGTGAAAATATTTTCCATTCGGACTTAGTCTCTGTACGGAGAGGCTACCGAGAAGCGCTGCCGACGAGGACTTTCTGATTAATTTAAAAATCAACCGTAAGAGATAGAGCCGTGGTTTATTAAGCAAAAGTGCTTCAAATGCGCTCCTATAACTCAATCTAACATATAAAAGGTACCTCGTCGGTGAAAATAATTACAGTTCGGGCTTAGATTTTTTCCTATCGAGTGGCTACCGTGAAGAGTCGCCGACGACGACTTTAGAAATTATTTAAAAATCAACCGTAAGAGATGGAGCCGTGGTTTATTAAGCAAAAGTGCGTCAAATACGCTCCCATAACCGAACATAACATTTAAAAGATACGTCGTCGGTGAAAATATTTTCCATTCGGACTTAGTCTCTGTACGGAGAGGCTACCGAGAAGCGCTGCCGACGAGGACTTTCTGATTAATTTAAAAATCAACCGTAAGAGATAGAGCCGTGGTTTATTAAGCAAAAGTGCTTCAAATACGCTCCTATAACTCAATCTAACATATAAAAGTTACCTCGTCGGTGAAAATAATTACAGTTCGGACTTGGATTTTTTCCTACCGAGTGGCTACCGTGAAGAGTCGCCGACGACGACTTTAGAAATTATTTAAAAATCAACCGTAAAAGATGGAGCCGCGGTTTATTAAGCAAAAGTGCTTCAAATGCGCTCCTATAACTCAATCTAACATATAAAAGGTACCTCGTCGGTGAAAATAATTACAGTTCGGACTTAGATTTTTTCCTAACGAGTGGCTACCGTGAAGAGTCGCCGACGACGACTTTAGAAATTATTTAAAATTCAACCGTAAGTGATGGAGCCGTGGTTTATTAAGCAAAAGTGCGTCAAATACGCTCCCATAACAGAACATAACATTTAAAAGATACGTCGTCGGTGAAAATATTTTCCATTCGGACTTAGTCTCTGTACGGAGAGGCTACCGAGAAGCGCTGCCGACGAGGACTTTCTGATTAATTTAAAAATCAACCGTAAGAGATAGAGCCGTGGTTTATTAAGCAAAAGTGCTTCAAATGCGCTCCTATAACTCAATCTAACATATAAAAGGTACCTCGTCGGTGAAAATAATTACAGTTCGGACTTAGATTTTTTCCTACCGAGTGGCTACCGTGAAGAATCGCCGACGACGACTTTAGAAATTATTTAAAAATCAACCGTAAGAGATGGAGCCGCGGTTTATTAAGCAAAAGTGCGTCAAATACGCTCCCATAACTGAACATAACATTTAAAAGATACGTCGTCGGTGAAAATATTTTCAATTCGGACTTAGTCTCTGTACGGAGAGGCTACCGAGAAGCGCTACCGACGAAGACTTTCTGATTAATTTAAAAATCAACCGTAAGAGATAGAGCCGTGGTTTATTAAGCAAAAGTGCTTCAAATACGCTCCTATAACTCAATCTAACATATAAAAGGTACCTCGTCGGTGAAAATAATTACAGTTCGGACTTGGATTTTTTCCTAACGAGTGGCTACCGTGAAGAGTCGCCGACGACGACTTTAGAAATTATTTAAAATTCAACCGTAAGTGATGGAGCCGTGGTTTATTAAGCAAAAGTGCGTCAAATACGCTCCCATAACTGAACATAACATTTAAAAGATACGTCGTCGGTGAAAATATTTTCAATTCGGACTTAGTCTCTGTACTGAGAGGCTACCGAGAAGCGCCACCGACGAGGACTTTCTGATTAATTTAAAAATCAACCGTAAGAGATAGAGCCGTGGTTTATTAAGCAAAAGTGCTTCAAATGCGCTCCTATAACTCAATCTAACATATAAAAGGTACCTCGTCGGTGAAAATAATTACAGTTCGGACTTAGATTTTTTCCTACCGAGTGGCTACCGTGAAGAATCGCCGACGACGACTTTAGAAATTATTTAAAATTCAACCGTAAGTGATGGAGCCGTGGTTTATTAAGCAAAAGTGCGTCAAATACGCTCCCATAACAGAACATAACATTTAAAAGATACGTCGTCGGTGAAAATATTTTCCATTCGGACTTAGTCTCTGTACGGAGAGGCTACCGAGAAGCGCTGCCGACGAGGACTTTCTGATTAATTTAAAAATCAACCGTAAGAGATAGAGCCGTGGTTTATTAAGCAAAAGTGCTTCAAATGCGCTCCTATAACTCAATCTAACATATAAAAGGTACCTCGTCGGTGAAAATAATTACAGTTCGGACTTAGATTTTTTCCTACCGAGTGGCTACCGTGAAGAATCGCCGACGACGACTTTAGAAATTATTTAAAAATCAACCGTAAGAGATGGAGCCGCGGTTTATTAAGCAAAAGTGCGTCAAATACGCTCCCATAACTGAACATAACATTTAAAAGATACGTCGTCGGTGAAAATATTTTCAATTCGGACTTAGTCTCTGTACGGAGAGGCTACCGAGAAGCGCTACCGACGAAGACTTTCTGATTAATTTAAAAATCAACCGTAAGAGATAGAGCCGTGGTTTATTAAGCAAAAGTGCTTCAAATACGCTCCTATAACTCAATCTAACATATAAAAGGTACCTCGTCGGTGAAAATAATTACAGTTCGGACTTGGATTTTTTCCTAACGAGTGGCTACCGTGAAGAGTCGCCGACGACGACTTTAGAAATTATTTAAAATTCAACCGTAAGTGATGGAGCCGTGGTTTATTAAGCAAAAGTGCGTCAAATACGCTCCCATAACTGAACATAACATTTAAAAGATACGTCGTCGGTGAAAATATTTTCAATTCGGACTTAGTCTCTGTACTGAGAGGCTACCGAGAAGCGCCACCGACGAGGACTTTCTGATTAATTTAAAAATCAACCGTAAGAGATAGAGCCGTGGTTTATTAAGCAAAAGTGCTTCAAATGCGCTCCTATAACTCAATCTAACATATAAAAGGTACCTCGTCGGTGAAAATAATTACAGTTCGGACTTAGATTTTTTCCTACCGAGTGGCTACCGTGAAGAATCGCCGACGACGACTTTAGAAATTATTTAAAAATCAACCGTAAGAGATGGAGCCGCGGTTTATTAAGCAAAAGTGCGTCAAATACGCTCCCATAACTGAACATAACATTTAAAAGATACGTCGTCGGTGAAAATATTTTCAATTCGGACTTAGTCTCTGTACGGAGAGGCTACCGAGAAGCGCTACCGACGAAGACTTTCTGATTAATTTAAAAATCAACCGTAAGAGATAGAGCCGTGGTTTATTAAGCAAAAGTGCTTCAAATACGCTCCTATAACTCAATCTAACATATAAAAGGTACCTCGTCGGTGAAAATAATTACAGTTCGGACTTAGATTTTTTCCTAACGAGTGGCTACCGTGAAGAGTCGCCGACGACGACTTTAGAAATTATTTAAAAATCAACCGTAAGAGATGGAGCCGCGGTTTATTAAGCAAAAGTGCGTCAAATACGCTCCCATAACTGAACATAACATTTAAAAGATACGTCGTCGGTGAAAATATTTTCAATTCGGACTTAGTCTCTGTACGGAGAGGCTACCGAGAAGCGCTACCGACGAAGACTTTCTGATTAATTTAAAAAACCAACGGTAAGAGATAGAGCCATGGTTTATTAAGCAAAAGTGCTTCAAATACGCTCCTATAACTCAATCTAACATATAAAAGGTACCTCGTCGGTGAAAATAATTACAGTTCGGACTTAGATTTTTTCCTACCGAGTGGCTACCGTGAAGAATCGCCGACGACGACTTTAGAAATTATTTAAAAATCAACCGTAAGAGATGGAGCCGCGGTTTATTAAGCAAAAGTGCGTCAAATACGCTCCCATAACTGAACATAACATTTAAAAGATACGTCGTCGGTGAAAATATTTTCAATTCGGACTTAGTCTCTGTACGGAGAGGCTACCGAGAAGCGCTACCGACGAAGACTTTCTGATTAATTTAAAAATCAACCGTAAGAGATAGAGCCGTGGTTTATTAAGCAAAAGTGCTTCAAATACGCTCCTATAACTCAATCTAACATATAAAAGGTACCTCGTCGGTGAAAATAATTACAGTTCGGACTTAGATTTTTTCCTAACGAGTGGCTACCGTGAAGAGCCGCCGACGACGACTTTAGAAATTATTTAAAAATCAACCGTAAGAGATGGAGCCGCGGTTTATTAAGCAAAAGTGCGTCAAATACGCTCCCATAACTGAACATAACATTTAAAAGATACGTCGTCGGTGAAAATATTTTCAATTCGGACTTAGTCTCTGTACGGAGAGGCTACCGAGAAGCGCTGCCGACGAGGATTTTCTGATTAATTTAAAAATCAACCGTAAGAGATAGAGCCGTGGTTTATTAAGCAAAAGTGCTTCAAATGCGCTCCTATAACTCAATCTAACATATAAAAGGTACCTCGTCGGTGAAAATAATTACAGTTCGGACTTAGATTTTTTCCTACCGATTGGCTACCGTGAAGGGTCGCCGACGACGACTTTAGAAATTATTTAAAAATCAACCGTAAGAGATGGAGCCGTGGTTTATTAAGCAAAAGTGCGTCAAATACGCTCCCATAACCGAACATAACATTTAAAAGATACATTCTCGGTGAAAATATTTTCAATTCGGACTTAGTCTCTGTACGGAGAGGCTACCGAGAAGCGCTACCGACGAAGACTTTCTGATTAATTTAAAAATCAACGGTAAGAGATAGAGCCATGGTTTATTAAGCAAAAGTGCTTCAAATACGCTCCTATAACTCAATCTAACATATAAAAGGTACCTCGTCGGTGAAAATAATTACAGTTCGGACTTAGATTTTTTCCTAGCGAGTGGCTACCGTGAAGAGTCGCCGACGACGACTTTAGAAATTATTTAAAATTCAACCGTAAGTGATGGAGCCGTGGTTTATTAAGCAAAAGTGCGTCAAATACGCTCCCATAACTGAACATAACATTTAAAAGATACGTCGTCGGTGAAAATATTTTCAATTCGGACTTAGTCTCTGTACTGAGAGGCTACCGAGAAGCGCCACCGACGAGGACTTTCTGATTAATTTAAAAATCAACCGTAAGAGATAGAGCCGTGGTTTATTAAGCAAAAGTGCTTCAAATGCGCTCCTATAACTCAATCTAACATATAAAAGGTACCTCGTCGGTGAAAATAATTACAGTTCGGACTTAGATTTTTTCCTACCGAGTGGCTACCGTGAAGAATCGCCGACGACGACTTTAGAAATTATTTAAAAATCAACCGTAAGAGATGGAGCCGCGGTTTATTAAGCAAAAGTGCGTCAAATACGCTCCCATAACCGAACATAACATTTAAAAGATACGTCGTCGGTGAAAATATTTTCAATTCGGACTTAGTCTCTGTACGGAGAGGCTACCGAGAAGCGCTACCGACGAAGACTTTCTGATTAATTTAAAAATCAACCGTAAGAGATAGAGCCGTGGTTTATTAAGCAAAAGTGCTTCAAATACGCTCCTATAACTCAATCTAACATATAAAAGTTACCTCGTCGGTGAAAATAATTACAGTTCGGACTTAGATTTTTTCCTAACGAGTGGCTACCGTGAAGAGTCGCCGACGACGACTTTAGAAATTATTTAAAAATCAACCGTAAGAGATGGAGCCGCGGTTTATTAAGCAAAAGTGCGTCAAATACGCTCCCATAACTGAACATAACATTTAAAAGATACGTCGTCGGTGAAAATATTTTCAATTCGGACTTAGTCTCTGTACGGAGAGGCTACCGAGAAGCGCTACCGACGAAGACTTTCTGATTAATTTAAAAAACCAACGGTAAGAGATAGAGCCATGGTTTATTAAGCAAAAGTGCTTCAAATACGCTCCTATAACTCAATCTAACATATAAAAGGTACCTCGTCGGTGAAAATAATTACAGTTCGGACTTAGATTTTTTCCTACCGAGTGCCTACCGTGAAGAATCGCCGACGACGACTTTAGAAATTATTTAAAAATCAACCGTAAGAGATGGAGCCGCGGTTTATTAAGCAAAAGTGCGTCAAATACGCTCCCATAACTGAACATAACATTTAAAAGATACGTCGTCGGTGAAAATATTTTCAATTCGGACTTAGTCTCTGTACGGAGAGGCTACCGAGAAGCGCTACCGACGAAGACTTTCTGATTAATTTAAAAATCAACCGTAAGAGATAGAGCCGTGGTTTATTAAGCAAAAGTGCTTCAAATACGCTCCTATAACTCAATCTAACATATAAAAGGTACCTCGTCGGTGAAAATAATTACAGTTCGGACTTAGATTTTCTCCTAACGAGTGGCTACCGTGAAGAGCCGCCGACGACGACTTTAGAAATTATTTAAAAATCAACCGTAAGAGATGGAGCCGCGGTTTATTAAGCAAAAGTGCGTCAAATACGCTCCCATAACTGAACATAACATTTAAAAGATACGTCGTCGGTGAAAATATTTTCAATTCGGACTTAGTCTCTGTACGGAGAGGCTACCGAGAAGCGCTGCCGACGAGGATTTTCTGATTAATTTAAAAATCAACCGTAAGAGATAGAGCCGTGGTTTATTAAGCAAAAGTGCTTCAAATGCGCTCCTATAACTCAATCTAACATATAAAAGGTACCTCGTCGGTGAAAATAATTACAGTTCGGACTTAGATTTTTTCCTACCGATTGGCTACCGTGAAGAGTCGCCGACGACGACTTTAGAAATTATTTAAAAATCAACCGTAAGAGATGGAGCCGTGGTTTATTAAGCAAAAGTGCGTCAAATACGCTCCCATAACCGAACATAACATTTAAAAGATACGTCGTCGGTGAAAATATTTTCCATTCGGACTTAGTCTCTGTACGGAGAGGCTACCGAGAAGCGCTGCCGACGAGGACTTTCTGATTAATTTAAAAATCAACCGTAAGAAATAGAGCCGTGGTTTATTAAGCAAAAGTGCTTCAAATGCGCTCCTATAACTCAATCTAACATATAAAAGGTACCTCGTCGGTGAAAATAATTACAGTTCGGACTTAGATTTTTTCCTACCGAGTGGCTACCGTGAAGAGTCGCCGACGACGACTTTAGAAATTATTTAAAAATCAACCGTAAGAGATGGAGCCGTGGTTTATTAAGCAAAAGTGCGTCAAATACGCTCCCATAACCGAACATAACATTTAAAATATACGTCGTCGGTGAAAATATTTTCAATTCGGACTTAGTCTCTGTACGGAGTGGCTACCGAGAAGCGCTACCGACGAAGACTTTCTGATTAATATAAAAATCTACCGTAAGAGATAGAGCCGTGATTTATTAAGCAAAAGTGCTTAAAATACGCTCCTATAACTCAATCTAACATATAAAAGGTACCTCGTCGGTGAAAATAATTACAGTTCGGGTTTAGATTTTTTCCTACCGAGTGGCTACCGTGAAGAGTCGCCGACGACGACTTTAGAAATTATTTAAAAATCAACCGTAAGAGATAGAGCCATGGTCTATTAAGCAAAAGTGCTTCAAATACGCTCCTATAACTCAGTCTAACATATAAAAGGTACCTCGTCGGTGAAAATAATTACAGTTCGGACTTAGATTTTTTCCTAACAAGTGGCTACCGTGAAGAGTCGCCGACGACGACTTTAGAAATTATTTAAAAATCAACCGTAAGAGATGGAGCCGTGGTTTATTAAGCAAAAGTGCGTCAAATACGCTCCCATAACCGAACATAACATTTAAAAGATACGTCGTCGGTGAAAATATTTTCAATTCGGACTTAGTCTCTGTACGGAGAGGCTACCGAGAAGCGCTACCGACGAGGACTTTCCGATTAATTTAAAAATCAACCGTAAGAGATAGAGCCGTGGTTTATTAAGCAAAAGTGCTTCAAATGCGCTCCTATAACTCAATCTAACATATAAAAGGTACCTCGTCGGGGAAAATAATTACAGTTCGGGCTTAGATTTTTTCCTACCGAGTGGCTACCGTGAAGAGTCGCCGACGACGACTTTAGAAATTATTTAAAAATCAACCGTAAGAGATGGAGCCGTGGTTTATTAAGCAAAAGTGCGTCAAATACGCTCCTATAACTCAACCTAACATATAAAAGGTACCTCGTCGGTGAAAATAATTAGAGTTCGGGCTTAGATTTTTTCCTACCGAGTGGCTCCCGTGAAGAGTGTGCCGACGACGACTAGAAATTATTTAAAAATCACCCGTAAGAGATGGAGCCGTGGTTTATTAAGCAAAAGTGCGTCAAATACGCTCCCATAACGGAACATACCATTTAAAAGATACGTCGTCGGTGAAAATATTTTCAATTCGGACTTAGTCTCTGTACGGAGAGGCTACCGAGAAGCGCTACCGACGAGGACTTTCTGATTAATTGAAAAATCAACCGTAAGAGATAGAGCCGTGGCTTATTAAGCAATAGTGCTTCAAATGCGCTCCTATAACAAAATCTAACATATAAAAGGTACCTCGTCGGTGAAAATAATTACAGTTCGGACTTAGATTTTTTCCTACCGAGTGGCTACCGTGAAGAGTCGCCGACGACGACTTTAGAAATTATTTAAAAATCAACCGTAAGAGATAGAGCCATGGTTTATTAAGCAAAAGTGCGTCAAATACGCTACCATAACGGAACATACCATTTAAAAGATACGTCGTCGGTGAAAATATTTTCAATTCGGACTTAGTCTCTGTACGGAGAGGCTACCGAGAAGCGCTACCAACGAGGACTTTCTGATTAATTGAAAAATCAACCGTAAGAGATAGAGCCGTGGTTTATTAAGCAAAAGTGCTTCAAATGCGCTCCTATAACTCAATCTAACATATAAAAGGTACCTCGTCGGTGAAAATAATTACAGTTCGGACTTAGATTTTTTCCTACCGAGTGGCTACCGTGAAGAGTCGCCGACGACGACTAGAAATTATTGAAAAATCACCCGTAAGAGATGGAGCCGTGGTTTATTAAGCAAAAGTGCGTCAAATACGCTCCCCTAACCGAACATAACATTTAAAAGATACGTCGTCAGTGAAAATATTTTTTGAATTCGCACTTAGTCTCTGTACGGAGAGGCTACCGAGAAGCGCTACCGACGAAGACTTTCTGATTAATTTAAAAATCAACTGTAAGAGATAGAGCCGTGGTTTATTAAGCAAAAGTGTTTCAAATACGCTCCTATAACTCAATCTAACATATAAAAGTTACCTCGTCGGTGAAAATAATTACAGTTCGGACTTAGATTTTTTCCTACCGAGTGGCTACCGTGAAGAGTCGCCGACGACGACTAGAAATTATTTAAAAATCACCCGTAAGAGATGGAGCCGTGGTTTATTAAGCAAAAGTGCGTCAAATACGCTCCCCTAACTGAACATAACATTTAAAAGATACGTCGTCGGTGAAAATATTTTCAATTCGGACTTAGTCTCTGTACGGAGAGGCTACCGAGAAGCGCTACCGACGAGGATTTTCTGATTAATTTAAAAATCAACCGTAAGAGATAGAGCCGTGGTTTATTAAGCAAAAGTGCTTCAAATGCGCTCCTATAACTCAATCTAACATATAAAAGGTACCTCGTCGGTGAAAATAATTACAGTTCGGACTTAGATTTTTTCCTACCGATTGGCTACCGTGAAGAGTCGCCGACGACGACTTTAGAAATTATTTAAAAATCAACCGTAAGAGATGGAGCCGTTGTTTATTAAGCAAAAGTGCGTCAAATACGCGCCCATAACTGAACATAACATTTAAATGATACGTCGTCGGTGAAAATATTTTCAATTCGGACTTAGTCTCTGTACGGAGAGGCTACCGAGAAGCGCTATCGACGAGGATTTTCTGATTAATTTAAAAATCAACCGTAAGAGATAGAGCCGTGGTTTATTAAGCAAAAGTGCTTCAAATGCGCTCCTATAACTCAATCTAACATATAAAAGGTACCTCGTCGGTGAAAATAATTACAGTTCGGGCTTAGATTTTTTCCTACCGAGTGGCTACCGTGAAGAGTCGCCGACGACGACTTTAGAAATTATTTAAAAATCAACCGTAAGAGATGGAGCCGTGGTTTATTAAGCAAAAGTGCGTCAAATACGCTCCCATAACCGAACATAACATTTAAAATATACGTCGTCGGTGAAAATATTTTCAATTCGGACTTAGTCTCTGTACGGAGTGGCTACCGAGAAGCGCTACCGACGAAGACTTTCTGATTAATATAAAAATCTACCGTAAGAGATAGAGCCGTGATTTATTAAGCAAAAGTGCTTAAAATACGCTCCTATAACTCAATCTAACATATAAAAGGTACCTCGTCGGTGAAAATAATTACAGTTCGGGTTTAGATTTTTTCCTACCGAGTGGCTACCGTGAAGAGTCGCCGACGACGACTTTAGAAATTATTTAAAAATCAACCGTAAGAGATAGAGCCATGGTTTATTAAGCAAAAGTGCTTCAAATACGCTCCTATAACTCAGTCTAACATATAAAAGGTACCTCGTCGGTGAAAATAATTACAGTTCGGACTTAGATTTTTTCCTAACAAGTGGCTACCGTGAAGAGTCGCCGACGACGACTTTAGAAATTATTTAAAAATCAACCGTAAGAGATGGAGCCGTGGTTTATTAAGCAAAAGTGCGTCAAATACGCTCCCATAACCGAACATAACATTTAAAAGATACGTCGTCGGTGAAAATATTTTCAATTCGGACTTAGTCTCTGTACGGAGAGGCTACCGAGAAGCGCTACCGACGAGGACTTTCCGATTAATTTAAAAATCAACCGTAAGAGATAGAGCCGTGGTTTATTAAGCAAAAGTGCTTCAAATGCGCTCCTATAACTCAATCTAACATATAAAAGGTACCTCGTCGGGGAAAATAATTACAGTTCGGGCTTAGATTTTTTCCTACCGAGTGGCTACCGTGAAGAGTCGCCGACGACGACTTTAGAAATTATTTAAAAATCAACCGTAAGAGATGGAGCCGTGGTTTATTAAGCAAAAGTGCGTCAAATACGCTCCTATAACTCAACCTAACATATAAAAGGTACCTCGTCGGTGAAAATAATTAGAGTTCGGGCTTAGATTTTTTCCTACCGAGTGGCTCCCGTGAAGAGTGTGCCGACGACGACTAGAAATTATTTAAAAATCACCCGTAAGAGATGGAGCCGTGGTTTATTAAGCAAAAGTGCGTCAAATACGCTCCCATAACGGAACATACCATTTAAAAGATACGTCGTCGGTGAAAATATTTTCAATTCGGACTTAGTCTCTGTACGGAGAGGCTACCGAGAAGCGCTACCGACGAGGACTTTCTGATTAATTGAAAAATCAACCGTAAGAGATAGAGCCGTGGCTTATTAAGCAATAGTGCTTCAAATGCGCTCCTATAACAAAATCTAACATATAAAAGGTACCTCGTCGGTGAAAATAATTACAGTTCGGACTTAGATTTTTTCCTACCGAGTGGCTACCGTGAAGAGTCGCCGACGACGACTTTAGAAATTATTTAAAAATCAACCGTAAGAGATAGAGCCGTGGTTTATTAAGCAATAGTGCTTCAAATGCGCTCCTATAACAAAATCTAATATATAAAAGGTACCTCGTCGGTGAAAATAATTACAGTTCGGACTTAGATTTTTTCCTACCGAGTGGCTACCGTGAAGAGTCGCCGACGACGACTAGAAATTATTTAAAAATCAACCGTAAGAGATGGAGCCGTGGTTTATTAAGCAAAAGTGCGTCAAATACGCTCCCATAACGGAACATACCATTTAAAAGATACGTCGTCGGTGAAAATATTTTCAATTCGGACTTAGTCTCTGTACGGAGTGGCTACCGTGAAGAGTCGCCGACGACGACTTTAGAAATTATTTAAAAATCAACCGTAAGAGATGGAGCCGTGGTTTATTAAGCAAAAGTGCGTCAAATACGCTCCCATAGCGGAACATAACATTTAAAAGATACGTCGTCGGTGAAAATATTTTCAATTCGGACTTAGTCTCTGTACCGAGTGGCTCCCGTGAAGAGTGTGCCGACGACGACTAGAAATTATTTAAAAATCACCCGTAAGAGATGGAGCCGTGGTTTATTAAGCAAAAGTGCGTCAAATACGCTCCCATAACGGAACATACCATTTAAAAGATACGTCGTCGGTGAAAATATTTTCAATTCGGACTTAGTCTCTGTACGGAGAGGCTACCGAGAAGCGCTACCGACGAGGACTTTCTGATTAATTGAAAAATCAACCGTAAGAGATAGAGCCGTGGCTTATTAAGCAATAGTGCTTCAAATGCGCTCCTATAACAAAATCTAACATATAAAAGGTACCTCGTCGGTGAAAATAATTACAGTTCGGACTTAGATTTGTTCCTACCGAGTGGCTACCGTGAAGAGTCGCCGACGACGACTAGAAATTATTTAAAAATCAACCGTAAGAGATGGAGCCGTGGTTTATTAAGCAAAAGTGCGTCAAATACGCTCCCCTAACTGAACATAACATTTAAAAGATACGTCGTCGGTGAAAATATTTTCAATTCGGACTTAGTCTCTGTACGGAGAGGCTACCGAGAAGCGCTACCGACGAGGATTTTCTGATTAATTTAAAAATCAACCGTAAGAGATAGAGCCGTGGTTTATTAAGCAAAAGTGCTTCAAATGCGCTCCTATAACTCAATCTAACATATAAAAGGTACCTCGTCGGTGAAAATAATTACAGTTCGGACTTAGATTTTTTCCTACCGATTGGCTACCGTGAAGAGTCGCCGACGACGACTTTAGAAATTATTTAAAAATCAACCGTAAGAGATGGAGCCGTTGTTTATTAAGCAAAAGTGCGTCAAATACGCGCCCATAACTGAACATAACATTTAAATGATACGTCGTCGGTGAAAATATTTTCAATTCGGACTTAGTCTCTGTACGGAGAGGCTACCGAGAAGCGCTATCGACGAGGATTTTCTGATTAATTTAAAAATCAACCGTAAGAGATAGAGCCGTGGTTTATTAAGCAAAAGTGCTTCAAATGCGCTCCTATAACTCAATCTAACATATAAAAGGTACCTCGTCGGTGAAAATAATTACAGTTCGGGCTTAGATTTTTTCCTACCGAGTGGCTACCGTGAAGAGTCGCCGACGACGACTTTAGAAATTATTTAAAAATCAACCGTAAGAGATGGAGCCGTGGTTTATTAAGCAAAAGTGCGTCAAATACGCTCCCATAACCGAACATAACATTTAAAATATACGTCGTCGGTGAAAATATTTTCAATTCGGACTTAGTCTCTGTACGGAGTGGCTACCGAGAAGCGCTACCGACGAAGACTTTCTGATTAATATAAAAATCTACCGTAAGAGATAGAGCCGTGATTTATTAAGCAAAAGTGCTTAAAATACGCTCCTATAACTCAATCTAACATATAAAAGGTACCTCGTCGGTGAAAATAATTACAGTTCGGGTTTAGATTTTTTCCTACCGAGTGGCTACCGTGAAGAGTCGCCGACGACGACTTTAGAAATTATTTAAAAATCAACCGTAAGAGATAGAGCCATGGTTTATTAAGCAAAAGTGCTTCAAATACGCTCCTATAACTCAGTCTAACATATAAAAGGTACCTCGTCGGTGAAAATAATTACAGTTCGGACTTAGATTTTTTCCTAACAAGTGGCTACCGTGAAGAGTCGCCGACGACGACTTTAGAAATTATTTAAAAATCAACCGTAAGAGATGGAGCCGTGGTTTATTAAGCAAAAGTGCGTCAAATACGCTCCCATAACCGAACATAACATTTAAAAGATACGTCGTCGGTGAAAATATTTTCAATTCGGACTTAGTCTCTGTACGGAGAGGCTACCGAGAAGCGCTACCGACGAGGACTTTCCGATTAATTTAAAAATCAACCGTAAGAGATAGAGCCGTGGTTTATTAAGCAAAAGTGCTTCAAATGCGCTCCTATAACTCAATCTAACATATAAAAGGTACCTCGTCGGGGAAAATAATTACAGTTCGGGCTTAGATTTTTTCCTACCGAGTGGCTACCGTGAAGAGTCGCCGACGACGACTTTAGAAATTATTTAAAAATCAACCGTAAGAGATGGAGCCGTGGTTTATTAAGCAAAAGTGCGTCAAATACGCTCCTATAACTCAACCTAACATATAAAAGGTACCTCGTCGGTGAAAATAATTAGAGTTCGGGCTTAGATTTTTTCCTACCGAGTGGCTCCCGTGAAGAGTGTGCCGACGACGACTAGAAATTATTTAAAAATCACCCGTAAGAGATGGAGCCGTGGTTTATTAAGCAAAAGTGCGTCAAATACGCTCCCATAACGGAACATACCATTTAAAAGATACGTCGTCGGTGAAAATATTTTCAATTCGGACTTAGTCTCTGTACGGAGAGGCTACCGAGAAGCGCTACCGACGAGGACTTTCTGATTAATTGAAAAATCAACCGTAAGAGATAGAGCCGTGGCTTATTAAGCAATAGTGCTTCAAATGCGCTCCTATAACAAAATCTAACATATAAAAGGTACCTCGTCGGTGAAAATAATTACAGTTCGGACTTAGATTTTTTCCTACCGAGTGGCTACCGTGAAGAGTCGCCGACGACGACTTTAGAAATTATTTAAAAATCAACCGTAAGAGATAGAGCCGTGGTTTATTAAGCAAAAATGCGTCAAATACGCTCCCATAACTGATCATAACATTTAAAAGATACGTCGTCGGTGAAAATATTTTCAATTCGGACTTAGTCTCTGTACGGAGAGGCTACCGTGAAGAGTCGCCGACGACGACTTTAGAAATTATTTAAAAATCAACCGTAAGAGATAGAGCCGTGGTTTATTAAGCAATAGTGCTTCAAATGCGCTCCTATAACAAAATCTAATATATAAAAGGTACCTCGTCGGTGAAAATAATTACAGTTCGGACTTAGATTTTTTCCTACCGAGTGGCTACCGTGAAGAGTCGCCGACGACGACTAGAAATTATTTAAAAATCAACCGTAAGAGATGGAGCCGTGGTTTATTAAGCAAAAGTGCGTCAAATACGCTCCCATAACGGAACATACCATTTAAAAGATACGTCGTCGGTGAAAATATTTTCAATTCGGACTTAGTCTCTGTACGGAGTGGCTACCGTGAAGAGTCGCCGACGACGACTTTAGAAATTATTTAAAAATCAACCGTAAGAGATGGAGCCGTGGTTTATTAAGCAAAAGTGCGTCAAATACGCTCCCATAGCGGAACATAACATTTAAAAGATACGTCGTCGGTGAAAATATTTTCAATTCGGACTTAGTCTCTGTACCGAGTGGCTCCCGTGAAGAGTGTGCCGACGACGACTAGAAATTATTTAAAAATCACCCGTAAGAGATGGAGCCGTGGTTTATTAAGCAAAAGTGCGTCAAATACGCTCCCATAACGGAACATACCATTTAAAAGATACGTCGTCGGTGAAAATATTTTCAATTCGGACTTAGTCTCTGTACGGAGAGGCTACCGAGAAGCGCTACCGACGAGGACTTTCTGATTAATTGAAAAATCAACCGTAAGAGATAGAGCCGTGGTTTATTAAGCAAAAGTGCTTCAAATGCGCTCCTATAACTCAATCTAACATATAAAAGGTACCTCGTCGGTGAAAATAATTACAGTTCGGGCTTAGATTTTTTCCTACCGAGTGGCTACCGTGAAGAGTCGCCGACGACGACTTTAGAAATTATTTAAAAATCAACCGTAAGAGATGGAGCCGTGGTTTATTAAGCAAAAGTGCGTCAAATACGCTCCCATAACCGAACATAACATTTAAAAGATACGTCGTCGGTGAAAATATTTTTTGAATTCGCACTTAGTCTCTGTACGGAGAGGCTACCGAGAAGCGCTACCGACGAAGACTTTCTGATTAATTTAAAAATCAACTGTAAGAGATAGAGCCGTGGTTTATTAAGCAAAAGTGTTTCAAATACGCTCCTATAACTCAATCTAACATATAAAAGTTACCTCGTCGGTGAAAATAATTACAGTTCGGACTTAGATTTTTTCCTACCGAGTGGCTACCGTGAAGAGTCGCCGACGACGACTTTAGAAATTATTTAAAAATCAACCGTAAAAGATGGAGCCGCGGTTTATTAAGCAAAAGTGCGTCAAATACGCTCCCATAACTGAACATAACATTTAAAAGATACGTCGTCGGTGAAAATATTTTCAATTCGGACTTAGTCTCTGTACGGAGAGGCTACCGAGAAGCGCTACCGACGAGGATTTTCTGATTAATTTAAAAATCAACCGTAAGAGATAGAGCCGTGGTTTATTAAGCAAAAGTGCTTCAAATGCGCTCCTATAACTCAATCTAACATATAAAAGGTACCTCGTCGGTGAAAATAATTACAGTTCGGACTTAGATTTTTTCCTACCGATTGGCTACCGTGAAGAGTCGCCGACGACGACTTTAGAAATTATTTAAAAATCCACCGTAAGAGATGGAGCCGTGGTTTATTAAGCAAAAGTGCGTCAAATACGCTCCCATAACCGAACATAACATTTAAAAGATACGTCGTCGGTGAAAATATTTTTTGAATTCGCACTTAGTCTCTGTACGGAGAGGCTACCGAGAAGCGCTACCGACGAAGACTTTCTGATTAATTTAAAAATCAACTGTAAGAGATAGAGCCGTGGTTTATTAAGCAAAAGTGTTTCAAATACGCTCCTATAACTCAATCTAACATATAAAAGTTACCTCGTCGGTGAAAATAATTACAGTTCGGACTTAGATTTTTTCCTACCGAGTGGCTACCGTGAAGAGTCGCCGACGACGACTTTAGAAATTATTTAAAAATCAACCGTAAAAGATGGAGCCGCGGTTTATTAAGCAAAAGTGCGTCAAATACGCTCCCATAACTGAACATAACATTTAAAAGATACGTCGTCGATGAAAATATTTTCAATTCGGACTTAGTCTCTGTACGGAGAGGCTACCGAGAAGCGCTACCGACGAGGATTTTCTGATTAATTTAAAAATCAACCGTAAGAGATAGAGCCGTGGTTTATTAAGCAAAAGTGCTTCAAATGCGCTCCTATAACTCAATCTAACATATAAAAGGTACCTCGTCGGTGAAAATAATTACAGTTCGGACTTAGATTTTTTCCTACCGATTGGCTACCGTGAAGAGTCGCCGACGACGACTTTAGAAATTATTTAAAAATCCACCGTAAGAGATGGAGCCGTGGTTAATTAAGCAAAAGTGCGTCAAATACGCTCCCATAACCGAACATAACATTTAAAAGATACGTCGTCGGTGAAAATATTTTCAATTCCGACTTAGTCTCTGTACGGAGAGGCTACCGAGAAGCGCTACCGGCGAAGACATTCTGATTAATTTAAAAATCAACCGAAAGAGAGAGAGCCGTGGTTTATTAAGCAAAAGTGCTTCAAATACGCTCCTATAACTCAATGTAACATATAAAAGGTACCTCGTCGGTGAAGATAATTACAGTTCAGACTTAGATTTTTTCCTACCTAGTGGCTACCGTGAAGAGTCGCCGACGACGAATTTAGAAATTATTTAAAAATCAACCGTAAGAGATGGAGCCGTGGTTTATTAAGCAAAAGTGCGTCAAATACGCTCCCCTAACCGAACATAACATTTAAAAGATACGTCGTCAGTGAAAATATTTTCAATTCGGACTTAGTCTCTGTACGGAGAGCCTACCGAGAAGCGCTACCGGCGAAGACTTTCTGATTAATTTAAAAATCAACCGAAAGAGAGAGAGCCGTGGTTTATTAAGCAAAAGTGCTTCAAATGCGCTCCTATAACTCAATCTGACATATAAAAGGTACCTCGTCGGTGAAAATAATTACAGTTCGGACTTAGATTTTTTCCTACCGATTGGCTACCGTGAAGAGTCGCCGACGACGACTTTAGAAATTATTTAAAAATCCACCGTAAGAGATGGAGCCGTGGTTTATTAAGCAAAAGTGCGTCAAATACGCTCCCATAACCGAACATAACATTTAAAAGATACGTCGTCGGTGAAAATATTTTTTGAATTCGCACTTAGTCTCTGTACGGAGAGGCTACCGAGAAGCGCTACCGACGAAGACTTTCTGATTAATTTAAAAATCAACTGTAAGAGATAGAGCCGTGGTTTATTAAGCAAAAGTGTTTCAAATACGCTCCTATAACTCAATCTAACATATAAAAGTTACCTCGTCGGTGAAAATAATTACAGTTCGGACTTAGATTTTTTCCTACCGAGTGGCTACCGTGAAGAGTCGCCGACGACGACTTTAGAAATTATTTAAAAATCAACCGTAAAAGATGGAGCCGCGGTTTATTAAGCAAAAGTGCGTCAAATACGCTCCCATAACTGAACATAACATTTAAAAGATACGTCGTCGATGAAAATATTTTCAATTCGGACTTAGTCTCTGTACGGAGAGGCTACCGAGAAGCGCTACCGACGAGGATTTTCTGATTAATTTAAAAATCAACCGTAAGAGATAGAGCCGTGGTTTATTAAGCAAAAGTGCTTCAAATGCGCTCCTATAACTCAATCTAACATATAAAAGGTACCTCGTCGGTGAAAATAATTACAGTTCGGACTTAGATTTTTTCCTACCGATTGGCTACCGTGAAGAGTCGCCGACGACGACTTTAGAAATTATTTAAAAATCCACCGTAAGAGATGGAGCCGTGGTTAATTAAGCAAAAGTGCGTCAAATACGCTCCCATAACCGAACATAACATTTAAAAGATACGTCGTCGGTGAAAATATTTTCAATTCCGACTTAGTCTCTGTACGGAGAGGCTACCGAGAAGCGCTACCGGCGAAGACATTCTGATTAATTTAAAAATCAACCGAAAGAGAGAGAGCCGTGGTTTATTAAGCAAAAGTGCTTCAAATACGCTCCTATAACTCAATGTAACATATAAAAGGTACCTCGTCGGTGAAGATAATTACAGTTCAGACTTAGATTTTTTCCTACCTAGTGGCTACCGTGAAGAGTCGCCGACGACGAATTTAGAAATTATTTAAAAATCAACCGTAAGAGATGGAGCCGTGGTTTATTAAGCAAAAGTGCGTCAAATACGCTCCCCTAACCGAACATAACATTTAAAAGATACGTCGTCAGTGAAAATATTTTCAATTCGGACTTAGTCTCTGTACGGAGAGCCTACCGAGAAGCGCTACCGGCGAAGACTTTCTGATTAATTTAAAAATCAACCGAAAGAGAGAGAGCCGTGGTTTATTAAGCAAAAGTGCTTCAAATACGCTCCTATAACTCAATGTAACATATAAAAGGTACCTCGTCGGTGAAGATAATTACAGTTCAGACTTAGATTTTTTCCTACCTAGTGGCTACCGTGAAGAGTCGCCGACGACGACTTTAGAAATTATTTAAAAATCAACCGTAAGAGATGGAGCCGTGGTTTATTAAGCAAAAGTGCGTCAAATACGCTCCCCTAACCGAACATAACATTTAAAAGATACGTCGTCAGTGAAAATAATTTCAATTCGGACTTATTCTCTGGACGGAGAGGCTACCGAGAAGCGCTACCGACGAAGACTTTCTGATTAATTTAAAAATCAACCGAAAGAGATAGAGCCGTGGTTTATTAAGCAAAAGTGCTTCAAATACGCTCCTATAACTCAATCTAACATATAAAATGTACCTCGTCGGTGAAAATAATTACAGTTCGGACTTAGATTTTTTCCTACCGAGTGGCTACCGTGAAGAGTCGCCGACGACGACTAGAAATTATTTAAAAATCAACCGTAAGAGATGGAGCCGTGGTTTATTAAGCAAAAGTGCGTCAAATACGCTCCCATAACGGAACATACCATTTAAAAGATACGTCGTCGGTGAAAATATTTTCAATTCGGACTTAGTCTCTGTACGTCGAGGCTACCGAGAAGCGCTACCGACGAAGACTTTCTGATTAATTTAAAAATCAACCGTAAGAGATAGAGCCGTGGTTTATTAAGCAAAAGTGCTTCAAATACGCTCTTATAACTCAATCTAACATATAAAAGGTACCTCGTCGGTGAAAATAATTACAGTTCGGACGTAGATTTTTTCCTACCGAGTGGCTACCGTGAAGAGTCGCCGACGACGACTTTAGAAATTATTTAAAAATCAACCGTAAGAGATAGAGCCGTGGTTTATTAAGCAAAAGTGCGTCAAATACGCTCCCATAACTGATCATAACATTTAAAAGATACGTCGTCGGTGAAAATATTTTCAATTCGGACTTAGTCTCTGTACGGAGAGGCTACCGTGAAGAGTCGCCTACGACGACTTTAGAAATTATTTAAAAATCAACCGTAAGAGATAGAGCCGTGGTTTATTAAGCAAAAGTGCGTCAAATACGCTCCCATAACTGATCATAACATTTAAAAGATACGTCGTCGGTGAAAATATTTTCAATTCGGACTTAGTCTCTGTACGGAGAGGCTACCGAGAAGCGCTACCGACGAAGACTTTCTGATTAATTTAAAAATCAACCGTAAGAGATAGAGCCGTGGTTTATTAAGCAAAAGTGCTTCAAATACGCTCCTATAACTGAATCTAACATATAAAAGGTACCTCGTCGGTGAAAATAATTACAGTTCGGACTTAGATTTTTTCCTACCGAGTGGCTACCGTGAAGAGTCGCCGACGACGACTAGAAATTATTAAAAAATCACCCGTAAAAGATGGAGCCGTGGTTTATTAAGCAAAAGTGCGTCAAATACGCTCCCATAACGGAACATAACATTTAAAAGATACGTCGTCGGTGAAAATATTTTCAATTCGGACTTAGTCTCTGTACGGAGAGGCTACCGAGAAGCGCTACCGGCGAAGACTTTCTGATTAATTTAAAAATCAACCGTAAGAGATAGAGCCGTGGTTTATTAAGCAAAAGTGCTTCAAATACGCTCCTATAACTGAATCTAACATATAAAAGGTTCCTCGTCGGTGAAAATAATTACAGTTCGGACTTACATTTTTTCCTACCGAGTGGCTACCGTGAAGAGTCGCCGACGACGACTTTAGAAATTATTTAAAAATCAACCGTAAGAGATGGAGCCGTGGTTTATTAAGCAAAAGTGCGTCAAATACGCTCCCCTAACCGAACATAACATTTAAAAGATACGTCGTCGGTGAAAATATTTTCAATTCGGACTTAGTCTCTGTACGGAGAGGCTACCGAGAAGCGCTACCGACGAAGATTTTCTGATTAATTTAAAAATCAACCGTAAGAGATAGAGCCGTGGTTTATTAAGCAAAAGTGCTTCAAATACGCTCCTATAACTCAATCTAACATATAAAAGGTTCCTCGTCGGTGAAAATAATTACAGTTCGGACTTACATTTTTTCCTACCGAGTGGCTACCGTGAAGAGTCGCCGACGACGACTTTAGAAATTATTTAAAAATCAACCGTAAAAGATGGAGCCGCGGTTTATTAAGCAAAAGTGCGTCAAATACGCTCCCATAACTGAACATAACATTTAAAAGATACGTCGTCGATGAAAATATTTTCAATTCGGACTTAGTCTCTGTACGGAGAGGCTACCGAGAAGCGCTACCGACGAGGATTTTCTGATTAATTTAAAAATCAACCGTAAGAGATAGAGCCGTGGTTTATTAAGCAAAAGTGCTTCAAATGCGCTCCTATAACTCAATCTAACATATAAAAGGTACCTCGTCGGTGAAAATAATTACAGTTCGGACTTAGATTTTTTCCTACCGATTGGCTACCGTGAAGAGTCGCCGACGACGACTTTAGAAATTATTTAAAAATCCACCGTAAGAGATGGAGCCGTGGTTAATTAAGCAAAAGTGCGTCAAATACGCTCCCATAACCGAACATAACATTTAAAAGATACGTCGTCGGTGAAAATATTTTCAATTCCGACTTAGTCTCTGTACGGAGAGGCTACCGAGAAGCGCTACCGGCGAAGACATTCTGATTAATTTAAAAATCAACCGAAAGAGAGAGAGCCGTGGTTTATTAAGCAAAAGTGCTTCAAATACGCTCCTATAACTCAATGTAACATATAAAAGGTACCTCGTCGGTGAAGATAATTACAGTTCAGACTTAGATTTTTTCCTACCTAGTGGCTACCGTGAAGAGTCGCCGACGACGAATTTAGAAATTATTTAAAAATCAACCGTAAGAGATGGAGCCGTGGTTTATTAAGCAAAAGTGCGTCAAATACGCTCCCCTAACCGAACATAACATTTAAAAGATACGTCGTCAGTGAAAATATTTTCAATTCGGACTTAGTCTCTGTACGGAGAGCCTACCGAGAAGCGCTACCGGCGAAGACTTTCTGATTAATTTAAAAATCAACCGAAAGAGAGAGAGCCGTGGTTTATTAAGCAAAAGTGCTTCAAATACGCTCCTATAACTCAATGTAACATATAAAAGGTACCTCGTCGGTGAAGATAATTACAGTTCAGACTTAGATTTTTTCCTACCTAGTGGCTACCGTGAAGAGTCGCCGACGACGACTTTAGAAATTATTTAAAAATCAACCGTAAGAGATGGAGCCGTGGTTTATTAAGCAAAAGTGCGTCAAATACGCTCCCCTAACCGAACATAACATTTAAAAGATACGTCGTCAGTGAAAATAATTTCAATTCGGACTTATTCTCTGGACGGAGAGGCTACCGAGAAGCGCTACCGACGAAGACTTTCTGATTAATTTAAAAATCAACCGAAAGAGATAGAGCCGTGGTTTATTAAGCAAAAGTGCTTCAAATGCGCTCCTATAACTCAATCTAACATATAAAATGTACCTCGTCGGTGAAAATAATTACAGTTCGGACTTAGATTTTTTCCTACCGAGTGGCTACCGTGAAGAGTCGCCGACGACGACTAGAAATTATTTAAAAATCAACCGTAAGAGATGGAGCCGTGGTTTATTAAGCAAAAGTGCGTCAAATACGCTCCCATAACGGAACATACCATTTAAAAGATACGTCGTCGGTGAAAATATTTTCAATTCGGACTTAGTCTCTGTACGTCGAGGCTACCGAGAAGCGCTACCGACGAAGACTTCCTGATTAATTTAAAAATCAACCGTAAGAGATAGAGCCGTGGTTTATTAAGCAAAAGTGCTTCAAATACGCTCTTATAACTCAATCTAACATATAAAAGGTACCTCGTCGGTGAAAATAATTACAGTTCGGACGTAGATTTTTTCCTACCGAGTGGCTACCGTGAAGAGTCGCCGACGACGACTTTAGAAATTATTTAAAAATCAACCGTAAGAGATAGAGCCGTGGTTTATTAAGCAAAAGTGCGTCAAATACGCTCCCATAACTGATCATAACATTTAAAAGATACGTCGTCGGTGAAAATATTTTCAATTCGGACTTAGTCTCTGTACGGAGAGGCTACCGTGAAGAGTCGCCTACGACGACTTTAGAAATTATTTAAAAATCAACCGTAAGAGATAGAGCCGTGGTTTATTAAGCAAAAGTGCGTCAAATACGCTCCCATAACTGATCATAACATTTAAAAGATACGTCGTCGGTGAAAATATTTTCAATTCGGACTTAGTCTCTGTACGGAGAGGCTACCGAGAAGCGCTACCGACGAAGACTTTCTGATTAATTTAAAAATCAACCGTAAGAGATAGAGCCGTGGTTTATTAAGCAAAAGTGCTTCAAATACGCTCCTATAACTGAATCTAACATATAAAAGGTACCTCGTCGGTGAAAATAATTACAGTTCGGACTTAGATTTTTTCCTACCGAGTGGCTACCGTGAAGAGTCGCCGACGACGACTAGAAATTATTAAAAAATCACCCGTAAGAGATGGAGCCGTGGTTTATTAAGCAAAAGTGCGTCAAATACGCTCCCATAACGGAACATAACATTTAAAAGATACGTCGTCGGTGAAAATATTTTCAATTCGGACTTAGTCTCTGTACGGAGAGGCTACCGAGAAGCGCTACCGACGAAGACTTTCTGATTAATTTAAAAATCAACCGTAAGAGATAGAGCCGTGGTTTATTAAGCAAAAGTGCTTCAAATACGCTCCTATAACTGAATCTAACATATAAAAGGTTCCTCGTCGGTGAAAATAATTACAGTTCGGACTTACATTTTTTCCTACCGAGTGGCTACCGTGAAGAGTCGCCGACGACGACTTTAGAAATTATTTAAAAATCAACCGTAAGAGATGGAGCCGTGGTTTATTAAGCAAAAGTGCGTCAAATACGCTCCCCTAACCGAACATAACATTTAAAAGATACGTCGTCGGTGAAAATATTTTCAATTCGGACTTAGTCTCTGTACGGAGAGGCTACCGAGAAGCGCTACCGACGAAGATTTTCTGATTAATTTAAAAATCAACCGTAAGAGATAGAGCCGTGGTTTATTAAGCAAAAGTGCTTCAAATACGCTCCTATAACTCAATCTAACATATAAAAGGTTCCTCGTCGGTGAAAATAATTACAGTTCGGACTTACATTTTTTCCTACCGAGTGGCTACCGTGAAGAGTCGCCGACGACGACTTTAGAAATTATTTAAAAATCAACCGTAAGAGATAGAGCCGTGGTTTATTAAGCAAAAGTGCGTCAAATACGCTCCCATAACGGAACATAACATTTAAAAGATACGTCGTCGGTGAAAATATTTTCAATTCGGACTTAGTCTCTGTACGGAGAGGCTACCGTGAAGAGTCGCCTACGACGACTTTAGAAATTATTTAAAAATCAACCGTAAGAGATAGAGCCGTGGTTTATTAAGCAAAAGTGCGTCAAATACGCTCCCATAACTGATCATAACATTTAAAAGATACGTCGTCGGTGAAAATATTTTCAATTCGGACTTAGTCTCTGTACGGAGAGGCTACCGAGAAGCGCTACCGACGAAGACTTTCTGATTAATTTAAAAATCAACCGTAAGAGATAGAGCCGTGGTTTATTAAGCAAAAGTGCTTCAAATACGCTCCTATAACTGAATCTAACATATAAAAGGTTCCTCGTCGGTGAAAATAATTACAGTTCGGACTTACATTTTTTCCTACCGAGTGGCTACCGTGAAGAGTCGCCGACGACGACTTTAGAAATTATTTAAAAATCAACCGTAAGAGATGGAGCCGTGGTTTATTAAGCAAAAGTGCGTCAAATACGCTCCCCTAACCGAACATAACATTTAAAAGATACGTCGTCGGTGAAAATATTTTCAATTCGGACTTAGTCTCTGTACGGAGAGGCTACCGAGAAGCGCTACCGACGAAGATTTTCTGATTAATTTAAAAATCAACCGTAAGAGATAGAGCCGTGGTTTATTAAGCAAAAGTGCTTCAAATACGCTCCTATAACTCAATCTAACATATAAAATGTACCTCGTCGGTGAAAATAATTACAGTTCGGACTTAGATTTTTTCCTACCGAGTGGCTACCGTGAAGAGTCGCCGACGACGACTAGAAATTATTTAAAAATCAACCGTAAGAGATGGAGCCGTGGTTTATTAAGCAAAAGTGCGTCAAATACGCTCCCATAACGGAACATACCATTTAAAAGATACGTCGTCGGTGAAAATATTTTCAATTCGGACTTAGTCTCTGTACGTCGAGGCTACCGAGAAGCGCTACCGACGAAGACTTTCTGATTAATTTAAAAATCAACCGTAAGAGATAGAGCCGTGGTTTATTAAGCAAAAGTGCTTCAAATACGCTCTTATAACTCAATCTAACATATAAAAGGTACCTCGTCGGTGAAAATAATTACAGTTCGGACGTAGATTTTTTCCTACCGAGTGGCTACCGTGAAGAGTCGCCGACGACGACTTTAGAAATTATTTAAAAATCAACCGTAAGAGATAGAGCCGTGGTTTATTAAGCAAAAGTGCGTCAAATACGCTCCCATAACTGATCATAACATTTAAAAGATACGTCGTCGGTGAAAATATTTTCAATTCGAACTTAGTCTCTGTACGGAGAGGCTACCGTGAAGAGTCGCCTACGACGACTTTAGAAATTATTTAAAAATCAACCGTAAGAGATAGAGCCGTGGTTTATTAAGCAAAAGTGCGTCAAATACGCTCCCATAACTGATCATAACATTTAAAAGATACGTCGTCGGTGAAAATATTTTCAATTCGGACTTAGTCTCTGTACGGAGAGGCTACCGAGAAGCGCTACCGACGAAGACTTTCTGATTAATTTAAAAATCAACCGTAAGAGATAGAGCCGTGGTTTATTAAGCAAAAGTGCTTCAAATACGCTCCTATAACTCAATCTAACATATAAAAGGTACCTCGTCGGTGAAAATAATTACAGTTCGGACTTAGATTTTTTCCTACCGAGTGGCTACCGTAAAGAGTCGCCGACGACGACTAGAAATTATTTAAAAATTACCCGTAAGAGATGGAGCCGTGGTTTATTAAGCAAAAGTGCGTCAAATACGCTCCCATAACGGAACATACCATTTAAAAGATACGTCGTCGGTGAAAATATTTTCAATTCGGACTTAGTCTCTGTACGGAGAGGCTACCGAGAAGCGCTACCGACGAGGACTTTCTGATTAATTGAAAAATCAACCGAAAGAGATAGAGCCGTGGTTTATTAAGCAAAAGTGCTTCAAATGCGCTCCTATAACTCAATCTAACATATAAAAGGTACCTCGTCGGTGAAAATAATTACAGTTCGAACTTGGATTTTTTCCTACCGAGTGGCTACCGTGAAGAGTCGCCGACGACGACTTTAGAAATTATTTAAAAATCAACCGTAAGAGATGGAGCCGTGGTTTATTAAGCAAAAGTGCGTCAAATACGCTCCCCTAACCGAACATAACATTTAAAAGATACGTCGTCGGTGAAAATATTTTCAATTCGGACTTAGTCTCTGTACGGAGAGGCTACCGAGAAGCGCTACCGACGAAGATTTTCTGATTAATTTAAAAATCAACCGTAAGAGATAGAGCCGTGGTTTATTAAGCAAAAGTGCTTCAAATACGCTCCTATAACTCAATCTAACATATAAAAGGTACCTCGTCGGTGAAAATAATTACAGTTCGGACTTAGATTTTTTCCTACCGAGTGGCTACCGTAAAGAGTCGCCGACGACGACTAGAAATTATTTAAAAATTACCCGTAAGAGATGGAGCCGTGGTTTATTAAGCAAAAGTGCGTCAAATACGCTCCCATAACGGAACATACCATTTAAAAGATACGTCGTCGGTGAAAATATTTTCAATTCGGACTTAGTCTCTGTACGGAGAGGCTACCGAGAAGCGCTACCGACGAGGACTTTCTGATTAATTGAAAAATCAACCGAAAGAGATAGAGCCGTGGTTTATTAAGCAAAAGTGCTTCAAATGCGCTCCTATAACTCAATCTAACATATAAAAGGTACCTCGTCGGTGAAAATAATTACAGTTCGAACTTGGATTTTTTCCTACCGAGTGGCTACCGTGAAGAGTCGCCGACGACGACTTTAGAAATTATTTAAAAATCAACCGTAAGAGATGGAGCCGTGGTTTATTAAGCAAAAGTGCGTCAAATACGCTCCCCTAACCGAACATAACATTTAAAAGATACGTCGTCGGTGAAAATATTTTCAATTCGGACTTAGTCTCTGTACGGAGAGGCTACCGAGAAGCGCTACCGACGAAGATTTTCTGATTAATTTAAAAATCAACCGTAAGAGATAGAGCCGTGGTTTATTAAGCAAAAGTGCTTCAAATACGCTCCTATAACTCAATCTAACATATAAAAGGTACCTCGTCGGTGAAAATAATTACAGTTCGGACTTAGATTTTTTCCTACCGAGTGGCTACCGTAAAGAGTCGCCGACGACGACTAGAAATTATTTAAAAATTACCCGTAAGAGATGGAGCCGTGGTTTATTAAGCAAAAGTGCGTCAAATACGCTCCCATAACGGAACATACCATTTAAAAGATACGTCGTCGGTGAAAATATTTTCAATTCGGACTTAGTCTCTGTACGGAGAGGCTACCGAGAAGCGCTACCGACGAGGACTTTCTGATTAATTGAAAAATCAACCGAAAGAGATAGAGCCGTGGTTTATTAAGCAAAAGTGCTTCAAATGCGCTCCTATAACTCAATCTAACATATAAAAGGTACCTCGTCGGTGAAAATAATTACAGTTCGGACTTGGATTTTTTCCTACCGAGTGGCTACCGTGAAGAGTCGCCGACGACGACTTTAGAAATTATTTAAAAATCAACCGTAAGAGATGGAGCCGTGGTTTATTAAGCAAAAGTGCTTCAAATACGCTCCTATAACTCAATCTAACATATAAAATGTACCTCGTCGATGAAAATAATTACAGTTCGGACTTAGATTTTTTCCTACCGAGTGGCTACCGTGAAGAGTCGCCGACGACGACTTTAGAAATTATTTAAAAATCAACCGTAAGAGATGGAGCCGCGGTTTATTAAGCAAAAGTGCGTCAAATACGCTCCCATAACTGAACATAACATTTAAAAGATACGTCGTCGGTGAAAATATTTTCAATTCGGACTTAGTCTCTGTACGGAGAGGCTACCGTGAAGAGTCGCCGACGACGATTTTAGAAATTATTTAAAAATCAACCGTAAGAGGTAGAGCCGTGGTTTATTAAGCAAAAGTGCGTCAAATACGCTCCCATAACTGATCATAACATTTAAAAGATACGTCGTCGGTGAAAATATTTTCAATTCGGACTTAGTCTCTGTACGGAGAGGCTACCGTGAAGCGCTACCGACGAAGATTTTCTGATTAATTTAAAAATCAACCGTAAGAGATAGAGCCGTGGTTTATTAAGCAAAAGTGCTTCAAATACGCTCCTATAACTCAATCTAACATATAAAAGGTACCTCGTCGGTGAAAATAATTACAGTTCGGACTTAGATTTTGTCCTACCGAGTGGCTACCGTAAAGAGTCGCCGACGACGACTAGAAATTATTTAAAAATTACCCGTAAGAGATGGAGCCGTGGTTTATTAAGCAAAAGTGCTTCAAATACGCTCCCATAACGGAACATACCATTTAAAAGATACGTCGTCGGTGAAAATATTTTCAATTCGGACTTAGTCTCTGTACGGAGAGGCTACCGAGAAGCGCTACCGACGAGGACTTTCTGATTAATTGAAAAATCAACCGAAAGAGATAGCGCCGTGGTTTATTAAGCAAAAGTGCTTCAAATACGCTCCTATAACTCAATCTAACATATAAAAGGTACCTCGTCGGTGAAAATAATTACAGTTCGGACTTAGATTTTTTCCTACCGAGTGGCTACCGTAAAGAGTCGCCGACGACGACTAGAAATTATTTAAAAATTACCCGTAAGAGATGGAGCCGTGGTTTATTAAGCAAAAGTGCGTCAAATACGCTCCCATAACGGAACATACCATTTAAAAGATACGTCGTCGGTGAAAATATTTTCAATTCGGACTTAGTCTCTGTACGGAGAGGCTACCGAGAAGCGCTACCGACGAGGACTTTCTGATTAATTGAAAAATCAACCGAAAGAGATAGAGCCGTGGTTTATTAAGCAAAAGTGCTTCAAATGCGCTCCTATAACTCAATCTAACATATAAAAGGTACCTCGTCGGTGAAAATAATTACAGTTCGGACTTGGATTTTTTCCTACCGAGTGGCTACCGTGAAGAGTCGCCGACGACGACTTTAGAAATTATTTAAAAATCAACCGTAAGAGATGGAGCCGTGGTTTATTAAGCAAAAGTGCGTCAAATACGCTCCCAAAACGGAACATAACATTTAAAAGATACGTCGTCGGTGAAAATATTTTCAATTCGGACTTAGTCTCTGTACGGAGAGGCTACCGAGAAGCGCTACCGGCGAAGACTTTCTGATTAATTTAAAAATCAACCGAAAGAGAGAGAGCCGTGGTTTATTAAGCAAAAGTGCTTCAAATACGCTCCTATAACTCAATGTAACATATAAAAGGTACCTCGTCGGTGAAGATAATTACAGTTCAGACTTAGATTTTTTCCTACCTAGTGGCTACCGTGAAGAGTCGCCGACGACGACTTTAGAAATTATTTAAAAATCAACCGTAAGAGATGGAGCCGTGGTTTATTAAGCAAAAGTGCGTCAAATACGCTCCCCTAACCGAGCATAACATTTAAAAGATACGTCGTCGGTGAAAATATTTTCAATTCGGACTTAGTCTCTGTACGGAGAGGCTACCGAGAAGCGCTACCGACGAAGACTTTCTGATTAATTTAAAAATCAACCGAAAGAGATAGCGCCGTGGTTTATTAAGCAAAAGTGCTTCAAATACGCTCCTATAATTCAATCTAACATATCAAATGTACCTCGTCGATGAAAATAATTACAGTTCGGACTTAGATTTTTTCCTACCGAGTGGATTCCGTGAAGAGTCGCCGACGACGACTTTAGAAATTATTTAAAAATCAACCGTAAGAGATGGAGCCGTGGTTTATTAAGCAAAAGTGCGTCAAATACGCTCCCCTAACCGAACATAACATTTAAAAGATACGTCGTCGGTGAAAATATTTTCAATTCGGACTTAGTCTCTGTACGGAGAGGCTACCGAGAAGCGCTACCGACGAAGACTTTCTGATTAATTTAAAAATCAACCGAAAGAGATAGCGCCGTGGTTTATTAAGCAAAAGTGCTTCAAATACGCTCCTATAACTCAATCTAACATATAAAATGTACCTCGTCGATGAAAATAATTACAGTTCGGACTTAGATTTTTTCCTACCGAGTGGCTACCGTGAAGAGTCGCCGACGACGACTTTAGAAATTATTTAAAAATCAACCGTAAGAGATGGAGCCGCGGTTTATTAAGCAAAAGTGCGTCAAATGCGCTCCCCTAACCGAACATAACATTTAAAAGATACGTCGTCGGTGAAAATATTTTCAATTCGGACTTAGTCTCTGTACGGAGAGGCTACCGAGAAGCGCTACCGACGAAGACTTTCTGATTAATTTAAAAATCAACCGAAAGAGATAGCGCCGTGGTTTATTAAGCAAAAGTGCTTCAAATACGCTCCTATAACTCAATCTAACATATAAAATGTACCTCGTCGATGAAAATAATTACAGTTCGGACTTAGATTTTTTCCTACCGAGTGGCTACCGTGAAGAGTCGCCGACGACGACTTTAGAAATTATTTAAAAATCAACCGTAAGAGATGGAGCCGCGGTTTATTAAGCAAAAGTGCGTCAAATACGCTCCCATAACTGAACATAACATTTAAAAGATACGTCGTCGGTGAAAATATTTTCAATTCGGACTTAGTCTCTGTACGGAGAGGCTACCGTGAAGAGTCGCCGACGACGATTTTAGAAATTATTTAAAAATCAACCGTAAGAGATGGAGCCGTGGTTTATTAAGCAAAAGTGCGTCAAATACGCTCCCCTAACCGAGCATAACATTTAAAAGATACGTCGTCGGTGAAAATATTTTCAATTCGGACTTAGTCTCTGTACGGAGAGGCTACCGAGAAGCGCTACCGACGAAGACTTTCTGATTAATTTAAAAATCAACCGAAAGAGATAGCGCCGTGGTTTATTAAGCAAAAGTGCTTCAAATACGCTCCTATAACTCAATCTAACATATAAAATGTACCTCGTCGATGAAAATAATTACAGTTCGGACTTAGATTTTTTCCTACCGAGTGGATACCGTGAAGAGTCGCCGACGACGACTTTAGAAATTATTTAAAAATCAACCGTAAGAGATGGAGCCGTGGTTTATTAAGCAAAAGTGCGTCAAATACGCTCCCCTAACCGAACATAACATTTAAAAGATACGTCGTCGGTGAAAATATTTTCAATTCGGACTTAGTCTCTGTACGGAGAGGCTACCGAGAAGCGCTACCGACGAAGACTTTCTGATTAATTTAAAAATCAACCGAAAGAGATAGCGCCGTGGTTTATTAAGCAAAAGTGCTTCAAATACGCTCCTATAACTCAATGTAACATATAAAAGGTACCTCGTCGGTGAAGATAATTACAGTTCAGACTTAGATTTTTTCCTACCTAGTGGCTACCGTGAAGAGTCGCCGACGACGACTTTAGAAATTATTTAAAAATCAACCGTAAGCGATAGAGCCGTGGTTTATTAAGCAAAAGTGCGTCAAATACGCTCCCATAACTGATCATAACATTTAAAAGATACGTCGTCGGTGAAAATATTTTCAATTCGGACTTAGTCTCTGTACGGAGAGGCTACCGAGAAGCGCTACCGACGAAGACTTTCTGATTAATTTAAAAATCAACCGTAAGAGATAGAGCCGTGGTTTATTAAGCAAAAGTGCTTCAAATACGCTCCTATAACTGAATCTAACATATAAAAGGTACCTCGTCGGTGAAAATAATTACAGTTCGGACTTAGATTTTTTCCTACCGAGTGGCTACCGTGAAGAGTCGCCGACGACGACTAGAAATTATTAAAAAATCACCCGTAAAAGATGGAGCCGTGGTTTATTAAGCAAAAGTGCGTCAAATACGCTCCCCTAACCGAACATAACATTTAAAAGATACGTCGTCGGTGAAAATATTTTCAATTCGGACTTAGTCTCTGTACGGAGAGGCTACCGAGAAGCGCTACCGACGAAGACTTTCTGATTAATTTAAAAATCAACCGAAAGAGATAGCGCCGTGGTTTATTAAGCAAAAGTGCTTCAAATACGCCCCTATAACTCAATGTAACATATAAAAGGTACCTCGTCGGTGAAGATAATTACAGTTCAGACTTAGATTTTTTCCTACCTAGTGGCTACCGTGAAGAGTCGCCGACGACGACTTTAGAAATTATTTAAAAATCAACCGTAAGAGATGGAGCCGTGGTTTATTAAGCAAAAGTGCGTCAAATACGCTCCCCTAACCGAGCATAACATTTAAAAGATACGTCGTCGGTGAAAATATTTTCAATTCGGACTTAGTCTCTGTACGGAGAGGCTACCGAGAAGCGCTACCGGCGAAGACTTTCTGATTAATTTAAAAATCAACCGAAAGAGAGAGAGCCGTGGTTTATTAAGCAAAAGTGCTTCAAATACGCTCCTATAACTCAATGTAACATATAAAAGGTACCTCGTCGGTGAAGATAATTACAGTTCAGACTTAGATTTTTTCCTACCTAGTGGCTACCGTGAAGAGTCGCCGACGACGACTTTAGAAATTATTTAAAAATCAACCGTAAGAGATGGAGCCGTGGTTTATTAAGCAAAAGTGCGTCAAATACGCTCCCCTAACCGAGCATAACATTTAAAAGATACGGCGTCGGTGAAAATATTTTCAATTCGGACTTAGTCTCTGTACGGAGAGGCTACCGAGAAGCGCTACCGACGAAGACTTTCTGATTAATTTAAAAATCAACCGAAAGAGATAGCGCCGTGGTTTATTAAGCAAAAGTGCTTCAAATACGCTCCTATAACTCAATCTAACATATAAAATGTACCTCGTCGATGAAAATAATTACAGTTCGGACTTAGATTTTTTCCTACCGAGTGGATTCCGTGAAAAGTCGCCGACGACGACTTTAGAAATTATTTAAAAATCAACCGTAAGAGATGGAGCCGTGGTTTATTAAGCAAAAGTGCGTCAAATACGCTCCCCTAACCGAACATAACATTTAAAAGATACGTCGTCGGTGAAAATATTTTCAATTCGGACTTAGTCTCTGTACGGAGAGGCTACCGAGAAGCGCTACCGACGAAGACTTTCTGATTAATTTAAAAATCAACCGAAAGAGATAGCGCCGTGGTTTATTAAGCAAAAGTGCTTCAAATACGCCCCTATAACTCAATGTAACATATAAAAGGTACCTCGTCGGTGAAGATAATTACAGTTCAGACTTAGATTTTTTCCTACCTAGTGGCTACCGTGAAGAGTCGCCGACGACGACTTTAGAAATTATTTAAAAATCAACCGTAAGAGATGGAGCCGTGGTTTATTAAGCAAAAGTGCGTCAAATACGCTCCCCTAACCGAGCATAACATTTAAAAGATACGTCGTCGGTGAAAATATTTTCAATTCGGACTTAGTCTCTGTACGGAGAGGCTACCGAGAAGCGCTACCGACGAAGACTTTCTGATTAATTTAAAAATCAACCGAAAGAGATAGCGCCGTGGTTTATTAAGCAAAAGTGCTTCAAATGCGCTCCTATAACTCAATGTAACATATAAAAGGTACCTCGTCGGTGAAGATAATTACAGTTCAGACTTAGATTTTTTCCTACCTAGTGGCTACCGTGAAGAGTCGCCGACGACGACTTTAGAAATTATTTAAAAATCAACCGTAAGAGATGGAGCCGTGGTTTATTAAGCAAAAGTGCGTCAAATACGCTCCCCTAACCGAGCATAACATTTAAAAGATACGTCGTCGGTGAAAATATTTTCAATTCGGACTTAGTCTCTGTACGGAGAGGCTACCGAGAAGCGCTACCGGCGAAGACTTTCTGATTAATTTAAAAATCAACCGAAAGAGAGAGAGCCGTGGTTTATTAAGCAAAAGTGCTTCAAATACGCTCCTATAACTCAATGTAACATATAAAAGGTACCTCGTCGGTGAAGATAATTACAGTTCAGACTTAGATTTTTTCCTACCTAGTGGCTACCGTGAAGAGTCGCCGACGACGACTTTAGAAATTATTTAAAAATCAACCGTAAGAGATGGAGCCGTGGTTTATTAAGCAAAAGTGCGTCAAATACGCTCCCCTAACCGAGCATAACATTTAAAAGATACGTCGTCGGTGAAAATATTTTCAATTCGGACTTAGTCTCTGTACGGAGAGGCTACCGAGAAGCGCTACCGACGAAGACTTTCTGATTAATTTAAAAATCAACCGAAAGAGATAGCGCCGTGGTTTATTAAGCAAAAGTGCTTCAAATACGCTCCTATAACTCAATCTAACATATAAAATGTACCTCGTCGATGAAAATAATTACAGTTCGGACTTAGATTTTTTCCTACCGAGTGGCTACCGTGAAGAGTCGCCGACGACGACTTTAGAAATTATTTAAAAATCAACCGTAAGAGATGGAGCCGCGGTTTATTAAGCAAAAGTGCGTCAAATACGCTCCCATAACTGAACATAACATTTAAAAGATACGTCGTCGGTGAAAATATTTTCAATTCGGACTTAGTCTCTGTACGGAGAGGCTACCGTGAAGAGTCGCCGACGACGACTTTAGAAATTATTTAAAAATCAACCGTAAGAGATGGAGCCGTGGTTTATTAAGCAAAAGTGCGTCAAATACGCTCCCCTAACCGAGCATAACATTTAAAAGATACGTCGTCGGTGAAAATATTTTCAATTCGGACTTAGTCTCTGTACGGAGAGGCTACCGAGAAGCGCTACCGGCGAAGACTTTCTGATTAATTTAAAAATCAACCGAAAGAGAGAGAGCCGTGGTTTATTAAGCAAAAGTGCTTCAAATACGCTCCTATAACTCAATGTAACATATAAAAGGTACCTCGTCGGTGAAGATAATTACAGTTCAGACTTAGATTTTTTCCTACCTAGTGGCTACCGTGAAGAGTCGCCGACGACGACTTTAGAAATTATTTAAAAATCAACCGTAAGAGATGGAGCCGTGGTTTATTAAGCAAAAGTGCGTCAAATACGCTCCCCTAACCGAGCATAACATTTAAAAGATACGTCGTCGGTGAAAATATTTTCAATTCGGACTTAGTCTCTGTACGGAGAGGCTACCGAGAAGCGCTACCGACGAAGACTTTCTGATTAATTTAAAAATCAACCGAAAGAGATAGCGCCGTGGTTTATTAAGCAAAAGTGCTTCAAATACGCTCCTATAACTCAATCTAACATATAAAATGTACCTCGTCGATGAAAATAATTACAGTTCGGACTTAGATTTTTTCCTACCGAGTGGCTACCGTGAAGAGTCGCCGACGACGACTTTAGAAATTATTTAAAAATCAACCGTAAGAGATGGAGCCGCGGTTTATTAAGCAAAAGTGCGTCAAATACGCTCCCATAACTGAACATAACATTTAAAAGATACGTCGTCGGTGAAAATATTTTCAATTCGGACTTAGTCTCTGTACGGAGAGGCTACCGTGAAGAGTCGCCGACGACGATTTTAGAAATTATTTAAAAATCAACCGTAAGAGGTAGAGCCGTGGTTTATTAAGCAAAAGTGCGTCAAATACGCTCCCATAACTGATCATAACATTTAAAAGATACGTCGTCGGTGAAAATATTTTCAATTCGGACTTAGTCTCTGTACGGAGAGGCTACCGTGAAGAGTCGCCGACGACGACTTTAGAAATTATTTAAAAATCAACCATAAGAGATGGAGCCGTGGTTTATTAAGCAAAAGTGCGTCAATTACGCTCCCAAAACGGAACATAACATTTAAAAGATACGTCGTCGGTGAAAATATTTTCAATTCGGACTTAGTCTCTGTACGGAGAGGTTACCGAGAAGCGCTACCGGCGAAGACTTTCTGATTAATTTAAAAATCAACCGAAAGAGAGAGAGCCGTGGTTTATTAAGCAAAAGTGCTTCAAATACGCTCCTATAACTCAATGTAACATATAAAAGGTACCTCGTCGGTGAAGATAATTACAGTTCAGACTTAGATTTTTTCCTACCTAGTGGCTACCGTGAAGAGTCGCCGACGACGACTTTAGAAATTATTTAAAAATCAACCGTAAGAGATAGAGCCGTGGTTTATTAAGCAAAAGTGCGTCAAATACGCTCCCATAACTGATCATAACATTTAAAAGATACGTCGTCGGTGAAAATATTTTCAATTCGGACTTAGTCTCTGTACGGAGAGGCTACCGTGAAGAGTCGCCGACGACGACTTTAGAAATTATTTAAAAATCAACCGTAAGAGATAGAGCCGTGGTTTATTAAGTAAAAGTGCGTCAAATACGCTCCCATAACTGATCATAACATTTAAAAGATACGTCGTCGGTGAAAATATTTTCAATTCGGACTTAGTCTCTGTACGGAGAGGCTACCGAGAAGCGCTACCGACGAAGACTTTCTGATTAATTTAAAAATCAACCGTAAGAGATAGAGCCGTGGTTTATTAAGCAAAAGTGCTTCAAATACGCTCCTATAACTGAATCTAACATATAAAAGGTACCTCGTCGGTGAAAATAATTACAGTTCGGACTTAGATTTTTTCCTACCGAGTGGCTACCGTGAAGAGTCGCCGACGACGACTAGAAATTATTAAAAAATCACCCGTAAGAGATGGAGCCGTGGTTTATTAAGCAAAAGTGCGTCAAATACGCTCCCATAACGGAACATAACATTTAAAAGATACGTCGTCGGTGAAAATATTTTCAATTCGGACTTAGTCTCTGTACGGAGAGGCTACCGAGAAGCGCTACCGACGAAGACTTTCTGATTAATTTAAAAATCAACCGTAAGAGATAGAGCCGTGGTTTATTAAGCAAAAGTGCTTCAAATACGCTCCTATAACTGAATCTAACATATAAAAGGTTCCTCGTCGGTGAAAATAATTACAGTTCGGACTTACATTTTTTCCTACCGAGTGGCTACCGTGAAGAGTCGCCGACGACGACTTTAGAAATTATTTAAAAATCGACCGTAAGAGATGGAGCCGTGGTTTATTAAGCAAAAGTGCGTCAAATACGCTCCCCTAACCGAACATAACATTTAAAAGATACGTCGTCGGTGAAGATATTTTCAATTCGGACTTAGTCTCTGTACGGAGAGGCTACCGAGAAGCGCTACCGACGAAGATTTTCTGATTAATTTAAAAATCAACCGTAAGAGATAGAGCCGTGGTTTATTAAGCAAAAGTGCTTCAAATACGCTCCTATAACTCAATCTAACATATAAAAGGTACCTCGTCGGTGAAAATAATTACAGTTCGGACTTAGATTATTTCCTACCGAGTGGCTACCGTAAAGAGTCGCCGACGACGACTAGAAATTATTTAAAAATTACCCGTAAGAGATGGAGCCGTGGTTTATTAAGCAAAAGTGCGTCAAATACGCTCCCATAACGGAACATACCATTTAAAAGATACGTCGTCGGTGAAAATATTTTCAATTCGGACTTAGTCTCTGTACGGAGAGGCTACCGAGAAGCGCTACCGACGAGGACTTTCTGATTAATTGAAAAATCAACCGAAAGAGATAGAGCCGTGGTTTATTAAGCAAAAGTGCTTCAAATGCGCTCCTATAACTCAATCTAACATATAAAAGGTACCTCGTCGGTGAAAATAATTACAGTTCGGACTTGGATTTTTTCCTACCGAGTGGCTACCGTGAAGAGTCGCCGACGACGACTTTAGAAATTATTTAAAAATCAACCGTAAGAGATGGAGCCGTGGTTTATTAAGCAAAAGTGCGTCAAATACGCTCCCAAAACGGAACATAACATTTAAAAGATACGTCGTCGGTGAAAATATTTTCAATTCGGACTTAGTCTCTGTACGGAGAGGCTACCGAGAAGCGCTACCGACGAAGACTTTCTGATTAATTTAAAAATCAACCGAAAGAGATAGCGCCGTGGTTTATTAAGCAAAAGTGCTTCAAATACGCTCCTATAACTCAATCTAACATATAAAATGTACCTCGTCGATGAAAATAATTACAGTTCGGACTTAGATTTTTTCCTACCGAGTGGATACCGTGAAGAGTCGCCGACGACGACTTTAGAAATTATTTAAAAATCAACCGTAAGAGATGGAGCCGTGGTTTATTAAGCAAAAGTGCGTCAAATACGCTCCCCTAACCGAACATAACATTTAAAAGATACGTCGTCGGTGAAAATATTTTCAATTCGGACTTAGTCTCTGTACGGAGAGGCTACCGAGAAGCGCTACCGACGAAGACTTTCTGATTAATTTAAAAATCAACCGAAAGAGATAGCGCCGTGGTTTATTAAGCAAAAGTGCTTCAAATACGCTCCTATAACTCAATGTAACATATAAAAGGTACCTCGTCGGTGAAGATAATTACAGTTCAGACTTAGATTTTTTCCTACCGAGTGGCTACCGTAAAGAGTCGCCGACGACGACTAGAAATTATTTAAAAATTACCCGTAAGAGATGGAGCCGTGGTTTATTAAGCAAAAGTGCGTCAAATACGCTCCCATAACTGATCATAACATTTAAAAGATACGTCGTCGGTGAAAATATTTTCAATTCGGACTTAGTCTCTGTACGGAGAGGCTACCGAGAAGCGCTACCGACGAAGACTTTAGAAATTATTTAAAAATCAACCGTAAGAGATGGAGCCGTGGTTTATTAAGCAAAAGTGCGTCAAATACGCTCCCATAACCGAACATAACATTTAAAAGATACGTCGTCGGTGAAAATATTTTCAATTCGGACTTAGTCTCTGGACGGAGAGGCTACCGAGAAGCGCTACCGACGAAGACTTTCTGATTAATTTAAAAATCAACCGAAAGAGATAGAGCCGTAGTTTCTGAAGCAAAAGTGCTTCAAATACGCTCCTATAACTCAATATAGCATATAAAATGTACCTCGTCGGTGAAAATAATTACAGTTCGGACTTAGTCTCTGTACGGAGAGGCTACCGTGAAGAGTCGCCGACGACGACTTTAGAAATTATTTAAAAATCAACCGTAAGAGATAGAGCCGTGGTTTATTAAGCAAAAGTGCTGCAAATACGCTCCTATAACTCAATCTAATATATAAAAGGCACCTCGTCGGTGAAAATAATTACAGTTCGGACTTAGATTTTTCCTACCGAGTGGCTACCGTGAAGAGTCGCCGACGACGACTTTAGAAATTATTTAAGAATCAACCGTAAGAGATGGAGCGTGGTTTATTAAGCAAAAGTGCGTCAAATACGCTCCCCTAACCGAACATAACATTTAAAAGATACGTCGTCGGTGAAAATAGTTTCAATTCGGACTTAGTCTCTGTACGGAGAGGCTACCGAGAAGCGCTACCGACGAAGACTTTCTGATTAATTTAAAAATCAACCGTAAGAGATAGAGCCGTGGTTTATTCAGCAAAAGTGCTTCAAATACGCTCCTATAACTCAATCTAACATATAAAAGGTACCTCGTCGGTGAAAATTATTACAGTTCAGACTTAGATTTTTTCCTACCGAGTGGCTACCGTAAAGAGTCGCCGACGACGACTAGAAATTATTTAAAAATTACCCGTAAGAGATGGAGCCGTGGTTTATTAAGCAAAAGTGCGTCAAATACGCTCCCATAACTGATCATAACATTTAAAAGATACGTCGTCGGTGAAAATATTTTCAATTCGGACTTAGTCTCTGTACGGAGAGGCTACCGTGAAGAGTCGCCGACGACGACTAGAAATTATTAAAAAATCACCCGTAAAAGATGGAGCCGTGGTTTATTAAGCAAAAGTGCGTCAAATACGCTCCCATAACGGAACATAACATTTAAAAGATACGTCGTCGGTGAAAATATTTTCAATTCGGACTTAGTCTCTGTACGGAGAGGCTACCGAGAAGCGCTACCGACGAAGACTTTCTGATTAATTTAAAAATCAACCGTAAGAGATAGAGCCGTGGTTTATTAAGCAAAAGTGCTTCAAATACGCTCCTATAACTGAATCTAACATATAAAAGGTTCCTCGTCGGTGAAAATAATTACAGTTCGGACTTACATTTTTTCCTACCGAGTGGCTACCGTGAAGAGTCGCCGACGACGACTTTAGAAATTATTTAAAAATCGACCGTAAGAGATGGAGCCGTGGTTTATTAAGCAAAAGTGCGTCAAATACGCTCCCCTAACCGAACATAACATTTAAAAGATACGTCGTCGGTGAAGATATTTTCAATTCGGACTTAGTCTCTGTACGGAGAGGCTACCGAGAAGCGCTACCGACGAAGATTTTCTGATTAATTTAAAAATCAACCGTAAGAGATAGAGCCGTGGTTTATTAAGCAAAAGTGCTTCAAATACGCTCCTATAACTCAATCTAACATATAAAAGGTACCTCGTCGGTGAAAATAATTACAGTTCGGACTTAGATTATTTCCTACCGAGTGGCTACCGTAAAGAGTCGCCGACGACGACTAGAAATTATTTAAAAATTACCCGTAAGAGATGGAGCCGTGGTTTATTAAGCAAAAGTGCGTCAAATACGCTCCCATAACGGAACATACCATTTAAAAGATACGTCGTCGGTGAAAATATTTTCAATTCGGACTTAGTCTCTGTACGGAGAGGCTACCGAGAAGCGCTACCGACGAGGACTTTCTGATTAATTGAAAAATCAACCGAAAGAGATAGAGCCGTGGTTTATTAAGCAAAAGTGCTTCAAATGCGCTCCTATAACTCAATCTAACATATAAAAGGTACCTCGTCGGTGAAAATAATTACAGTTCGGACTTGGATTTTTTCCTACCGAGTGGCTACCGTGAAGAGTCGCCGACGACGACTTTAGAAATTATTTAAAAATCAACCGTAAGAGATGGAGCCGTGGTTTATTAAGCAAAAGTGCGTCAAATACGCTCCCAAAACGGAACATAACATTTAAAAGATACGTCGTCGGTGAAAATATTTTCAATTCGGACTTAGTCTCTGTACGGAGAGGCTACCGAGAAGCGCTACCGACGAAGACTTTCTGATTAATTTAAAAATCAACCGAAAGAGATAGCGCCGTGGTTTATTAAGCAAAAGTGCTTCAAATACGCTCCTATAACTCAATCTAACATATAAAATGTACCTCGTCGATGAAAATAATTACAGTTCGGACTTAGATTTTTTCCTACCGAGTGGATACCGTGAAGAGTCGCCGACGACGACTTTAGAAATTATTTAAAAATCAACCGTAAGAGATGGAGCCGTGGTTTATTAAGCAAAAGTGCGTCAAATACGCTCCCCTAACCGAACATAACATTTAAAAGATACGTCGTCGGTGAAAATATTTTCAATTCGGACTTAGTCTCTGTACGGAGAGGCTACCGAGAAGCGCTACCGACGAAGACTTTCTGATTAATTTAAAAATCAACCGAAAGAGATAGCGCCGTGGTTTATTAAGCAAAAGTGCTTCAAATACGCTCCTATAACTCAATGTAACATATAAAAGGTACCTCGTCGGTGAAGATAATTACAGTTCAGACTTAGATTTTTTCCTACCGAGTGGCTACCGTAAAGAGTCGCCGACGACGACTAGAAATTATTTAAAAATTACCCGTAAGAGATGGAGCCGTGGTTTATTAAGCAAAAGTGCGTCAAATACGCTCCCATAACTGATCATAACATTTAAAAGATACGTCGTCGGTGAAAATATTTTCAATTCGGACTTAGTCTCTGTACGGAGAGGCTACCGAGAAGCGCTACCGACGAAGACTTTAGAAATTATTTAAAAATCAACCGTAAGAGATGGAGCCGTGGTTTATTAAGCAAAAGTGCGTCAAATACGCTCCCATAACCGAACATAACATTTAAAAGATACGTCTTCGGTGAAAATATTTTCAATTCGGACTTAGTCTCTGGACGGAGAGGCTACCGAGAAGCGCTACCGACGAAGACTTTCTGATTAATTTAAAAATCAACCGAAAGAGATAGAGCCGTAGTTTCTGAAGCAAAAGTGCTTCAAATACGCTCCTATAACTCAATATAGCATATAAAATGTACCTCGTCGGTGAAAATAATTACAGTTCGGACTTAGATTTTTCCTACCGAGTGGCTACCGTGAAGAGTCGCCGACGACGACTTTAGAAATTATTTAAAAATCAACCGTAAGAGATGGAGCCGTGGTTTATTAAGCAAAAGTGCGTCAAATACGCTCCCATAACGGAACATAACATTTAAAAGATACGTCGTCGGTGAAAATATTTTCAATTCGGACTTAGTCTCTGTACGGAGAGGCTACCGTGAAGAGTCGCCGACGACGACTTTAGAAATTATTTAAAAATCAACCGTAAGAGATAGAGCCGTGGTTTATTAAGCAAAAGTGCTGCAAATACGCTCCTATAACTCAATCTAACATATAAAAGGCACCTCGTCGGTGAAAATAATTACAGTTCGGACTTAGATTTTTCCTACCGAGTGGCTACCGTGAAGAGTCGCCGACGACGACTTTAGAAATTATTTAAGAATCAACCGTAAGAGATGGAGCGTGGTTTATTAAGCAAAAGTGCGTCAAATACGCTCCCCTAACCGAACATAACATTTAAAAGATACGTCGTCGGTGAAAATAGTTTCAATTCGGACTTAGTCTCTGTACGGAGAGGCTACCGAGAAGCGCTACCGACGAAGATTTTCTGATTAATTTAAAAATCAACCGTAAGAGATAGAGCCGTGGTTTATTCAGCAAAAGTGCTTCAAATACGCTCCTATAACTCAATCTAACATATAAAAGGTACCTCGTCGGTGAAAATTATTACAGTTCAGACTTAGATTTTTTCCTACCGAGTGGCTACCGTAAAGAGTCGCCGACGACGACTAGAAATTATTTAAAAATTACCCGTAAGAGATGGAGCCGTGGTTTATTAAGCAAAAGTGCGTCAAATACGCTCCCATAACTGATCATAACATTTAAAAGATACGTCGTCGGTGAAAATATTTTCAATTCGGACTTAGTCTCTGTACGGAGAGGCTACCGTGAAGAGTCGCCGACGACGACTTTAGAAATTATTTAAAAATCAACCGTAAGAGATGGAGCCGTGGTTTATTAAGCAAAAGTGCGTCAAATACGCTCCCCTAACCGAACATAACATTTAAAAGATACGTCTTCGGTGAAAATATTTTCAATTCGGACTTAGTCTCTGGACGGAGAGGCTACCGAGAAGCGCTGCCGACGAAGACTTTCTGATTAATTTAAAAATCAACCGAAAGAGATAGAGCCGTGGTTTATTAAGCAAAAGTGCTTCAAATACGCTCCTATAACTCAATCTAACATATAAAATGTACCTCGTCGGTGAAAATAATTACAGTTCGGACTTAGATTTTTTCCTACCGAGTGGCTACCGTGAAGAGTCGCCGACGACGACTTTAGAAATTATTTAAAAATCAACCGTAAGAGATGGAGCCGTGGTTTATTAAGCAAAAGTGCGTCAAATACGCTCCCCTAACCGAACATAATATTTAAAAGATACGTCGTCGGTGAAAATATTTTCAACTCGGACTTAGTCTCTGTACGGAGAGGCTACCGAGAAGCGCTACCGAAGAGGACTTTCTGATTAATTTAAAAATCAACCGAAAGAGATAGAGCCTTGGTTTATTAAGCAAAAGTGCTTCAAATACGCTCCTATAACTCAATCTAACATATAAAATGTACCTCGTCGGTGAAAATAATTACAGTTCGGACATGATTTTTTCCTACCGAATGGCTCCCGTGAAGAGTGTGCCGACGACGACTAGAAATTATTTAAAAATCACCCGTAAGAGATGGAGCCGTGGTTTATTAACAAAAGTGTGTCAAATACGCTCCCATAACCGAACATAACATTTAAAAGATACGTCTTCGGTGAAAATATTTTCAATTCGGACTTAGTCTCTGGACGGAGAGGCTACCGAGAAGCGCTACCGACGAAGACTTTCTGATTAATTTAAAAATCAACCGAAAGAGATAGAGCCGTTGTTTATTAAGCAAAAGTGCTTCAAATACGTTCCTATAACTCAATCTAACATATAAAATGTACCTCGTCGGTGAAAATAATTACAGTTCGGACTTAGATTTTTTCCTACCGAGTGGCTACCGTGAAGAGTCGCCGACGACGACTTTAGAAATTATTTAAAAATCAACCGTAAGAGATGGAGCCGTGGTTTATTAAGCAAAAGTGCGTCAAATACGCTCCCATAACCGAACATAACATTTAAAAGATACGTCGTCGGTGAAAATATTTTCAATTCGGACTTAGTCTCTGGACGGAGAGGCTACCGTGAAGCGCTACCGACGAAGACTTTCTGATTAATTTAAAAATCAACCGAAAGAGATAGAGCCGTGGTTTATTAAGCAAAAGTGCAGCAAATACGCTCCTATAACTCAATCTAACATATAAAATGTACCTCGTCGGTGAAAATAATTGCAGTTCGGACGTAGATTTTTTCCTACCGAGTGGCTACCGTGATGAGTCGCCGACGACGACGTTAGAAATTATTTAAAAATCAACCGTAAGAGATAGAGCCGTGGTTTATCGCCACAGATTTCAGACAACAGGCGCTTCTCCTGGCTCATTATCGAACACTTAGTTTCAGATAGAACTATTAGTTTAAAATGGAACTAAGTTTCGCATCTGGAGTTTCCTCTGTCACAAGGTCGCCAACTTAGTTTCGTCGAACACATACGGTTTCGAGTGCTATCAGCACAGATTTCGCAGAACGGGAGTCTATCCTGGCACAGTATCGACCAGTTAGTTTCGTCGAACACACACGGTTTCGAGTGGCATCGCCACAGTTTTCAGAGAACAGGCGCTTCTCCTGGCACCTTATCGAACACATAGATTCAGATAGAACAATTAGTTTAAAATGGAACTAAGTTTCTCATCTGGAGTTTACTCTCTCACAATGTCGACCACATAGTTTCGTCGGACACATACGGTTTTGAGTAGCATCGCCACAGATTTCAGAGAACAGGCGCTTCTCCTGGCACCATATCGAACACTTAGTTTCAGATAGAACAAATAGTTTAAAATGGAACTAAGCTTCGCATTTGGAGTTTCCTCTCTCACAAGGTCGACCACTAAGTTTCATCGAACGTATACGGTTTCGAGTAGCATCGCCACAGATTTCAGAGAACAGGCGCTTCTCCTGGCACAGTATCGAACACTTAGTTTCAGATAGAAAAATTAGTTTAAAATGGAACTAAGTTTCGCATTTGGAGTTTCCTCTCTCACAAGTTGGACCACTAAGTTTCGTCGAACACATAAGGTTTCGAGTGGCATCGCCACAGATTTCAGAGAACAGGCGCTTCTCCTGGCACAGTATCGAACACATAGTTTCAGATAGAACAATTAGTTTAAAATGGAACTAACTTTCAGATCTGGAGTTTCCTCACTCACAAGGTCGACCATTTAGATTCGTCGAACACATGCGGTTTCGAGTGTCATCGCCACTGATTTCAGAGAACAGGCGGTTCTCCTGGCACATTATCGAACACTTAGTTTCAGATAGAACAATTAGTTTAAAATGGAACTAAGTTTCGCATCTGGAGTTTCCTCTCTCACAAGGTCGACCACTTAGTTTCGTCGAACACATACGGTTTCGAGTGCGCATCGCCACACATTACAGAGAACAGGCGTTTCTCCTGGTACACTATCGAACACTTAGTTTCAGATAGAACAATTAGTTTAAAATGGAACTATGTTTCGCATCTGGAGTATCCTCTCTCACAAGGTCAACCACTTAGTTTCGTCGAACACATACGGTTTCGAGTGGCATCGCCACAGATTTCAGAGAACAGGCGCTTCTCCTGGCACAGTATCGAACACTTAGTTTCAGATAGAACAATTAGTTTAAAATGGAACTAACTTTCAGATCTGGAGTTTCCTCACTCACAAGGTCGACCATTTAGATTCGTCGAACACATGCGGTTTCGAGTGTCATCGCCATAGATTTCAGAGAACAGGCGGTTCTCCTGGCACATTATCGAACACTTAGTTTCAGACAGAACAATTAGTTTAAAATGGAACTAAGTTTCGCATCTGGAGTTTCCTCTCTCACAAGGTCGGCCACTTAGTTTCGTCGAACACATACGGTTTCGAGTGCGCATCGCCACACATTTCAGAGAACAGGCGTTTCTCCTGGTACACTGTCGAACACTTAGTTTCAGATAGAACAATTAGTTTAAAATGGAACTATGTTTCGCATCTGGAGTATCCTCTCTCACAAGGTCAACCACTTAGTTTCGTCGAACACATACGGTTTCGAGTGGCATCGCCACAGATTTCAGAGAACAGGCGCTTCTCCTGGCACAGTATCGAACACTTAGTTTCAGATAGAACAATTAGTTTAAAATGGAACTAAGCTTCGCATCTGGAGTTTCCTCTCTCACAAGGTCGACCACTTAGTTTCGTCGAACACATACCGTTTCGAGTAGCATCGCCACCGATTTCAGAGAACAGGCGCTTCTCCTGGCGCAGTATCGAACACTTAGTTACAGATAGAACACTTAGTTTAAAATGGAACTATGTTTCGCATTTGGTGTTTCCTCTCTCACAAGGTGGGCCACTAAGTTTCATCGAACGTATACGGTTTCGAGTAGCGTCGCCACAGATTTCAGAGAACAGGCGCTTCTCCTGGCACAGTATCGAACAATAAGTTTCAGATAGAAAAATTAGTTTAAAATGGAACTAAGTTTCGCATTTGGAGTTTCCTCTCTCACAAGTTCGACCACTAAGTTTCGTCGAACACATAAGGTTTCGAGTGGCATCGCCACAGATTTCAGAGAACAGGCGCTTCTCCTGGCACAGTATCGAAAACTTAGTTTCAGACAGAACAATTAGTTTAAAATGGAACTAACTTTCAGATCTGGAGTTTCCTCACTCACAAGGTCGACCATTTAGATTCGTCGAACACATGCGGTTTCGAGTGTCATCGCCACAGATTTCAGAGAACAGGCGGTTCTCCTGGCACAGTATCGAACACTTAGTATCAGATAGAACAATTAGTTTAAAATGGAACTAAGTTTAGCATCTGGAGTTTCCTCTCTCACAAGGTCGACCACTTAGTTTCGACGTACACATACGGTTTCGAGTGGCATCGCCACATATTTCAGAGAACAGGCGCTTCTCCTGGCACAGTATCGAACACATAGTCTCAGATAGAACAATTAGTTTAAAATGGAACTAAGTTTCGCATCTGGATATTCGTCTCTCACAAGGTCGACCACTTAGTTTCGTCGGACACATACGGTTTCGAGTTGCATCGCCACAGATTTCAGAGAACAGGCGCTTCTCCTGGCGCAGTATCGAACAATAAGTTTCAGATAGAAAAATTAGTTTAAAATGGAACTAAGTTTCGCATTTGGAGTTTCCTCTCTCACAAGTTCGACCACTAAGTTTCGTCGAACACATAAGGTTTCGAGTGGCATCGCCACAGATTTCAGAGAACAGGCGCTTCTCCTGGCACAGTATCGAAAACTTAGTTTCAGACAGAACAATTAGTTTAAAATGGAACTAAGTTTAGCATCTGGAGTTTCCTCTCTCACAAGGTCGACCACTTAGTTTCGACGTACACATACGGTTTCGAGTAGCATCGCCACCGATTTCAGAGAACAGGCGCTTCTCCTGGCGCAGTATCGAACACTTAGTTACAGATAGAACACTTAGTTTAAAATGGAACTATGTTTCGCATTTGGTGTTTCCTCTCTCACAAGGTGGGCCACTAAGTTTCATCGAACGTATACGGTTTCGAGTAGCGTCGCCACAGATTTCAGAGAACAGGCGCTTCTCCTGGCACAGTATCGAAAACTTAGTTTCAGACAGAACAATTAGTTTAAAATGGAACTAACTTTCAGATCTGGAGTTTCCTCACTCACAAGGTCGACCATTTAGATTCGTCGAACACATGCGGTTTCGAGTGTCATCGCCACAGATTTCAGAGAACAGGCGGTTCTCCTGGCACAGTATCGAACACTTAGTATCAGATAGAACAATTAGTTTAAAATGGAACTAAGTTTAGCATCTGGAGTTTCCTCTCTCACAAGGTCGACCACTTAGTTTCGACGTACACATACGGTTTCGAGTGGCATCGCCACATATTTCAGAGAACAGGCGCTTCTCCTGGCACAGTATCGAACACATAGTCTCAGATAGAACAATTAGTTTAAAATGGAACTAAGTTTCGCATCTGGATATTCGTCTCTCACAAGGTCGACCACTTAGTTTCGTCGGACACATACGGTTTCGAGTTGCATCGCCACAGATTTCAGAGAACAGGCGCTTCTCCTGGCACAGTATCGAACAATAAGTTTCAGATAGAAAAATTAGTTTAAAATGGAACTAAGTTTCGCATTTGGAGTTTCCTCTCTCACAAGTTCGACCACTAAGTTTCGTCGAACACATAAGGTTTCGAGTGGCATCGCCACAGATTTCAGAGAACAGGCGCTTCTCCTGGCACAGTATCGAAAACTTAGTTTCAGACAGAACAATTAGTTTAAAATGGAACTAACTTTCAGATCTGGAGTTTCCTCACTCACAAGGTCGACCATTTAGATTCGTCGAACACATGCGGTTTCGAGTGTCATCGCCACAGATTTCAGAGAACAGGCGGTTCTCCTGGCACAGTATCGAACACTTAGTATCAGATAGAACAATTAGTTTAAAATGGAACTAAGTTTAGCATCTGGAGTTTCCTCTCTCACAAGGTCGACCACTTAGTTTCGACGTACACATACGGTTTAGAGTGGCATCGCCACAGATTTCAGAGAACAGGCGCTTCTCCTGCCACAGTATCCAACACTTAGTTTCAGATAGAACAATCATTTTAAAATGAAACTAAGCTTCGCATTTGGAATTTCCACTCTCACAAGGTCGGCCACTTAGTTTCGTCGAACACACACGGTTTCGAGTGGCATCGCCACAGATTTCAGAGAACAGGCGCTTCTCCTGGCACAGTATCGAACACTTAGTTTCAGATAGAACAATAAGATTAAAATGGAACTAAGTTTCGCATCTGGAGTATCCTCTCTCACAACTTCAACCACTTAGTTTCGTCGAACACATACGGTTTCGAGCGGCATCGCCACACAGTTCAGAGAACAGGCGCTTCTCCTGGCACAGTATCGAACACTTAGTATCAGATAGAACAATTACTTTAAAATGGAACTATGTTTCGCATCTGGAGTATCATCTCTCACAAGGTCTACCACTTAGTTTCCTCGAACACATACGGTTTCGAGTGGCATTGCCACAGATTTCAGGGAACAGGCGCTGCTCCTGGAACAGTATCGAACACTTAGTTTCAGATAGAACAATTAGTTTAAAATGGAAATATGTTTCGCATTTGAAGTTTCCTCTCTCACAAGGTCGGCCACTTAGTTTCGTCGAACACACACGGTTTCGAGTGGCATCGCCACAGATTTCAGAGAACAGGCGCTTCTCCTGGCACAGTATCGAACACTTAGTTTCAGATAGAACAATAAGATTAAAATGGAACTAAGTTTCGCATCTGGAGTATCCTCTCTCACAACTTCAACCACTTAGTTTCGTCGAACACATACGGTTTCGAGCGGCATCGCCACACAGTTCAGAGAACAGGCGCTTCTCCTGGCACAGTATCGAACACTTAGTATCAGATAGAACAATTACTTTAAAATGGAACTATGTTTCGCATCTGGAGTATCATCTCTCACAAGGTCTACCACTTAGTTTCCTCGAACACATACGGTTTCGAGTGGCATTGCCACAGATTTCAGGGAACAGGCGCTGCTCCTGGAACAGTATCGAACACTTAGTTTCAGATAGAACAATTAGTTTAAAATGGAAATATGTTTCGCATTTGAAGTTTCCTCTCTCACAAGGTCGACCACTTAGTTTCGTCGAACACATACCGTTTCGAGTGGCATCGCCACAGATTTCAGAGAACAGTCGCTTCTCCTGGCACAGTGTCGAACTCTTAGTTTCAGATAGAACAGTTAGTTTTAAATGAAACTAAGTTTCACTTCTGGAGTTTCCTCTCTCACAAGGTCGACCACTCAGTTTCGTCGAACACATACCGTTTCGAGTGGTATCGCCACAGGTTTCACAAAACGGGCGCTTCTCCTGGCACAGTATCGAACACTTAGTTTCAGATAGAACAATTAATTTAAAATGGAACTAAGTTTCGCATCTGAAGTTTCCTCTCTCACAAGGTCGACCATTTCGATTCGTCGAACACATACAGTTTCGAGTAGCATCGCCACATATTGCAGAGAACAGGCACCTCTCCTGGCACAGTATCGAACACTTTCAGACAGAACAATTAGTTTAAAATGGAACTCTGTTTCGCATCTGAAGTTTCCTCTCTCACAAGGTCGACCACTTAGATTCGTCGAACACATACGGTTTCGAGTGGCATCGCCACACATTTCAGAGAACAGGCGCTTCTCCTGGCACTGCATCGAACACTTAGTTTCAGATGGAACAATTAGTTTAAAATGGAACTAAGTTTCGCATCTGGAGTTTCCTCTCTCACAAGCTCGACCACTTAGTTTCGTTGAACACATACGGTTTCGAGTAGAATCGCCACAGATTTCAGAGAACAGGCGCCTCTCCTGGCGCAGTAGCGAACACTTAGTTCCAGATAGAACAATTAGTTTAAAATGGAACTAAGTTTCGCATCTGGAGTTTCCTCTCTCACAAGCTCGACTACTTAGTTTCGTTGAACACATACGGTTTCGAGTAGAATCGCCACAGATTTCAGAGAACAGGCGCCTCTCCTGGCGCAGTAGCGAACACTTAGTTCCAGATAGAACAATTAGTTTAAAATGGAACTAAGTTTCGCATCTGGAGTTTCCTCTCTCACAAGGTCGACCACTTAGTTTCGTCGAACACATACGGTTTGGAGTAGCATCGTCACAGATTTCAGAGACCAGGCGCTTCGCCTGGCCCAGTATCGAACACTTATTTCAGACAGAACAATTAGTTTAAAATGTAACAATGTTTCGCATCTGGAGTGTCCTCCCTCACAAGGTCGACCACTTAGTTTCATCGAACACATACGGTTTAGAGTAGCATCGCCACAGATTTCAGAGACCAGGCGCTTTTCCTGGCACAGTATCGAACACTTAGTTTCAGGTAGAACACTTAGTTTAAAATGGAACTATGTTTCGCATCTGGGGATTCCTCTCTCACAAGGTCGACGACATAGTTTCGTCGAACACATACGGTTTCGAGTGGCATCGCCACAGATTTCAGAGAGCAGGCGCTTCTCCTGGCACACTATCGAACACTTATTTCAGACAGAACAATTAGATTAAAATGTAACTATGTTTCGCATCTGGAGTATCATCTCTCACAAGGTCGACCACTTAGTTTCCTCGAACACATACGGTTTCGAGTGGCATTGCCACAGATTTCAGGGAACAGGCGCTGCTCCTGGCACAGTATCGAACACGTAGTTTCAGATAGAACAATTAGTTTAAAATGGTACTAAGTTTCGCATCTGGAGGTGCCATTTCACAAGGCGACCACTTAGTTTCGTCGAACACATACGGTTTAGAGTAGCATCGCCACAGATTTCAGAGAACAGGCGCCTCTCCTGGCACAGTATCGAACACTTAGTTTCAGATAGAACAATTAGTTTAAAATGGAACTATGTATCGCATTTGGAGTTTCCTCTCTCAGAAGGTCGACCACTCAGTTTCGTCGAACACATACGGTTTCGAGTGGCATCGCCACAGATTTCAGAGAACAGGCGCTTCTGCTGGCACAGTATCGAAAACTTAGTTTCAGATAGAACAATTAGTTTAAAATGGAACTATGTGTCGCATCTGGAGTTTCCTCTCTCAGAAGGTCGACCACTTAGTTTCGTCGAACACATACGGTTTCGAGTAGCATCGCCAATGATCTCAGAGAACAGGCGCTACTCCTGGCACAGTATCGAATACTTAGTATCAGATAGAACAATTAGTTTAAAATGGAACTAAGTTTCGCATCTGGAGTTTCCTCTCCCACCAGGTCGACCACTTAGTTTCGTCGAACACATACGGTTTCGAGTGGCATCGCCACAGATTTCAGAGAACAGTCGCTTCTCCTGGCACAGTATCGAACGCTTAGTTTCAGATAGAACAATTACTTAATATGTGAAATATTGTTTTAAGCGGCTATTAATAAGGCCAAAGTTTAGGCTAATACTTCTTTATTTCAATTTTCGACGAAACGTTTCGATTAGGTAGTTCTTATCCTCTTCAGTCGTATAAATTGTCTGTTGAACGGATGGATGAAATAAGTATACAGAATATAAAAATTATAACATATAAATATAAATTAGGGATTAAGTGTAAATATAAAATATAGAAATAAATAAGATAAATGTATACAGATAAATAAGTATGTGAATAAAGTCATTACATCGATAGGAAAAACGTTTTATGACTCACACCAAGAAGTCCTAGGATGTGGATTTTACAGTAATTAGTCCTAGGTGCTATCGTCTCCGGTGTTGGTTGAGACTGAATAGCGTTAAACAATTTAAATCTGGGGTGTGTCAAGCAAGTGGGGGAGATGGACGTTAGGTCATTGTTCTGATCTTTATTTTAAAAACATTGCGGTGTCAATTGTTATGTATTGTGCACTAGTTGGCATTGATAAATGTAGGTATCTCTGTCACTACCACCTGTGAGAGATCTGAAGTCGATAATTTAAGTCGATCCGAAACCGGAAGCGCGTCGCACAACGGTGAGTGAAGGAGTGGATGGTGGTTCCATTCACAACGTGCGCTCGACGAAATGCCAATAACTACCTTATCGAAACGTTTCGTCGAAAATTGAAATAAAGAAGTATTAGCCTAAACTTTGGCCTTATTAATAGCCGCTTAAAACAATATTTCACATATTAACTAATTGTCCTACATGAAACTAAGCGTTCGACACTGTGCCACGAGAATCGACTGTTCTCTGAAATCTGTGGCGATGCCACTCGAAACCGTACGTGTTCGACGAAACTAAGTGGCCGCCCTTGTGAGAGGGGAAACCCCAAATGCGAAACATAGTTCCATTTTAATCTTATTGTTCTACCTGAAACTAAGTTTTCGATACTGTGCCAGGAGAAGCGCCTGTTCTCTGAAATCTGTGGCGATGGCACTCGAAACCGTATGTGTTCGACGAAAATAAGTGGCCGACCTTGTGGGAGAGGAAACTTCAAATGCGAAACTTACTTCCATTTTAAACTAATTGTTCTATCTGAAACTAAGTGTTCGATACTGTGCCAGTAGAAGCGCCTGTTCTCTGAAATCTGTGGCGATGCTACTCGAAACCGTATATGTGCGACGAATCTAAATGGTCGACTTTGTGAGAGAGGAAACTCCAGATGCGAATCTTAGTTCCATTTTAAACTAATTGTTCTATCTGAAACTAAGTGTTCGATACTGTGCCAGGAGAAGCGCCTGTTCTCTGAAGTCTGTGGCGATGCCACTCGAAACCGTATGTGTTCGACGAAACTAAGTGGCCGACCTTGTGAGAGAGGAAACTTCAGATGCGAAACTTAGTTCCATTTTAAATTAATTTTTCTATCTGAAACTAAGTGTTCGGTACTGTGCCAGTAGAAGCGCCTGTTCTCTGAAATCTGTGGCGATGCCACTCGAAACTGTATGCGTTCGGCGAAACTAAGTGGTCGACCTTGTGAGAGAGGAACTCAAGATGCGAAACATAGTTCAATTTTAAACTAAATGTTCCATCTGAAACTAAGTGCTCGATACTGTGCCAGGCGAAGCGCCTGTTCTCTGAAATCTGTAGCGATGCAACTCGAAACCGTATGTGTTCGACGAAACTAAGTGGCCGCCCTTGTGAGAGAGGAACTCCAGATGCGAAACATAGTTCAATTTTAAACTAAATGTTCCATCTGAAACTAAGTGTTCAATACTGTGCCAGGAAAAGCGCCTGTTCTCTGAAACCGGTGGCGATGCTACTCGAAACCGTATGTGTTCGACGAAACTAAGTGGTCGACTTTGTGAGAGAGGAAACTCCTGATGCGAATCTTAGTTCCATTTAAACTAATTGTTCTATCTGAAACTAAGTGTTCGATACTGTGCCAGGAGAAGCGCCTGTTCTCTGAAATCTGTCGCGATGCTACTCGAAAGGGTATGTGTTCGACGAAACTGAGTGGTCGACCTTGTGAGAGAGGAAACGCCAGACGCGAAACTTAGTGCCATTTTAAACTAATTGTTCCATCTGAAACTAAGTGTTCGATACTGTGCCAGCAGAAGCGCCTGTTCTCTGAAATCTGTGGCGATGCCACTCGAAACTGTATGCGTTCGGCGAAACTAAGTGGTCGACCTTGTGAGAGAGGAAACTCCAGACGCGAAACTTAGTGCCATTTTAAACTAATTGTTCCATCTGAAACTAAGTGTTCGATACTGTGCCAGCAGAAGCGCCTGTTCTCTGAAATCTGTCGCGATGCTACTCGAAAGGGTATGTGTTCGACGAAACTGAGTGGTCGACCTTGTGAGAGAGGAAACGCCAGACGCGAAACTTAGTGCCATTTTAAACTAATTGTTCCATCTGAAACTAAGTGTTCGATACTGTGCCAGCAGAAGCGCCTGTTCTCTGAAATCTGTGGCGATGCCACTCGAAACCGTATGTGTTCGACGAAACTAAGTGGCCGACCTTGTGAGAGAGGTAACTTCAGATGCGAAACTTAGTTCCATTTTAAATTAATTTTTCTATCTGAAACTAAGTGTTCGGTACTGTGCCAGTAGAAGCGCCTGTTCTCTGAAATCTGTGGCGATGCCACTCGAAACTGTATGCGTTCGGCGAAACTAAGTGGTCGACCTTGTGAGAGAGGAACTCAAGATGCGAAACATAGTTCAATTTTAAACTAAATGTTCCATCTGAAACTAAGTGTTCGATACTGTGCCAGGAAAAGCGCCTGTTCTCTGAAATCGGTGGCGATGCTACTCGAAACCGTATGTGTTCGACGAAACTAAGTGGCCGACTTTGTGAGAGAGGAAACTTCCGATGCGAAACATTGTTCAATTTTAAACTAAATGTTCCATCTGAAACTAAGTGCTCGATACTGTGCCAGGCGAAGCGCCTGTTCTCTGAAATCTGTAGCGATGCCACTCGAAACCGTATGTGTTCGACGAAACTAAGTGGCCGCCCTTGTGAGAGAGGAACTCCAGATGCGAAACATAGTTCAATTTTAAACTAAATGTTCCATCTGAAACAAAGTGTTCGATACTGTGCCAGGAAAAGCGCCTGTTCTCTGAAATCGGTGGCGATGCTACTCGAAACCGTATGTGTTCGACGAAACTAAGTGGTCGATACTGTGCCAGGAGAAACTCCCGTTCGGCGAAATCTGTGGCGATACAACTCGAAACCCTATGTGTTCGCCGAAACTAAGTGGTCGACCTTGTGAGAGAGGAAACTCCAAATGCGAAACATAGTTCCATTTTGTACTAAGTGTTCTATCTGTATCTAAGTGTTCGATACTGTGCCAGGAGAGGCGCCTGTTCTCTGAAATGTGTGGCGATGCTACTTGAAACCGTATGTGTTCGACGAAACTAAGTGGTCGGCCTTGTGGGAGAGGAAACTCCAAATGCGAAACATAGTTCCATTTTAAACTAATAGTTTTATCTGATACTTAGTGTTCGACAGTGTGCCAGGAGAAGCGCCTGTTCTCTGAAATGTGTGGCGATGCCACTCAAAACCGTATGTGTTCGACGAACCTAAGTGGTCGACCCTGTGATAGAGGAAACTCCAGATCCGAAACTTAGTTCCATTTTAAATTAATTGTTCTATTCTAAACTAAGTGTTCGATACTGTGCCAGGGGAAGCGCCAGTTCTCTGAAATCTGTGGCGATGCCACTCGAAACCGTATGTGTTCGACGAAACTAAGTGGTCGACCTTGTGAGAGAGGATTCACCAGATGCGGAACATAGTTCCATTTTAAACTAATTGTTCTATCTGAAACTAAGTGTTCGATACTGTGCCAGGAGAAGCGCCTGTTCTCTGAAATCTGTGGCGATGCCACTCGAAACCGTATGTGTTCGACGAAACTAAGTGGTCGCCTTGTGAGGGAAGAAACTCCAAACGCGAAACATAGTACCATTTTAAACTAATTGTTCTATCTGAGACAAGGTGTTCGATACTGTGCCAGGAGAAGCGCCTGTTCTCTGAAATCTGTGGCGATGCCACTCGAAACCGTAGGTGTTCGACGAAACTAAGTGGTCGACCTTGTGAGGGAGGATACTCCAGATGCCAAACATAGTTACATTTTAAACTAATTGTTCCGTCTGAAATAAGTGTTCGATACTGTGCCAGGAGAAGCGCCTGTTCTCTGAAATCTGCGGCGATGCCACTCGAAACCGTATGTGTTCGACGAAACTAAGTGGTCGCCTTGTGAGGGAAGAAACTCCAAATGCGAAACTTAGTACCATTTTAAACTAATTGTTCTATCTGAAACTAAGTGTTCGATACTGTGCCAGGAGAAGCGCCTGTTCTCTGAAATCTGTGGCGATGCCACTCGGAACCGTATGTGTTCGACGAAACTAAGTGGTCGACCTTGTGAGAGAGGAAACTCCAAATGCGAAACATAGTTCCATTTTAAACTAATAGTTTTATCTGATACTTAGTGTTCGACAGTGTGCCAGGAGAAGCGCCTGTTCTCTGAAATGTGTGGCGATGCCACTCGAAACCGTATGTGTTCGACGAACCTAAGTGGTCGACCCTGTGATAGAGGAAACTCCAGATCCGAAACTTAGTTCCATTTTAAATTAATTGTTCTATTCTAAACTAAGTGTTCGATACTGTGCCAGGGGAAGCGCCTGTTCTCTGAAATCTGTGGCGATGCTACTCGAAAACGCATGTGTTCGACGAAACTAAGTGGTCGACATTGTGGGAGAGGAAACTCCAGATGCGAAACTCAGTTGCATTTTAAACTAATTGTTCTATCTGAAACTAAGTGTTCGATACTGCGCCAGGAGAAGCGCCAGTTCTCTGAAATGTGTGGCGATGTCACTCGAAACCGTATGTGTTCGACGAAAGTAAGTGGTTGATCTTGTGAGAGAGGATTCTCAGGATGCGAAACATAGTTCCATTTTAAATTAATTGTTCTGTCTGGAATAAGTGTTCGATACTGTGCCAGGCGAAGCACCTGTTCTCTGAAATCTGTGGCGATGCTACTCGAAACCGTATGTGTTTCGACGAAACTAAGTGGTCGACCTTGTGAGAGAGGAAACTCCAGATGCGAAACTTAGTTCCACTTTAAACTAATTGTTCTATCTGAAACTAAGTGTTCGATACTGTGCCAAGAGAAGCGCCTGTTCTCTGAAATCTGTGGCGATGCCACTCGAAACCGTATGTGTTCGACGAAACTAAGTGGTCGACCTTGTGAGAGAGGAAACTCCAGATGCGAAGCTTATTTCCATTTTAAACTAATTGTTCTATCTGATACTAAGTGTTCGATACTGTGCCAGGGGAAGTGCCCGTTCTCTGAAATCTGTGGCGATGCTACTCGAAACCGTATATTTTCGACGAATCTAATTGGTCGACCTTGTGGGAGAGGAATCTCCAGATGCGAAACTTAGTTCCATTTTAAACAAATTGTTCTATCTGAAACTAAGTGTTCGATACTGTGCCAGGAGAAGCGCCTGTTCTCTGAAATCTGTGGCGATGCTACTCGAAACCGTATGTGTTCGACGAAACTAAGTGGTCGACCTTGTGAGAGAGGAAACTCCAGATGCGAAGCTTATTTCCATTTTAAACTAATTGTTCTATCTGAAACTAAGTGTTCGATACTGTGCCAGGAGAAGCGCCTGTTCTGCGAAATGTGTGCCGATGCCACTCGAAACCGTATGTGTTCGACGAAACTAAGTGGTCGCCTTGTGAGAGAAGAAACTCCAGATGCGAAACTTTATTTTCTTTTAAAACTAACTGTTCTACCTGAAACTAAGTGTTCGATACTGTGCCAGGAGAAGCGCCTGTTCTCTGAAATCTGTCGCGATGCCACTCGAATCCGTATGTGTTCGACGAAACTAAGTGGTCGACCTTGTGAGAGAGGAAACTCCAGATGCGAAACTTAATTCCATTTTAAATTAATTCTTCTATCTGAAACTAAGTGTTCGGTACTGTGCCAGGAGAAACTCCCGTTCTGCGAAATCTGTGGCGATACTACTCGAAACCGTATGTGTTCGACGAAACTAAGTGGTCGACCTTGTGAGAGAGGAAACTCCAAATGCGATACTTAGTTCCATTTTAAACTAATTGTTCTATCTGAAGCTAAGTGTCCGATACTGTGCCAGGAGAAGCGCCTGTTCTCTGAAATCTGTGGCGATGCCACTCGAAACCGTATGTGTTCGACGAAACTCAATGGTCGCCTTGTGAGGGAAGAAACTCCAGATGCGAAACTTAGTACCATTTTAAACTAATTGTTCTATCTGAAACTATGTGTTCGATACTGTGCCAGGAGAAGCGCCTGTCCTTTGAAATGTTTGGCGATGCCACTCGAAGCCGTATGTTTTCGACGAAACTAAGTGGTTGACCTTGTGAGAGAGGAAACTCCGGATGCGAAACATAGTTCTATTTAAAACTAATTGTTCTATCTGGAACCAAGTGTTCGATAGTGTGCCACGATAAACGCCTGTTTTCTGAAATCTGTGGCGATGCCACTCGAAACCGTATGTGTTCGACGAAACTAAGTGGTCGCCTTGTGAGGGAAGAGACTCCAGATGGGAAACTTAGTACCATTTTAAACTAATTGTTCTATCGGAAACTATGTGTTCGACACTGTGCCAGGAGACGCGCCTGTTCTCTGAAATGTGTGGCGATGCCACTCAAAACCATACGTGTTCGACGAAACTAGGTGGTTGACCCTGTGGAAGAGGAAACTCCAGATGCGAAACTTAGTTCCATTCTAAATTAATTGTTCTATCTGAAACTAAGTGTTCGATACTGTGCCAGGAGAAGCGCCTGGTATCTGAAAGCTGTGGCGATGCCACTCAAAACCGTATGTGTTCGACGAAACTAAGTCGTCGACCTTGTGAGAGAGGAAACTCCAAATGCGAAACTTAGTTCCATTTTAAACTAATTGTTCTATCTGAAACTAAGTGTACAATACTGTGCCAGGAGAAGCGCCTGTTCTCTAAAATCTATGGCGATGCCACTTGGAACTGTATGAGTTCGACGAAACTAAATGGTCGACCTTGTAAGAGAGGAAACTCCAGATGCGAAACTTAGTTCCATTTTAAACTAATTGTTCTATCTGAAACTAAGAGTTCCATACTATGCCAGCAGAAGCGCCTGTTCTCTGAAATCTGTGGCGATGCCACTCGAAACCGTATGTGTGCGACGTAACTAAGTGGTACACCTTGTGCGAGAGGAAACTCCAGATGCGAAACATAGTTCCATTCTAAATTAATTGTTCTATCTGAAACTAAGTGTTCGATACTGTGCCAGGAGAAGCGCCTGGTATCTGAAAGCTGTGGCGATGCCACTCAAAACCGTATGTGTTCGACGAAACTAAGTCGTCGACCTTGTGAGAGAGGGAACTCCAGATGCCAAACATAGTTCAATTTTAAACTAAATGTTCCATCTGAAACTAAGTGTTCGATACTGTGCCAGGAGAAGCGCCTATTCTCTGAAATCTGTGGCGATGCCACTCGAAACCGTATGTGTTCGACGAAACTAAATGGTCGACCTTGTAAGAGAGGAAACTCCAGATGCGAAACTTAGTTCCATTTTAAACTAATTGTTCTATCTGAAACTAAGAGTTCCATACTATGCCAGCAGAAGCGCCTGTTCTCTGAAATCTGTGGCGATGCCACTCGAAACCGTATGTGTTCGACGTAACTAAGTGGTCCACCTTGTGCGAGAGGAAACTCCAGATGCGAAACATAGTTCCATTTCAAACTAATTGTTCTATCTGAAACTAAGTGTTCGATACTGTGCCAGGAGTAGCGCCTGTTCTCTGAAATCTGTCGCGATGCTACTCGAAACCATATGTGTTCGACGATACTGAGGATTCGACCTTTTGGGAGAGGAAACCCCAGATGCAAAACATAGTTCCATTTTAAACTAATTGTTCTATCTGAAACTAAGTGGTACGACACTGTGCCAGGAGACGCGCCTGTTCTCTAAAATCTGTGGCGATGCAACTCGGGACCGTATGTGTTCGACGAAACTTAGTCGTCGACCTTGTCAGAGAGGAAACTCCAAATGCGAAACTTAGTTCCATTTTAAACTAATTGTTCTATCTGAAGCTGAGTGTCCGATACTCTGCCAGGAGAAGCGCCTGTTCTCTGAAATCTGTGGCGATGCCACTCGAAACCGTATGTGTTCGACGAAACTAAGTGGTCGCCTTGTGAGAGAGGAAACTCCAAATGCGATGCTTCGTTCCATTTTAAACTAATTGTTCTATCTGATACTAAGTGGTCGATACTGTGCCAGGTGAAACTCCCGTTCGGCGAAATCTGTGGCGATGCCACTCGAAACCGTATGTGTTCGACGAAAATAAGTGGTCGACCTAGTGGCAGAGGAAACTCCAATTTCGAAACATAGTTCCATTTTGAATTAATTGTTATATATGAAACTAAGTGTTCGATAATGTGCCAGGAGAAGCGCCTGTTCTCTGAAATCTGTGGCGATACCACTCGAAACCGTATGTGTTCGACGAAACTAAGTGGTCGACACTGTGCCAGGAGACGCGCCTGTTTTCTGAAATGTGTGGCGATGCCACTCGAAAACATACGTGTTCGACGAAACTGGGTGGTTGACCCTGTGAAAGAGGAAACTCCAGATGTGAAACTTAGTTCCATTTTAAATTAATTATTATATCTGAAACTAAGTGTTCGATACTGTGCCAGGAGAAGCGCCTATTCTCTGAAATCTGTGGCGATGCCACTCGAAACCGTATGTGTTCGACGAAACTAAGTGGTTGACCTTGTGAGGGAGGATACTCCAGATGCGAAACATAGTTCCATTTTAAACTAATTGTTCGGTCTGAAATAAGTGGTCGACACTGTGCCAGCAGACGCGCCTGTTTTCTGAAATGTGTGGCGATGCCACTCGAAACCATACGTGTTCGACGAAACTAGGTGGTTGACCCTGTGAAAGAGGAAACTCCAGATGTGAAACTTAGTTCCATTTTAAATTAATTATTATATATGAAACTAAGTGTTCGATACTGTGCCAGGAGAAGCGCCTATTCTCTGAAATCTGTGGCGATGCCACTCGAAACCGTATGTGTTCGACGAAACTAAGTGGTTGACCTTGTGAGGGAGGATACTCCAGATGCGAAACATAGTTCCATTTTAAACTAATTGTTCGGTCTGAAATAAGTGTTCGATACTGTGCCAGGAGAAGCGCCTGTTCTCTGAAATGTGTGGCGATGCCACTCGAAACCATACGTGTTCGACGAAACTAAGTGGTCGCCTTGTGAAAGAGGAAACTCCAGATGCGAAACTTAGTTCCATTTTAAACTAAATATTCTAACTGAAACTAAGTGTTCGATACTGTGCCAGCAGAAGCGCCTGTTCTCTGAAATCTGTGGCGATGCCAATCGAAACCGTCTGTGTTCGACGAAACTAAGTTGCCGACATTGTGAGAGAGGAAACTCCAGATGCAAAACATAGTTCCATTTTAAACTAATTGTTCTATCTGAAAATAAGTGTTCGATACTGTGCCAGGAGAAACGCCGCTCTCTGAAATGTGTAGCGATGCCACTCGAAACCGTATGTGTTCGACGAAACTAAGTGGTTGACCTTGTGAGAGAGGATACTCCATATGCGAAACATAGTTCCATTTTAAACTAATTGTTCGGTCTGAAATAAGTGTTCGATACTGTGCCAGGAGAAACGCCTGTTCTCTGAAATCTGTGGCGATGCCACTCGAAACCGTATTTGTTCGACGGAACTAAGTAGTCGACCTTGTGAGAGAGGAATCTCCAGATGCGAAACTTATTTCCATTTTAAACTAATAGTTCTATCTGAAACTAAGTGTTCGATACTGTGCCAGCAGAAGCGCCTGTTCTCTGAAATCTGTGGCGATGCTACTCGAAACCGTATGTGTTCGACGAAACTAAGTAGTCGACCTTGTGAGAGAGGAATCTCCACATGCGAAACTTATTTCCATTTTAAACTAATAGTTCTATCTGAAACTAAGTGTTCGATACTGTGCCAGGAGAAGCGCCTGTTCTCTGAAATCTGTGGCGATGCTACTCGAAACCGTATGTGTTCGACGAAACTAAGTAGTCGACCTTGTGACAGAGGAATCTCCAGATGCGAAACTTATATCCATTTTAAACTAATAGTTCTATCTGAAACTAAGTGTTCGATACTGTGCCAGGAGAAGCGCCTGTTCTCTGAAATCTGTGGCGATGCTACTCGAAACCGTATGTGTTCGACGAAACTAAGTAGTCGACCTTGTGAGAGAGGAATCTCCAGATGCGAAACTTATATCCATTTTAAACTAATAGTTCTATCTGAAACTAAGTGTTCGATACTGTGCCAGGAGAAGCGCCTGTTCTCTGAAATCTGTGGCGATGCTACTCGAAACCGTATGTGTTCGAGGAAACTAAGTGGTCGACCTTGTGGGACAGGAAACTCCAGATGCGAAACTTAGTTCCATTTTAAATTTATTGTTCTATCTGAAACTATGTGTTCGACACTGTGCCAGGAGAAGCGCCTGTTCTCTGAAATATGTAGCGATGCCACTCGAAACCGTATGTGTTCGACGAAACTAAGTGGTCGACCTTGTGAGAGAGGAAACTCCAAATGCGAAACATATTTCCATTTTAAACTAAATATTCTAACTGAAACTAAGTGTTCGATACTGTGCCAGGAGAAGCGCCTGTTCTCTGAAATCTGTGGCGATGCCAATCGAAACCGTCTGTGTTAGACGAAACTAAGTTGCCGACATTGTGAGAGAGGAAACTCCAGATGCAAAACATAGTTCTATTTTAAACTAATTGTTCTATCTGAAAATAAGTGTTCGATACTGTGCCAGGAGAAACGCCGTTCTTTGAAATGTGTAGCGATGCCACTCGAAACCGTATGTGTTCGACGAAACTAAGTGGTTGACCTTGTGAGAGAGGATACTCCAGATGCGAAACATAGTTCCATTTTAAACTAATTGTTCGGTCTGAAATAAGTGTTCGATACTGTGCCAGGAGAAGCGCCTGCTCTCTGAAAACTGTGGCGATGCTACTCGAACCCGTATGTGTTCGACGAAACTAAGTGGTCGACCTTGTGAGAGAGGAATCTCCAGATGCGAAGCTTAGTTCCATTTAAAACTTATTGTTCTATCTGAAACTAAGTGTTCGATACTGTGCCAGGAGAAGCGCCTGTTCTCTGAAATGTGTGGCGATGCTACTCGATACCGTATGTGTTCGACGAAACTAAGTGGTCGACCTTGTGAGAGAGGAATCTCCAGATGCGAATCTTATTTCCATTTTAAACTAATTGTTCTATCTGAAACTAAGTGTTCGATACTGTGCCAGGAGAAGCGCCTGTTCTCTGAAATCTGTGGCGATTCTACTCGAAACCGAATGTGTTCGACGAAACTAAGTGGTCGACCTTGTGAGGGAGGATATTCCAGATGCGAAACATAGTTACATATTAAACTAATTGTTCTATCTGAAACTAAGTGTTCGATACTGTGCCAGGAGAAGCGCCTGCTCTCTGAAATCTCTGGCGATGCTACTCGAAACCGTATGTGTTTGAGGGAACTAAGTGGTCCACCTTGTGAGACAGGAAACTCCAGATGCGAAGCTTAGTTCCATTTAAAACTTATTGTTCTATCTGAAACTAAGTGTTCGATACTGTGCCAGGAGAAGCGCCTGTTCTCTGAAATGTGTGGCGATGCTACTCGATACCGTATGTGTTCGACGAAACTAAGTTGCCAATACTGTGCCAGGAGGAACTCCCGTTCGGCAACATCTTTGGCGATACCACTCGAAACCGTATGTGTTCGACGAAACTAAGTGGTCGACCTTGTGAGAGAGGAAACTCCAAATGCAAAACTTCGTTCCATTTTAAAGTAATTGTTATATCCGATACTAAGTGTTCGATACTGTGCCGGGAGGAGCGCCTGTTCTCTGAAATCTGTGGCGATGCCACTCGAAACCGTATGTGTTCGACGAAACTAAGAGGTTGACCTTGTGGAAGAGGAAACTCCAGATGCGAAACTTAGTTCCATTTTAAACTAATTGTTCTATCTGAAACTATGTGTTCGATACTGTGCCAGGAGAAGCGTAGAGAATGTAGTGTGAAAATATAGTATAAGAATGACTGAGTCAAACACCCGTTAAGTAGCACTATCGGCTGTCCAACCAAGTACTCTACGCCCTCATGCCTAAAACAATATTTCGGTCGTGGGAGGTGTGTAACTTCATTCTTTACGTTAAAACCAATTGCAAAAAACCCCAATGGTGAAGAACCTAGTCGAGCCCCAGAGGACCCGTAGAAGACATGTGACTGTTTTCCAACAGTGGGTTGTGGAATCGACACATTCCGCACCGTGCATCATCATCCGGTGTATGCAAAGTTGAAGCAAACCCTTCTGATTCATGGAATTCAGATTTTCGGGCTGATTTCTTAAAAAGTATTCAGATAGTTGTCGCTCATTGGCGAACCTAATCATCCGGAACATGGACCGCAAGATATTTGCCACCTATATAATACGTGCAGATGCGCAAACGGGGATCAAATGCACACGTGCATCAGTCGTGTTAGCATGGAGTCCTTCAGTTTGTTGCTACATGCAATCGGGACGCCACGCTCGGCAAATGTGGACTTCGTCCATGAGTTACCTCTGGAAATATCGCAGTTGATTCTGCGGCAATTGGATTCTGCATCTTTACTGAGCGCAGCACTTGTTTCCCGGAAGTGGCTATCTGTTTTGCGGGCTGATGTGAAACTCAGGCAAAGGGTAAGGAGATCCCTCAGGAAGAAGGCGGAGCGGTTTCGGTCGGACTACATTGGGAGGCCCACAACGGATGTAGTCAGACGTCATGGGTTCAGATGGAATTCACGTGTTAGAAATATGCAAAGATCTGCGTCTCCGACCAGTATTGACGCATATCGCCTAATGGATATAGAATCGACACGGCACAGTCGTTATCATGGACATCAGCGCGAGGACACCAAAAGGCGAATCAAATCTTACAGAATTTGATGAAGTGAGAAACGGAACGGGAGTTTCTCCTGGCACAGTATCGAAAACTTAGTTTCAGATAGAACAATTAGTTTAAAATGGAACTAAACTTCACATCTGGAGTTTCTTCCCTCACAAGACGACCACTTAATTTCGTCGAACACATACGGTTTCGAGTGGTGTTGAGTCGGATAGTCGGATCGTCAACTATCCTTGTTCCCCGGGTTGTAGTTGCGAGGAACTAGTTCTTTATACGGCGTAAATTGGTTTTGTGATGTACGTTTGTTGCACTATTGTATTAACCCTTTGCGGACGACGACTTTTTCGGCCGGGCGGGTGGCAGGTCGACGCGATTTTCGCGAATGTGTCGGGCGCCTTATAGGTACAATAAAATGATCTTATACATAAATTCTCTTACAAAAACGATATATTTTTACAGTTTATCTATATTTACATCTTTAAGAATATAATTTCGCAAACCTAATCTCTGTATTTTACTTTCGTGTGGTAATTTATAAAGCACTGACCAAGATGCATTCTTGGCTTGTTTGGACATGTATCGCAGTAGGAACTCGTCTCGCGTCTTCCACCTGGTGTGTATCGGCTAGAGCAAACTTTGCAATCTCTTTTTGTACCTCTAAGCATTATGTGGAGCTTTCTATTGAGCCGAATCTCATCCGAGTCGGAGGTGAAGGTTGAAGGTTTTCGCGGCTGCCGAAAATCTCCTTTCAACTGCTATACTAAAATTTTTCTGAATTGTAAGTGGTTAAGTGGCTGCTCGTTTCTCTGCCTTTTGACTAGCTTGTACAGAATATAAGAATTGATTAAGCAAATTTCTAATCCCCAAAAAAATAGCTTGCGCCACCACTTCAATGATTTTCGCATAAAGCAGTATGTCGAGGCATACTGATCGGCCAGGTCAACGCCGCCCATGAATTTTATATAACTAATGACAGCATCGGGCTTTCTAACAACTGCTTGAACACCATGCCGGAGTGTTCGTTCTACGTCACTCATTGCCGCATTATGAAAATTTGTCAATAGCGTAACAATTCTCTTATCTTTCCACGCTAGAACCAAATTATCAGTTCTGCGGTAGGCTACCATCGATTTTCCTTTTGGAAGTTGTTTTTTTTTAATCGCAACTGGCAAGTCTTTTCTATTAGGCAAGATTGTCCCAGTCAAATGACACTTCAGTTTATGCAATTCATTCGCCAAAATGTAGCTGGTGTAATACCGGTCGGTAAACATATGATGTCCCTGCGCACCAGGAACTCTATTCAACAGCATTGTGTATAAATGCAATGGAATTCTTGTTGATACTGGAAGGTCCGGTCTTATCAATGTTTGTGTCGTCAGACTGCCATAGTACGGTAGAATTCCGCAAATATATCCCGTACCAGAATCTGCCAGTGTATAAATGCGCCAGTGTATAAATCCCCATTTGGTCGGTTTCGTTGGGTTATATGTAATAAATGAAACCCGCCCTTTGAATTTTACGACAGACTCATCGACACAAATTTCTCTGCCCGGTGTGAAATAGTTGAAAAGTCTTGAATTTATGTAATCAAGGTAGCCAGTTATCAGTTGTAAACGTGTTCTGGTGTTTCTACCTTGCGCTGAAACTATCTCTGCATGTAACATCCAAAAAATTTGTGTAAACCGATCTCTTGAAAATGTATTCGGGTAAAATGGAATGTAGCCTGTAGCGTCTGTTGACCAATATTCTTTCATATTGGCCGCTGTCATTGTCCCCATATTTACTATAAGTGCGATAAACGCCCAAAATTCTGCTTTTGTGACATTATACCACGTGTGCCAAATTGATCTTGACGATAGAACCATTCCCTCTAACTTTCTTGAAGCATAGCGGTTTGTATCTGCTACTACCTGATCCACCAGCTCCTCGGTAAAAAACAACTTGAAAAAATCCAGAGGCTCTACAACATTTGAGGATACCCGGGGCACTGCAGGTCTTTCGCCGGGAATAAAATTTATCCTGGGTGGTATTTCCATAGATTCCGCAAAAGGTGCCCATTCCGATTGATCAGAGGATTGTGAGGCATCACTTTCACTTTCGGATTCGCTGTCTATTATTCTGATCCTTCGATTCCTTACACCCAATACCACATCATCATCTTCATCACTGCTTTCGCATTGTTTATCACTCATTTCTCTATAAATGCGATCGATTTCGTCCTGGACTATTTCAAAACAGAATTCATCGTCGCTAGAAACGATTTCATTTCTGCTATCCATTTTTCTCGGAGTTCGAACAAAACCACTCTATAGTATACAGATTTTCCAGATACTTTCGCCACGATCGTCGAGTCTCAATTGACGTCGGAGACATTTTCAGAGCCACAGTCTTAGAAGAAACTTTTACAAAGTTTACTTTATCCCCGTTAAGATGTGTCATTTGACACTTCATACGAAAGAACATCAACAGCTAAGGAACCATTTCAAGAACCAATACTGCGTTCCTATCGCTTGCAGCTAACGAAATCTAACATAAACACCGATGGTCGCGGCTCTGGCGCCATCCGACCTGCGGCGCGTATCGTCGCGGCGCGGTAACCGCGCCTTCCGTCCGCAAAGGGTTAATTCTCGAGTTCGTTGAGAATTCGTCTGCTCGCTTTGCTTGTGATTTCGTAAGTTGTCGAATTTGTTCTAGCGCTAGACAGTCGAAGCATCGACTACATAAAAAGGGGGTAGTGGGAGGTTCAAAATGAAGGGTGGTGATTGGTGGATAGAGTGGACAAATCTTGCGACTTAGAGTTTTTACTCGTCAACAAGTGGCATCGCTACATATTTCAGAGAACAGGCGGTTCTCCTGGCACAGTGTCGAACACATAGTTTCCGATAGAACAATTAGTTTAAAATGGAACTAAGTTTCGCATCTGGAGTTTCCTGTCCCACAATGTCGACCACTTAGTTTCCTCGAACACATACGGTTTCGAGTAGCATCGCCACAGATTTCAGAGAGCAGGCGCTTCTCCTGGCACAGTATCGGCCACTTAGTTTCAGATAGAACATTTAGTTTAAAATGGAAATATGTTTCGCATTTGGAGTTTTCTCCCTCACAAGGTCGACCACTTAGTTTCGTCGAACACATACGGTTTCGAGTAGCAGCGCCACAGATTTCAGAGAACAGGCGCTTCTCCTGGCACAGTACCGAATACTTAGTTTCAGATAGAACATTTAGTTTAAAATGGAAATATATTTAGCATTTGGAGTTTTCTCCCTCACACGGTCGACCACTTAGTTTCGTCGAACACATAAGGTTTCGAGTAGCATCGCCACAGATTTCAGAGAACGGGCGCTTCTCCTGGCACAGTATTGAACACTTAGTTACAGATAGAACACTTAGTTTAAAATGGAACTATGTTTCGCATTTTGAGTTTCCTCTCTCACAAGGTGGACCACTTAGTTTCGTCAAACACATACGGTTTCGAGTGGCATCGCCACAGGTTTCAGAGAACTGGAGCTTCTCCTGGCACACTATCGAGCACTTAGTATCAGATAGAACAATTACTTTAAAATGGAACTAAGCTTCGCATCTGGAGGTTCCTCTCTCACAAGGTCGGCCACTTAGTATCGTCGAAGAAATAAGGTTTCGAGTGGCATCGCCACAGATTTCAGAGAACAGGCGCTTCTCCTGGCACAGTACCCAATACTTAGTTTCAGATAGAACATTTAGTTTAAAATGGAAATATGTTTCGCATTTGGAGTTTTCTCCCTCACAAGGTCGACCACTTAGTTTCGTCGAACACATACGGTTTCGAGTAGCATCGCCACAGATTTCAGAGAACGGGCACTTCTCCTGGCACAGTATTGAACACTCAGTTACAGATAGAACACTTAGTTTAAAATGGAACTATGTTTCGCATTTGGAGTTTCCTCTCTCACAAGGTGGACCACTTAGTTTCGTCAAACACATACGGTTTCGAGTGGCATCGCCACAGATTTCAGAGAATAGGCGCTTCTCCTGTTACAGCATCGAACACATAGTTTCAGAGAGAACAATTAGTTTAAAATGGAACTAAATTTCGCATTTGGAGTTTCCTCTCTCACAAGGTCGCCCACTTAGTTTCGTTGAACACATACGGTTTCGAGTAGCATCGCCACAGATTTCAGAGAACAGGCGCTTCTCCTGGCACAGTATCGAACACTTGGTTACAGATAGAACACTTAGTTTAAAATGGAAATAAGTTTCGCGTTTGGAGTTTCCTCCCTCACAAGGTCGACAACTTAGTGTCGTCGAACACATACGGTTTCGAGTAGCAACGCCACAGATTTCAGAGAACGGGCGCTTCTCCTGGCACAGTACGGAATACTTAGTTTCAGATAGAACATTTAGTTTAAAATGGAAATATGTTTCGCATTTGGAGTTTTCTCCCTCACAAGGTCGACCACTTAGTTTCGTCGAACACATACGGTTTCGAGTAGCAGCGCCACAGATTTCAGAGAACAGGCGCTTCTCCTGGCACAGTACCGAATACTTAGTTTCAGATAGAACATTTAGTTTAAAATGGAAATATATTTCGCATTTGGAGTTTTCTCCCTCACACGGTCGACCACTTAGTTTCGTCGAACACATACGGTTTCGAGTAGCATCGCCACAGATTTCAGAGAACGGGCGCTTCTCCTGGCACAGTATTGAACACTTAGTTACAGATAGAACACTTAGTTTAAAATGGAACTATGTTTCGCATTTTGAGTTTCCTCTCTCACAAGGTGGACCACTTAGTTTCGTCAAACACATACGGTTTCGAGTGGCATCGCCACAGGTTTCAGAGAACTGGAGCTTCTCCTGGCACACTATCGAGCACTTAGTATCAGATAGAACAATTACTTTAAAATGGAACTAAGCTTCGCATCTGGAGGTTCCTCTCTCACAAGGTCGGCCACTTAGTATCGTCGAAGAAATAAGGTTTCGAGTGGCATCGCCACAAATTTCAGAGAACAGGCGCTTCTCCTGGCACAGTACCCAATACTTAGTTTCAGATAGAACATTTAGTTTAAAATGGAAATATGTTTCGCATTTGGAGTTTTCTCCCTCACAAGGTCGACCACTTAGTTTCGTCGAACACATACGGTTTCGAGTAGCATCGCCACAGATTTCAGAGAACGGGCACTTCTCCTGGCACAGTATTGAACACTCAGTTACAGATAGAACACTTAGTTTAAAATGGAACTATGTTTCGCATTTGGAGTTTCCTCTCTCACAAGGTGGACCACTTAGTTTCGTCAAACACATACGGTTTCGAGTGGCATCGCCACAGATTTCAGAGAATAGGCGCTTCTCCTGTTACAGCATCGAACACATAGTTTCAGAGAGAACAATTAGTTTAAAATGGAACTAAGTTTCGCATTTGGAGTTTCCTCTCTCACAAGGTCGCCCACTTAGTTTCGTTGAACACATACGGTTTCGAGTAGCATCGCCACAGATTTCAGAGAACAGGCGCTTCTCCTGGCACAGTATCGAACACTTGGTTACAGATAGAACACTTAGTTTAAAATGGAAATAAGTTTCGCGTTTGGAGTTTCCTCCCTCACAAGGTCGACAACTTAGTGTCGTCGAACACATACGGTTTCGAGTAGCAACGCCACAGATTTCAGAGAACGGGCGCTTCTCCTGGCACAGTACGGAATACTTAGTTTCAGATAGAACATTTAGTTTAAAATGGAAATATGTTTCGCATTTGGAGTTTTCTCCCTCACAAGGTCGACCACTTAGTTTCGTCGAACACATACGGTTTCGAGTAGCAGCGCCACAGATTTCAGAGAACAGGCGCTTCTCCTGGCACAGTACCGAATACTTAGTTTCAGATAGAACATTTAGTTTAAAATGGAAATATATTTCGCATTTGGAGTTTTCTCCCTCACACGGTCGACCACTTAGTTTCGTCGAACACATACGGTTTCGAGTAGCATCGCCACAGATTTCAGAGAACGGGCGCTTCTCCTGGCACAGTATTGAACACTTAGTTACAGATAGAACACTTAGTTTAAAATGGAACTATGTTTCGCATTTGGAGTTTCCTCTCTCACAAGGTGGACCACTTAGTTTCGTCAAACACATACGGTTTCGAGTGGCATCGCCACAGGTTTCAGAGAACTGGAGCTTCTCCTGGCACACTATCGAGCACTTAGTATCAGATAGAACAATTACTTTAAAATGGAACTAAGCTTCGCATCTGGAGGTTCCTCTCTCACAAGGTCGGCCACTTAGTATCGTCAAACACATACGGTTTCGAGTGGCATCGCCACAGGTTTCAGAGAACAGGCGCTTCTACTGGCAGAGTATCAAATACTTAGTTTCAGATAGAAGATTTAGTTTAAAATGGAAATATGTTTCGCATTTGGAGTTTCCTCTCCCACAAGGTCGACCACCTAGTTTCGTCGAACACATACGGTTTCGAGTAGCATCGCCACAGTTTTCAGAGAACAGGCGCTTCTCCTGGCACAGTATCGAACACTTAGTTTCAGATAGAACAATTAGTTTAAAATGGAATTATGTTTCGCATCTGGAGTATCCTCTCTCAAAAGATCAACCACTTAGTTTCGTCGGGCACATACGGTTTCGAGTGGCATCGCTACACATTTCAGGGAACAGGCGCTTCTCCTGGCACAGTATGGAACACGTAGTCTCAGTTAGAAAAATTAGTTTAAAATGAAACCAAATTTCGCATCTGGAGTTTCCTCTCTCACAAGGTCGACCACTTATATTCGTCGAACACATACGGTTTCGAGTAGCATCGCCACAAATTTCAGGGAACAGGCGCTTCTCCTGGCACAGTATCGAACACTTAGTTTCAGATAGAACAATTAGTTTAAAATGGACTTAAGTTTCGCATTTGGAGTTACCTCTCTCACAAGGTGGACCACTTAGTTTCGTCGACCACATACGGTTTCGAGTAGCATCGCCACAGATTTCAGAGAACAGGCGCTTCTCCTGGCACAGTATCGAACACTTAGTTTCAGATAGAACAATCAGTTTAAAATGGAACTAAGTTTCGCATCTGGAGTTTCCTCTCCCACAAGGTCGACCACTTAATTTCGCCGAACACATACGGTTTCGAGTGGAATTCCCACAGATTTCAGGGAACAGGCGCTTCTCCTGGCACAGTATCGAACACTTAGTTTCAGATAGAACAATTAGTTTAAAATGGTACTAAGTTTCGCATTTGGAGTTTCTTCCCTCACAAGGCGTCCACTTAGTTTCGTCGAACACATAAGGCTTCGAGTGGCATTGCCACAGATTTCAGGGAACAGGCGCTTCTCCTGGCACAGCATCGAACACTTAGTTTAAGATAGAACAATTAGTTTAAAATGGTACTAAGTCTCGCATTTGGAGTTTCTTCCCTCACAAGGCGTCCACTTAGTTTCGTCGAACACATACGGTTTCGAGTGGCATTGCCACAGATTTCAGGGAACAGGCGCTTCTCCTGGCACAGTATCGAACACACAGTTTCAGATAGAAAAATTAGTTTAAAATGGTACTATATTTCGCATCATAGAGTTTCCTCTTTCACAAGGTCGACTACTTAGTATCGTCGAACACATACGGTTTCGAGTGGCATCGACACAGATTTCAGAGAACAGGCGCTTCTCCTGGCACAGTATCGAACACTTAGTTTCAGATAGAACAATTAGTTTATAATGGTACTAAGTTTCGCATCAGGAGTTTCCTCCCTCACAAGGTCGACTACTTAGTTTCGTCGAACACATACGGTTTCGTGTGGCATCGCCACAGATTTCAGAGAACAGGCGCTTCTCCTGGCACAGTATCGAACACTTAGTTTCAGATAGAACAATTAGTTTTAAATGGAACTATGTTTCGCTTCCGGAGTTTCCTCTCTCACAAGGTCGACCACTTATTTTCGTCGAACACATACGGTTTCGAGTAGCATCGCCACAAATTTCAGGGAACAGGCGCATCTCCTGGCACAGTAGCGAACACTTAGTCTCAGTTAGAACAATTAATTTAAAATGGAACGAAGTTTCGCATCTGGAGTTTCCTCTCTCACAAGGCGACCACTTAGTTTCGTGGAAAACATACGGTTTCGAGTGGCATCGCCACAGATATCAGAGCACAGGCGCTTCTCCTGGCACTGTATCGAACACTTAGTATCGGATAGAACAGTTACTTTAAAATGGAACTAAGCTTCGCATCTGGAGATTCCTCTCTCACATGGTGGACCACTTAGTTTTGTCGAACACATACGGTTTCGAGTATCATCGCGACAGATTTCAGAGAACAGGCGCTTCTCCTGGCACAGTATCGAAACATAGTTTCAGATAGAACAATTAGTTTAAAATGGAACTAAGTTTCGCATTTGGAGTTTCCTCTCTCACAAGGTCGCCCACTTAGTTTCGTTGAACACATACGGTTTCGAGCAGCAACGGCACAGATTTCAGAGAACAGGCGCTTCTCCTGGCACATTATCGAACACTTAGTTTCAGATGGAACAATTAGTTTAAAATGGAACTAATTTTCGCATCTGGAGTTTCCTCTCTCACAAGGTCGACCACTTAGTTTAGTCTAACACATAGGGTTTCGAGTTGTATCGCCACAGATTTCGCCGAAAGGGAGTTTCTCCTGGTACAGTATCGACCACTGAGTTTCGTCGAACACATACGGTTTTGAGTGGCATCGCACCAGATTTCCGAGAACAGGCGCTTCTCCTGGCACAGTATCTAAGACTTAGTTTCAGATGGAACATTTAGTTTAAAATTGAACTATGTTTCGCATTTGGAGTTTCCTCTCTCACAAGGTCGCCCACTTAGTTTCGTTGAACACATACGGTTTCGAGTAGCATCGCCACAGATTTCAGAGAACAGGCGCTTCTCCTGGCACAGTATCGAAAACTTAGTTTCAGATACAACTATTAGGTTTAAATGGAACTGAGTTTCGCATCTGGAGTTTCCTCTCTCACAAGGTCGACCACTTAGTTTCGTCGAACACATACGGTTTCGAGTAGCATCGCGATAGATTTCAGAGAACAGGCGCTTCTTCTGGCACAGTATCGAAACTTAGTTTCATATAGAACAATTAGTTTAAAATGGAACTAAGTTTCGCATCTGGAGTTTCCTCTCTCACAAGGTCGGCCACTTAGTTTCGTCGAACACATACGGTTTCGAGTGGCACCGCCACAGATTTCAGAGAACAGCCGCTTCTCCTGGCACAGTATCGAACACTTGGTTACAGATAGAACACTTAGTTTAAAATGGAAATAAGTTTCGCGTTTGGAGTTTCCTCCCTCACAAGGTCGACCACTTAGTGTCGTCGAACACATACGGTTTCGAGTAGCATCGCCACAGATTTCAGAGAACAGGCGCTTCTCCTGGCACAGTACGGAATACTTAGTTTCAGATAGAACATTTAGTTTAAAATGGAAATATGTTTCGCATTTGGAGTTTTCTCCCTCACAAGGTCGACCACTTAGTTTCGTCGAACACATACGGTTTCGAGTAGCAGCGCCACAGATTTCAGAGAACAGGCGCTTCTCCTGGCACAGTACCGAATACTTAGTTTCAGATAGAACATTTAGTTTAAAATGGAAATATATTTCGCATTTGGAGTTTTCTCCCTCACACGGTCGACCACTTAGTTTCGTCGAACACATAAGGTTTCGAGTAGCATCGCCACAGATTTCAGAGAACGGGCGCTTCTCCTGGCACAGTATTGAACACTTAGTTACAGATAGAACACTTAGTTTAAAATGGAACTATGTTTCGCATTTTGAGTTTCCTCTCTCACAAGGTGGACCACTTAGTTTCGTCAAACACATACGGTTTCGAGTGGCATCGCCACAGGTTTCAGAGAACTGGAGCTTCTCCTGGCACACTATCGAGCACTTAGTATCAGATAGAACAATTACTTTAAAATGGAACTAAGCTTCGCATCTGGAGGTTCCTCTCTCACAAGGTCGGCCACTTAGTATCGTCGAAGAAATAAGGTTTCGAGTGGCATCGCCACAGATTTCAGAGAACAGGCGCTTCTCCTGGCACAGTACCCAATACTTAGTTTCAGATAGAACATTTAGTTTAAAATGGAAATATGTTTCGCATTTGGAGTTTTCTCCCTCACAAGGTCGACCACTTAGTTTCGTCGAACACATACGGTTTCGAGTAGCATCGCCACAGGTTTCAGAGAACTGGAGCTTCTCCTGGCACACTATCGAGCACTTAGTATCAGATAGAACAATTACTTTAAAATGGAACTAAGCTTCGCATCTGGAGGTTCCTCTCTCACAAGGTCGGCCACTTAGTATCGTCAAACACATACGGTTTCGAGTGGCATCGCCACAGGTTTCAGAGAACAGGCGCTTCTACTGGCAGAGTATCAAATACTTAGTTTCAGATAGAAGATTTAGTTTAAAATGGAAATATGTTTCGCATTTGGAGTTTCCTCTCCCACAAGGTCGACCACCTAGTTTCGTCGAACACATACGGTTTCGAGTAGCATCGCCACAGTTTTCAGAGAACAGGCGCTTCTCCTGGCACAGTATCGAACACTTAGTTTCAGATAGAACAATTAGTTTAAAATGGAATTATGTTTCGCATCTGGAGTATCCTCTCTCAAAAGATCAACCACTTAGTTTCGTCGGGCACATACGGTTTCGAGTGGCATCGCTACACATTTCAGGGAACAGGCGCTTCTCCTGGCACAGTATGGAACACGTAGTCTCAGTTAGAAAAATTAGTTTAAAATGAAACCAAATTTCGCATCTGGAGTTTCCTCTCTCACAAGGTCGACCACTTATATTCGTCGAACACATACGGTTTCGAGTAGCATCGCCACAAATTTCAGGGAACAGGCGCTTCTCCTGGCACAGTATCGAACACTTAGTTTCAGATAGAACAATTAGTTTAAAATGGACTTAAGTTTCGCATTTGGAGTTACCTCTCTCACAAGGTGGACCACTTAGTTTCGTCGACCACATACGGTTTCGAGTAGCATCGCCACAGATTTCAGAGAACAGGCGCTTCTCCTGGCACAGTATCGAACACTTAGTTTCAGATAGAACAATCAGTTTAAAATGGAACTAAGTTTCGCTTCTGGAGTTTCCTCTCCCACAAGGTCGACCACTTAATTTCGCCGAACACATACGGTTTCGACTGGCATCGCCACAGATTTCAGAGAACAGCCGCTTCTCCTGTTACAGCATCGAACACATAGTTTCAGAGAGAACAATTAGTTTAAAATGGAACTAAGTTTCGCATTTGGAGTTTCCTCTCTCACAAGGTCGCCCACTTAGTTTCGTTGAACACATACGGTTTCGAGTAGCATCGCCACAGATTTCAGAGAACAGGCGCTTCTCCTGGCACAGTATCGAACACTTGGTTACAGATAGAACACTTAGTTTAAAATGGAAATAAGTTTCGCGTTTGGAGTTTCCTCCCTCACAAGGTCGACAACTTAGTGTCGTCGAACACATACGGTTTCGAGTAGCATCGCCACAGATTTCAGAAAACAGGCGCTTCTCCTGGCACAGTACGGAATACTTAGTTTCAGATAGAACATTTAGTTTAAAATGGAAATATGTTTCGCATTTGGAGTTTTCTCCCTCACAAGGTCGACCACTTAGTTTCGTCGAACACATACGGTTTCGAGTAGCAGCGCCACAGATTTCAGAGAACAGGCGCTTCTCCTGGCACAGTACCGAATACTTAGTTTCAGATTGAACATTTAGTTTAAAATGGAAATATATTTCGCATTTGGAGTTTTCTCCCTCACACGGTCGACCACTTAGTTTCGTCGAACACATACGGTTTCGAGTAGCATCGCCACAGATTTCAGAGAACGGGCGCTTCTCCTGGCACAGTATTGAACACTTAGTTACAGATAGAACACTTAGTTTAAAATGGAACTATGTTTAACACTTAGTTACAGATAGAACACTTAGTTTAAAATGGAACTATGTTTCGCATTTGGAGTTTCCTCTCTCACAAGGTGGACCACTTAGTTTCGTCAAACACATACGGTTTCGAGTGGCATCGCCACAGGTTTCAGAGAACAGGCGCTTCTACTGGCACAGTATCGAACACTTAGTTCCAGAGAGAACAATTAGTTTAAAATGGAACTATGTTTCGCATGTGAAGTTTCCTCTCTCCCAAGGTGGATCACTTAGTTTCGTCAAACATATACGGTTTCCAGTGGCATCGCCACAGATTTCAGAGAACAGGCGCTTCTCCTGGCACAGTATCGAACACTTAGTTTCAGATAGAACAATCAGTTTAAAATGGAACTAAGTTTCGCATCTGGAGTTTCCTCTCCCACAAGGTCGACCACTTAGTTTCGTCGATCACATACGGTTTCGAGTGGCATCGCCACAGATTTCAGAGAACAGGCGCTTCTCCTGGCACAGTATCGAACACTTAGTTTCAGATGGAACATTTAGTTTAAAATTGAACTATGTTTCGCATCTGGAGTTTCCTCTCTCACAAGGTCGACCACTTAATTTCGCCGAACACATACGGTTTCGACTGGCATCGCCACAGATTTCAGAGAACAGGCGCTTCTCCTCTTACGGCATCGAACACATAGTTTCAGAGAGAACAATTAGTTTAAAATGGAACTAAGTTTCGCATTTGGAGTTTCCTCTCTCACAAGGTGGACCACTTAGTTTCGTCAAACACATACTGTTTCCATTGGCATCGCCACAGATTTCAGACAACAGGCGCTTCTCCTGGCACAGTATCGAACACTTAGTTTCAGAGAGAACAATTAGTTTAAAATGGAAATAAGTTTCGCATCTGGAGTAACCTCTCTCACAAGGTCGACCACCTAGTTTCGTCGAACATATACGGTTTCGAGTAGCATGGCCACAGATTTCAGAGAACAGGCGCTTCTCCTGGCACAGTATCGAACACTTCGTTTCAGATAGAACAATTAGTTTAAAATGGAACTAAGTTTCGCATCTGGAGTTTCCTCTCTCACAAGGTCGACCACTTAGTTTCGTTGAACACATACGGTTTCGAGTGGCAACGCCACAGATTTCAGAGAACAGACGCTTCTCCTGGCACAGTATCGAACACTTAGTTTCAGAGAGAACAATTAGTTTAAAATGGAACTAAGTTTTGCATCTGGAGTTTCCTCTCTCACAAGGTCGACCACTTAGTTTCGTTGAACACATACGGTTTCGAGTGGCAACGCCACAGATTTCAGAGAACAGACGCTTCTCCTGGCACAGTATCGAACACTTAGTTTCAGAGAGAACAATTAGTTTAAAATGGAACTATGTTTCGCATTTGAAGTTTCCTCTCTCCCAAGGTGGATCACTTAGTTTCGTCAAACATATACGGTTTCCAGTGGCATCGCCACAGATTTCAGAGAACAGGCGCTTCTCCTGGCACAGTATCGAACACTTAGTTTCAGATAGAACAATCAGTTTAAAATGGAACTAAGTTTCGCATCTGGAGTTTCCTCTCCCACAAGGTCGACCACTTAATTTCGTCGATCACATACGGTTTCGAGTGGCATCGCCACAGATTTCAGAGAACAGGCGCTTCTCCTGGCACAGTATCGAACACTTAGTTTCAGATGGAACATTTAGTTTAAAATTGAACTATGTTTCGCATCTGGAGTTTCCTCTCTCACAAGGTCGACCACTTAATTTCGCCGAACATATACGGTTTCGACTGGCATCGCCACAGATTTCAGAGAACAGGCGGTTCTCCTGGCACAGTACCGAATACTTAGTTTCAGATTGAACATTTAGTTTAAAATGGAAATATATTTCGCATTTGGAGTTTTCTCCCTCACACGGTCGACCACTTAGTTTCGTCGAACACATACGGTTTCGAGTAGCATCGCCACAGATTTCAGAGAACGGGCGCTTCTCCTGGCACAGTATTGAACACTTAGTTACAGATAGAACACTTAGTTTAAAATGGAACTATGTTTAACACTTAGTTACAGATAGAACACTTAGTTTAAAATGGAACTATGTTTCGCATTTGGAGTTTCCTCTCTCACAAGGTGGACCACTTAGTTTCGTTGAACACATACGGTTTCGAGTAGCATCGCCACAGATTTCAGAGAACAGGCGCTTCTCCTGGCACAGTATCGAACACTTGGTTACAGATAGAACACTTAGTTTAAAATGGAAATAAGTTTCGCGTTTGGAGTTTCCTCCCTCACAAGGTCGACAACTTAGTGTCGTCGAACACATACGGTTTCGAGTAGCATCGCCACAGATTTCAGAAAACAGGCGCTTCTCCTGGCACAGTACGGAATGCTTAGTTTCAGATAGAACATTTAGTTTAAAATGGAAATATGTTTCGCATTTGGAGTTTTCTCCCTCACAAGGTCGACCACTTAGTTTCGTCGAACACATACGGTTTCGAGTAGCAGCGCCACAGATTTCAGAGAACAGGCGCTTCTCCTGGCACAGTACCGAATACTTAGTTTCAGTTTGAACATTTAGTTTAAAATGGAAATATATTTCGCATTTGGAGTTTTCTCCCTCACACGGTCGACCACTTAGTTTCGTCGAACACATACGGTTTCGAGTAGCATCGCCACAGATTTCAGAGAACGGGCGCTTCTCCTGGCACAGTATTGAACACTTAGTTACAGATAGAACACTTAGTTTAAAATGGAACTATGTTTAACACTTAGTTACAGATAGAACACTTAGTTTAAAATGGAACTATGTTTCGCATTTGGAGTTTCCTCTCTCACAAGGTGGACCACTTAGTTTCGTCAAACACATACGGTTTCGAGTGGCATCGCCACAGGTTTCAGAGAACGGGCGCTTCTACTGGCACAGTATCGAACACTTAGTTCCAGAGAGAACAATTAGTTTAAAATGGAACTATGTTTCGCATTTGAAGTTTCCTCTCTCCCAAGGTGGATCACTTAGTTTCGTCAAACATATACGGTTTCCAGTGGCATCGCCACAGATTTCAGAGAACAGGCGCTTCTCCTGGCACAGTATCGAACACTTAGTTTCAGATAGAACAATCAGTTTAAAATGGAACTAAGTTTCGCATCTGGAGTTTCCTCTCCCACAAGGTCGACCACTTAGTTTCGTCGATCACATACGGTTTCGAGTGGCATCGCCACAGATTTCAGAGAACAGGCGCTTCTCCTGGCACAGTATCGAACACTTAGTTTCAGATGGAACATTTAGTTTAAAATTGAACTATGTTTCGCATCTGGAGTTTCCTCTCTCACAAGGTCGACCACTTAATTTCGCCGAACACATACGGTTTCGACTGGCATCGCCACAGATTTCAGAGAACAGGCGCTTCTCCTCTTACGGCATCGAACACATAGTTTCAGAGAGAACAATTAGTTTAAAATGGAACTAAGTTTCGCATTTGGAGTTTCCTCTCTCACAAGGTGGACCACTTAGTTTCGTCAAACACATACTGTTTCCAGTGGCATCGCCACAGATTTCAGATAACAGGCGCTTCTCCTGGCACAGTATCGAACACTTAGTTTCAGAGAGAACAATTAGTTTAAAATGGAAATAAGTTTCGCATCTGGAGTAACCTCTCTCACAAGGTCGACCACCTAGTTTCGTCGAACATATACGGTTTCGAGTAGCATGGCCACAGATTTCAGAGAACAGGCGCTTCTCCTGGCACAGTATCGAACACTTCGTTTCAGATAGAACAATTAGTTTAAAATGGAACTAAGTTTCGCATCTGGAGTTTCCTCTCTCACAAGGTCGACCACTTAGTTTCGTTGAACACATACGGTTTCGAGTGGCAACGCCACAGATTTCAGAGAACAGACGCTTCTCCTGGCACAGTATCGAACACTTAGTTTCAGAGAGAACAATTAGTTTAAAATGGAACTAAGTTTTGCATCTGGAGTTTCCTCTCTCACAAGGTCGACCACTTAGTTTCGTTGAACACATACGGTTTCGAGTGGCAACGCCACAGATTTCAGAGAACAGACGCTTCTCCTGGCACAGTATCGAACACTTAGTTTCAGAGAGAACAATTAGTTTAAAATGGAACTATGTTTCGCATTTGAAGTTTCCTCTCTCCCAAGGTGGATCACTTAGTTTCGTCAAACATATACGGTTTCCAGTGGCATCGCCACAGATTTCAGAGAACAGGCGCTTCTCCTGGCACAGTATCGAACACTTAGTTTCAGATAGAACAATCAGTTTAAAATGGAACTAAGTTTCGCATCTGGAGTTTCCTCTCCCACAAGGTCGACCACTTAGTTTCGTCGATCACATACGGTTTCGAGTGGCATCGCCACAGATTTCAGAGAACAGGCGCTTCTCCTGGCACAGTATCGAACACTTAGTTTCAGATGGAACATTTAGTTTAAAATTGAACTATGTTTCGCATCTGGAGTTTCCTCTCTCACAAGGTCGACCACTTAATTTCGCCGAACACATACGGTTTCGACTGGCATCGCCACAGATTTCAGAGAACAGGCGCTTCTCCTCTTACAGCATCGAACACATAGTTTCAGAGAGAACAATTAGTTTAAAATGGAACTAAGTTTCGCATTTGGAGTTTCCTCTCTCACAAGGTGGACCACTTAGTTTCGTCAAACACATACGGTTTCCAGTGGCATCGCCACAGATTTCAGACAACAGGCGCTTCTCCTGGCACAGTATCGAACACTTAGTTTCAGAGAGAACAATTAGTTTAAAATGGAAATAAGTTTCGCATCTGGAGTAACCTCTCTCACAAGGTCGACCACCTAGTGTCGTCGAACATATACGGTTTCGAGTAGCATGGCCACAGATTTCAGAGAACAGGCGCTTCTCCTGGCACAGTATCGAACACTTCGTTTCAGATAGAACAATTAGTTTAAAATGGAACTAAGTTTCGCATCTGGAGTTTCCTCTCTCACAAGGTCGACCACTTAGTTTCGTTGAACACATACGGTTTCGAGTGGCAACGCCACAGATTTCAGAGAACAGACGCTTCTCCTGGCACAGTATCGAACACTTAGTTTCAGAGAGAACAATTAGTTTAAAATGGAACTAAGTTTTGCATCTGGAGTTTCCTCTCTCACAAGGTCGACCACTTAGTTTCGTTGAACACATACGGTTTTGAGTGGCAACGCCACAGATTTCAGAGAACAGGCGCTTCTCCTGGCACAGTATCGAACACTTAGTTTCAGATAGAACAATCAGTTTAAAATGGAACTAAGTTTCGCATCTGGAGTTTCCTCTCCCACAAGGTCGACCACTTAATTTCGTCGATCACATACGGTTTCGAGTGGCATCGCCACAGATTTCAGAGTACAGGCGCTTCTCCTGGCACAGTATCGAACACTTAGTTTCAGATGGAACATTTAGTTTAAAATTGAACTATGTTTCGCATCTGGAGTTTCCTCTCTCACAAGGTCGACCACTTAATTTCGCCGAACATATACGGTTTCGACTGGCATCGCCACAGATTTCAGAGAACAGGCGCTCCTCCTCTTACAGCATCGAACACATAGTTTCAGAGAGAACAATTAGTTTAAAATGGAACTAAGTTTCGCATTTGGAGTTTCCTCTCTCACAAGGTCGCCCACTTAGTTTCGTTGAACACATACGGTTTCGAGTAGCATCGCCACAGATTTCAGAGAACAGGCGCTTCTCCTCGCACAGTATCGATAACTTAGTTTCAGATACAACTATTAGGTTTAAATGGAACTGAGTTTCGCATCTGGAGTTTCCTCTCTCACAAGGTCGACCACTTAGTTTCGTCGAACACATACGGTTTCGAGTAGCATCGCGATAGATTTCAGAGAACAGGCGCTTCTTATGGCACAGTATCGAAACTTAGTTTCAGATAGAACAATTAGTTTAAAATGGAACTAGGTTTCGCATCTGGAGTTTCCTCTCTCACAAGGTCGGCCACTTAGTTTCGTCGAACACATACGTTTTCGAGTGGCATCGCCACAGATTTCAGACAACAGGCGCTTCTCCTGGCACAGTATCGAACACTTAGTTTCAGAGAGAACAATTAGTTTAAAATGGAAATAAGTTTCGCATCTGGAGTAACCTCTCTCACAAGGTCGACCACCTAGTTTCGTCGAACATATACGGTTTCGAGTAGCATGGCCACAGATTTCAGAGAACAGGCGCTTCTCCTGGCACAGTATCGAACACTTCGTTTCAGATAGAACAATTAGTTTAAAATGGAACTAAGTTTCGCATCTGGAGTTTCCTCTCTCACAAGGTCGACCACTTAGTTTCGTTGAACACATACGGTTTCGAGTAGCAACGCCACAGATTTCAGAGAACAGACGCTTCTCCTGGCACAGTATCGAACACTTAGTTTCAGAGAGAACAATTAGTTTAAAATGGAACTAAGTTTTGCATCTGGAGTTTCCTCTCTCACAAGGTCGACCACTTAGTTTCGTTGAACACATACGGTTTCGAGTGGCAACGCCACAGATTTCAGAGAACAGACGCTTCTCCTGGCACAGTATCGAACACTTAGTTTCAGAGAGAACAATTAGTTTAAAATGGAACTATGTTTCGCATTTGAAGTTTCCTCTCTCCCAAGGTGGATCACTTAGTTTCGTCAAACATATACGGTTTCCAGTGGCATCGCCACAGATTTCAGAGAACAGGCGCTTCTCCTGGCACAGTATCGAACACTTAGTTTCAGATAGAACAATCAGTTTAAAATGGAACTAAGTTTCGCATCTGGAGTTTCCTCTCCCACAAGGTCGACCACTTAATTTCGTCGATCACATACGGTTTCGAGTGGCATCGCCACAGATTTCAGAGAACAGGCGCTTCTCCTGGCACAGTATCGAACACTTAGTTTCAGATGGAACATTTAGTTTAAAATTGAACTATGTTTCGCATCTGGAGTTTCCTCTCTCACAAGGTCGACCACTTAATTTCGCCGAACATATACGGTTTCGACTGGCATCGCCACAGATTTCAGAGAACAGGCGGTTCTCCTGGCACAGTACCGAATACTTAGTTTCAGATTGAACATTTAGTTTAAAATGGAAATATATTTCGCATTTGGAGTTTTCTCCCTCACACGGTCGACCACTTAGTTTCGTCGAACACATACGGTTTCGAGTAGCATCGCCACAGATTTCAGAGAACGGGCGCTTCTCCTGGCACAGTATTGAACACTTAGTTACAGATAGAACACTTAGTTTAAAATGGAACTATGTTTAACACTTAGTTACAGATAGAACACTTAGTTTAAAATGGAACTATGTTTCGCATTTGGAGTTTCCTCTCTCACAAGGTGGACCACTTAGTTTCGTTGAACACATACGGTTTCGAGTAGCATCGCCACAGATTTCAGAGAACAGGCGCTTCTCCTGGCACAGTATCGAACACTTGGTTACAGATAGAACACTTAGTTTAAAATGGAAATAAGTTTCGCGTTTGGAGTTTCCTCCCTCACAAGGTCGACAACTTAGTGTCGTCGAACACATACGGTTTCGAGTAGCATCGCCACAGATTTCAGAAAACAGGCGCTTCTCCTGGCACAGTACGGAATGCTTAGTTTCAGATAGAACATTTAGTTTAAAATGGAAATATGTTTCGCATTTGGAGTTTTCTCCCTCACAAGGTCGACCACTTAGTTTCGTCGAACACATACGGTTTCGAGTAGCAGCGCCACAGATTTCAGAGAACAGGCGCTTCTCCTGGCACAGTACCGAATACTTAGTTTCAGATTGAACATTTAGTTTAAAATGGAAATATATTTCGCATTTGGAGTTTTCTCCCTCACACGGTCGACCACTTACTTTCGTCGAACACATACGGTTTCGAGTAGCATCGCCACAGATTTCAGAGAACGGGCGCTTCTCCTGGCACAGTATTGAACACTTAGTTACAGATAGAACACTTAGTTTAAAATGGAACTATGTTTAACACTTAGTTACAGATAGAACACTTAGTTTAAAATGGAACTATGTTTCGCATTTGGAGTTTCCTCTCTCACAAGGTGGACCACTTAGTTTCGTCAAACACATACGGTTTCGAGTGGCATCGCCACAGGTTTCAGAGAACAGGCGGTTCTACTGGCACAGTATCGAACACTTAGTTCCAGAGAGAACAATTAGTTTAAAATGGAACTATGTTTCGCATTTGAAGTTTCCTCTCTCCCAAGGTGGATCACTTAGTTTCGTCAAACATATACGGTTTCCAGTGGCATCGCCACAGATTTCAGAGAACAGGCGCTTCTCCTGGCACAGTATCGAACACTTAGTTTCAGATAGAACAATCAGTTTAAAATGGAACTAAGTTTCGCATCTGGAGTTTCCTCTCCCACAAGGTCGACCACTTAGTTTCGTCGATCACATACGGTTTCGAGTGGCATCGCCACAGATTTCAGAGAACAGGCGCTTCTCCTGGCACAGTATCGAACACTTAGTTTCAGATGGAACATTTAGTTTAAAATTGAACTATGTTTCGCATCTGGAGTTTCCTCTCTCACAAGGTCGACCACTTAATTTCGCCGAACACATACGGTTTCGACTGGCATCGCCACAGATTTCAGAGAACAGGCGCTTCTCCTCTTACAGCATCGAACACATAGTTTCAGAGAGAACAATTAGTTTAAAATGGAACTAAGTTTCGCATTTGGAGTTTCCTCTCTCACAAGGTGGACCACTTAGTTTCGTCAAACACATACGGTTTCCAGTGGCATCGCCACAGATTTCAGACAACAGGCGCTTCTCCTGGCACAGTATCGAACACTTAGTTTCAGAGAGAACAATTAGTTTAAAATGGAAATAAGTTTCGCATCTGGAGTAACCTCTCTCACAAGGTCGACCACCTAGTTTCGTCGAACATATACGGTTTCGAGTAGCATGGCCACAGATTTCAGAGAACAGGCGCTTCTCCTGGCACAGTATCGAACACTTCGTTTCAGATAGAACAATTAGTTTAAAATGGAACTAAGTTTCGCATCTGGAGTTTCCTCTCTCACAAGGTCGACCACTTAGTTTCGTTGAACACATACGGTTTCGAGTGGCAACGCCACAGATTTCAGAGAACAGACGCTTCTCCTGGCACAGTATCGAACACTTAGTTTCAGAGAGAACAATTAGTTTAAAATGGAACTAAGTTTTGCATCTGGAGTTTCCTCTCTCACAAGGTCGACCACTTAGTTTCGTTGAACACATACGGTTTTGAGTGGCAACGCCACAGATTTCAGAGAACAGGCGCTTCTCCTGGCACAGTATCGAACACTTAGTTTCAGATAGAACAATCAGTTTAAAATGGAACTAAGTTTCGCATCTGGAGTTTCCTCTCCCACAAGGTCGACCACTTAATTTCGTCGATCACATACGGTTTCGAGTGGCATCGCCACAGATTTCAGAGTACAGGCGCTTCTCCTGGCACAGTATCGAACACTTAGTTTCAGATGGAACATTTAGTTTAAAATTGAACTATGTTTCGCATCTGGAGTTTCCTCTCTCACAAGGTCGACCACTTAATTTCGCCGAACATATACGGTTTCGACTGGCATCGCCACAGATTTCAGAGAACAGGCGCTCCTCCTCTTACAGCATCGAACACATAGTTTCAGAGAGAACAATTAGTTTAAAATGGAACTAAGTTTCGCATTTGGAGTTTCCTCTCTCACAAGGTCGCCCACTTAGTTTCGTTGAACACATACGGTTTCGAGTAGCATCGCCACAGATTTCAGAGAACAGGCGCTTCTCCTCGCACAGTATCGATAACTTAGTTTCAGATACAACTATTAGGTTTAAATGGAACTGAGTTTCGCATCTGGAGTTTCCTCTCTCACAAGGTCGACCACTTAGTTTCGTCGAACACATACGGTTTCGAGTAGCATCGCGATAGATTTCAGAGAACAGGCGCTTCTTATGGCACAGTATCGAAACTTAGTTTCAGATAGAACAATTAGTTTAAAATGGAACTAGGTTTCGCATCTGGAGTTTCCTCTCTCACAAGGTCGGCCACTTAGTTTCGTCGAACACATACGTTTTCGAGTGGCATCGCCACAGATTTCAGAGAACAGCCGCTTCTCCTGGCACAGTATCGAAAACTTAGTTTCAGTTAGAACAATTAGTTTAAAATGGCACTAAGTTTCGCATCTGGGGTTTCCTCTCTAACAAGGTCGACCACTTAGTTTCGTTGAATGCATACGGTTTCGAGTGGCAACGCCACAGATTTCAGAGAACAGGCGCTTCTCCTGGCACAGTATCAGACACATAGTTTCAGATAGAACAATTAGTTTAAAATGGAACTAAGTTTCGCATCTGGAGTTTCCTCTCACAAGATCAACCACTTAGTTTCCTCGAACACATACGGTTTCGAGTGGCATCGCCACACATTTCAGAGAACAGGTGCTTCTCCTGGCACAGTATCGAACACTTAGTTTCAAATAGAACAATTAGTTTAAAATGGAACTAAATTTCGCATCTGGAGTTTCCTCTCTCACAAGGTCGGCCACTTAGTATCGTCGAACACATACAGTTTCGAGTGGCATCGCCGCAAATTTCGCCGAACGGGAGCTTCTCCCGGCACAGTATCGACTACTTAGTTTCGCCTAACACATACGGTTTCGAGTGGCATCGCCACAGATTTCAGGGAACAGGCGCTTCTCCTCGCACAGTATCGATAACTTAGTTTCAGATACAACTATTAGGTTTAAATGGAACTGAGTTTCGCATCTGGAGTTTCCTCTCTCACAAGGTCGACCACTTAGTTTCGTCGAACACATACGGTTTCGAGTAGCATCGCGATAGATTTCAGAGAACAGGCGCTTCTTATGGCACAGTATCGAAACTTAGTTTCAGATAGAACAATTAGTTTAAAATGGAACTAGGTTTCGCATCTGGAGTTTCCTCTCTCACAAGGTCGGCCACTTAGTTTCGTCGAACACATACGTTTTCGAGTGGCATCGCCACAGATTTCAGAGAACAGCCGCTTCTCCTGGCACAGTATCGAAAACTTAGTTTCAGTTAGAACAATTAGTTTAAAATGGCACTAAGTTTCGCATCTGGAGTTTCCTCTCTAACAAGGTCGACCACTTAGTTTCGTTGAATGCATACGGTTTCGAGTGGCAACGCCACAGATTTCAGAGAACAGGCGCTTCTCCTGGCACAGTATCAGACACATAGTTTCAGATAGAACAATTAGTTTAAAATGGAACTAAGTTTCGCATCTGGAGTTTCCTCTCACAAGATCAACCACTTAGTTTCCTCGAACACATACGGTTTCGAGTGGCATCGCCACACATTTCAGAGAACAGGTGCTTCTCCTGGCACAGTATCGAACACTTAGTTTCAAATAGAACAATTAGTTTAAAATGGAACTAAATTTCGCATCTGGAGTTTCCTCTCTCACAAGGTCGGCCACTTAGTATCGTCGAACACATACAGTTTCGAGTGGCATCGCCGCAAATTTCGCCGAACGGGAGCTTCTCCCGGCACAGTATCGACTACTTAGTTTCGCCTAACACATACGGTTTCGAGTGGCATCGCCACAGATTTCAGGGAACAGGCGCTTCTCCTGGCACAGTATCGAACACTTAGATTCAGGTGGAACAGTTAGTTTTAAAAGAAACTAAGTTTCGCATCTGGAGTTTCTTCGCTCACAAGGCGACCACTTAGTTTCGTCGAACACATACGGCTTCGAGTAGCATCGCCACACATTTGAGAGAGCAGGCGCTTCTCCTGGTCCAGTATCGAATACTTAGTTTCAGATAAAACAATTTGTTCAAAATGGCACTATGTTTCGCATCTGGAGTTTCCTCTCTAACAAGGTCGACCACTTAGTTTCGTTGAATGCATACGGTTTCGAGTGGCAACGCCACAGATTTCAGAGAACAGGCGCTTCTCCTGGCACAGTATCAGACACATAGTTTCAGATAGAACAATTAGTTTAAAATGGAACTAAGTTTCGCATCTGGAGTTTCCTCTCACAAGATCAACCACTTAGTTTCCTCGAACACATACGGTTTCGAGTGGCATCGCCACACATTTCAGAGAACAGGTGCTTCTCCTGGCACAGTATCGAACACTTAGTTTCAAATAGAACAATTAGTTTAAAATGGAACTAAGTTTCGCATCTGGAGATTCCTCTCTCACATAGTCGACCACTTAGTTTCGTCGAACACATACGGTTTCGAGTGGCATCGCCACAGATTTCAGAGAACAGGCGCATCTATTGGCACAGTATCGAACACTTAGTTTCAGATAGAAAAATTAATTTGAAATGGAATTGTGTTTCGCATCTGAAGTTTCCTCTCTCACAAGGTCGGCCACTTAGTTTCGTCGAACACATACGGTTTCGAGTGGCATCGCCACAGATTTCAGAGAACAGGCGCTTCTCCTGACAGTATCGACAACTCAGTTTCGTCGAACACATACGGTTTCGAGTGGCATCGCCACAGATTTCAGAGAACGGGCGCTTCTGCTGGCACAGTATCGAACACTTAGTTTCAGATAGAACATTTAGTTTAAAATGGCACTAAGTTTCGCATCTGGAGTTTCCTCTCTAACAAGGTCGACCACTTAGTTTCGTTGAATGCATACGGTTTCGAGTGGCAACGCCACAGATTTCAGAGAACAGGCGCTTCTCCTGGCACAGTATCGAACACTTAGTTTCAGATAGAACAATTAGTTTAAAATGGAAGTAAGTTTCGCATCTGGAGTTTCCTCTCTCACAAGGTCGACCACTTAGTTTCGTCGAACACATAGGGTTTCGAGTAGCATCGCCACAGATTTCGGAGAACAAGCGCTTCTCCTGGCACATTATGGAACACTTAGTTTCAGAGAGAACAATTAGTTTAAAATGGAACTATGTTTCGCATTTGGAGTTTCCTCTCTCACAAGGTCGACCACTTAGTTTCGTCGAACACATACGGTTTCGAGTGGCATCGGCACAGATTTCAGAGAACAGTCGCTTCTCCTGGCACAGTGTCGAACTTAGTATCAGATAGAACAATTAGTTTAAATTGGAACAAAGCTTCGCATCTGGAGTTTCCTCTCTCACAAGGTGGATCACTTAGTTTCGTCGACCACATACGGTTTCGAGTAGCATCGCCACAGATTTCAGAGAACAGGCGCTTCTCCTGGCACAGTATCGAACACTTAGTTTCAGACGGAACATTTAGTTTAAAATGGAACTAAGTTTCGCATCTGGAGTTTCCTCTCTCAGAAGGTCGACGACTTAGTTTCGTCGAACACATAAGGTTTCGAGGAGCATCGCCACAGATTTCAGAGAACAGGCGCTTCTCCTGGCATAGTATCGAAGACTTAGTTTCAGATAGAACAATTAGTTTAAAATGGAACTATGTTTCGCATCTGGAGTTTCCTCTCTCACAAGGTCGACCTCTTAGTTTCGTCGAACACATACGGTTTCGAGTAGCATCGCCACAGATTGCAGAGAACAGGCGCTTCTCCTGGCACAGTATCGAATACTTAGTTTCAGATAAAACAATTTGTTCAAAATGGAACTAAGTTTCGCATCTGGAGATTCCTCTCTCACATAGTCGACCACTTAGTTTCGTCGAACACATACGGTTTCGAGTAGCATCGCCACAGATTTCAGAGAACAGGCGCTTCTCCTGGCACAGTATCGAACACTTAGTTTCAGATAGAACAATTAGTTTAAAATGGAACTAAGTTTCGCATCTGGAGTTTCCTCTCTCACAAGGTCGACCTCTTAGTTTCGTCGAACACATACGGTTTCGAGTGGCGTCGCCACAGATTTCAGAGAACAGGCGCTTCTCCTGGCACATTTTCGAACACTTAGTTTCAGATAGAACAATTAGTTTAAAATGGAACTATGTTCCGCATCTGGTGAAACCTCCCTCACAAGGTCAGGCACTTAGTTTCGTCGAACACATACGGTTTCGAGTGGCATCGCCACAGATTTCAGAGAACAGGCGCTTCTCCTGACACAGTATCGACAACTCAGTTTCGTCGAACACATACGGTTTCGAGTAGCATCGCCACAGATTTCAGAGAACAGGCGCTTCTCCTGGCTCATTATCAAACACTAAGTTTCAGATAGAACAATCAGTTTAAAATGGAACTAAGTTCCGCATCTGGAGTTTCCTCTCTCACAAGGTCGACCACTTAGTTTCGTCAGACACATACGGTTTCGATTAGCATCGCCAGAGATTTCAGAGAACAGGCGCTTCTCCTGGCACAGTATCGAACACTTAGTTTCAGATAGAACAATTAGTTTAAAATGGAACTAAGTTTCGCATCTGGAGTTTCCTCTCTCACAAGGTCGACCTCTTAGTTTCGTCGAACACATACGGTTTCGAGTAGCATCGCCACAGATTGCAGAGAACAGGCGCTTCTCCTGGCACAGTATCGAATACTTAGTTTCAGATAAAACAATTTGTTCAAAATGGAACTAAGTTTCGCATCTGGAGATTCCTCTCTCACATAGTCGACCAATTAGTTTCGTCGAACACATACGGTTTCGAGTAGCATCGCCACAGATTTCAGAGAACAGGCGCTTCTCCTGGCACAGTATCGAACACTTAGTTTCAGATAGAACAATTAGTTTAAAATGGAACTAAGTTTCGCATCTGGAGTTTCCTCTCTCACAAGCTCGACCTCCTAGTTTCGTCGAACACATACGGTTTCGAGTAGCATCGCCACAGATTGCAGAGAACAGGCGCTTCTCCTGGCACAGTATCAAACACTAAGTTTCAGATAGAACAATCAGTTTAAAATGGAACTAAGTTCCGCATCTGGAGTTTCCTCTCTCACAAGGTCGACCACTTAGTTTCGTCAGACACATACGGTTTCGAGTAGCATCGCCACAGATTTCAGAGAACAGGCGCTTCTCCTGACACAGTATCGACAACTCAGTTTCGTCGAACACATACGGTTTCGAGTAGCATCGCCACAGATTTCAGAGAACAGGCGCTTCTCCTGGCTCATTATCAAACACTAAGTTTCAGATAGAACAATCAGTTTAAAATGGAACTAAGTTCCGCATCTGGAGTTTCCTCTCTCACAAGGTCGACCACTTAGTTTCGTCAGACACATACGGTTTCGATTAGCATCGCCAGAGATTTCAGAGAACAGGCGCTTCTCCTGGCACAGTATCGAACACTTAGTATCAGATAGAACAATTAGTTTTAAATGGAACTAAACTTCGCATCTGGAGTTTCCTCTCTCACAAGGTGGACAACTTAGTTTCGTCGAACACAAACGGTTTCGAGTAGCACCGCCACAGATTTCAGAGAACAGGCGCTTCTCCTGGCTCATTATCAAACACTAAATTTCAGATAGAACAATCAGTTTAAAATGGAACTAAGTTTCGCATCTGGAGTTTCCTCTCTCACAAGGTCGACCACTTAGTTTCGTTCAATGCATACGGTTTCGAGTGGCAACGCCACAGATTTCAGAGAACAGGCGCTTCTCCTGGCACAGTATCAGACACATAGTTTCAGATAGAACAATTAGTTTAAAATGGAACTAAGTTTCGCATCTGGAGTTTCCTCTCTCACAAGATCAACCACTTAGTTTCCTCGAACACATACGGTTTCGAGTGGCATCGCCACACATTTCAGAGAACAGGCGCTTCTCCTGGCACAGTATCGAACACTTAGTATCAGATAGAACAATTAGTTTTAAATGGAACTAAACTTCGCATCTGGAGTTTCCTCTCTCACAAGGTGGACCACTTAGTTTCGTTTGAACACAAACGGTTTCGAGTAGCATCGCCACAGATTTCAGAGAACAGGCGCTTCTCCTGGCTCATTATCAAACACTAAATTTCAGATAGAACAATCAGTTTAAAATGGAACAAAGTTTCGCATCTGGAGTTTCCTCTCTCACAAGGTCGACCACTTAGTTTCGTCAGACACATACGGTTTCGAGTAGCATCGCCACAGATTTCAGAGAACAGGCGCTTCTCCTGGCTCATTATCAAACACTAAGTTTCAGATAGAACAATCAGTTTAAAATGGAACTAAGTTTCGCATCTGGAGTTTCCTCTCTCACAAGGTCGACCACTTAGTTTCGTTCAATGCATACGGTTTCGAGTGGCAACGCCACAGATTTCAGAGAACAGGCGCTTCTCCTGGCACAGTATCAGACACATAGTTTCAGATAGAACAATTAGTTTAAAATGGAACTAAGTTTCGCATCTGGAGTTTCCTCTCTCACAAGATCAACCACTTAGTTTCCTCGAACACATACGGTTTCGAGTGGCATCGCCACACATTTCAGAGAACAGGCGCTTCTCCTGGCACAGTATCGAACACTTAGTATCAGATAGAACAATTAGTTTTAAATGGAACTAAACTTCGCATCTGGAGTTTCCTCTCTCACAAGGTGGACCACTTAGTTTCGTCGAACACAAACGGTTTCGAGTAGCATCGCCACAGATTTCAGAGAACAGGCGCTTCTCCTGGCTCATTATCAAACACTAAATTTCAGATAGAACAATCAGTTTAAAATGGAACAAAGTTTCGCATCTGGAGTTTCCTCTCTCACAAGGTCGACCACTTAGTTTCGTCAGACACATACGGTTTCGAGTAGCATCGCCACAGATTTCAGAGAACAGGCGCTTCTCCTGGCTCATTATCAAACACTAAGTTTCAGATAGAACAATCAGTTTAAAATGGAACTAAGTTTCGCATCTGGAGTTTCCTCTCTCACAAGATCAACCACTTAGTTTCCTCGAACACATACGGTTTCGAGTGGCATCGCCACACATTTCAGAGAACAGGCGCTTCTCCTGGCACAGTATCGAACACTTAGTATCAGATAGAACAATTAGTTTTAAATGGAACTAAACTTCGCATCTGGAGTTTCCTCTCTCACAAGGTGGACCACTTAGTTTCGTCGAACACAAACGGTTTCGAGTAGCATCGCCACAGATTTCAGAGAACAGGCGCTTCTCCTGGCTCATTATCAAACACTAAATTTCAGATAGAACAATCAGTTTAAAATGGAACAAAGTTTCGCATCTGGAGTTTCCTCTCTCACAGTATCGACAACTCAGTTTCGTCGATCACATACGGTTTCGAGTGGCATCGCCACAGATTTCAGAGAACAGGCGCTTCTGCTGGCCCAGTATCGAACACTTAGTTTAAGATAGAACATTTAGTTTAAAATGGCACTACGTTTCGCATCTGGAGTTTCCTCTCTAACAAGGTCGACCACTTAGTTTCGTTCAATGCATACGGTTTCGAGTGGCAACGCCACAGATTTCAGAGAACAGGCGCTTCTCCTGACACAGTATCGACAACTCAGTTTCGTCGAACACATACGGTTTCGAGTGGCATCGCCACAGATTTCAGGGAACAGGCGCTTCTGCTGGCACAGTATCGAACACTTAGTTTCAGATAGAACATTTAGTTTAAAATGGCACTAAGTTTCGCATCTGGAGTTTCCTCTCTAACAAGGTCGACCACTTAGTTTCGTTCAATGCATACGGTTTCGAGTGGCAACGCCACAGATTTCAGAGAACAGGCGCTTCTCCTGGCACAGTATCAGACACATAGTTTCAGATAGAACAATTAGTTTAAAATGGAACTAAGTTTCGCATCTGGAGTTTCCTCTCTCACAAGATCAACCACTTAGTTTCCTCGAACACATACGGTTTCGAGTGGCATCGCCACACATTTCAGAGAACAGGCGCTTCTCCTGGCACAGTATCGGATACTTAGTATCAGATAGAACAATTAGTTTTAAATGGAACTAAACTTCGCATCTGGAGTTTCCTCTCTCACAAGGTCGACCACTTAGTTTCGACAGACACATACGGTTTCGAGTAGCATCTCCCACAGATTTGAGAGAACAAGCACTTCTCCTGGCACAGTATGGAAATCTTAGTTTCAGATAGAACGATTAGTTTAAAATCGAACTATGTTCCGTATCTGGTGAATCCTCTCTCACAAGGTCGACCACTTAGTTTCGTCGAACACATACGGTTTCGAGTGGCATCGCCACAGATTTCAGAGAACAGGCGCTTCTCCTGGCACAGTATCAGACACATAGTTTCAGATAGAACAATTAGTTTAAAATGGAACTAAGTTTCGCATCTGGAGTTTCCTCTCTCACAAGATCAACCACTTAGTTTCCTCGAACACATACGGTTTCGAGTGGCATCGCCACACATTTCAGAGAACAGGCGCTTCTCCTGGCACAGTATCGGACACTTAGTATCAGATAGAACAATTAGTTTTAAATGGAACTAAACTTCGCATCTGGAGTGTCCTCTCTCACAAGGTGGACCACTTAGTTTCGTCGAACCCAAACGGTTTCGAGTAGCATCGCCACAGATTTCAGAGAACAGGCGCTTCTCCTGGCTCATTATCAAACACTAAGTTTCAGATAGAACAATCAGTTTAAAATGGAACTAAGTTTCGCATCTGGAGTTTCCTCTCTCACAAGGTCGACCACTTAGTTTCGACAGACACATACGGTTTCGAGTAGCATCGCAACAGATTTGAGAGAACAAGCACTTCTCCTGGCACAGTATGGAAATCTTAGTTTCAGATAGAACGATTAGTTTAAAATCGAACTATGTTCCGTATCTGGTGAATCCTCTCTCACAAGGTCGACCACTTAGTTTCGTCGAACACATACGGTTTCGAGTGGCATCACCACAGATTTCAGAGAACAGGCGCTTCTCCTGACACAGTATCGACAACTCAGTTTCGTCGAACACATACGGTTTCGAGTGGCATCGCCACAGATTTCAGAGAACAGGCGCTTCTGCTGGCACAGTATCGAACACTTAGTTTCAGATAGAACATTTAGTTTAAAATGGCACTAAGTTTCGCATCTGGAGTTTCCTCTCTAACAAGGTCGACCACTTAGTTTCGTTCAATGCATACGGTTTCGAGTGTCAACGCCACAGATTTCAGAGAACAGGCGCTTCTCCTGGCACAGTATCGAACACTTAGTATCAGATAGAACAATTAGTTTTAAATGGAACTAAATTTCGCATCTGGAGTTTCCTCTCTCACAAGGTGGACAACTTAGTTTCGTCGAACACAAACGGTTTCGAGTAGCACCGCCACAGATTTCAGAGAACAGGCGCTTCTCCTGGCTCATTATCAAACACTAAATTTCAGATAGAACAATCAGTTTAAAATGGAACTAAGTTTCGCATCTGGAGTTTCCTCTCTCACAAGGTCGACCACTTAGTTTCGTTCAATGCATACGGTTTCGAGTGGCAACGCCACAGATTTCGGAGAACAAGCGCTTCTCCTGGCACATTATGGAACACTTAGTTTCAGAGAGAACAATTAGTTTAAAATGGAACTATGTTTCGCATTTGGAGTTTCCTCTCTCACAAGGTCGACCACTTAGTTTCGTCGAACACATACGGTTTCGAGTGGCATCGGCACAGATTTCAGAGAACAGTCGCTTCTCCTGGCACAGTGTCGAACTTAGTATCAGATAGAACAATTAGTTTAAATTGGAACAAAGCTTCGCATCTGGAGTTTCCTCTCTCACAAGGTGGATCACTTACTTTCGTCGACCACATACGGTTTCGAGTAGCATCGCCACAGATTTCAGAGAACAGGCGCTTCTCCTGGCACAGTATCGAACACTTAGTTTCAGACGGAACATTTAGTTTAAAATGGAACTAAGTTTCGCATCTGGAGTTTCCTCTCTCAGAAGGTCGACGACTTAGTTTCGTCGAACACATAAGGTTTCGAGGAGCATCGCCACAGATTTCAGAGAACAGGCGCTTCTCCTGGCATAGTATCGAAGACTTAGTTTCAGATAGAACAATTAGTTTAAAATGGAACTATGTTTCGCATCTGGAGTTTCCTCTCTCACAAGGTCGACCTCTTAGTTTCGTCAAACACATACGGTTTCGAGTAGCATCGCCAAAGATTGCAGAGAACAGGCGCTTCTCCTGGCACAGTATCGAATACTTAGTTTCAGATAAAACAATTTGTTCAAAATGGAACTAAGTTTCGCATCTGGAGATTCCTCTCTCACATAGTCGACCACTTAGTTTCGTCGAACACATACGGTTTCGAGTAGCATCGCCACAGATTTCAGAGAACAGGCGCTTCTCCTGGCACAGTATCGAACACTTAGTTTCAGATAGAACAATTAGTTTAAAATGGAACTAAGTTTCGCATCTGGAGTTTCCTCTCTCACAAGGTCGACCTCTTAGTTTCGTCGAACACATACGGTTTCGAGTGGCATCGCCACAGATTTCAGAGAACAGGCGCTTCTCCTGGCACATTTTCGAACACTTAGTTTCAGATAGAACAATTAGTTTAAAATGGAACTATGTTCCGCATCTGGTGAAACCTCCCTCACAAGGTCAGGCACTTAGTTTCGTCGAACACATACGGTTTCGAGTGGCATCGCCACAGATTTCAGAGAACAGGCGCTTCTGCTGGCACAGTATCGAACACTTAGTTTCAGATAGAACATTTAGTTTAAAATGGCACTAAGTTTCGCATCTGGAGTTTCCTCTCTAACAAGGTCGACCACTTAGTTTCGTTGAATGCATACGGTTTCGAGTGGCAACGCCACAGATTTCAGAGAACAGGCGCTTCTCCTGGCACAGTATCGAACACTTAGTTTCAGATAGAACAATTAGTTTAAAATGGAACTAAGTTTCGCATCTGGAGTTTCCTCTCTCAGAAGGTCGACGACTTAGTTTCGTCGAACACATAAGGTTTCGAGTAGCATCGCCACAGATTTCAGAGAACAGGCGCTTCTCCTGGCACAGTATCGAACACTTAGTTTCAGATAGAACAATTAGTTTAAAATGGAACTAAGTTTCGCATCTGGAGTTTCCTCTCTCACAAGGTCGACCTCTTAGTTTCGTCGAACACATACGGTTTCGAGTAGCATCGCCACAGATTGCAGAGAACAGGCGCTTCTCCTGGCACAGTATCGAATACTTAGTTTCAGATAAAACAATTTGTTCAAAATGGAACTAAGTTTCGCATCTGGAGATTCCTCTCTCACATAGTCGACCAATTAGTTTCGTCGAACACATACGGTTTCGAGTAGCATCGCCACAGATTTCAGAGAACAGGCGCTTCTCCTGGCACAGTATCGAACACTTAGTTTCAGATAGAACAATTAGTTTAAAATGGAACTAAGTTTCGCATCTGGAGTTTCCTCTCTCACAAGCTCGACCTCCTAGTTTCGTCGAACACATACGGTTTCGAGTAGCATCGCCACAGATTGCAGAGAACAGGCGCTTCTCCTGGCACAGTATCAAACACTAAGTTTCAGATAGAACAATCAGTTTAAAATGGAACTAAGTTCCGCATCTGGAGTTTCCTCTCTCACAAGGTCGACCACTTAGTTTCGTCAGACACATACGGTTTCGAGTAGCATCGCCACAGATTTCAGAGAACAGGCGCTTCTCCTGACACAGTATCGACAACTCAGTTTCGTCGAACACATACGGTTTCGAGTAGCATCGCCACAGATTTCAGAGAACAGGCGCTTCTCCTGGCTCATTATCAAACACTAAGTTTCAGATAGAACAATCAGTTTAAAATGGAACTAAGTTCCGCATCTGGAGTTTCCTCTCTCACAAGGTCGACCACTTAGTTTCGTCAGACACATACGGTTTCGATTAGCATCGCCAGAGATTTCAGAGAACAGGCGCTTCTCCTGGCACAGTATCGAACACTTAGTATCAGATAGAACAATTAGTTTTAAATGGAACTAAACTTCGCATCTGGAGTTTCCTCTCTCACAAGGTGGACAACTTAGTTTCGTCGAACACAAACGGTTTCGAGTAGCACCGCCACAGATTTCAGAGAACAGGCGCTTCTCCTGGCTCATTATCAAACACTAAATTTCAGATAGAACAATCAGTTTAAAATGGAACTAAGTTTCGCATCTGGAGTTTCCTCTCTCACAAGGTCGACCACTTAGTTTCGTTCAATGCATACGGTTTCGAGTGGCAACGCCACAGATTTCAGAGAACAGGCGCTTCTCCTGGCACAGTATCAGACACATAGTTTCAGATAGAACAATTAGTTTAAAATGGAACTAAGTTTCGCATCTGGAGTTTCCTCTCTCACAAGATCAACCACTTAGTTTCCTCGAACACATACGGTTTCGAGTGGCATCGCCACACATTTCAGAGAACAGGCGCTTCTCCTGGCACAGTATCGAACACTTAGTATCAGATAGAACAATTAGTTTTAAATGGAACTAAACTTCGCATCTGGAGTTTCCTCTCTCACAAGGTGGACCACTTAGTTTCGTCGAACACAAACGGTTTCGAGTAGCATCGCCACAGATTTCAGAGAACAGGCGCTTCTCCTGGCTCATTATCAAACACTAAATTTCAGATAGAACAATCAGTTTAAAATGGAACAAAGTTTCGCATCTGGAGTTTCCTCTCTCACAAGGTCGACCACTTAGTTTCGTCAGACACATACGGTTTCGAGTAGCATCGCCACAGATTTCAGAGAACAGGCGCTTCTCCTGGCTCATTATCAAACACTAAGTTTCAGATAGAACAATCAGTTTAAAATGGAACTAAGTTTCGCATCTGGAGTTTCCTCTCTCACAAGATCAACCACTTAGTTTCCTCGAACACATACGGTTTCGAGTGGCATCGCCACACATTTCAGAGAACAGGCGCTTCTCCTGGCACAGTATCGAACACTTAGTATCAGATAGAACAATTAGTTTTAAATGGAACTAAACTTCGCATCTGGAGTTTCCTCTCTCACAAGGTGGACCACTTAGTTTCGTCGAACACAAACGGTTTCGAGTAGCATCGCCACAGATTTCAGAGAACAGGCGCTTCTCCTGGCTCATTATCAAACACTAAATTTCAGATAGAACAATCAGTTTAAAATGGAACAAAGTTTCGCATCTGGAGTTTCCTCTCTCACAGTATCGACAACTCAGTTTCGTCGATCACATACGGTTTCGAGTGGCATCGCCACAGATTTCAGAGAACAGGCGCTTCTGCTGGCACAGTATCGAACACTTAGTTTCAGATAGAACATTTAGTTTAAAATGGCACTAAGTTTCGCATCTGGAGTTTCCTCTCTAACAAGGTCGACCACTTAGTTTCGTTCAATGCATACGGTTTCGAGTGGCAACGCCACAGATTTCAGAGAACAGGCGCTTCTCCTGACACAGTATCGACAACTTAGTTTCGTCGAACACATACGGTTTCGAGTGGCATCGCCACAGATTTCAGGGAACAGGCGCTTCTGCTGGCACAGTATCGAACACTTAGTTTCAGATAGAACATTTAGTTTAAAATGGCACTAAGTTTCGCATCTGGAGTTTCCTCTCTAACAAGGTCGACCACTTAGTTTCGTTCAATGCATACGGTTTCGAGTGGCAACGCCACAGATTTCAGAGAACAGGCGCTTCTCCTGGCACAGTATCAGACACATAGTTTCAGATAGAACAATTAGTTTAAAATGGAACTAAGTTTCGCATCTGGAGTTTCCTCTCTCACAAGATCAACCACTTAGTTTCCTCGAACACATACGGTTTCGAGTGGCATCGCCACACATTTCAGAGAACAGGCGCTTCTGCTGGCACAGTATCGAACACTTAGTTTCAGATAGAACATTTAGTTTAAAATGGCACTAAGTTTCGCATCTGGAGTTTCCTCTCTAACAAGGTCGACCACTTAGTTTCGTTCAATGCATACGGTTTCGAGTGGCAACGCCACAGATTTCAGAGAACAGGCGCTTCTCCTGACACAGTATCGACAACTCAGTTTCGTCGAACACATACGGTTTCGAGTGGCATCGCCACAGATTTCAGGGAACAGGCGCTTCTGCTGGCACAGTATCGAACACTTAGTTTCAGATAGAACATTTAGTTTAAAATGGCACTAAGTTTCGCATCTGGAGTTTCCTCTCTAACAAGGTCGACCACTTAGTTTCGTTCAATGCATACGGTTTCGAGTGGCAACGCCACAGATTTCAGAGAACAGGCGCTTCTCCTGGCACAGTATCAGACACATAGTTTCAGATAGAACAATTAGTTTAAAATGGAACTAAGTTTCGCATCTGGAGTTTCCTCTCTCACAAGATCAACCACTTAGTTTCCTCGAACACATACGGTTTCGAGTGGCATCGCCACACATTTCAGAGAACAGGCGCTTCTCCTGGCACAGTATCGGATACTTAGTATCAGATAGAACAATTAGTTTTAAATGGAACTAAACTTCGCATCTGGAGTTTCCTCTCTCACAAGGTCGACCACTTAGTTTCGACAGACACATACGGTTTCGAGTAGCATCTCCCACAGATTTGAGAGAACAAGCACTTCTCCTGGCACAGTATGGAAATCTTAGTTTCAGATAGAACGATTAGTTTAAAATCGAACTATGTTCCGTATCTGGTGAATCCTCTCTCACAAGGTCGACCACTTAGTTTCGTCGAACACATACGGTTTCGAGTGGCATCGCCACAGATTTCAGAGAACAGGCGCTTCTCCTGGCACAGTATCAGACACATAGTTTCAGATAGAACAATTAGTTTAAAATGGAACTAAGTTTCGCATCTGGAGTTTCCTCTCTCACAAGATCAACCACTTAGTTTCCTCGAACACATACGGTTTCGAGTGGCATCGCCACACATTTCAGAGAACAGGCGCTTCTCCTGGCACAGTATCGGACACTTAGTATCAGATAGAACAATTAGTTTTAAATGGAACTAAACTTCGCATCTGGAGTGTCCTCTCTCACAAGGTGGACCACTTAGTTTCGTCGAACCCAAACGGTTTCGAGTAGCATCGCCACAGATTTCAGAGAACAGGCGCTTCTCCTGGCTCATTATCAAACACTAAGTTTCAGATAGAACAATCAGTTTAAAATGGAACTAAGTTTCGCATCTGGAGTTTCCTCTCTCACAAGGTCGACCACTTAGTTTCGACAGACACATACGGTTTCGAGTAGCATCGCAACAGATTTGAGAGAACAAGCACTTCTCCTGGCACAGTATGGAAATCTTAGTTTCAGATAGAACGATTAGTTTAAAATCGAACTATGTTCCGTATCTGGTGAATCCTCTCTCACAAGGTCGACCACTTAGTTTCGTCGAACACATACGGTTTCGAGTGGCATCACCACAGATTTCAGAGAACAGGCGCTTCTCCTGACACAGTATCGACAACTCAGTTTCGTCCAACACATACGGTTTCGAGTGGCATCGCCACAGATTTCAGAGAACAGGCGCTTCTGCTGGCACAGTATCGAACACTTAGTTTCAGATAGAACATTTAGTTTAAAATGGCACTAAGTTTCGCATCTGGAGTTTCCTCTCTAACAAGGTCGACCACTTAGTTTCGTTCAATGCATACGGTTTCGAGTGGCAACGCCACAGATTTCAGAGAACAGGCGCTTCTCCTGGCACAGTATCAGACACATAGTTTCAGATAGAACAATTAGTTTAAAATGCAACTAAGTTTCGCATCTGGAGTGTCCTCTCTCACAAGATCAACCACTTAGTTTCCTCGAACACATACGGTTTCGAGTGGCATCGCCACACATTTCAGAGAACAGGCGCTTCTCCTGGCACAGTATCGGACACTTAGTATCAGATAGAACAATTAGTTTTAAATGGAACTAATCTTCGCATCTGGAGTTTCCTCTCTCACAAGGTGGACCACTTAGTTTCGTCGAACACAAACGGTTTCGAGTAGCATCGCCACAGATTTCAGAGAACAGGCGCTTCTCCTGGCTCATTATCAAACACTAAGTTTCAGATAGAACAATCAGTTTAAAATGGAACTAAGTTTCGCATCTGGAGTTTCCTCTCTCACAAGGTCGACCACTTAGTTTCGTCAGACACATACGGTTTCGAGTAGCATCGCCACAGATTTCAGAGAACAAGCACTTCTCCTGGCACAGTATGGAACACTTAGTTTCAGATAGAACAATTAGTTTAAAATGGACCTATGTTTCGCATTTGGAGTTTTCTCTCTCACAAGTTCGACCACTTAGTTTCGTCGAACACATACGGTTTCGAGTGGCATCGCCACAGATTGCAGAGAACAGGCGCTTCTCCTGCCACAGTGTCGAACACTTGGTTTCAGATAGATCAATTAGTTTAAAATGGAACTATGTTTCGCATCTGGAGTTTCCTCTCTCACAAGATCAACCACTTAGTTTCCTCGAACACATACGGTTTCGAGTGGCATCGCCACACATTTCAGAGAACAGGTGCTTCTCCTGGCACAGTATCGAACACTTAGTTTCAGATAGAACAATTAGTTTAAAATGGACCTATGTTTCGCATTTGGAGTTTTCTCTCTCATAAGTTCGACCACTTAGTTTCCTCGAACACATACGGTTTCGAGTGGCATCGCCACACATTTCAGAGAACAGGCGCTTCTCCTGGCACAGTATCGAACACTTAGTATCAGATAGAACAATTAGTTTAAAATGGAACTAAGTTTCGCATCTGGAGTTTCCTCACTCACCAGGTCGTCCACTTAGTTTCGTCGAACCCATACAGTTTCGAGTGGTATCGCCACAGATTTCAGAGAACAGGCGTGTCTCCTGGCACTGTATCGAACAATTAGTATCAGATAGAGCAATTAGTTTAAAATGGAACTATGTTTCGCGTTTGGAGTTTCCCCCTCACAAGGTCGACCACTTAGTATCGTTGAAAACATACGGTTTCGAGTAGCATCGCCAGAGATTTCAGAGAACAGGCGCTTCACCTGGCAGAGTATCGAACACTTAGTATCAGATCGAACAATTAGTTTAAAATGGAACTAAGTTTCGCATCTGGAGTTTCCTCTCTAACGAGGTCGACCACTTAGTTTCGTTGAACACATACGGTTTCGAGTAGCATCGCCACAGATTTCAGAGAACAGGCGCTTCTCCTAGCACAGTATCGAACACTTAGTTTCAAATGGAACTAAGTTTCGCATCTGGAGTTTCCTCTCTCACAAGGTCGACCGCTTAGTTTCGACGAACACATACGGTTTCGAGTGTCATCGCCACACATTTCAGAGAACAGGCGCTTCTCCTGGCACAGTATCGAACAATTAGTATCAGATAGAACAGTTAGTTTAAAATGGAACTATATTTCGCATCTGGAGTTTCCTCTCTCACAAGGTCGACCACTTAGTTTCCTCGAACACATACGGTTTCGAGTGGCATCGCCACACATTTCAGAGAACAGGCGCTTCTTCTGGCACAGTATCGAACACTGAGTATCAGATAGAACAATTAGTTTAGAATGGAACTAAGTTTCGCATCTGGAGTGTCTTCTCTCACAAGGTCGACGACTTAGTTTCGTCGAACACATACGGATTCGAGTGGCATCGCGACAGATTTCAGAGTACAGGCGCTTCTCCTGGCACAGTATCGAAAACTTAGTTTCTGGTAGAACAATCAGTTTAAAATGGAACTAAGTTTCGCATCTGGAGTTTCCTCACTCACCAGGTCGTCCACTTAGTTTCGTCGAACCCATACAGTTTCGAGTGGTATCGCCACAGATTTCAGAGAACAGGCGTGTCTCCTGGCACTGTATCGAACAATTAGTATCAGATAGAGCAATTAGTTTAAAATGGAACTATGTTTCGCGTTTGGAGTTTCCCCCTCACAAGGTCGACCACTTAGTATCGTTGAAAACATACGGTTTCGAGTAGCATCGCCACAGATTTCAGAGAACAGGCGCTTCACCTGGCAGAGTATCGAACACTTAGTATCAGATCGAACAATTAGTTTAAAATGGAACTAAGTTTCGCATCTGGAGTTTCCTCTCTAACGAGGTCGACCACTTAGTTTCGTTGAACACATACGGTTTCGAGTAGCATCGCCACAGATTTCAGAGAACAGGCGCTTCTCCTAGCACAGTATCGAACACTTAGTTTCAAATGGAACTAAGTTTCGCATCTGGAGTTTCCTCTCTCACAAGGTCGACCGCTTAGTTTCGACGAACACATACGGTTTCGAGTGTCATCGCCACACATTTCAGAGAACAGGCGCTTCTCCTGGCACAGTATCGAACAATTAGTATCAGATAGAACAATTAGTTTAAAATGGAACTATATTTCGCATCTGGAGTTTCCTCTCTCACAAGGTCGACCACTTAGTTTCCTCGAACACATACGGTTTCGAGTGGCATCGCCACACATTTCAGAGAACAGGCGCTTCTCCTGGCACAGTATCGAACACTGAGTATCAGATAGAACAATTAGTTTAGAATGGAACTAAGTTTCGCATCTGGAGTGTCTTCTCTCACAAGGTCGACGACTTAGTTTCGTCGAACACATACGGATTCGAGTGGCATCGCGACAGATTTCAGAGTACAGGCGCTTCTCCTGGCACAGTATCGAAAACTTAGTTTCTGGTAGAACAATTAGTTTTAAATGGATCTAAATTTCGCTTCTGGAGTTTCCTCTCCCACAAGGTCGACCACTTAGTTTCCTCGAACACATGCGGTTTCGAGTAGCATCGCCACCGATTTCAGAGAACAGGCGCTTCTCCTGACACAGTATCGACAACTCAGTTTCGTCGAACACATACGGTTTCGAGTGGCATCGCCACAGATTTCGATATGTGTTCGATAATGTGCCAGGAGAAACGCCGTTTTGCGAAATCTGTGGCGATACCACTCGAAACCGTATGTGTTCGACGAAACTAAGTGGTCGACCTTGTGAGAGAGGAAACTCCAGAGGCGAAACTCAGTTCCATTCGAAAATAATTGTTCCATCTCAAACTAAGTGTTCAATACTGTGCCAGGAGAAGTGCCTGTTCTCTGAAATCTGTGGCGATGCTACTCGATACCGTATGTGTTCGACGAAACTAAGTCGCCGACCTTGTAGGAGAGGAAACTCCAGATGCGAAACATAGTTCCATTTTAAACTAATTGTTCTATCTGAAAATAAGTGTTCGATACTTTGCCTGGAGGATCGCCGTTCTGCGAAATCTGTGGCGATGCTACTCGAAACCGTATGTGTTCGACGAAACTAAGTGGTCCACCTTGTGGGAGAGGAAACTCCAGATGCGAAATTTAATTCCATTTTAAACTAATTGTTCTATCTGAAACTAAGAGTTCGTTACTGTGCCAGGCGAAGCGCCTGTTCTCTGCAATCTGTGGCGATGCTACTCGAAAGCGTATGCGTTCGACGAAACTAAGTGGGCGACCTTGTGTGAGGGGAAACTCCAAATGCGAAGCTTTGTTCCATTTTAAACTAATTGTTCTATCTGATACTAAGTGTTCGATACTGTGCCAGGAGAAGCGCCGGTTCTGTGAAACCTGTGGCGATATCACTCGAAACGGTATGTGTTCGACGAAACTAAGTGGTCGACATGGTGAGAGAGAGAACTCAAGATGCGGAGCTTAGTTCCATTTTAAACTAATTGTTCTATCTGATACTCAGTGTTCGATACTGTGCCAGGAGAAGCGCCTGTTCTCTGAAGTCTGTGGCGATGCCACTCGAAACCGTATGCGTTCGGCGAAACTAAGCGATCGACCTTGTGAGGGAGGAAACTCCAAATGCGAAACATAGTTCCATTTAAAACTAACTGTTCTATCTGAAACTAAGTGTTCGATACTGTGCCAGGAGAAGCGCCTGTTCTCTAATATATGTGACGATGCTACTCGAAACCGTATGTGTTCGACGAAACTAAGTGGTCCACCTTGGGAGAGAGGAAACTCCAGATGCGAAACATAGTTCCATTTTAAACTAATTGTTCTATCTGAAACTAAGTGTTCGATACTGTACCAGGAGAAGCGCCCGTTCTGTGAAACCTGTGGCGATAACAATCGAAACAGTATGTGTTCGACGAAACTAAGTGGTCGACATGGTGAGAGAGGAAACTCAAGATGCGGAGCTTAGTTCCATTTTAAACTAATTGTTCTATCTGAAACTAAGTGTTCGATACTGTGCCAGGAGAAGCGCCCGTTCTGTGAAACCTGTGGCGATAACACTCGAAACGGTATGTGTTCGACGAAACTAAGTGCCCGACATGGTGAGAGAGAGAACTCAAGATGCGGAGCTTAGTTCCATTTTAAACTAATTGTTCTATCTGATACTCAGTGTTCGATACTGTGCCAGGAGAAGCGCCTGTTCTCTGAAATCTGTGGCGATGCCACTCGAAACCGTATGTGTTCGAAGAAACTAAGTGGCCGACCTTGTGGGTGTTGCGTATGCAGCCCTTGGCCGTGGGGGTTATCTAAGTTACGACCAACGGAAATGGGTCCCATGGCCAAGGGTTTTATTTATGGAATAGACGCGGCTGTGATGTTCGGGGGACGGGACCCTCCGGGAAACTTGAGGCCCATACCAGATAAGCGATGCACCTTGGGGTGGATTTATGACCTTCCCCTTTTCCTTTTCATTTTCCAAGAACTCAGCACATTTCACCCACCCCTTTTCCTTCGGCCCTAGCCACAAAGTTTCCTTTAAAAGAGCAACTTTCCACCGTGACTGGCAGTCTTGAAACACCCTTTGGTGCAGTGCGGTTTGAAGGTTATAGTCAAGTGTGCCCAAGTTCCTGGACGATCACCGAACGCATGACCACACGACATCAAATCACCAAGCACCTACCGAAAATATCCGCCGTGCTCAGATTGCAACTGAAACATTCGCTCGGGATAGGTAAGCACGCTCAGGACTCAACAACACCAAACAGTATTTTAAGGGACATTCTCGCCAACTCATTGTACAAGTATGAACAAAGAATACAGTATCATAATCCTTAGTTAACGAAATAACGAGAGTACGATATTTCACCTTCCCTGCTCCATCATTCAGTATAGAGTATTACCATCGAACCGTTCACTCCAGCCGCTCGGAGTGACCAAGAAGAAATTACAGCCCAGTCTAACGTAGTAAGAAAAAACTCGCCCTGGGCTCGTAACATGGGTGAGGAAATTCCAGATGCGAAACTTAGTTCCATTTTAAATTGAATGTTCTATCTGAAACTAAGTGTGCGACACTGTGCCAGGAGAAGCGCCTGTTCTCTGCAATCTGTGGCGATGCTACTCGAAAGCGTATGCGTTCGACGAAACTAAGTGGGCGACCTTGTGTGAGGGGAAACTCCAAATGCGAAGCTTTGTTCCATTTTAAACTAATTGTTCTATCTGAAACTATGTGTTCGATAATGTGCCAGGAGAAACGCCGTTTTGCGAAATCTGTGGCGATACCACTCGAAACCGTATGTGTTCGACGAAACTAAGTCGCCGACCTTGTAGGAGAGGAAACTCCAGATGCGAAACATAGTTCCATTTTAAACTAATTGTTCTATCTGAAAATAAGTGTTCGATACTTTGCCTGGAGGATCGCCGTTCTGCGAAATCTGTGGCGATGCTACTCGAAACCGTATGTGTTCGACGAAACTAAGTGGTCCACCTTGTGGGAGAGGAAACTCCAGATGCGAAATTTAATTCCATTTTAAACTGATTGTTCTATCTGAAACTAAGAGTTCGTTACTGTGCCAGGAGAAGCGCCTGTTCTCTGCAATCTGTGGCGATGCTACTCGAAAGCGTATGCGTTCGACGAAACTAAGTGGGCGACCTTGTGTGAGGGGAAACTCCAAATGCGAAGCTTTGTTCCATTTTAAACTAATTGTTCTATCTGATACTAAGTGTTCGATACTGTGCCAGGAGAAGCGCCGGTTCTGTGAAACCTGTGGCGATAACACTCGAAACGGTATGTGTTCGACGAAACTAAGTGGTCGACATGGTGAGAGAGAGAACTCAAGATGCGGAGCTTAGTTCCATTTTAAACTAATTGTTCTATCTGATACTCAGTGTTCGATACTGTGCCAGGAGAAGCGCCTGTTCTCTGAAGTCTGTGGCGATGCCACTCGAAACCGTATGCGTTCGGCGAAACTAAATGGTCGACCTTGCGAGAGAGGAAATTCCAAATGCGAAACTTAGCTCCATTTTAAACTAATTGTTCTATCTGAAACTAAGTGTTCGTTACTGTGCCAGGAGAAGCGCCTGTTCTCTGAAATCTGTGGCGATGCTACTCGAAACCGTATGTGTTCGATGAAACTAAGCGATCGACCTTGTGAGGGAGGAAACTCCAAATGCGAAACATAGTTCCATTTAAAACTAACTGTTCTATCTGAAACTAAGTGTTCGATACTGTGCCAGGAGAAGCGCCTGTTCTCTAATATATGTGACGATGCTACTCGAAACCGTATGTGTTCGACGAAACTAAGTGGTCCACCTTGGGAGAGAGGAAACTCCAGATGCGAAACATGGTTCCATTTTAAAGTAATTGTTCTATCTGAAACTAAGTGTTCGATACTGTGCCAGGAGAAGCGCCCGTTCTGTGAAACCCGTGGCGATAACAATCGAAACGGTATGTGTTCGACGAAACTAAGTGGTCGACATGGTGAGAGAGGAAACTCAAGATGCGGAGCTTAGTTCCATTTTAAACTAATTGTTCTATCTGATACTCAGTGTTCGATACTGTGCCAGGTGAAGCGCCTGTTCTCTGTAATCTGTGGCGATGCCACTCTAAACCGTATGAGTTCGACGAAACTAAGTGTTCGATACTGTGCCAGGAGGAAATCCCGTTCGGCCAAATCTGTGGCGATGCCACTCGAAACCTTCTGTGTTCGACGAAACTAAGTGGTCGACCTTGTGAGAGAGGAAACTCCAGATGCGAAGCTTTGTTGCATTTTAAACTAATTGTTCTTTCTGATACTAAGTGTTCGATACTGTGCCAGGAGAAGCGCCTGTTCTCTGAAATCTGTGGCGATGCTACTCGAAACCGTATGTGTTCGATGAAACTAAGTGGCCGACCTTGTGAGAGAGGAAACTCCAGATGTGAAACTTAGTTCTATTTTAAAATAATTGTTCTATCTGAAACTAAGTGTTCCATACTATGCCACGAGAAGCGCCTGCTCTCTGATATATGTGGCGATGCTACTCGAAACCGTATGTGTTCGACGAAACTAAGTGGCCGACCTTGTGAGAGAGGATACTCCAGATGCGAAACTTAGTTCCATTTTAAACTAATTGTTCTATCTGATACTAAGTGTTCGATACTGTGCCAGGAGAAGCGCCTGTTCTCTGAAATCTGTGGCGATGCTACTCGAAACCGTATGTGTTCGATGAAACTAAGTGGCCGACCTTGTGAGAGAGGATACTCCAGATGCGAAACATAGTTGCATTTTAAACTAATTGTTCTATCTGAAACTAAGTGTTCGATACTGTGCCAGGAGAAACTCCCGTTCTGTGAAATCTGTGGCGATGCCAATCGAAACCGTCTGTGTTCGACGAAACTAAGTGGTCGCCTTGTGAAAGAGGAAACTCCAGATGCAAAACTTAGTTCCATTTAAAACTAATTGTTCCATCTGAAACTAAGTGTTCGATACTGTGCCAGGAGAAGCGCCTGTTCTCTGAAATCTGTGGCGATACCACTCGAAACCGTATGTGTTCGACGAAACTATGTGGCCGACCTTGTGAGACAGGAAACTCCAGATGCGAAACATAGTTGCATTTTAAACTAATTGTTCTATCTGAAACTAAGTGTTCGATACTGTGCCAGGAGAAACTCCCGTTCTGCGAAATCTGTGGCGATACTACTCGAAACCGGATGTGCTCGACGAAACTAAGTGGTCGACCTTGTGAGAGAGGATACTCCAGATGCGAAACTTAGTTCCATTCTAAACTAATTGTTCTATCTGATACTAAGTTTTCGATACTGTGCTAGGAGAAGCGTCTGTTCTCTGAAATCTGTGGCGATGCCACTCGAAACCGTATTTGTTCGACGCAACGAAGTTGTCGACCTTGTGAGAGAGGAAACTGCAGATGCGAAACTTACTTCCATTTTAAAATAATTTTTCCCTCTGAAACTAAGTGTTCGATACTGTGCCAGGAGAAGCGCTTGTTCTTTGAAATCTGTGGCGATGCTACTCGAAACCGTATGTGTTCGACGAAACTAAGTGGTCGACCTTGTGAGAGAGGAAGCTCCAAATGCGAAACATATTTCCATTTTAAACTAATTATTCTAACTAAAACTAAGTGTTCGATAATGTGCCAGGAGAAGCGCCTGTTCTCTGAAATCTGTGGCGATACCACTCGAAACCTTCTGTGTTCGACGAAACTAAGTGGTCGACCTTGTGAGAGAGGAAACTCCAGATGCGAAGCTTTGTTGCATTTTAAACTAATTGTTCTTTCTGATACTAAGTGTTCGATACTGTGCCAGGAGAAGCGCCTGTTCTATGAAATCTGTGGCGATGCTACTCGAAACCGTATGTGTTCGATGAATCTAAATGGTCGACCTTGTGAGAGAGGAAACTCCAGATGTGAAACTTAGTTCTATTTTAAACTAATTGTTCTATCTGAAACTAAGTGTTCGATACTGTGCCAGGAGAAACTCCCGTTCTGCGAAATCTGTGGCGATACTACTCGAAACCGGATGTGCTCGACGAAACTAAGTGGTCGACCTTGTGAGAGAGGATACTCCAGATGCGAAACTTAGTTCCATTCTAAACTAATTGTTCTATCTGATACTAAGTTTTCGATACTGTGCTAGGAGAAGCGTCTGTTCTCTGAAATCTGTGGCGATGCCACTCGAAACCGTATTTGTTCGACGCAACTAAGTTGTCGACCTTGTGAGAGAGGAAACTGCAGATGCGAAACTTACTTCCATTTTAAAATAATTTTTCCCTCTGAAACTAAGTGTTCGATACTGTGCCAGGAGAAGCGCTTGTTCTTTGAAATCTGTGGCGATGCTACTCGAAACCGTATGTGTTCGACGAAACTAAGTGGTCGACCTTGTGAGAGAGGAAGCTCCAAATGCGAAACATATTTCCATTTTAAACTAATTATTCTAACTAAAACTAAGTGTTCGATAATGTGCCAGGAGAAGCGCCTGTTCTCTGAAATCTGTGGCGATACCACTCGAAACCGTATGTGTTCGACGAAACTAAGTGGCCGACCTTGTGAGAGAGGAAACTCCAGATGCGAAACATAGTTGCATTTTAAACTAATTGTTCTATCTGAAACTAAGTGTTCGATACTGTGCCAGGAGAAACTCCCGTTCTGCGAAATCTGTGGCGATACTACTCGAAACCGTATGTGTTCGATGAATCTAAATGGTCGACCTTGTGAGAGAGGAAACTCCAGATGCGAAACATAGTTGCATTTTAAACTAATTGTTCTATCTGAACTAAGTGTACGATAATGTGCCAGGAGAAGCCCCTGTTCTCTGAAATCTGTGGCGATACCAATCGAAACCGTATGTGTTCGACGAAACTAAGTGGCCGACGTTGTGAGAGAGGATCCTCCAGATGCGAAATATAGTTCCATTTTAAACTAATTGTTCTGTCTGTAACTAAGTGTTCGATAATGTGCCAGGAGAAGCGCCTGTTCTCTGAAATCTGTGGCAATGCCTGTCGAAACCGTATATGTTCGACGAAACTCAGTAGTCGATACTGTGCCGGGAGAAGCTCCGGTTCGGCGAAATCTGTGGCGATACCACTCGCAACCGTATGTGTTCGGCGAAGCTAAGTGGTCGCCTTGAGAAGGAGGAAACTCCAGATGCGAAACTTATTACCATTTTAAACTAATTGTTCTACCTGAAACTAAGTGTTCGATACTGTGCCAGTAGAAGCGCCTGTTCTCTGAAATCTGTGGCGATGCCACTCGAAACCGTAGGTGTTCGTCGAAATTAAGTGATCGCGTTGTGAGGGAAGAAACTCCAGATGCGAAATTTAGTACAATTTTAGACTAATTGTTCTATCTGAAACTATGTGTCTGATACTGTGCCAGGAGAAGCGCCTGTTCCCTGAAATCTGTGGCGATGCCACTCGAAACCGTATTTGTTCGACGAAACTAAGTTGTCGACCTTGTGAGAGAGGAAACTCCAGATGCGAATCGTACTTCCATTTTAAACTAATTGTTCTACCTGAAACTAAGTGTTCGATACTGTGCCAGTAGAAGCGCCTGTTCTCTGAAATCTGTGGCGATGCCACTCGAAACCGTAGGTGGTCGTCGAAATTAAGTGGTCGCCTTGTGAAAGGGGAAACTCCAGATGCGAAACTTAGTTCCATTTAAACTAATTGTTCCATCTGAAACTAAGTTTTCGATACTGTGCCAGGAGAAACTCCCGTTCTGCGAAATCTGTGGCGATACTGCTCGAAACCGTATGTGTTCGACGAAACTAAGTGGTCGACCTTGTGAGAGAGGACACTCCAGATGCGAAACATAGATCCATTTTAAACTAATTGTTCTATCTGATACTAAGTGTTCGATACGGTGCCAGGAGAAGCGCCTGTTCTCTGAAATGTGTGGCGACGCCGCTCGAAACCGTATGTGTTCGACGAAACTAAGTTGTTGACCTTGTGAGAGAGGATCCTCCAGATGCGAAACATAGTTCCATTTTAAACTAATTGTTCTATCTGTAACTAAGTGTTCGATAACGTGCCAGGAGAAGCGCCTGTTCTCTGAAATCTGTGGCGATGCCACTCGACACCGTATGGGTTCGCCGAAACTAAGTTGTCGACCTAGTGAGAGAGGAATCTCCAGATGCGAAACATAGTTCCATTTTAAACTATTTGTTGTATCTGATACTAAGTGTTCGATACTGTGCCAGGAGAAGCGCCTGTTCCCTGAAATCTGTGGCGATGCCACTCGAAACCGTATTTGTTCGACGAAACTAAGTTGTCGACCTTGTGAGAGAGGAAACTCCAAATGCGAAACTTAATTCCATTTTAAAATAATTGTTCTATATGATATTAAGTGTTCGATAATGTGCCAGGAGAAGCGCCTGTTCTCTGAAATCTGTGGCGATGCCACTCGAAACCGTATGTGTTCGACGAAACTAAGTGGTCGACCTTGTGAGAGAGGAAACTGCAGATGCGAAACTTACTTCCATTTTAAACTAATTGTTCTATCTGAAACTAAGTGTTCGATACTGTGCCAGGAGAGGCGCCTGTACTCTGAAATCTGTGGCGATGCTACTCGAAACCGTATGTGTTCGACGAACCTAAGTGCCTGACCTTGTGAGGGAGGATTCACCAGATGCGAAACATAGTTCCATTTTAAACTAATTGTTCTATCTGTAACTAAGTGTTCGATAACGTGCCAGGAGAAGCGCCTGTTCTCTGAAATCTGTGGCGATGCCACTCGAAACCGTATGTGTTCGAGGAAACTAAGTGGTCCACCTTGTGAGAGAGGAAACTCCAGATGCGAAGTTTAGTTCCATTTAAAACTAATTGTTCTATATGAAACTATGTGTTCGATACTGTGCCAGGAGAAACTCCCGTTCTGCGAAATGTGTGGCGATACCACTTGAAACCGTATGTGTTCGACGAAACTAAGTGGCCGACCTTGTGAGAGAGGAAACTCCAGATGCGAAACATAGTTGCAGTTTAAACTAATTGTTCTATCTGAAACTATGTGTTCGATACTGTGCCAGGAGAAACTCCCGTTCTGCGAAATCTGTGGCGATACTACTCGAAACCGTATGTGTTCGACGAAACTAAGTGGTCGACCTTGTGAGAGAGGAAACTGCAGATGCGAAACTTACTTCCATTTTAAACTAATTGTTCTATCTGAAAATAAGTGTTCGATACTGTGCCAGGAGAGGCGCCTGTACTCTGAAATCTGTGGCGATGCTACTTGAAACCGTATGTGTTCGACGAACCTAAGTGCCTGACCTTGTGAGGGAGGATTCACCAGATGCGAAACATAGTTCCATTTAAAACTAATTGTTCTATCTGGAACTAAGTGTTCGATAGTGTGCCACGATAAACGCCTGTTCTTTGAAATCTGTGGCGATGCCACACGAAACCGTATGTGTTCGACGAAACTAAGTGGTCGAACTTGTGAGAGAGATAACTCCAAATGCGAAACATAGGTCCATTTTAAACTAATTGTTCTATCTGAAACTAAGTGTTCCATACTGTGCCAGGAGAAGTGCTTGTTCTCTGAAATCTCTGGCGATGCTACTCGAAACCGTATGTGTTCGACGAAACTAAATGGTCCACCTTGTGAGAGAGGAAACTCCAGGTGCCAGACATAGTTTCAATTAAAACTAATTGTTCTATCTGAAACTGAGTGTTCGATACTGTGCCAGGAGAGGCGCCTGTTCTCTGAAATCTGTGGCGATGCTACTCGAAACCGTATGTGTTCGACGAAACTAAGTGGTCGCCTTGAGAAGGAGGAAACTCCAGATGCGAAACTTATTACCATTTTAAACTAATTGTTCTACCTGAAACTAAGTGTTCGATACTGTGCCAGTAGAAGCGCCTGTTCTCTGAAATCTGTGGCGTTGCCACTCGAAACCGTATGTGTTCAACGAAACTAAGTGGTCGACCTTGTTAGATAGGAAACTCCAGATGCGAAACTTAGTTCCATTTTAAACTAATTGTTCTATCTGATACTAAGTGTTCGATACTGTGCCAGGAGAAGCGCCTGTTCTCTGAAATGTGTGGCGATGCCACTCGAAACCGTATGTGTTCGAGGAAACTAAGTGGTCCACCTTGTGAGAGAGGAAACTCCAGATGCGAAGTTTAGTTCCATTTAAAACTAATTGTTCTATCTGAAACTATGTGTTCGATACTGTGCCAGGAGAAACTCCCGTTCTGCGAAATGTGTGGCGATACCACTTGAAACCGTATGTGTTCGACGAAACTAAGTGGCCGACCTTGTGAGAGAGGAAACTCCAGATGCGAAACATAGTTGCATTTTAAACTAATTGTTCTATCTGAAACTATGTGTTCGATACTGTGCCAGGAGAAACTCCCGTTCTGCGAAATCTGTGGCGATACTACTCGAAACCGTATGTGTTCGACGAAACTAAGTGTTCGACCTTGTGAGAGAGGAAACTGCAGATGCGAAACTTACTTCCATTTTAAAGTAATTGTTCTATCTGAAACTAAGTGTTCGATACTGTGCCAGGAGAGGCTCCTGTACTCTGAAATCTGTGGCGATGCTACTCGAAACCGTATGTGTTCGACGAACCTAAGTGGTCGATATGGTGAGAGAGATAACTCCAGATGCGAAGCTTATTTCCATTTTAAACTAATTGTTCTATCTGAATCTAAGTGTTCGATACTGTGCCAGGAGAAGCGCCTGTTCTCTGAAATGTGTGGCGATGCTTCTCGAAACCGTATGTGTTCGACGAAACTAAGTGGTCGAACTTGTGAGAGAGAAAACTCCAAATGCGAAACATAGGTCCATTTTAAACTAATTGTTCTATCTGAAACTAAGTGTTCCATACTGTGCCAGGAGAAGTGCTTGTTCTCTGAAATCTCTGGCGATGCTACTCGAAACCGTATGTGTTCGACGAAACTAAGTGGTCCACCTTGTGAGAGAGGAAACTCCAGGTGCCAGACTTAGTTTCAATTAAAACTAATTGTTCTATCTGAAACTGAGTGTTCGATACTGTGCCAGGAGAGGCGCCTGTTCTCTGAAATCTGTGGCGATGCTACTCGAAACCGTATGTGTTCGACGAAACTAAGTGGTCGCCTTGAGAAGGAGGAAACTCCAGATGCGAAATTTAGTACAATTTTAGACTAATTGTTCTATCTGAAACTATGTGTTCGATACTGTGCCAGGAGAAGCGCCTGTTCTCTGAAATCTGTGGCGTTGCCACTCGAAACCGTATGTGTTCAACGAAACTAAGTGGTCGACCTTGTTAGTTAGGAAACTCCAGATGCGAAACTTAGTTCCATTTTAAACTAATTGTTCTATCTGATACTAAGTGTTCGATACTGTGCCACAAGAAGCGCCTGTTCTCTGAAATGTGTGGCGATGCCACTCGAAACCGTATGTGTTCGAGGAAACTAAGTGGTCCACCTTGTGAGAGAGGAAACTCCAGATGCGAAGTTTAGTTCCATTTAAAACTAATTGTTCTATCTGATACTAAGTGTTCGATACTGTGCCAGGAGAAACTCCCGTTCTGCGAAATGTGTGGCGATACCACTTGAAACCGTATGTGTTCGACGAAACTAAGTGGCCGACCTTGTGAGAGAGGAAACTCCAGATGCGAAACATAGTTGCATTTTAAACTAATTGTTCTATCTGAAACTATGTGTTCGATACTGTGCCAGGAGAAACTCCCGTTCTGCGAAATCTGTGGCGATACTACTCGAAACCGTATGTGTTCGACGAAACTAAGTGTTCGACCTTGTGAGAGAGGAAACTGCAGATGCGAAACTTACTTCCATTTTAAAGTAATTGTTCTATCTGAAACTAAGTGTTCGATACTGTGCCAGGAGAGGCTCCTGTACTCTGAAACCTGTGGCGATGCTACTCGAAACCGTATGTGTTCGACGAACCTAAGTGGTCGATATGGTGAGAGAGATAACTCCAGATGCGAAGCTTATTTCCATTTTAAACTAATTGTTCTATCTGAATCTAAGTGTTCGATACTGTGCCAGGAGAAGCGCCTGTTCTCTGAAATGTGTGGCGATGCTTCTCGAAACCGTATGTGTTCGACGAAACTAAGTGGTCGAACTTGTGAGAGAGAAAACTCCAAATGCGAAACATAGGTCCATTTTAAACTAATTGTTCTATCTGAAACTAAGTGTTCCATACTGTGCCAGGAGAAGTGCTTGTTCTCTGAAATCTCTGGCGATGCTACTCGAAACCGTATGTGTTCGACGAAACTAAGTGGTCCACCTTGTGAGAGAGGAAACTCCAGGTGCCAGACTTAGTTTCAATTAAAACTAATTGTTCTATCTGAAACTGAGTGTTCGATACTGTGCCAGGAGAGGCGCCTGTTCTCTGAAATCTGTGGCGATGCTACTCGAAACCGTATGTGTTCGACGAAACTAAGTGGTCGCCTTGAGAAGGAGGAAACTCCAGATGCGAAACTTATTACCATTTTAAACTAATTGTTCTACCTGAAACTAAGTGTTCGATACTGTGCCAGGAGAAGCGCCTGTTCTCTGAAATCTGTGGCGATGCCACTCGAAACCGTAGGTGTTCGTCGAAATTAAGTGGTCGCGTTGTGAGGGAAGAAACTCCAGATGCGAAATTTAGTACAATTTTAGACTAATTGTTCTATCTGAAACTATGTGTCTGATACTGTGCCAGGAGAAGCGCCTGTTCTCTGAAATCTGTGGCGTTGCCACTCGAAACCGTATGTGTTCAACGAAACTAAGTGGTCGACCTTGTTAGTTAGGAAACTCCAGATGCGAAACTTAGTTCCATTTTAAACTAATTGTTCTATCTGATACTAAGTGTTCGATACTGTGCCACAAGAAGCGCCTGTTCTCTGAAATGTGTGGCGATGCCACTCGAAACCGTATGTGTTCGAGGAAACTAAGTGGTCCACCTTGTGAGAGAGGAAACTCCAGATGCGAAGTTTAGTTCCATTTAAAACTAATTGTTCTATCTGATACTAAGTGTTCGATACTGTGCCAGGAGAAGCGCCTGTTCTCTTAAATCTGTGGCGATGCCACTCGAAACCGGATGTGTTCGACGAAACTAAGTGGTCGACCTTGTGAGAGAGGATTCACCAGATGCGGAACATAGTTCCATTTTAAACTAATTGTTCTATCTGTAACTAAGTGTTCGATAATGTGACAGGAGAAGCGTCTGTTCTCTGAAATCTGTGGCGATGCCACTCGAAACCGTATGTTTTCGACGAAACTAAGTGGTCCACCTTGTGAGAGAGGAAACTCCAGATGCGAAACATAGTTCCATTTTAAACTAATTGTTCTATCTGAAACTAAGTGTTCGATACTGTGCCAGGAGAAGCGCCTGTTCTCTGAAATGTGTGGCGACGCCGCTCGAAACCGTATGTGTTCGACGAAACTAAGTGGTCGACCTTGTGAGAGAGGACACTCCAGATGCAAAACATAGATCCATTTTAAACTAATTGTTCTATCTGATACTAAGTGTTCGATACTGTGCCAGGAGAAGCGCCTGTTGTCTGAAATGTGTGGCGATGCCGCTCGAAAGCGTATGTGTTCGACGAAACTAAGTTGTTGACCTTGTGAGAGAGGATCCTCCAGATGCGAAATATAGTTCCATTTTAAACTAATTGTTCTGTCTGTAACTAAGTGTTCGATAATGTGCCAGGAGAAGCGCCTGTTCTCTGAAATCTGTGGCGATGCCACTCGAAGCCGTATATGTTCGACGAAACTAAGTTGTCGACCTTGTGAGAGAGGAAACTCCAGATGCGAATCGTACTTCCATTTTAAACTAATTGTTCTATCTGATACTAAGTGTTCGATCCCGTGCTAGGAGAAGCGCCTGTTTTCTGAAATCTGTGGCGATGCCACTCGAAACCGTACGTGTTCCACGAAACTGAGTGGTCGCCTTGTGAAAGGGGAAACTCCAGATGCGAAACATAGTTCCATTTTAAACCAATTGTTCTATCTGAAACTAAGTGTTCGACACTGTGCCAGGAGAAACTCCCGTTTTGCGAAATCTGTGGCGATACTACTCGAAACCGTATGTGTTCGACGAAACTAAGTGGTCGACCTTGTGAGAGAGGACACTCCAGATGCGAAACATAGATCCATTTCAAACTAATTGTTCTATCTGATACTAAGTGTTCGATACTGTGCCCGGAGAAGCGCCTGTTCTCTGAAATGTGTGGCGATGCTACTCGAAACCGTATGTGTTCGACGAAACTGAGTGGTCGCCTTGTGAAAGGGGAAACTCCAGATGCGAAACTTAGTTCCATTTAAAACTAATTGTTCCATCTGAAACTATGTGTTCGATACTGTGCCACGAGAAACTCCCGTTCTGCGAAATCTGTGGCGATTCTACTCGAAACCGTATGTGTTCGACGAAACTTAGTGGTCGACCTTGTGAGAGAGGATACTCCAGATGCGAAACTTAGTTCCATTTAAAACTAATTGTTCTATCTGATACTAAGTGTTCGATACTGTGCTAGGAGGAGCGCCTGTTCTCTGAAATGTGTGGCGATGCCACTCGAAACCGTATGTGTTCGAGGAAACTAAGTGGTCCACCTTGTGAGAGAGGAAACTCCAGATGCGAAGTTTAGTTCCATTTAAAACTAATTGTTCTATCTGATACTAAGTGTTCGATACTGTGCCAGGAGAAGCGCCTGTTCTCTTAAATCTGTGGCGATGCCACTCGAAACCGGATGTGTTCGACGAAACTAAGTGGTCGACCTTGTGAGAGAGGATTCACCAGATGCGGAACATAGTTCCATTTTAAACTAATTGTTCTATCTGTAACTAAGTGTTCGATAATGTGTCAGGAGAAGCGTCTGTTCTCTGAAATTTGTGGCGATGCCACTCGAAACCGTATGTTTTCGACGAAACTAAGTGGTCCACCTTGTGAGAGAGGAAACTCCAGATGCGAAACATAGTTCCATTTTAAACTAATTGTTCTATCTGAAACTAAGTGTTCGATACTGTGCCAGGAGAAGCGCCTGTTCTCTGAAATGTGTGGCGACGCCGCTCGAAACCGTATGTGTTCGACGAAATTAACTGGTCCACCTTGTGAGAGAGGAAACTCCAGATGCGAAGCTTTGTTTCATTTCAAGCTAATTGTTCTATCTGATACTAAGTGTTCGATACTGTGCCAGAAGAAGCGCCTGTTCTCTGAAATCTGTGGCGATGCCACTCGGAACCGTATGTGTTCGACGAAATTAAGTGGCCGACCATCTGAGAGAGGAAACTCCAGATGCGAAACTGAGTTACATTTTAAACTAATTGTTCCATGTGAAACTAAGTTTTCGATACTGTGCCAGGAGAAGCGCCTGTTCTCCGAAATCTATGGCGATGCTACTCGAAACCGTATGTGTTCGACGAAACTAAGTGGTCGCCTTGTGAAAGAGGAAGCTCCAGATGCAAAACTTAGTACCATTTTAAACTAATTGTTCTATCTGAAACTATGTGTTCGATACTGTGCCACGAGAAGCGTAGAGAATGTAGTGTTAAAATATAGTATAAGAATGACTGAGTCAAACACCCGTTAAGTAGCACTATCGGCTGTCCAACCAAGTACTCTACGCCCTGATGCCTAAAACAATATTTCGGTCGTGGGCGGTGTGAAACTTCATAATTTACGTTCCAACGAAATGCGAAAAACACCAATGTATTAGGTGGTCCAATGAGTTCGTTCCGGTTTCAGCCGTTACAGTAAAACGCCGTTTTTTTCAAATACAATTTATTTTATTTACATACATAGTCACCATTCTTTTCAATTACTTCTTGCCACTTCTCAGGTAGCTTCATAATTCCTTTCGCATTAAAGTCTTTCCTTTTTTTTATTAAAAAACTCCGCCACGTGCTTTTGGAGGACCTCAAAGTTTTCAAATTGTTTTCCGGTAACCGAATTTTGAATGCACCGAAATAAATAATAATCTGATGGGGCTATGTCAGGAGAGTACGGAGGTACTCAGTACCAGTAACATTCCTTTTAAAATTGATTCATTTCGATGCCGATTCAACAGAGCCATGCACACACAACTTTGATATTAATCCCATCTTCCGTAAACAATCATGCACGGTGCATTTTTTCATTTGAAGTTCCGATGGAATTTCACGCACTTGAATGCAACGATTTTGCTCCACTAATGCACGTACAGCACTGTTGTCAGCAGTATGTGGTCGTCCAGCGCGATGGTCATCTTCTAATGAAAAATTTCCTTAACGAAAATGATCAAACCATTTTCTGCACATACGATCTGTTAAAGCACCTTCCCCATAAACAACACAAATATTTCTCGAAGTTTCTGAACCGTTATACCCTTTACGAAACTCTTATTACATGATGTGTCGAAAATGAATTTTGTTGTCCGTCATGATTTTAGTTTAGATATTACAGAAAAACTTAAAAAAATACGTCTAATTCGCACGAAAGCAAAACTAGAAGTGTACTGGAATATGTACATTTTTACCTGAGTATGTACTGTGGTTTATTACTCAGGTAAGAAGGTAATAAGTCGCCGCGCCGAAAACGGAAGGAACTTTTTGGACCACCTAATATAAGAACCTAGTTGAGCCCCAGAGGACCCATAGAAGACATGTGACTGTTTTCCAACAGTGGGTGGTGGAATCGTCACATTCCGCACCGTGCATCATGATCCGGTGTATGCAAAATTGAAGCAAACCCTGATTCATGGAATTCCGATTTTCGGGCTGATTTCTTAAGAAGTAGTCAGAGAGTTGTCGCTCATTGGTGAACCTAATCATCCGGAACATGGACCGCAAGATATTTGCCACCTATAAAATACGTGCAGATACGCACACGGGGATCATATGCACACGTGCATCAGTCGTGTTAGCATGGAGTCCTTCAGTTTCTTGCTACATGCAATCGGGACGCCACGCTCGGCAAATGTGGACTTCGTCCATGAGTTACCTCTGGAAATATCGCAGTTGATTCTGCGGCATTGGATTCTGCATCTTTACTGAGCGCAGCGCTTGTTTCCCGGAAGTGGCTATCGGTTTGCCGGGCCGATGTGAAACTCAGGCAAAGGGTAACGAAATACATCAGGAAGAAGCCGGAGCGGAGTCGGTCGGACTACATTGGGAGGCCCACAACGGATGTAGTCAGACGTCATGGGTTCAGAATGAATTCACGTGTTAGAAATATGCAAAGATCTGCGCCTCCGACCAGTATTGACGCATATCGCCTAATGGATATAGAATCGACACGGCACAGTTGTTATCATGGACATCAGCGCGATGACAACAAAAGGCGAATCAAGTCTTACAGCATTTGATGTTGTGAGAAACGGAACGGGAGTTTCTCCTGGCACAGTATCGAACAGATAGTTTCAACCAACACATACGGTTTCGAGTGGTTTCGCCACAGATTTCAGAGACCAGGCGCTTCTCCTGGCCCAGTATCGAACACTTAGTTCCAGATAGAACAATTAGATTAAAATGGAACTAAGTTTCGCATCCGGAATTTCCTCTCTCAGAAGGTCGACCAAATAGTTTCGTCGAACACATACGGTTTCGAGTGGCATCGCCACAGATTTCAGAGAACAGGCGCTTCTCCTGGCACAGTATCGAACACTTAGTATTAGATAGAACAATTAGTTTAAAATGGAACAAAGCATCGCATCTGGAGTTTCCTCTCTTACAAGGTCGACCACATAGTTTCGTCGAACACATACGGTTTCGAGTGGTATCGCCACAGATCTCAGAGAACAGGCGCTTCTCCTGGCACATTATCGAACACTTAGTTTCATATATAACAATTAATTTAAAATGGAACTATGTTTCGAATTTGGAGTTTCCTCTCCAACTAGGTGTACCACTTATTTTCGTCGAACACATACGGTTTCGAGTGGCATCGCCACAGATTTCGCCGAACGGGAGTTTCACCTGCCACAGTATCGAACACTTAGATTCAGATAGAACAATTAGTTTAAAATGGAACTATGTTTTGCATCTGGAGTTTCCTCTACCACAAGGTCGACCACTTATTTTCGTCGAACACATACGGTTTCGAGTAGCATCGCTACAGATTTCAGAGGACAGGCGCTTCTCCTGGGACAGTATCGGACACTTAGTTTCAGATAGAAAAATTAGTTTAAAATGAAACTAAATTTCATATCTGGAGTTTCCTCTCTCACAAGGTCGACCACTTATTTTCGTCGAACACATACGGTTTCGAGTAGCATCGCCACAGATTTCAGAGGACAGGCGCTTCTCCTGGGACAGTATCGGACACTCAGTTTCAGATAGAAAAATTACATTAAAATGAAACTCAGTTTCGCATCTGGAGTTTCCTCTCTCACAAGGTCGACCACTTACTTTCGCCGAACACATTTGGTTTCGAGTAGCAACGCCACAGGTTTCAGAGAACAGACGCTTCTACTGGTAGATTATCGAATACTTAGTTTCAGATAGAATATTTAGTTTAAAATGGAAATATGTTTCGCATTTGGAGTTTCGTCCCTCACAAGTTCGACCACTTAGTTTCGTCGAACACATACGGTTTCGAGTGGCATCGCCACAGATTTCAGAGAACAGGCGCTACTCCTGGCACATTATCGAACAGTTAGTTTCAGATAGAACAATTAGTTTAAAATGGACCTATGTTTCGCATTTGGAGTTTCCTCTCTCACAAGTTCGACCACTTAGTTTCGTCAAACACATAAGGTTTCGAGTGGCATCGCCACAGATTTCAGCGAACAGGCGCTTCTCCTGGCACATTATCGAACACTTAGTATCAGATAGAACAATTAGCTTTAAATGGAACTAAACTTCGAATCTGGCGTTTCCTCTCTCACAAGGCCGACCACTTAGTTTCGTCGAACACATACGGTTTCGAGTGGCATCGCCACAGATTTCAGAAAACTGGCGCCTCTCCTGTCACAGTATCGAACACTTAGCTTCAGATAGAAGAATTAGTTTAAAATGGAACTATGTTCCGTATCTGGTGAATCTTCTCTCACAAGGTCGACCACTTAGTTTCGTCGAACACATGCGGTTTCGAGTGACATCGCCATAGATTTCAGAGAACAGGCGCTTCTCCTGGCACAGTATCGAACACTTAGTATCAGATAGAACAATTAGTTTAAAATGGAACTATGATACGCATCTGGAGTATCCTCTCTCACAAGGTCAACCACTTAGTTTCGTCGAACACATACGGTTTCGAGTGGCATCGCCACAAATTTCAGAGAACAGGCGCTTCTCCTGGCACAGTATCGAGCACTTATTTAAAGATAGAACAATTAGTTTAGAATGGATCTATTTTTCGCATCTGGAGTATCCTCTCTCACAAGGTCAACCACTTAGTTTCGTCGAACACATACGGTTTCGAGTGGCATCGCCACAAATTTCAGAGAACAGGCGCTTCTCCTGGCACAGTATCGAACACTTATTTACAGACAGAACAATTAGTTTAAAATGGAAGTAAGTTTCGTATCTGGAGTTTCCTCTTTCACAAGGTCGACCACTTAGTTTCGTCGAACACATACGGTTTCGAGTGGCATCGCCACAGATTTCAGAGAACAGGCGCTTCTCCTGGCACAGTATCGAACACTTAGTTACAGATAGAACAATTAGTTTAAAATGGACCTATGTTTCGCATCCGGAGTGTCCTCTCTCACAAGGTCGACCACTTAGTTTCGTCGAATACAGAGGGTTTCGAGTGGCATCGCCACAGATTTCAGTGAACAGGCGCTTCTCCTGGCACATTATCAAACACATAGTTACAGATAGAACAATTAGTTTAAAATGGAACTAAGTTTCGCATCTGGAGTTTCCTCTTTCACACGGTCCACCACTTACTTTCGTCGAACACATTCGGCTTCGAGTAGCAACGCCACAGGTTTCAGAGAACAGGCGCTTCTACTGGCAGAGTATCGTATACTTAGTTTCAGATAAAACATTTAATTTAAAATGGAAATATGTTCCGCGTTTGGAGTTTACTCCCTCAGAAGGTCGACCACTTAGTTTCGCCGAACACATACGGTTTCGAGTAGCATCGCCACAGATTTCAGAGAACAGGCGCTTCTCCTGGCACAATACCGAACACTTAGTTACAGATAGAACAATTAGTTTAAAATGGAACTAAGTTTCGCATCTGGTGTTTCCTCTCTCACAAGGTCGACCACTTAGTTTCGTCGAACACAGAGGGTTTCGAGTGGCATCGCCACAGATTTCAGTGAACAGGCGCTTCTCCTGGCACATTATCAAACACATAGTTACAGATAGAAAAATTAGTTTAAAATGAAACTAAGTTTCATATCTGGAGTTTCCTCTCTCACAAGGTCGGCCACTTATTTTCGTCGAACACATACGGTTTCGAGTAGCATCGCCACAGATTTCAGAGGACAGGCGCTTCTCCTGGGACAGTATCGGACACTTAGTTTCAGATAGAAAAATTAGTTTAAAATGAAACTAAGTTTCGCATCTGGAGTTTCCTCTCTCACACGGTCGACCACTTAGTTTCGTCGAACACATGCGGTTTCGAGTGACATCGCCATAGATTTCAGAGAACAGGCGCTTCTCCTGGCACAGTATCGAACACTTAGTATCAGATAGAACAATTAGTTTAAAATGGAACTATGATACGCATCTGGAGAATCCTCTCTCACAAGGTCAACCACTTAGTTTCGTCGAACACATACGGTTTCGAGTGGCATCGCCACAAATTTCAGAGAACAGGCGCTTCTCCTGGTACAGTATCGAACACTTATTTACAGATACAACAATTAGTTTAGAATGGAAGTATTTTTCGCATCTGGAGTATCCTCTCTCACAAGGTCAACCACTTAGTTTCGTCGAACACATACGGTTTCGAGTAGCATCGCCACAGATTTCAGAGAGCAAGCGCCTCTCCTGGCACAGTATCGAACACTTAGTTTCAGATAGAACAATTAGTTTAAAATGGAAGTAAGTTTCGTATCTGGAGTTTCCTCTTTCACAAGGTCGACCACTTAGTTTCGTCGAACACATACGGTTTCGAGTGGCATCGCCACAGATTTCAGAGAACAGGCGCTTCTCCTGGCACAGTATCGAACACTTAGTTACAGATAGAACAATTAGTTTAAAATGGACCTGTGTTTCGCATCTGGAGTGTCCTCTCTCACAAGGTCGACCACTTAGTTTCGTCGAATACAGAGGGTTTCGAGTGGCATCGCCACAGATTTCAGTGAACAGGCGCTTCTCCTGGCACATTATCAAACACATAGTTACAGATCGAACAATTAGTTTAAAATGCAACTAAGTTTCGCATCTGGAGTTTCCTCTCTCACACGGTCCACCACTTACTTTCGTCGAACACATTCGGCTTCGAGTAGCAACGCCACAGGTTTCAGAGAACAGGCGCTTCTACTGGCAGAGTATCGTATACTTAGTTTCAGATAAAACATTTAATTTAAAATGGAAATATGTTTCGCGTTTGGAGTTTACTCCCTCAGAAGGTCGACCACTTAGTTTCGCCGAACACATACGGTTTCGAGTAGCATCGCCACAGATTTCAGAGAACAGGCGCTTCTCCTGGCACAATACCGAACACTTAGTTACAGATAGAACAATTAGTTTAAAATGGAACTAAGTTTCGCATCTGGTGTTTCCTCTCTCAGAAGGTCGACCACTTAGTTTCGTCGAACACAGAAGGTTTCGAGTGGTATCGCCACAGATTTCAGTGAACAGGCGCTTCTCCTGGCACATTATCAAACACATAGTTACAGATAGAACAATTAGTTTAAAATGGAACTAAGTTTCGCACCTGGAGTTTCCTCTCTCACACGGTCCACCACTTACTTTCGTCGAACACATTCGGCTTCGAGTAGCATCACCACAGGTGTCAGAGAACAGGCGCTTCTACTGGCAGAGTATCGTATACTTAGTTTCAGATAAAACATTTAATTTAAAATGGAAATATGTTTAGCGTTTGGAGTTTACTCCCTCAGAAGGTCGACCACTTAGTTTCGTCGAACACATACGGTTTCGAGTAGCATCGCCACAGATTTCGGAGAACAGGCGCTTCTCCTGGCACAATACCGAACACTTAGATTCAGATAGAACGATTAGTTTAAAATGGAACTAAGTTTGGCATCTGGAGTTTCCTCTCCCACAAGGTCGACCACTTAGTTTCCTCGAACACATACGTTTTCGAGTATCATCGCCACTGATTTCAGAGAACAGGCGCTTCTCCTGGCACAGTATCGAACACTTAGTTACAGATAGAACAATTAGTTTAAAATGCAACTATGTTTCGCATATGGTGTTTCCTCTCTCATAAGGTGGGCCACTTAGTTTCGTCGAACACATACGGTTTCGAGTGGCATCGCCACAGATTTCAGAGGCCAGGCGCTTCTCCTGGCACAGTATCGAACACTTGGTTTCAGATGGAACATTTGGTTTAAAATGGAACTAAGTTTCGCATCTGGAGTTTCCTCCCCCACAAGGTCGACCACTTAGTTTCGTCGAACACATACGGTTTCGAGTGGCATCGCCACAGATTTCTGAGAACAGGCGCTTCTCCTGGCACAATATCGAACACTTAGTTTCAGATAGAAGAATTAGTTTAAAATGGAACTATGATACGCATCTGGAGTATCCTCTCTCACAAGGTCAACCACTTAGTTTCGTCGAACACATACGGTTTCGAGTGGCATCGCCACAAATTTCAGAGAACAGGCGCTTCTCCTGGCACAGTATCGAACACTTATTTACAGATAGAACAATTAGTTTAGAATGGAACTATTTTTCGCATCTGGAGTATCCTCTCTCACAAGGTCAACCACTTAGTTTCGTCGAACACATACGGTTTCGAGTAGCATCGCCACAGATTTCAGAGAACAAGCGCCTCTCCTGGCACAGTATCGAACACTTAGTTTCAGATAGAACAATTAGTTTAAAATGGAAGTAAGTTTCGTATCTGGAGTTTCCTCTTTCACAAGGTCGACCACTTAGTTTCGTCGAACACAGAGGGTTTCGAGTGGCATCGCCACAGATTTCAGAGAACAGCCGCTTCTCCTGGCACATTATCAAACACATAGTTACAGATAGAACAATTAGTTTAAAATGGAACTAAGTTTCGCATCTGGAGTTTCCTCTCTCACACGGTCCACCACTTACTTTCGTCGAACACATACGGTTTCGAGTAGCATCGCCACAGATTTCGGAGAACAGGCGCTTCTCCTGGCACAATACCGAACACTTAGATTCAGATAGAACAATTAGTTTAAAATGGAACTATGTTTTGCATCTGGAGTTTCCTCTACCACAAGGTCGACCACTTATTTTCGTCGAACACATACGGTTTCGAGTAGCATCGCTACAGATTTCAGAGGACAGGCGCTTCTCCTGGGACAGTATCGGACACTTAGTTTCAGATAGAAAAATTAGTTTAAAATGAAACTAAGTTTCATATCTGGAGTTTCCTCTCTCACAAGGTCGACCACTTATTTTCGTCGAACACATACGGTTTCGAGTAGCATCGCCACAGATTTCAGAGGACAGGCGCTTCTCCTGGGACAGTATCGGACACTTAGTTTCAGATAGAAAAATTAGTTTAAAATGAAACTAAGTTTCGCATCTGGAGTTTCCTCTCTCACAAGGTCGACCACTTAGTTTCGTCGAACACATGCGGTTTCGAGTGACATCGCCATAGATTTCAGAGAACAGGCGCTTCTCCTGGCACAGTATCGAACACTTAGTATCAGATAGAACAATTAGTTTAAACTGGAACTGTGATACGCATCTGGAGTATCCTCTCTCACAAGGTCAACCACTTAGTTTCGTCGAACACATACGGTTTCGAGTGGCATCGCCACAAATTTCAGAGAACAGGCGCTTCTCCTGGCACAGTATCGAACACTTATTTACAGATAGAACAATTAGTTTAGAATGGAACTATTTTTCGCATCTGGAGTATCCTCTCTCACAAGGTCAACCACTTAGTTTCGTCGAACACATACGGTTTCGAGTAGCATCGCCACATATTTCAGAGAACAAGCGCCTCTCCTGGCACAGTATCGAACACTTAGTTTCAGATAGAACAATTAGTTTAAAATGGAAGTAAGTTTCGTATCTGGAGTTTCCTCTTTCACAAGGTCGACCACTTAGTTTCGTCGAACACATACGGTTTCGAGTGGCATCGCCACAGATTTCAGAGAACAGGCGCTTCTCCTGGCACAGTATCGAACACTTAGTTTCAGAGAGAACAATTAGTTTAAAATGGAACTAAGTTTCGCATCCGGAGTTTCCTGTCCCACAAGGTCGACCACTTAGTTTCCTCGAACACATACGGTTTCGAGTAGCATCGCCACAGATTTCAGAGAACAGGCGCTTCTCCTGGCACAGTATCGAACACTTAGTGTCTGATACGATTATTAGTTTAAAATGAACTAAGTTTCGCAATTTGGAGTTTCCTCTCTCACAAGGTCGACCACTTAGTTTCGTCGAACACATACGGTTTCGAGTGGCATCGCTACACATTTCAGAGAACAGGCGCTTCTCCTGGCACAGTATCGACAACTCAATTTCGAGTGGCATCGCCACAGATTTCAGAGAACAGGCGCTTCTCCTGGCACAGTATCGAACACTTAGTGTCTGATACGATTATTAGTTTAAAATGAACTAAGTTTCGCAATTTGGAGTATCCTCTCTCACAAGGTCAACCACTTAGTTTCGTCGAACACATACGGTTTCGAGTGGCATCGCTACACATTTCAGAGAACAGGCGCTTCTCCTGGCACAGTATCGACAACTCAATTTCGAGTGGCATCGCTACAGATTTCAGAGAAGAGGAGCTTCTCCTGGCACAGTATCGAACACTTAGTTTCAGAGAGAACAATTAGTTTAAAATGGAACTAAGTTTCGCATCCGGAGTTTCCTCTCTCACAAGGTCGACCATTTAGATTCGTCGAACACATACGGTTTCGAGTATCATCGCCACAGATTTCAGAGAACTGACGCTTCTCCTGGCACAGTATCCAACACTTCCAAATAGAACAATTAGTTTTAAATGGAACTAGGTTTCGCATCTGGAGATTCCTGTCTCACAAGGTCGGCCACTTAGTTTCGTCGAATACATACGGTTTCGAGTGGCATCGCCACAGATTTCAGAGAACAGGCGCTTCTCCTGGCACAGAATCGAGCACTTAGTTCCAGATAGAACAATTAGATTAAAATGGAACTAAGTTTCGCATCCGGAGTTTCCTCTCTCAGAAGGTCGACCACTTAGTTTCGTCGAACACATACGGTTTCGAGTGGTATCGCCACAGATTTCAGAGAACAGGGGCTTCTCCTGGCACAGTATCGAACACTTATTTCAGACCGAACAATTAGTTTAAAATGGAACTATGTTTCGCATCTGGAGTATCCTCTCTCACAAGGTCAACCACTTAGTTTCGTCGAACACATACGGTTTCGAGTGGCATCGCTACACATTTCAGAGAACAGGCGCTTCTCCTGGCACAGTATCGACAACTCAATTTCGAGTGGCATCGCCACAGATTTCAGAGAACAGGCGCTTCTCCTGGCACAGTATCGAACACTTAGTGTCTGATACGATTATTAGTTTAAAATGAACTAAGTTTCGCAATTTGGAGTTTCCTCTCTCACAAGGTCGACCACTTAGTTTCGTCGAACACATACGGTTTCGAGTGGCATCGCTACACATTTCAGAGAACAGGCGCTTCTCCTGGCACAGTATCGACAACTCAATTTCGAGTGGCATCGCCACAGATTTCAGAGAACAGGCGCTTCTCCTGGCACAGTATCGAACACTTAGTGTCTGATACGATTATTAGTTTAAAGTGAACTAAGTTTCGCAATTTGGAGTATCCTCTCTCACAAGGTCAACCACTTAGTTTCGTCGAACACATACGGTTCCGAGTATCATCGCCACAGATTTCAGAGAACTGGCGCTTCTCCTGGCACAGTATCCAACACTTTCAGATAGAACAATTAGTTTTTAATGGGACTCGGTTTCGCATGTGGCGATTCCTCTCGCACAAATTCGACCACTTAGTTTCGTCGAATACATACGGTTTCGAGTGGCATCGCCACAGATTTCAGAGATCAGGCGCTTCTCCTGGCACAGTGTCGAACACTTAGTTCCAGATAGAACAATTAGTTTAAAATGGAACTAAGTTTCGCATCTGGAATATCCTGTCCCACAAGTTCGGCCACTTAGTTTCGTCGAACACACGGTTTCGAGTGGCATCGCCACAGATTTCAGAGAACAGGCGCTTCTCCTGGCACAGTATCGAACACTTAGTATCAGATAGAACAATTACTTTAAAATGGAACTAAGCTTCGCATCTGGAGTTTCCTCTCTCACAAGGTCGGCCACTTTGTTTCGTCGAACACATACGGTTTAGAGTGGCATCGCCACAGATTTCAGAGAACGGGCGCTTCTCCTGGCACATTAGTATCAGATAGAACAATTAGTTTAAAATGGAACTAAGTTTCGCATCTGGAGTTTCCTCTCTCACAAGGTCGGCCACTTAGTTACGTCGAACACATACGGGTTCGAGTAGCATCGCCACTGATTTCAGAGAACAGGCGCTTCTCCTGGCACAATATCGGACACTTTCAGATAGAACAATTAGTTTAAAATGGAACTAAGTTCCGCATCTGGAGATTCCTCTCTCACAAGGTCGTCCACTTAGTTTCGTCGAACACATACGGTTTCGAGTGGCATCGTCACAGATTTCAGAGAACAGGCGCATCTCCTGGCACAGTATCGAACACTTTCAGATAGAACAATTCGTTTAAAATGGAACTAAGTTTCGCATCTGGAGTTTCCTCTCTCACAAGGTCGACCATTTAGATTCGTCGAACACATACGGGTTCGAGTAGCATCGCCACTGATTTCAGAGAACAGGCGTTTCTCCTGGCACAAAATCGAACACTTTCAGATAGAACAATTAGTTTAAAATGGAACTAAGTTCCGCATCTGGAGATTCCTCTCTCACAAGGTCGTCCACTTAGTTTCGTCGAACACATACGGTTTCGAGTGGCATCGCCACAGATTTCAGAGAACAGGCGCTTCTCCTGGCACAGTATCGCACACTTAGTTTCGGACGGAACATTTGGTTTACAGTGGAACTAAGTTTCGCATCTTGAGTTTCCTCTTTCACAAGGTCGGCCACTTAGTTTCGTCGAACACATACGTGTTCTAGTAGCATCGCCACTGATTTCAGAGAACAGGCGCTTCTCCTGGCACAGTATCGAACACTTTCAGATAGAACAATTCGTTTAAAATGGAACTAAGTTTCGCATCTGGAGTTTCCTCTCTCACAAGGTCGACCATTTAGATTCGTCGAACACATACGGGTTCGAGTAGCATCGCCACTGATTTCAGAGAACAGGCGCTTCTCCTGGCACAGTATCGAACACCTAGTTTCAGATGGAACATTTGGTTTAAAATGGAACTATGTTTCGCGTCTGGAGTTTGCTCTCTCACAAGGTCGACCATATAGATTCGTCGAACACATACGGGTTCGAGTAGCATCGCCACTGATTTCAGAGAACAGGCGCTTCTCCTGGCACAATATCGAACACTTTCAGATAGAACAATTAGTTTAAAATGGAACTAAGTTCCGCATCTGGAGATTCCTCTCTCACAAGGTCGTCCACTTAGTTTCGTCGAACACATACGGTTTCGAGTGGCAGCGCCACAGATTTCAGAGAACAGGCGCTTCTCCTGGCACAGTATCGCACACTTAGTTTCGGACGGAACATTTGGTTTAAAATGGAACTAAGCTTCGCATCTGGAGCTTCCTCTCTCTCAAGGTGGACCACTTAGTTTCGTCGAACACATACGGTTTCGAGTAGTATCGCCACTGATTTCAGAGAACAGGCGCTTCTCCTGGCACAGTATCGAACACTTAGTATCAGATAGAACAATTAGTTTAAAATGGAACTAAGTTTCGCATCCGGAGTTTCCTCTCTCAGAAGGACGACCATTTAGTTTCGTCGAACACATACGGTTTCGAGTGGCATCGCCACAGATTTCAGAGAACAGGCGCTTCTCCTGGCACAGTATCGCACACTTAGTTTCGGACGGAACATTTGGTTTAAAATGGAACTAAGCTTCGCATCTGGAGCTTCCTCTCTCTCAAGGTGGACCACTTAGTTTCGTCGAACACATACGGTTTCGAGTAGTATCGCCACAGATTTCAGAGAACAGGCGCTTCTCCTGGCACAGTATCGCACACTTAGTTTCGGACGGAACATCTGGTTTAAAGTGGAACTAAGTTTCGCATCTTGAGTTTCCTCTTTCACAAGGTCGGCCACTTAGTTTCGTCGAACACATACGGTTTCGAGTGGCATCGCCACAGATTTCAGAGAACAGGCGCTTCTCCTGGCACAGTATCGAACACTTAGTTTCAGATGGAACATTTGGTTTAAAATGGAACTATGTTTCGCGTCTGGAGTTTCCTCTCTCACAAGGTCGGCCACTTAGTTTCGTCGAACACATACGGTTTCGAGTGGCATCGCCACAGATTTCAGAGAACAGGCGCTTCTCCTGGCACAGTATCGAACACATAGCTGCAGATAGAATAATTAGTTTAAAATGGAACTAAGTTTCGCATCTGGAGTTTCCTCTCGCACAAGCTCGGCCACTTACTTTCGTGGAACACATTCGGTTTCGAGTAGCATCGCCACAGATTTCAGAGAACAGGCGCTTCTCCTGCCACAGTATCGAGCACTTAGTTTCAGAGAGAAAAATTTGTTTAAATTGGAAATATTTTTCGCATTTGGAGTTTCCTCTCTCACAAGTTCGACCACTTAGTTTCGTCGAACACATACGGTTTCGAGTAGCATCGCCACAGATTTCAGAGAACAGGCGCTTCTCCTGGCACAGTATCGAACACATAGTTGCAGATAGAACAATTAGTTTAAAATGGAACTAATTTTCGCATCTGGAGTATCCTCTCTCACAAGGTCGACCAGTTAGTTTCGTGGAACACATTCGGTTTCGAGCAGCATCGCCACAGATTTCAGAGAACAGGCGCTTCCCCTGGCACATTATCGAACACTTAGTTTCCGATAGAACAATTCGTTTAAAATGGAACAATGTTTCGCATCTGGAGTTTCCTTTCTCACAAGGTCGACGACTTAATTTCGTCGAACACATACGGTTTCGAGTAGCATCGCCACAGATTTCAGATAACTGGCGCTTCTCCTGACACAGTATCGAACACTTAGTTTCAGATAGAACAATTAGTTTTAAATGAAACTAAGTCTGGCATCTGGAGTTTCCTCTCTGACAAGGTCGACCACTTAGTTTCGTCGAACACATGCGGTTTCGAGCGGAATCGCCACACATTTCAGAGAACAGGCGCTTCTCCTGGCACAGTATCGAACACTTAGTATCAGATAGAACAATTAGTTTTAAATGGAACTATGTTTGGCTTCTGGAGTTTCCTCTCTCAGAAGGTCGACCACTTAGTTTCGTCGAACACATACGGTTTCGAGTGGTATCGGCACAGATTTCGTCGAACAGGAGTTTCTCCTGGCACACTATCGAACACTTAGTTTCAGAGAGAATAATTAGTTTAATTTGGAACTATGTTTCGCATCTGGAGTTTCCTCTCTCACAAGGCGGCCACTTAGTTTCGTGGAACACATTCGGTTTCGAGTAGCATCGCCACAGATTTCAGAGGACAGGCGCTTCTCCTGGCACAGTATCGAACACTTAGTTGCAGAGAGAACAATTATTTTAAAATGGAATTATGTTTCGCATCTGGAGTATCCTCTCTCACAAGATCAACCACTTAGTTTCGTCGAACACATACTGTTTCGAGTGGCATCGCCACACATTTCAGAGAACTGGCGCTTCTCCTGGCACAGTGTCGAACACTTAGTTTCAGATAGAACAATTAGTTTAAAATGGAACTATGTTTCGCATCTGGAGTTTCCTCTCTCACAAGGCGGCCACTTAGTTTCGTGGAACACATTCGGTTTCGAGTAGCATCGCCACAGATTTCAGAGAACAGGCGCTTCTCCTGGCACAGTATCGCACACTTAGTTTCGGACGGAACATTTGGTTTAAAATGGAACTAAGCTTCGCATCTGGAGCTTCCTCTCTCTCAAGGTGGACCACTTAGTTTCGTCGAACACATACGGTTTCGAGTAGTATCGCCACAGATTTCAGAGAACAGGCGCTTCTCCTGGCACAGTATAGCACACTTAGTTTCGGACGGAACATCTGGTTTAAAGTGGAACTAAGTTTCGCATCTTGAGTTTCCTCTTTCACAAGGTCGACGACTTAATTTCGTCGAACACATACGGTTTCGAGTGGCATCGCCACAGATTTCAGAGAACAGGCGCTTCTCCTGGCACAGTGTCGAACACTTAGTTTCAGATCGAACATTTGGTTTAAAATGGAACTATGTTTCGCGTCTGGAGTTTCCTCTCTCACAAGGTCGGCCACTTAGTTTCGTCGAACACATACGGTTTCGAGTGGCATCGCCACAGATTTCAGAGAACAGGCGCTTCTCCTGGCACAGTATCGAACACATAGCTGCAGATAGAATAATTAGTTTAAAATGGAACTAAGTTTCGCATCTGGAGTTTCCTCTCGCACAAGCTCGGCCACTTACTTTCGTGGAACACATTCGGTTTCGAGTAGCATCGCCACAGATTTCAGAGAACAGGCGCTTCTCCTGCCACAGTATCGAGCACTTAGTTTCAGAGAGAAAAATTTGTTTAAATTGGAAATATTTTTCGCATTTGGAGTTTCCTCTCTCACAAGTTCGACCACTTAGTTTCGTCGAACACATACGGTTTCGAGTGGCATCGCCACAGATTTCAGAGAACAGGCGCTTCTCCTGGCACAGTATCGAACACATAGTTGCAGATAGAACAATTAGTTTAAAATGGAACTAATTTTCGCATCTGGAGTATCCTCTCTCACAAGGTCGACCAGTTAGTTTCGTGGAACACATTCGGTTTCGAGCAGCATCGCCACAGATTTCAGAGAACAGGCGCTTCCCCTGGCACATTATCGAACACTTAGTTTCCGATAGAACAATTCGTTTAAAATGGAACAATGTTTCGCATCTGGAGTTTCCTTTCTCACAAGGTCGACGACTTAATTTCGTCGAACACATACGGTTTCGAGTAGCATCGCCACAGATTTCAGATAACTGGCGCTTCTCCTGACACAGTATCGAACACTTAGTTTCAGATAGAACAATTAGTTTTAAATGAAACTAAGTCTGGCATCTGGAGTTTCCTCTCTGACAAGGTCGACCACTTAGTTTCGTCGAACACATGCGGTTTCGAGCGGAATCGCCACACATTTCAGAGAACAGGCGCTTCTCCTGGCACAGTATCGAACACTTAGTATCAGATAGAACAATTAGTTTTAAATGGAACTATGTTTGGCTTCTGGAGTTTCCTCTCTCAGAAGGTCGACCACTTAGTTTCGTCGAACACATACGGTTTCGAGTGGTATCGGCACAGATTTCGTCGAACAGGAGTTTCTCCTGGCACACTATCGAACACTTAGTTTCAGAGAGAATAATTAGTTTAATTTGGAACTATGTTTCGCATCTGGAGTTTCCTCTCTCACAAGGCGGCCACTTAGTTTCGTGGAACACATTCGGTTTCGAGTAGCATCGCCACAGATTTCAGAGGACAGGCGCTTCTCCTGGCACAGTATCGAACACTTAGTTGCAGAGAGAACAATTATTTTAAAATGGAATTATGTTTCGCATCTGGAGTATCCTCTCTCACAAGATCAACCACTTAGTTTCGTCGAACACATACTGTTTCGAGTGGCATCGCCACACATTTCAGAGAACTGGCGCTTCTCCTGGCACAGTGTCGAACACTTAGTTTCAGATAGAACAATTAGTTTAAAATGGAACTATGTTTCGCATCTGGAGTTTCCTCTCTCACAAGGCGGCCACTAGTTTCGTGGAACACATTCGGTTTCGAGTAGCATCGCCACAGATTTCAGAGAACAGGCGCTCCTCCTGGCACAGTATCGAACACTTAGTTGCAGAGAGAACAATTAGTTTAAAATGGAATTATGTTTCGCATCTGGAGTATCCTCTCTCACAAGATCAACCACTTAGTTTCGTCGAACTCATACGGTTTCGAGTGGCATTGCCACACATTTCAGAGAACTGGCGCTTCTCATGGCACAGTGTCGAACACTTAGTTTCAGATAGAACAATTAGTTTAAATTGGTACTAAGTTTCGCATCTGGAGTTTCCTCTCTCACAAGGTCGACGACTTAATTTCGTCGAACACATACGGTTTCGAGTAGCATCGCCACAGATTTCAGATAACTAGCGCTTCTCCTGACACAGTATCGAACACTTAGTTTCAGATAGAACAATTAGTTTTAAATGAAACTAAGTCTGGCATCTGGAGTTTCCTCTCTGACAAGGTCGACCACTTAGTTTCGTCGAACACATGCGGTTTCGAGCGGAATCGCCACACATTTCAGAGAACAGGCGCTTCTCTGGCACAGTATCGAACACTTAGTATCAGATAGAACAATTAGTTTTAAATGGAACTATGTTTGGCTTCTGGAGTTTCCTCTCTCACAAGGTCGGCCACTTAGTTTCGTCGAACACATACGGTTTCGAGTGGCATCGCCACAGATTTCAGAGAACAGGCGCTTCTCCTGGCACAGTATCGAACACTTAGTTTCAGATGGAACATTTAGTTTAAAATTGAACTATGTTTCGCATTTGGAGTTTCCTCTCTAACAAGGTCGACCACTTAGTTTCGCCGAACACATACGGTTTCGAGTGGTACCGCCACAGATATCGCCGAAAGGGAGTTTCTCCTGGAACAGTATCGATCACTTAGTTTCAGATAGAACAATTAGTTTAAAATGGAACTAAGTTCCGCATCTGGAGATTCCTCTCTCACAAGGTCGTCCAATTAGCTTCGTCGAACACATACGGTTTCGAGTGGCATCGCCACAGATTTCAGAGAACAGGCGCTTCTCCTGGCACAGTATCGAACACATAGTTGCAGATAGAACAATTAGTTTAAAATGGAACTAAGTTTCGCATCTGGAGTTTCCTCTCGCACAAGGTCGGCCACTTACTTTCGTGGAACACATTCGGTTTCGAGTAGCATCGCCACAGATTTCAGAGAACAGGCGCTTCTCCTGCCACAGTATCGAGCACTTAGTTTCAGAGAGAAAAATTAGTTTAAATTGGAAATATTTTTCGCATTTGGAGTTTCCTCTCTCACAAGTTCGACCACTTAGTTTCGTCGAACACATACGGTTTCGAGTGGCATCGCCACAGATTTCAGAGAACAGGCGCTTCTCCTGGCACAGTATCGAACACATAGTTGCAGATAGAACAATTCGTTTAAAATGGAACAATGTTTCGCATCTGGAGTTTCCTTTCTCACAAGGTCGACGACTTAATTTCGTCGAACACATACGGTTTCGAGTAGCATCGCCACAGATTTCAGATAACTGGCGCTTCTCCTGACACAGTATCGAACACTTAGTTTCAGATAGAACAATTAGTTTTAAATGAAACTAAGTCTGGCATCTGGAGTTTCCTCTCTGACAAGGTCGACCACTTAGTTTCGTCGAACACATGCGGTTTCGAGCGGAATCGCCACACATTTCAGAGAACAGGCGCTTCTCCTGGCACAGTATCGAACACTTAGTATCAGATAGAACAATTAGTTTTAAATGGAACTATGTTTGGCTTCTGGAGTTTCCTCTCTCAGAAGGTCGACCACTTAGTTTCGTCGAACACATACGGTTTCGAGTGGTATCGGCACAGATTTCGTCGAACAGGAGTTTCTCCTGGCACACTATCGAACACTTAGTTTCAGAGAGAACAATTAGTTTAATTTGGAACTATGTTTCGCATCTGGAGTTTCCTCTCTCACAAGGCGGCCACTTAGTTTCGTGGAACACATTCGGTTTCGAGTAGCATCGCCACAGATTTCAGAGGACAGGCGCTTCTCCTGGCACAGTATCGAACACTTAGTTGCAGAGAGAACAATTATTTTAAAATGGAATTATGTTTCGCATCTGGAGTATCCTCTCTCACAAGATCAACCACTTAGTTTCGTCGAACACATACTGTTTCGAGTGGCATCGCCACACATTTCAGAGAACTGGCGCTTCCCCTGGCACAGTGTCGAACACATAGTTGCAGATAGAACAATTAGTTTAAAATGGAACTAAGTTTCGCATCTGGAGTATCCTCTCTCACAAGATCAACCACTTAGTTTCGTCGAACACATACTGTTTCGAGTGGCATCGCCACACATTTCAGAGAACTGGCGCTTCTCCTGGCACAGTGTCGAACACTTAGTTTCAGATAGAACAATTAGTTTAAAATGGAACTATGTTTCGCATCTGGAGTTTCCTCTCTCACAAGGCGGCCACTTAGTTTCGTGGAACACATTCGGTTTCGAGTAGCATCGCCACAGATTTCAGAGAACAGGCGCTCCTCCTGGCACAGTATCGAACACTTAGTTGCAGAGAGAACAATTAGTTTTAAATGGAATTATGTTTCGCATCTGGAGTATCCTCTCTCACAAGATCAACCACTTAGTTTCGTCGAACTCATACGGTTTCGAGTGGCATTGCCACACATTTCAGAGAACTGGCGCTTCTCATGGCACAGTGTCGAACACTTAGTTTCAGATAGAACAATTAGTTCAAAATGGAACTATGTTTCGCATCTGGAGTTTCCTTTCTCACAAGGTCGACGACTTAATTTCGTCGAACACATACGGTTTCGAGTAGCATCGCCACAGATTTCAGATAACTGGCGCTTCTCCTGACACAGTATCGAACACTTAGTTTCAGATAGAACAATTAGTTTTAAATGAAACTAAGTCTGGCATCTGGAGTTTCCTCTCTGACAAGGTCGACCACTTAGTTTCGTCGAACACATGCGGTTTCGAGCGGAATCGCCACACATTTCAGAGAACAGGCGCTTCTCCTGGCACAGTATCGAACACTTAGTATCAGATAGAACAATTAGTTTTAAATGGAACTATGTTTGGCTTCTGGAGTTTCCTCTCTCAGAAGGTCGACCACTTAGTTTCGTCGAACACATACGGTTTCGAGTGGTATCGGCACAGATTTCGTCGAACAGGAGTTTCTCCTGGCACACTATCGAACACTTAGTTTCAGAGAGAACAATTAGTTTAATTTGGAACTATGTTTCGCATCTGGAGTTTCCTCTCTCACAAGGCGGCCACTTAGTTTCGTGGAACACATTCGGTTTCGAGTAGCATCGCCACAGATTTCAGAGAACAGGCGCTTCTCCTGGCACAGTATCGAACACTTAGTTGCAGAGAGAACAATTATTTTAAAATGGAATTATGTTTCGCATCTGGAGTATCCTCTCTCACAAGATCAACCACTTAGTTTCGTCGAACACATACTGTTTCGAGTGGCATCGCCACACATTTCAGAGAACTGGCGCTTCCCCTGGCACAGTGTCGAACACATAGTTGCAGATAGAACAATTAGTTTAAAATGGAACTAAGTTTCGCATCTGGAGTATCCTCTCTCACAAGATCAACCACTTAGTTTCGTCGAACACATACTGTTTCGAGTGGCATCGCCACACATTTCAGAGAACTGGCGCTTCTCCTGGCACAGTGTCGAACACTTAGTTTCAGATAGAACAATTAGTTTTAAATGAAACTAAGTCTGGCATCTGGAGTTTCCTCTCTGACAAGGTCGACCACTTAGTTTCGTCGAACACATGCGGTTTCGAGCGGAATCGCCACACATTTCAGAGAACAGGCGCTTCTCTGGCACAGTATCGAACACTTAGTATCAGATAGAACAATTAGTTTTAAATGGAACTATGTTTGGCTTCTGGAGTTTCCTCTCTCAGAAGGTCGACCACTTAGTTTCGTCGAACACATACGGTTTCGAGTGGTATCGGCACAGATTTCGTCGAACAGGAGTTTCTCCTGGCACACTATCGAACACTTAGTTTCAGAGAGAACAATTAGTTTAATTTGGAACTATGTTTCGCATCTGGAGTTTCCTCTCTCACAAGGCGGCCACTTAGTTTCGTGGAACACATTCGGTTTCGAGTAGCATCGCCACAGATTTCAGAGAACAGGCGCTTCTCCTGGCACAGTATCGAACACTTAGTTGCAGAGAGAACAATTATTTTAAAATGGAATTATGTTTCGCATCTGGAGTATCCTCTCTCACAAGGTCGACGACTTAATTTCGTCGAACACATACGGTTTCGAGTAGCATCGCGACAGATTTCAGAGAACAGAGGCTTACCCTGGCACAGTATCGAACACCTAGCTTCAGATAGAACAATTAGTTTATAATGGAAATAAACTTCGAATCTGGAGTTTACTCTCCCACAAGGTCGACCACTTAGTTTCGTCGAAAACATTCGGTTTCGAGTGGCACGGCCACAGATTTCGCCGAACGCGCGTTCCTCCTGGCACAGTATCGACAACTTAGTTTGGTCGAACACACACGGTTTCGAGTGGCATCGCCACAGATTTCAGAGAACAGGCGCTTCTCCTGGCACAGTGTTCGACGAAATTAAGTGGTTGCCTTGTGAGGGAAGAAACTCCAGATGCGAAACATAGTTCCATTTTAAACTAATTGTTCTATCTGAAACTAAGTGTCCGATACTGTGAAAGGAGGAACGCCTGTTCTCTGAAATCTGTGGCGATGCTACTGGAAACCGTATGTGTTCGACGAAACTAAGTGGTCGACCTTGTGAGAGAGGAAACTCCAGATGCGAAACTTAGTTCCTTTTTAACTAGTTTTTCTACCTGTAACTATGTGTTCGATACTGTGCCAGGAGAAGCGCCTGTCCTGTGAAATATGTGACGATGCCACTCGCAACCGTATGTGTTCGTCGAAACTAAGTGGTCCACCTTGTGAGAGAGGAAACTCCAGATGCAAAACCTAGTTCCATTTTAATCTAATTGTTCTATCTGAAATTAAGTGTTCGATACTGTGCCAGGAGAAGCGCCTGTTCTCTGAAATATGTGGCGATGCCACTCGAAACCGTATGTGTTCGACGAAATTAAGTGGTCGCCTTGTGAGGGAAGAAACTCCACATGCGAAATATAGTACAATTTTAAACTAAAAGTTCCAACTGAAACTAAATGTTCGATACTGTGCCAGGAGAAGCGCCTGTTCTCTGAAATCTGTGGCGATGCCACTCGAAACCGTATGTGTTCGACGAAACTAAGTGGCCGACGTTGTGAGAGAGGAAACTCCAGACGCGAAATTTAGTGCCGTTTTAAACTAATTGTTCTATCTGAAACTAAGTGTTCGATACTGTGCCAGCAGAAGCGCCTGTTCTCTGAAATCTGTGGCGATGCCACTCGAAAACGTATGCGTTCGACGAAAGTAAGTGGTCGACCTTGTGAGAGAGGAAACTCCAGTTGCGAAACATAGTTCAATTTTAAACTTAATGTTCCAACTGAAACTAAGTGTTCGATACTGTGCCAGGAGAAGCGCCTGTTCTCTGAAATCTGTGGCGATGCCACTCGAAACCGTATGTGTTCGAGGAAACTAAGTGGTCGACCTTGTGGGAGAGGAAACTCCAGATGCGAAACTTAGGTCCATTTTAAACTAATTGTTCTATCTGAAACTAAGTGTTCGTTACTGTGCCAGGAGAAGCGCCTGTTCTCTGAAAACTGTGGCGATGCTACTCAAAACCGTATATGTTCGACGAAACTAAGTGGTCGACATTCCGAGAGAGGAAACTCCAGATGCGAAATTTAGTTCCATTTTAAGCTAATTGTTCTATCTGAAACTAAGTGTTCGATACTGTGCCAGGAGAAGCGCCTGCTCTCTGAAATCTGTGGCGATGCTACTCGAAACCGTATGTGTTCGACGAAACTAAGCGGTCGACCTTGTGAGGGAGGAAACTCCAAATGCGAAACATATATCTATTTTAAACTAAATGTTCAGTCTGAAATAAGTGTTCAATAGTGTGCCAGGAGAAACTCCCCTTCTCTGAAATCTGTGGCGATACCACTCGAAACCGTATGTGTTTGACGAAACTAAGTGGTCGACCTTGTGAGAGAGGAAACTCCAGATGCGAAACATTGCTCCATTTTAAACTAATTGTTCTATCTGAAACTAAGTGTTCGATACTGTGCCAGGAGAAGCGCCTGTTCTCTCAAATCTGTGGCGATGCCAATCGAAACCGTATGCGTTCGACGAAACTAAGTGGTCGACCTTGTGAGAGAGGAAACTCCAGACGCGAAACTTAGTGCCATTTTAAACTAATTGTTCTATCTGAAAAGAAGTGTTCGATACTGTGCCAGGAGAAGCGCCTGTTCTCTGAAATCTGTCGCGATGCTACACGAAACCGTATGTGTTCGACGAAACTAAGTGGCCGACCTTATGTGAGTGCAAACTTCGGAAGCGAAACTTAGTTCCATTTCAAACTAATTTTTCTATCTGAAGCTAAGTGTTCGATACTGTGCCAGGAGAAGCGCCTGTTGTCTGAAATGTGTGGCGATGCCACTCGGAACCCTATGTGTTCGAGGAAACTAAGTGGTTGATCTTGTGAGAGCCGACAAGCGTGCCCCTCTGGTACGCGGGCGCGTCGAATATCTTAGCACTATTTATATTATTAATTTTAAAACAAAAATTACATTTTTGTATAAATAGTATAAAATATTAATTTATAATATAAAAATTTTTATGAAACTCTATTTATTGATAATCCCCACTTTAACGAAAAGTATTTAAATAAAAACATCAATTCAACGAGAAAGCTTTTTTTTATCAAAATAAAAATCGTTAATCCCCACTTTAACGAAAAGTATCTAAATAAAAACATATTCTTTCTTTTAATATTATACCAAAAACAATGACCTAATTCTTTTATCCCAATAAAATTTATAATTTATTTAATTAATATAAGTAATTTGTTAATTAATTTATTTTAATAAAAAATCTCTGGTAATAAAAATAATTTCACATTATATACCTATATAAATTAAAAAATCTCTATCACTTTAACGAAAAGTATCTAAATAAAAACATCAATTCAACGAGAAAGCTTTTTTTTATCAAAATAAAAATCGTTAATCCCCACTTTAACGAAAAGTATCTAAATAAAAACATATTCTTTCTTTTAATATTGTTAAGAATATAATCATCGCTGCGTATCGCCCGGCACCATGAGCTGATGGCGCTTCTGTTTTATAAGCGTGTGTCTTTTGTTTCTGGGTGCGGTCGTTCTGGTTTCGTCTCTTTGGTGTGCCATGTGAAGTTTGTTCTGTCCGCACTCATATCTTTTCAACACTGTTATTACTTATTACTACCTAATCCACCAATAAAGATTCCAACAGGTTATGGGCCCAGGGGTTCAGTGTTAAGTGATACAGTGTAATAAGGTGTTGCTTCTGAAGAAAAAGACAAAGTCTTCGGAAATTATTGAAAGGTACGCGTCATGCAGTCCACCGGAATGAGCCATATTGAAAAACTCTCAGAGTCAAATTACGAGGTATGGAAGATGCAAATGAAGAGCATTCTCGTATTTAACGAACTGTGGGGATATGTGTCCGGGGGTATCAAGAAACCAATGGATTCGGAGGATACCACGCAATGGGCGACAAAAGACGAAAAAGCGCTCGCTTTAATCGTCCTGAGTGTGACGAAGACAGAGCTGGGGCATATTCGACGACTGTCAACGTCGAAAAGTGCATGGGATGAGCTAGAGCGAATTCACCAATCGCGCGGTCCAGTGAGAAAAGCGGTACTTTACCGGCAATTGTATCAACTACGAAAGAAGCCATCGCAGACAATGGCGCAATATGTTCACGATTTCCAGGAGAACGCAGACCTCCTAGAGAATGCTGGAATTGAAATCCCGGAAGAGTTATTATGTATAATGATTTTAAGTAATTTGCCGGAGGAGTATGAGAATTTTTGTGTTGCAATAGAGTCGCGTGATACGATCCCATCGATCGATTTCATAAAAGGGAAATTGATCGAAGAAGAGGCGCGAAGGAGGGGAAACGAAACAAGCGACGGTGATGCGAGTGCATTATGGACGCAAAAATCCGACAAGAAAGTACATAATCGAAGAAATCAAACCAGTGAGAAAAAGTCATTTGACGGAAAGTGTTACAATTGTGGTGCAGTAGGTCACCGTGCGGCAGATTGCCGATCGAAAAAGAAATATAAGGGTAAGCCTAAGCGTAGCGACATGTCTGAAAACTGCGAAGAAGTCATGGTCGCCGATGCAGCGTTGGCGTGTGTAACAGAGAGAGACGAATGGTGTCTCGATAGCGGAGCCACGTCACACATGTGTAAGGACGCAGATGCTTTTGAATGTGTAAGTGACGGTCCCGTCTGTGAGGTTATCACTGCTGGTAGTGAAACGGTTACGTCATATGGGACTGGGACCCTCCGTTTGAACTGTATAACGGGTGGCGCGAAATATAGCGTTAAATTGATAAATGTATTATATGTTCCAAACCTGCGATATAATTTATTGTCAGTCGCGGCGATAACCCAGCGGGGTTATAAGATTCAGTTTTGGAAAGATCGCGCGAATATAATTCGGCAGGACAATTCAATAGCGCTGTCAGCGATTAAGAACGGTCGCGTTTATGTCATTAAAAATGTGCGGGAGCATAAAGCGATGGTCGCAACAAATTGTAGCGTTAATCTAAAAAGATGGCACGAGCGTTATGGTCATTTAAATTTCCAAGATCTGCGAAGATTACGACAAAATAATATGGTAGATGGTTGGGATATACCGATGAAAATACAATCGGTGCCTTGCGTAATTTGCGATCGCGGTAAAATAAATGTATCATCGTTTAAAGGGTCCAATTCGCGAGCGAAGAATGTACTAGGACTTATTCATACAGACATATGTGGGCCATTTAAGGTTACTTCGATAGGAGGCGCGCGTTATTTCGCTACTTTTATAGACGATAGAACAAGGTTCATACATGTAGCGTTCTTGAAAACACGTAGCGATGTATTCCCGGCATTTAAAAAGTTTATGTGTCTTGCAGAGAGAGAAACCGGAAGAAAAATATTGAAACTCCGATCTGATAATGCGAAGGAGTACGTTTCGAAGGAATTTTCGCAATATTTAGAGGAAATAGGTATCTCAAGACAGCTATCCGTACAGTACACGCCACAACAAAATGGTGTGGCGGAGCGTGCAAATCGCACGATAATTGAAATGGCTAGGTGCATGATACATCAAGCCAAGTTATCGGGCCAATTGTGGGCCGAAGCAGTGAATACTGCTGTGTTTCTCAGAAATAGGTGTCCTACAAGCGCAGTACCAGGGAATAAAACGCCCGAAGAGCTTTGGTCTGGGAGGAAGCCAAACGTAAAGTTCCTGAGGAAATTTGGTACCCACGTAACCTTTTTGAAGAAAGGGCCTGGTGTATCGAAGTTCGATGCAAAAGGTGAGGACGCCGTGCTGGTGGGGTATTCAACCGAGAACAAGGCGTACCGTTTGTGGAAGAGGGGTACGACCAAAATAATCAAGAGTCGCGATGTAAGGTTTATTGAAGACCTACATTTTGATGCCGAAGAAAACTCCGTGGAATTCCTAATGATGCCAGAAATTTGTGAGGAGCCCACGAATGAAGTTTGTTCTCCAGTTGAACACGATCTTGGGACAAAATATGAACCCGAAATCGAAGCAGAAGAGGATCCTGTTCGGGAGGTAGAGGATGGTTTAAATAGAAATGAAGAGGAAGTCTGCCCCATTGTCGAAACGCCTCGTAGAGGAGCGGGGAGACCAAAATTCATTCGCACCGGAAATCGCGGGAGACCGAGAAAGGTATACCATGTAGCGAATATTGCCATGGATGCAGACGAAATAGATCCTGTCACTGTGGAGGAAGCTATGTCGAGTCCAGACAAGGAAAAGTGGATGCGAGCTATGGAGGAGGAGTACAATTCTCTAATAGAATGCGGTACATGGACGCTGGTGGATAAACCAACTCAAGTAAGAACGATCTCTTGTAGATGGGTTTTTCATATAAAACGTCGACAATCAGGTGAGATTGACCGCTACAAGGCAAGATTAGTCGCAAGAGGTTGCGAGCAACGTCGTGGGATCGAATATGATGAGGTGTATGCTCCAGTTGTGAGAATGGAGACGATACGAACTATACTTGCCATTAGTGTCGAGGAAGAGCTTCACGTGCATCAAATGGACGTTGTATCCGCGTACGTGCAAGGTGAACTTTCGGCAAAATTATACATGGAGCAGCCACCGATGTTTAAATCCTCGTATAATGATGACAGAGTGTGTTTACTTCTCAGACCACTGTATGGACTCAAACAGTCTGGGCGCGAATGGCATCGTAAACTGCGTGAAAAGTTGAACGATATTAAATTCTATCAATCGGACGTGGAACCGTGTGTATACGTTGGAGAAGTAGAGACTGCAACTGTAATAATCACCGTATATGTGGATGACTTGTTGGTTGCATCGAAATCTTTAAGTGCGGTAAATAAAACTAAGTCTGAGCTAAGTAGAGCGTTCAAAATGAAAGACTTGGGCCCCATTAGTGAAATACTTGGAGTGCGAGTAAAACGCGAGGGTGCTACGGGTCCTGTGAGAATTTCTCAACAGGGCTATATAAATGCACTTTTAAATAGATTTGGAATGATTTCATGCAACACAGTATCTACTCCCATGGATGTGAGCATAAAACTCTCGAAGGAAGCGGAGCCAACTACGCATGACGAGATAGAGCACATGAAGAGCATACCATATCGTGAGTTAGTTGGAAGTTTAATCTACCTCGCAAACGCAACGAGGCCAGATTTATCGTTCGCAGTCAATACTTTAAGTAGATTTAATAATAATCCCGGCATGCAGCACTGGAAAGCTGCAAAGCATGTGCTTAGATATATTAAGAAAACGGCAAATTATGCTATCTCGTACGAAAAGACGGGGAAACCTCTGTACGCATTTGTAGACTCTGACTAGGCTGGGGATATTGATACACGAAGATCCTGCTCAGGTAACTGCCTAATTGTAGCTGCAGGGCCAGTTAGCTGGCAGTCCAAAAGACAAAAGTCAGTTGCCACTTCAACGATGGAGGCAGAATACATGGCCTTGTCTGACGTAACGAAAGAGATAATCTACATGAGAAGATTATTCGAGCATCTGAGGTGCTCGAGATACGTTGAGGAACCGACGAAAGTATTGTGTGATAATCAGAGCACAATCATGCTTAGCCAGGAGAGCATGTTCCATAAACATAGTAAGCACATAGACATACGATATCACTTCTCCAGAGAAGCACAGGCAAAGGGAGAAACTGTCGTGGAGTACATCACATCGAAGAAAAATGCTGCAGACGTATTCACCAAACCATTGGCCAAAGACAGACATTTGAATTGCGTGAATATGATAAAATTGCCGGAATAAAGTTTATGTAGTGTTTAAGAGGTTGCGATGATAAGGGGAGTGTTAAGAATATAATCATCGCTGCGTATCGCCCGGCACCATGAGCTGATGGCGCTTCTGTTTTATAAGCGTGTGTCTTTTGTTTCTGGGTGCGGTCGTTCTGGTTTCGTCTCTTTGGTGTGCCATGTGAAGTTTGTTCTGTCCGCACTCATATCTTTTCAACACTGTTATTACTTATTACTACCTAATCCACCAATAAAGATTCCAACAAATATTATACCAAAAACAATGACCTAATTCTTTTGTCCCAATAAAATTTATAATTTATTTAATTAATATAAGTAATTTATTAATTAATTTATTTCAATAAAAAATCTCTGGTAATAAAAATAATTTCACATTATATACCTATATAAATTAAAAAATCTCTATCACTTTAACGAAAAGTATCTAAATAAAAACATCAATTCAACGAGAAAGCTTTTTTTTATCAAAATAAAAATCGTTAATCCCCACTTTAACGAAAAGTATCTAAATAAAAACATATTCTTTCTTTTAATATTATACCAAAAACAATGACCTAATTCTTTTCTCCCAATAAAATTTATAATTTATTTAATTAATATAAGTAATTTATTAATTAATTTATTTCAATAAAAAATCTCTGGTAATAAAAATAATTTCACATTATATACCTATATAAATTAAAAAATCTCTATCACTTTAACGAAAAGTATCTAAATAAAAACATCAATTCAACGAGAAAGCTTCTTTTTATCAAAATAAAAATCGTTAATCCCCACTTTAACGAAAAGTATCTAAATAAAAACATATTCTTTCTTTTAATATTTTACAAAAAACCATGACCTAATTCTTTTATCCCAATATAATTTATAATTTATTTAATTAATATAAGTAATTTATTAATTAATGTATTTTAATAAAAAATCTCTGGGAATAAAAATAATTTCACATTATATACCTATATAAATTAAAAAATCTCTAGTAACAAAAATAATTTTACATTATATACCTATATAAATTAAGAAATCTCTAGTAACAAAAATAATTTTACATTATATACCTATATAAATTAAAAAATCTCTAGTAACAAAAATAATTTTACATTATATACCTATATAAATTAAAAAATCTCTAGTAATAGAAATCAATTAATTATTATTTATATTGTTAGAACATTCAAAGTGCGCGCTTTAATGCGTGAGCATCGCTCTCCTTATACACTAGGGAGATATCACCTTTCTTTTGTTTTTTTTCTGGTTCTGTTCGTGGGCTCTCATCGCCTCGTGGTAATGCAATTCTTCTTGTACAATTATTTTATTCATTCTAATTATATATATATATACATTAACAGTAATTGTGATACGTGTTTTGTATTTATTCCTCTGCCTAACATAATCCACCAAGGACCCGTCAACAGGTTATGGGCTCAGGGCAGGTAAATAAAAGATAATAATAAAATAAAAGAAAAGTGAGGTTAAGTGCGAACACGTGCCAAGTGCAGAGAAAAGTTTCCACAACCATGGGTTCAACAAATATTCAGAACATTGAAAAATTAAACGATACGAATTATGAATCATGGAAGATCCAAATGAAAAGTATTTTGGGATATAACGAATTGTCGGACTACGTGAATGGTATAAAGAATAGAACTGAAGAAAATGGAGCCGCGTGGAAAACGCATGACGAAAAGGCTCTCGATCTAATCATACTGAGTCTTAATAAGAACCAATATACACACGTAAAACGGGCAGAAACGTCGAAGGAAGCTTGGGAAGCATTAAATAATGTTCAACAATCTAGAGGCCCTATGCGACAGTGTGTATTATTTAAACAACTATATAGAATGAAAAAAGATTCCAAACAAAGTATGGCTCAGTACATCAACGACTTCATACACAAATCTGAACAATTACAAGAGTCTGGAATAATATTACCAGAATCTATTTGGCCAATAATGCTATTAATGTCACTACCCAGTGAATATGAAACCTTTTGCATAGCAATAGAGTCAAGAGATAAAATGCCTACGTTAGAATAACTAACAATAAAATTAATTGAAGAAGAAATTAGAAAAATAGATATTAATGAAGTAAAGGACTCAGATAAGGAAGTAGCATTACTGACAAGGAAGAAATTCTCAAATGACAGAGCGATACAGAGAGAACATTACCAGAAGCAGAAACCCGGGGAGAGCAACCATATATCCAAAAACTGCAGAAGCCAACAAAAACATGGTCAGTGGAGCAACAGTGCACATGTGCAAAGATAAAGCTCAATTCATAAACCTTGACAAAGAACAAAGGGACAAAGCGTGTACAGCCACAGAAGAAAGCACAAACTCCTTAGGAAGAGGAAATATCAAGATAAATGTGCACTCCAAAAATCAAAGTACGAATGACATTAAACTAGCAAATGTTATGTGGGTTCCTGAATTCAGAAACAACCTGATGTCCGTATCAAGCATCACAGAAAATGGTTATAAAGTAACGTTTACAAAACACTCAGCCTTTGTGAAGCGTAAGGATAATTCCATAGCGTTAACAGCTCATAAACGGAATGGTTTGTATATTGTGGAAACAAAGGGACGTCAACAGGCACTTCAGTCAAGAGAAGAAGAAAATGACAAACTTATAAGATGGCATCAAAGGCTAGGTCATTTAAACTTTAACGATGTAAATAAACTGCACAATAAAAATATGGTGATCGGTATGAACATAAATCAAAGAAGTGCAATAAACTCTCCACAGTGTAAAACGTGCGACTTGAGCAAAATAAATCAAACACCCTTTAAGGAATCAGAAAGGGTAGAGAAAGAAATACTAGGATTGATCCACACGGACGTATGCGGTCCTATGAGTGTACCATCATTAGGGGGAGCAAAGTATTTCGCAACATTCATCGACGACAAAACTAGATTCACAGAAATAGCTGTACTAAAACAAAAATCCGAAATATTGTCTGCATTTAAAGCGTATAAAAACCGAGTAGAGAAACAAACCGGAAAAGAAATCAAAAAAATCAGGAGTGACAACGCCAAAGAATATCTTTCAAAGGAATTCTCAAATTACCTTGAGCAAGAGGGAATAGCAAGGCAACTGTCGACCCCGTATACACCGCAGCAGAACGGAGTAGCCGAACGCGCCAACAGGACAATAGTGGAAATGGCGAGAAGTATGTTAACCCAATCAAAATTACAAATGAGCCTATGGGCAGAAGCAGTAAACGCGGCCGTATACATTAGGAACAGATGCCCTACCAAAAAGTTAAACGAAGTCACACCATATGAACAATGGACAGGCGAAAAACCCTATGTAGGATTTTTAAGGATATTCGGTAGCAGCGCAGTAGCGCTGGAAAAAGGAACAAAAACAAACAAATTTATGCCAAAAGGCAAAGAATATGTCTTAGTCGGATACTCCGACGTGTCAAAGGCATAAGACTATGGGAACGTGGAACTCGTCATGTCGTCACAAGAAGAGACGTACGATTTCACGAAAAACTACACGATGTACAGAACCCGAATGACCACTATTCCATACTCCTGTATAGAAATGATCCTCGAGAAACGTACAGAGAAGAACATATTAAAGAGGAGGAACCGGGGCAAAACTCAGAACAAGAGGACCCCGACATCAACAATGAAGATTCCGAAGTAATCCCCAGCGACACCGAAGATGCTGATGAAGACGTCACACCAACTTTAAGGAAAGGGAAAGGCCGCCCAAAAATACTACGAACCGGCAAACCGGGAAGGCCAAGGAAGTTATTTAATTACACAGCAAACGTGGGTGAAGAAGAACACGGTGAACCAAGAACACTAAAAGAAGCCATGAACAGCGGAGACAGATCATTCTGACTGGAAGCTATGAAAAAGGAATATAATTCTCTTGTAGAAAATAAAACATGGGAGCTTACAGATAAACCAGATAACGCCAGGATACTCTCAAATAGATGGGTGTTTAAGATAAAGAAAAATCAAGACGGCACAATAAATAAGTACAAAGCTCGATTAGTGGCCAGAGGAAACGAACAGAAGAAAGGGATCGACTACGATGAAGTCTTTGCGCCCGTAGTTCGACTAGAAAACAGGATGCACGTACATCACATGGATGTCGTCACTGCCTATGTACAAGGGGAATTAACGGGTACCATATCCATGCAACAGCCAGAAATGTTCACTGAAACTGGTAAAGAAAATAAAGTGTGTAGTCTGAAGAGACCATTGTACGGTCTTAAACAAGCCGGAAGAGACTGGTATCACACCATAAATAATTATCTAATCAGTATTAGTTTTAAGAGATCTGAAATTAACCCGTGTGTCTATACATGCATAACCAACGAAATGGAAGTAGTGGTAATCATATATGTCGACGACATACTACTGGCGTCGAAAGATCTACGAGCACTCACGAAAATAAAACAACGATTAAAGAATAAGTTCAAAATAAATGATCTGGGTAAAGTTACGAATATTCTGGGTATTTCCATAGAAAGAGAAGGAGACACTGGGCAAATAAAATTAAATCAACGTAAATATATAGAAGAAACTCTAAAGAAATTTGGAATGGAAGACTGCAAACCCGCGAGTACACCTTTGGTACCGAATGAAACCTTTAACAACATTGATGAAACTACAGAAGATATGACAAAGGTGCCATATAGGGAACTCATAGGGGCATTAGTATATTTATCAAATGCTACTCGACCTGACATAGCATTCGCCGCAAACTTTCTAAGTCAATTTAACACGTGTCCAAAGAATTACCAATGGAAAGCAGCCAAACACGTTTTAAGATACCTTAAAGGAACCATAAACTACAGCATCACATACTCCAAAAGAGATAAACTAGTCGAAGTTTATGTAGACTCCGGCTGGGCCGGAGACGAGAACGGGAGAAGGTCACGTTCTGGATACGTTACCATGTTAGCCGGAGGACCCACCAGTTGGGAATCAAAGAAACAAAAATCAGTGGCCCTATCAACAATGGAGGCCGAGTATATGGCAATATCCGAAGCAGCCAAAGAGGCATTCTACTTAAAGAGAATGTTATTAAACTTAGGATTTAGTAATTTAGTTCGCGATAAGATTAGTATATTTTGTGACAATCAAAGCGCTATCCAGCTAAGTAAAAATAATATGTTTCACCGTAAAAGTAAGCACATAGATATTAGGTATCACTACACGAGAGAAATGCTGGAGAACGGCGAAATAGATGTAAAGTACATTTCTACAAATGAAATGACCGCGGACGTACTAACGAAGTCTTTACCTAAAAATAAGTTGGAAAAATGTATCGATTTGTTATGCCTGAAGAATTGTTAAATGATTTAGTTAGAAATTAGTTTACCGTACACTTTGAAAGGGGGAGTGTTAGAACATTCAAAGTGCGCGCTTTAATGCGTGAGCATCGCTCTCCTTATACACTAGGGAGATATCACCTTTCTTTTGTTTTTTTTCTGGTTCTGTTCGTGGGCTCTCATCGCCTCGTGGTAATGCAATTCTTCTTGTACAATTATTTTATTCATGCTAATTATATATATACATTAACAGTAATTGTGATACGTGTTTTGTATTTATTCCTCTGCCTAACATAATCCACCAAAGACCCGTCAACATATATATATATATATAATTTTTTTTTATATATAATTAAAATAAATTTATAAATATATAATATTAATATATGTTATTATATTAAATTATAAAAAAATTTTATTAGAGCAGCAACACAATCTGAATGTATGTAGTAAACAAATAGTCGACTGGTTTCTGTCCAGTCGTTTTGGTTACCGCGTTGTTGTTTCGTTATTAATAAAAAAAGGTTTATGCTCTGCAATAGGTTATGGGCCCAACTCCCTTGGAATAGTATATTTTAGGTAGTTAATTAAAGTCAATAACGCGAGTGAAGATAATAAGTGTAGTGTATGTGCGCGAAAATGAGTACCAGCAGTTATACACGAATAGAAATGTTAGAAAGGGATAATTATGAGATTTGGAAATTACAAGCCGAAGCCCTTTTGGTGAAGAATGATGCATGGGGATATGTGAGTGGTGAGATACCGAAACCGGATTTGGCAGAAGGAGCTATAGTCACAAAGCAGTGGAAAATTGCTGACAAGAAAGCCAGGTCAGATCTAATACTATCTATCCACCCTCATGCATTAAAACAAATCAAGAATTGTACCAGATCTCGAGATGTTTGGCTTAAATTAGAAAGTACCTATCAATCTAAGGGACCTGCTCGAAAAGCGAACCTTTTAAAACAACTCACTTTGCATAAAATGCGTGAAGGTGAAGACACACGAGACCACATTTCTAAATTCTTTGATGTGGTCGACAAGCTACAAGAAATGGATGTAGACCTCAATAAGGATTTGTTAGCCATAATGTTATTGTATAGTCTCCCAGAGAAATTTGAATATTTCCTATGTGCAATCGAATCCAGAGATGAATTACCATCACCGGAAATATTAAAGATAAAGATAGTTGAAGAAAGTGATGCACGCAATCAGAAATTAGAGGAAGAAGTCCCGAATGCAATGATGGCTGGAAGACAACCATTCAAAAATCACAAATTGCGGAACAATAGGCCCGACGAGCGTAGGGAAGAACATAAAGAAGAATTCAAATTCCGTTGCCATAAATGCAAAAAGGTGGGACACAAAGCTATAGACTGCAGACGAGAAGATGGGAAATACAAACCTTGGAAGTCGGGAAAGCAGACTCCCAAAGGAATCTAGCTTACTAGTCACAGATAGAAAAGACTATGTTTTAAAGTCCGGACGCGACATAAGTACAAGCGATTGGTGCTTAGATAGTGGTTGTACATCGCATATTACGAAGAAAGAAGAAAGCCTAAAGAATCTGGAGTCATCTGAGTTCGAAGACTTGAATTTAGCGACTAACAATACATCAGCTAAAGTATTGGCGAAAGGGACAGCATCTATTATTACCTCAAACAAAGATGGCAGTCAGAAAATAAATTTATTAAATACCTTATATGTTCCAGGATTACGCACAAATTTACTGTCTGTTTCAAAGATTACAGACAAGGGATATAATGTAACCTTCGGTAGAAACGGTGCTCTAGTCAAGGATAGAGCAGAAAGCATTTTAATGCGCGCTGACAGAATCGATGGTTTATATTACATTAGGCAAAACACACAATATGCAGGAAGAATGTCGAGTGAATCAGAAGAAAATTTAAAAACATGGCATGAGAGATACGGACACTTGAACGGAAGAGATCTGAAGAAAATGGTTGCTAATAAAGAGGTATGTGGCATCAGAATCAGAACACAAAAAGAACTATCTACGTGTGAAGTATGCTTAAAAGGCAAACTTACGCAGACACCTTTCCCAAAAGAGTCCAGTCGCAAATCGGAACTGCTAGAATTAGTACACACAGACTTATGTGGACCGATGAGGACAGAGTCATTGAATGGGTCAAAATATTTCTTAATCTTCATAGAAGAGAGAACGAGGTGGTACGAAGTAAGATTCTTGAAGAGGAAAAGCGAAGCCCTCACTGAATTCAAAAAGTACAAGAGCATGTTCGAAAACTTCACTGGTAGGAAAATCAAATACATTCAGTCCGACAACGGAAAAGAATATTGCAATAAAGAATCTGACGACTATTTACAAAAATCTGGAATCCAAAGAAGATTGACAATCCCGCACACACCGCAACAAAATGGCACCGCGGAACGCATGAATAGAACACTTGTGGAAATGGCAAGATGTCTACTAATTCAATCGAAACTATCCCCATCGTTTTGGGCAGAAGCACTGCATACAGCTAATTACATCCGCAATAGATGCCCCGCAAACCACTTAAATGGGCAAACACCTTATAAACTTTGGACCGGTAAAAGGCCAAATGTGAAATATTTCCGAACATTCGGATGTAAAGGATATGCATTGGACCCAAATACAAACAAAGGAAAATTTTCTCCAAGATCCAGAGAGTGTATGTTCGTAGGTTATTCCTTGGAATCTAAAGGTTACCGACTTTGGGTACCTAGTGAAAGGAAAATAATTGTATCCAGAGATATAAAATTCTTCGAAGAAATTGGTGCCGGAACAAAATATGAAGAATTCGTTAATGAAAATAGGATGATTAATGGAAACAAACTAAAGGAAAGAAAATATGACGAAATAGAGACAAAAACGATCAGAGACCTCGGAGAACAAAACTTATTACAAGAAGAAGAAGAAGATGATGATGAAGAATACGAAGAAGCTATGGAGTGGACTCACGAAGAACCACAAAATAATGAAAACAGTGAAACCTGCGAACAAAGGGAAGAAGATGGGTTAAATAACCAACATCAAGAGCAAGAACAGGTAATACAAAATCCAGAAGTACAGTTGCGAAGAACCGTGGGGAGACCAAAAATAATAAGGACGGGAAATCCAGGAAGACCCAAGAAACAGTATCACTATGAGGTAGCACAACAAGTCACTACAAAAGAAGAAGTGACAGAAGAACATGTGGATACAAGTGAAATTTCGGCTAAAAAGGCAATGGCCAGTAAAGATAGGGAAGAGTGGAAAGCAGCCATACGTAGTGAGATAATGTCTATGATCAAAAATAATACGTGGGAAATCGTAGATCGACCAAGGGACCGAAGCATCGTAAGCTGTCGTTTAATATTACGGAATAAATGTAAGGCTGACGGGACGCTGGATAGGAGGAAGGCGAGACTCGTAGCTCGAGGTTTTACACAAGTCCCGGGAATGGACTTTCATGAAACTTTTGCACCAGTAGCAAGATTGAGTTCCATAAGGACATTAATCGCTCTAGCAGTTGAGCGAGACATGCTGGTTGATCATCTTGATGTATCGACCGCTTTTCTGAATGGAGATATAGATGAAGAGATATACATGGAAATACCAGAAATGCTGGAAGAAACATTGAAAGACATAAGATCAGCAAAGGACAGTAAAATCAGTAAGGATCAGAAGATCAGAATTAACAAAATGTTGCAAGATATTAAAGGCGAGAATAAAGTCTGTTTACTAAAGAAGGCAATTTATGGTTTGAAACAATCAAGCAGACAATGGAATATTAGACTTGATGAGAAATTGCGTGAATTAGGATTGCAATCGATGAATCCTGACCCTTGTGTTTACTTCAAAATAATGAACGAAAATTTGCTTATCGTGGCGATTTATGTCGATGATATATTAATGATATCAAGAAATAGAGAACACATGGAAGAATTAAAACAAGGACTAATGTCAACGTTTGAAATGAAGGACTTAGGACCCATTCAGCATTGCTTAGGAATTAAGTTCACGCTGAGTAAGGGGAAGATGGCGATGACTCAGAAGACCTATATTGAAGACACATTGAGAAAATTTGGCATGAGAGATGCGAAACCGATTTCTACGCCTTGTGAATTAAATAAACGGGATATAAAGGAAGAAACCAATGAAGATGTATCGGGAGCCGAAATTAAAGGGTTGCCATATAGGGAACTGATAGGATCGTTGATGTACATAGCCATTGCCACGAGACCAGACATAGCTCACGTGGTGAGCAGGCTCAGTCAATTCAGCTCCAATTTTGATCAAAACCATTGGAAAGCTGCGAAAAGAGTTCTGCGATACTTGAGGGGAAGCCTAAATTATGGATTAGTGTTCACCAAAGCCAAAGAAGATTTAATGGGATATGTTGACGCGGATTGGGGAGCCTGCCCGGATGATAGAAGGTCATATACTGGTTACATCTTCAAATATGGTAATGCAGCTATAAGCTGGGAATCACGGAAGCAGCGAACAGTAGCCCTGTCTAGTACGGAGGCAGAGTACATGGCTCTGACAGAAGCGACGAAAGAAGCAATCAACCTCCGAAGTTTCCTGAAAGAATTAGGCGTTAGAGACGAGACACCATTGACACTGTGGAACGACAATCAAGGAGCACAAAAATTGGCCAAAAACGCCGTATTTCACAAAGAGGACCAAGCATATCGACATAAAGCATCATTTCGTCCGCGATGCATTGAAAGAAAGATCTCTGGTATTAAAATATATGCCCACGCAGGAAATGATGGCCGATGTGCTGACGAAGGGACTACCACGTTCAAAACACGAACACTGTCGCGATTTACTGGGAGTCCAGTCAATCGAAGATTGAAGGTGAAGACTCGGTGGAGAGTAACAACATTTACGATTGAGGGGAAGTATTAGAGTAGCAACACAATCTGAATGTATGTAGTAAACAAATCGTCGACTGGTTTCTGTCCAGTCGTTTTGGTTACCGCGTTGTTGTTTCGTTATTAATAAAAAAAGGTTTATGCTCTGCAATAAATTTTAATATAAATTATTATATTATATATATATAGTATAGTTTATATTTATGATTTAATAATTTATATATATATATATATATATATATATTAATATTATATAAATTATATTTATTAATATATATTATTAATAATATAAGAGTATAAATATATTACGGATAATATATATATTAATTATATTAAATATATTGTTGCGGCGCGTGCGGGGCATATCGGTACACGGAGGAGATGATTATAATTAAAAGAGCGTTTATTGGTATTTTATGAATCAGAGCGTCGAGCGCGCGTCCGGTCGCTCTCGCTGTCGGATTACAATTCAACTCTTTTTCGACTGTTTATAAATTACTAGGCGCCCTTGACGACCCTCGTCGTCAAGGGGTTACAACGTAAGGGGTGGTCGTAACACTACTCCCCCCTTCGAAAGGTGCGCTCGTCCCGAGCGCCGGTGGGAGTTCCCTCGCGGGTGCCTCTTGTCCGGTCGGTGTCGGGTGGCCGGGCACCGAACCAGCTGCTACCTCGGCATTCGCCCTCTGGTCCAGGGAAAACCACCAAAACCCTGGACGAGGTAGTCGGCACGGGCTGCATCGGACCCTGTCTTCGCCGAAGGTGGACTGCTGGGCTCGCCCTCTTCGCTCTTCGGGCGACGACCGGGGGTCCTTCCAAATTCCTCTGGAACGTCTTCCGTCATCCTGAGAATTCTCGGGCCCCTCGCGGAACGGCCCCACCCGTTCGTCGCTAGGCACTCCCCGCCGACTGCACCCGGAAGTAAGGGGAGGGTCTGGCGCCCCTGTACATTGCTGGTGGCGGCCAGGCTCCCATGTTAGCCCCATGAGGTGTCAGCCACCCCCTGGCAAGCCCGAAGTTGGGGGCACCCCTTCCCCCGACCGGAAAAGGCAACCTCCCCAAATCTCGCAGGCAGGACAGGTGGGGGAACCATCGCGACTACAGGGGAAATCGTTCCCTTAGTGCCCTGGTCGACACATCCTTCCTGTCTGGTCCGCTGGGTTTCCTTCTGCGGCGTCGGCGACGTCGCTTCCTCGTCGGTGCACTCTTCTCGGGCTACCCGCCCTGGTACCTCGCCAATCTGTTGATGTGGACCACCTTCGGCTTGCCGAGGGATGACCGTCGGATCCGGTAGACCACGTCGTTGATCCTGTCCTGGACGATGTACGGGCCCTCCCAGCTAGATTGTAGCTTCGGGCACTTGCCGAGGGTCCTCCTGGGTTGGAATAGCCACACCGCGCCCCCCTCTGCGAAGTGGGTGCCCGGCACGTTCATGTCGCATCTGGTCTTCATCTTCCCCGAGGACGAGATCAATCTCCGCCGTGCGAAGTCGTGGATGATGCCTAGCGTCCTTTCGAGTTTTTGCACATACTCCGATGGTGGAATCTCTTCGTTCTGGTAAGGCGGCGTTCCTCGTAGTAAGTCCAAAGGCAGCCGCAATTCCCTTCCGTACAACATATTCGACGGAGACTGCCTGAGCGTGTCGTGTTCTGAAGAGCGGTACGCTAACAGGAAAAGGGGCGTCCAGTGATCCCAATCTCGCTGGTGTTTGGCGATGAACAGTAACAGGTACTGCAGGATCGTCCTGTTCAATCTTTCTACCAGTCCGTCGGATTGCGGGTGCAGCGGGGTCGTCCTTGTCTTCTTGATTCCAAGTACATGCGAAATCTCGCGGAAAAGGGCGGACTCAAACACCTTCCCTGGTCTGTGTGAACTTCGAGGTGCACGCCGTGCCGGCTGACGACTTGCGCCACGAGGGCTTGCGCCACAGTCTCATCGCGGTGATCTTTTACTGGGATGACTTCAGGCCATCGTGTGAAGTAATCCGAGATTACCAGCAGGAATCGGTTACTATCTCGGGTCTTTGGTAGGGGTCCCAAGATGTCCAGGGCGATCCTCTCAAAGGGTACTCCCACGTCGTATACTTGCAGTTTTCCCTTCGTCCTATTTGTCGGTCCTTTTCGCGCGGTGCAGGCATCGCATGCGCGGCACCACGCTTCCACGTCGGCTCTATTGGTGACCCAATAGAAGCGCTGGCGCACTTTGGCCAGGGTTTTATTTACCCCGAAGTACCCTCCAGCCGGTGCGTCGTGGGCCTCCCGCAAGATTTCTTCGGTCTTCTCGGCGGGTGCCACCAGCTGCCAAACGGTTTTCTTGAGGTCCGGTGACTCCCATCGCCTGAAGAGTAGGCCGTCCTGCACTTCTAGCGAATCCCTCAGGTAGAAGTAATACTTGGCTACGCTGCTTAGGATCGCAATTCCCTCTTTCGTGGGTCGCCGTCCTTCCTTCTTGAATTTCAGAAGCGGCCCCAATTCCGGGTCTTCGGCTTGAGCGCGGCGCCAGCCCTCCTCGTCCGTTCCGAACCGGATTCGCTTGACCTCCCCGACGGAGGGTGCGCTCCCGCGCTCCTCTTCTCTCTTCCTCTGCCGCTCGCAGAAGTCACAGTCGTTGGGAGGCCTTCTGGACAGGCTGTCCGCGTTGGTATGCAGTTTCCCTGCGCGGTGCACTACCTCGAAGTCGTATTGCTGCAGACATTCTATCCAGCGGGCGATTTGTCCTTCCGGAGACTTGAACGATAATAGCCAGCGCAACGCGGCATGGTCTGTCCTAATCGTAAATCTCTTGCCGCACAGGTAGTGGTGGAAGTGCGCAACTGCACGGACTATTGCCAAAAGCTCTTTCCTAGTGGCGCAGTAGTTCTTTTCCGCTTTGCTCAGGATCTTGCTAAAGTAGGCGATTGCTCTCTCGCCCCCCTCGTGCAACTGGGAGAGCACTGCACCGACCGCGTGATTGGAAGCGTCGGTGTCCAGGATGAACTCCTTATCCCGTAGCGGATAGGCCAGTACCGGTGAAGTGGTAAGCCTATTCTTTAGCGCGTCAAACGCTATGCTGCAGTCGTCGTCCCAGGTGAAAGGTCGGCTCTCTTCAGTGAGCCGGTGGAGAGGCGCTGCCAATCCTGAGAAATTGCGGATGAACCGTCGGTAATAAGAGCACAGCCCCAGGAAACTCTTAACTTGCTTCCTGTCCTTGGGGGTTGGCCATTCCTTCACGGTGGAGATCTTCGCCGGGTCCGTCTTGATCCCCTCTGCGGAGACCACGTGTCCGAGGTAGGCGACCTCCCGCGTGAAGAAGGTACACTTCTTCGGGTTCATGAGTAAGTGGGCGCTTTGCAGCCTGGAAAACACCTTGCGGAGGTTCTCCAATTCTTCCGCGAAATCCGTTCCGAGGATTATAATGTCATCTAAAAACACCAGGCATCTCTTCCAGAGCAGGCCGCGGAGGACGCTTTCCATTAAGCGCTCGAACGTAGCCGGGGCGTTTGTTAACCCGAAGGGCATACCTGAATTGCTACAGGCCATTCCCCACCGAAAACGCGGTCTTCTCCCGGTCCTCCCTCGCCATGGATATCTGCCAGTACCCACTCTGGAGGTCCACAGTCGAAAACCAGGCCGACCCCGCAACAGCGTCCAGGGTATCTTCTATCCTAGGCAACGGATAAGAATCCCTCTTTGTCACGCCGTTCAGCCGCCGGTAGTCGACACAAAACCGCGTCGAACCGTCCTTCTTCTTCACTAGTACTACAGGGGATGACCAAGGGCTAGCCGACTCTTCTATAACCCCTTGTTCCAGCATGGAAGACAGGAGTTCCTCCACTTCCTCCTTGCGATTGAAGGGTAGCAGCCTTGGCTGCTGCTTAATCGGTGGATTGTCGCCCAACTTGACTCTTATCCTTCGCGAAAACGTCTTCGTACTCGCACAAGAGTTTTCTAAGTTGCGTTCGTTCTTGCTCGTCCAAAAGTTCCGAGCTTCTTTTAAACAGGTTTTGTAAGTGCTTTGGTATTGTTTCGGCAGTCTCCGGTTCCGCAGTGATCTGCCGGAGTGCCTTCGGTGGGGTTTGGTATTTCAGGGGTACAAATTCTTGTGAGTTCTCCCTCGCTGTCCTTAGGGTGCTCTCGTCTTCTCCTCGTAGTAAGAGTAGCGTTCCCTCGCCGATATCCAGAATGCATCTCAGCTTGCTTAATGCATCGAGTCCTAGGATGCAGGGGTCGCGTATATCCGCCAGGAGCGCGTCGTGTTGAAAAGATGTCGTCCCGATGTTGAAGTGGCACCTCCTCTTCCCTCTAAGTATCCCGTCCAAAGGTTCCCCTGAGACCGTACGCAGGTTCTCTGGAGCGTCTGAAACATGAGTAACACTCCGCGGGCCCCCGACTCGCGGGCTAACCCCGTCCGTACGAACGAGGGTGACGGTTTCCCGTCAACCAACCCGTCGACGAAAATCCCTCCCGCTAACATATCGCACGGGACCACGGCCGGCGGAGGGGACGCTTCCTCCCGCTTATTTCCGGTGTCCAACGGAAATAAGGTATCGAACAGCCCGACAGCTACTTGCAAAACCACGAACAAGGAACTAGTGATTAACATAATGAAACTAAATAAAAACGGAACGATTGAACTCAAAGAAATGCGCGCCATCCGTTGAACATACGGGGCGGAAAATCTATTTACAAAATGCTCTGAACGCTGCGAGGGATAAATTCTACGGGCCAAACCGTCCCTCCGCGGGTTAGCCTCTATCCTTTTTTTGCTTGCTTGTGCACGCCATTACCCTCGTTGCGGCGCATCCTGCACTCCCTCTGGACGTGGCCGAAGTCGCCACAACGCCAGCACTGCACGCGTCTTTCATCCTTTCCTCCATCGGTCTCCCTAGGAGGCGGCCTGCGGGGGCCCTGCATTCCCACTGGTATTTAACGTGCCCCGACCGTTTACGGGCGGTCCCCCAAAACTCCGTCCAACACCGCTCAGCTCGTTGACGGTTTTTATTTCCAAAGCGCGCGCTACTGTCGCGTGCAGGTCGGCGGACGGCGACAACCGCAGCTGTCGCTGGAGATTTGTGTCCGTTAACGCGGTGATAAATTGAGACGTCGCGAGCCGGTCTCTGACGGTGGACGGACAGTCCGGAAGGGCTAGACGGGCGAGCCTCTCGATTTCGCTCGCGAGTGCCGGCAGGTCCTGGTTATATTTCTGCCGGTAGCTCTGGAACTGCACGAAGCACAGCTCCGAGCTATACCGGCCTCCGAATCTCAATTCCAACGCGGACCGTAACTGCGAGTAGTCGAGTCGTTGCTCGTCTTCTAAATTCGCGAGCACGGGGAGAGCTGAGCCCTCCAGCGCGTTGACCAACGCGACGGCCTTTTCGCCATTGCCCCACGAATTTACTCTTGCTATGGTCTCGAATTGGGCGAGAAACTCATCCCACCCGCTCCCGCTAAACTTTGCGGGTTTAATCCTATACCCAAGGTCTACCGGGACTAACGCGCTTCAGACCGGAGTCGAAAATCGCGGCGCTTCACTTTCGATGGAATTTAGACGGCGGGACTCTAACGCGCGCAGCGACGTCTCAAGGGTAGTAACGCGGTCACTTATCTGGTGGTCACGCCCCTGCATCCTTGCCTCCATCCCCTGGAGGATTTCCTGCACCGCAGCGAGCGTGACGAGCCCTATTTCGCGCACTTTCACCCGCGCGCGAATTCCCCGCACTGGCAGCCATCCCACTTCTGACACCAGTGTTGCGGCGCGTGCGGGGCATATCGGTACACGGAGGAGATGATTATAATTAACAGAGCGTTTTAGGTATTTTATGAATCAGAGCGTCGAGCGCGCGTCCGGTCGCTATCGCTGTCGGATTACAATTCAACTCTTTTTCGACTGTTTATAAATTGCTAGGCGCCCTTGACGACCCTCGTCGTCAAGGGGTTACAACGTAAGGGGTGGTCGTAACAATATATATTGTTACGTGCGTAAGGAATTATTTCGTGGGCCGAGCGGTCAGCCGTTCCGCATGTAACGCTTGAATAAATTTAATTTAGGATGGGTCGTATCATCTGAGATTCCATACGGAATCCGCGCATAGGTCAGGAATGAAATAGGTGTTAACGCAGAATAGAGCATAAATACCTTATTGGCCTGTTCTATTGATTCTTTACATTATATAAAAACAATTACACGGAATGGTTCAGAAATATCGGAGTCCAGAATGGATGACAATTTTACAATACGTATATTAGTTGGAGTCTTAGATTGGTAAATTCCTAACGTGTTAAGTTTACGAATGGGCCCAAGGGAAATTCCCACAAGCATATAAACATATGTTTGGGTCCTCGTATCGCAATGATAACATAAGTATGGAAAACTCACCAATGAATACTATCTTGGAAGCAATGTTTTTCGTTAGCTCTGATGTGAATTGTCCCAGATGCTGGTGGAGCCCGAAGATGAAGGAATGGCTGATGAACTTTTCACGGCACTTATATGAGTTAACGCAATTCTATTTTCACTATACTATAAATACTATAAATACTATAAAGAAGAATTTAATATATTAGAATGGAGATTGGAATCTTAAGATTGATTTTAAATTTGAATAATTTCTTGTTAGCTGAGTCCTTCGGTAATTATGGAAGTAACTTCACTAATGTAACCCGAACTCTGGCTCAAAATAGCAACAAGGGCAAAACGCCACGCACCTCGCGATTTGACTAACGATTGCAACTCGCGGCGGTTTCTCTGCCTCTTTTGTAGATTTTGGGGACCGCTAAGGGGAAGTTCCAAGAGCCATGCTCGTTCCTCCCACTCAGGAAATCGCCCGTTCCTGTTCTAAGAATTCCGCCCGCAGTTCATCAGCTATTTCCCATCCATAGCCTCCCGCTATTGCAATTTTGCTTATTAGCAAAACGTGACCACCGTTCGAAGAATATTCGCGGTCGAGGAATTTGCTTCGATATGATTTTTCGGCTCGCATAGCATGATCGACGTTCGACGCCGCGGCACGTGCCGTGTTCAGGTATGCGAATTTTAATTTAACATCCGGTACGTAACACCCCTCCCCCCTTAGACTGATCATCGCCCTCGATGATGCTTTGCGGCTTGACCGTAGGTGGAATTAGAGAGATGGTCACATATAAAATTTTTCGCAATTCTTGAACAGGTAATGTACAAAATGATTGGTATGCATTCAAAATATAATGTGGGTAATTGGCTTAACTCAACAAGGGTATCAGGCTTTGCGTAGAGCCATATGCACATTGAGGAGTAGCTCCATAACATCGAAGGTGATGCTAATGACACATATGACTTTTACCCAAAGACCTGCCGTCCGAGCCTGTGATAGTGAATGCTTACGTGAAGCATTCTCCTATCACGCCTGCACGGCGTTGCGGCGGTTCCTCCCAAGTAAAGGGCTAGTCTCTGATTGTGCGGGTCGCCCCGTAGTATCCTCTGGACAGCGTTGACGAGTGCACGCCCTATCCCATAGCAACCTTCCAGGTCCAGATGGTACAATTTGGCGCAGTTGCTCAACAACGGCACGATGTCCTCGTCCGTTACACCTTCGTTCTCCCGGCACTCCAAGAACTCAAGGTTTCTCAATTCCTCTAGGAAGTATCCTCCTACGGTGGGGTGCATGTAACTCATCTTTAATGTCCTGAGGGCTGTTCGAGCGAGTGGATCCAAGGAAGCCTCTCCTCGGATGTTGGTGCAACCCGTGATATCCAGTGCATGTAGTTTTCTGAGATGTTGTCCGATCTCGTTGACAAAACCTGCTGTTATCTACCCGCAAAAAGGAATGGAGAGCTCGGTCAGCTTTGTGAAGGCTGCTGGTATTGATTTTGATATTTCGACTGGTCCCAAACTGAGTTCGAAAAAACGGGCCTCTGCATCTTCTTCTTACCCGCTTTCCGCGGTGGCCTCTGCCGGGTTGTCGAAATTACAGTAAATTAAATTTAACGATCTTAGTGTTTCGTGCAGTTCCGTATTTTCCAAAAGCGCGATGAGCGGCAGCTCGTTCTCGAGTCCCTCTGGCTGGTCAATGGTCAATTTTCTTAGTTGCGTGATATTTGTAAATAATTGTTCCAACGTGTCTCCCTTCGTTGACACTTCCCGTAAATTTAGTTCCTGCAGATTCAGTCCTGACTGGCTGACGTTCCCTGTTACGTGGTTTTTCGTAATGTTCAAGGTCTGCAGGTGGTTATTTTTGATTAATAACGCTACGTGGTCAAAATCTATGCTGCCTTTGCATGGTCCAAGTCTCACTTCCTTCAGTTTATGTAACCTTGTGAGTTCTCGGAGCGCCGATGGTCTCATGGTTACGGCCGTTGTATCCAACACTTCCAGGTCAGGGGCGTGCTTCGTGAGGATGGTGATCAGCTGGGGTTGTACTTCAGCGCAGAACTCGGCATCGTCCAGGATTACTCGGTTCAGAGTGTTGCCGAACCTTAGGATCGCATTGTGATATCTCGGTAATTCCGCGGTACGAACGCAGCGTGCCCTCCCGCCAACTCCGTGACACTTGCTCCATACATGCTCTGTCCCTGTAATTTAGATACTTGGCTATTTCCTCAACACATTCAGGGGGTAGAATAGGTGCGGAAGGAGGGACGTATCCAGGGAAAGGATTGATGCTTGGAGTAGGGTTAGAAGGGTGTTCAGGTTTATAAGTTGATTCTCTCTCGTGCCAAGGATCAGCGGGAAGAATTCAGACCTTCCGATTATTTATAATAAAAGGTTCCGTTTTCGAATGATTCAAGACATGGGCTGCGTCTTCGGCCTTGGCGAAAGTCATGAACGCAGTATTCCCCGCGGAACTCCTCCGTACCACCGCGTGCTGGATCCCATAATCTCGGAAGATTTGAAGTAGGTGCGCCTTTTTGGTATGTGGTGCCAATCGGGTGACCAACTATCGACGGCCTTCGGTGGTCATTGTGGTGGAACTAATGCTTGCTAACAATAAGTAACACATGGTTAGTACGAAGTTTACAATGGATATTGCTAAGGGCGCACGATGACGAGGACCAAAAACATAAATTTATACTTATATCTATACATGTTCGCATATACACACATACATACATGCACATACATACATACACACACATATACATACATATGTATGTATATACAGATTATCATTGTTCCCATAATCATAACTACTTGAACTATTATGCCTCCGAAGAGTAATGTATGCTGATATTGCTTTTCCCTGCGGTGTGTTCCTATCTCGTCAAGTTTTGCTTCTAGTTTGAACAGTGAAGCTCCTTTAGGATTGTCAGGTTCGCTTATGTCATCTGCTATGGTTCTAACGCTCTTATAATATGGCAAAATTGGTGAAATTTCGGAAATGTTTAGCGACACGTCAGGTTGATATAAATATTGCTCGTGATGATTGTTATAGATCTTGATTCCGACTAGGGTAGTTGTATGCGTTTTCGCTATACAATCTGGATGTATGTAGAGGATGCCGGTTCCGACTAGGGTTAGCAATAAATCCTTTTCGTTCTTGCAGATCAATTGCACAGATTCGGGTTTGTCCAATGCATATAGCCAAGATCCTGTGGTTTGTAATCGCGCCCAATATGGTTCATGTTTTGGTCTCACTTTAATATTGCACTGTCTTAAAGTCTTCACATTTGGTATGAGTAGGAGAGAAATTTCACAGGCAGTCGATGTTGAGACTTCACGGAGGGGTAATTCCAGCGGGCAAAGATGAGCATACCATGTTCGTGTGCAAGAAGAAAGGTGTATTCCATCCATCATTAGGTATGTATGGTGGTCGTCTCTCAGTCCTAAATATGTTGTTTGTGGTATGATTTGCGCTGAGATGGTGGTGTTGATGTCCAGGATTTGAGCGGTGGGCCAAGTATGCATTCGATATAAGTGATAGGTAGTACGCTCCACAAGGGGTAGGTGTAATACTATTATTATCCGTTCCTTGTGATAACCCAATTCTAATGTTGTTAGCTTGCTTATTTCTTCTGTTCGGCGGTGATTTGTGGGTGTCGGAAATTCATAGTCTGAGACTGAATCATGTATTTGGTCAATGATGGTCCTCAGATCAGCGCTGGTCATCAAGGATGAATCTAGTTTTCCTTCCCGCGCGGCGCGCAGTGAGGCTAAGAATTTTTGTAATGCCCTAATATAATGGTCTAGTGAAATTTCGGCGCTGCGGGAGTAGTGATCAAGAGTTATACTATAGTTCAATAAGGCCTTTGTTTCCTCTATGGAGTTAAGTGTTTTCAGTATTTCGTTAATCTTTGCCCGATTCTCCTTGGTAGCCTTAATGTTTTTATTTATTGTATCGTGTAGTCCTTGCAAATTGCTGACGGTGACATGGGTTTGGTTTTTAATTATCTGTGTAATTTGCTTTTGATCGGTGTACAGTTTATCTATTTCAGAATTAAAATATTTTGCGCCATCAGTTGTCAATGTGCCGAATAAGTAGCGACTAGCTGAGCCTATGATACCAAATGGGACACTTCTGCGTACTACGGTTTTGGCTAACGTTTCAGTCTCCTGCACTACGACCCCTCCGGCTATTTCATTGATTTCCTCGTAGAGATCAAATGCTTCGTGAATTTTATTGTTTAAATAATCGGGTCTGAGTAAGGTGTCGCACTGATGTCTGATCGGTACTGTCATGCATTCTGAGTGTAATTTAGTAAGATGAAATTTTTCGTTTGGGAATTGTTCCTTCAATTTCTTCAAATCAATAAATAAGGTTACGCGCCAATCTGCTCGTTTAAAACGTATATTGTGTAATTTTTCAAAGTATAACCCCGGACTGTTCTTCAGCTCAGTAATTTGATATTTTTCCTCGGAATTTACTGCTGCTACTAGCCCCAGTAGTAGGATGAGTATCGCTGAGTCCACCGCCATTCCTTATCAAATATCAGGCATCAATGATTATTATTTTACGAAATTTGAAATTACTGTGCGGCCAATTCTACTTTATCCGCGTGTATGATGAGTCTTTTACCATTACCATCTTCCAAAACAATATTATTTTTCTCCAAAACTCCAACTATTTTATAGGGACCATGATATCGAGTACTGAACTTTCCTTTCCTGGGTTCTACTAGAACACGAGCCATATCTCCTACTTTTCCTGGGAATGGTCGTGCCTTTTCATCATAATATCCTTTAGACTTATGTTTAGCAGAAATTAAATTTTGTCCAGCTAATATTTGTGATTCGGAAAGTCGAATTATCAATTCACGAAGATATGAATTATACGTTAGCATATCATCATCTTCGGGAAATGAACTAGGGTAACGAGCTAATTTTCCAAAAACTAATTCATATGGAGTGAAGTTAGTGGCTTCGTGTACTGAGGTGTTGTATGAGAACATGGCAAACGGAACTAACTTATCTCAATCATCGAAATCATTTATATAATATTTTATATAGTCCGTTAATACTATATGGCTCCTTTCTAAAGCACCGTTTGTCTGTGGTATGTAACCAGACGTTGTTACGTGATGAATTTTGAAGATTTTTGTTAATTCCTTTAAAATCTTGTTTATAAAACTTGTTCCTCTGTCGGTTAATATAATACGCGGAGCTCCAAATTGTAAGATTAAATGTGTTACTATCGCGTGAGCAATTGTTTCAGCTTTTATATCTGGTACGGGTACGGCGATACAATATTTTGTCAAATTATCTTGCATAGTCAATATATGCCGATTGCCATCAGGGGTTGTAGGTAGGAGTCCCACAGTATCTAATGATACTTTAGCAAACGGTTCTATAGGGGTATCTGTGATTATCATTTGTTCACGCGTTTTTGTTCTGACTAATTTATTTTCTTGACAGCTATGGCAAGTTCTAATGAAATTTGGAATATCATTCCTCATTCCTGGCCAATAGAATCTTTCGCGAATCCTACGATAAGTTTTAGTTACTCCTTTGTGAATATTCGCGATTTCCCGGGGCATTTATCCTATTTTACGCGCGAGAATGCCCCCCGCTCGGAGGAGGTTCCATATTTAATTATCGCGAAGGAACGGATCACGCGATATTTTTCCCGACGGTGATTATATGGAGAAAGATCCGCTCTCTCGTATGCTATCTTTCCCTCTACTTCAATTACATTATCTCCGGAGATATTCACGATTTCCTGGGACGTTCACTCTATTTTACGCGCGAGAATGCCCCCCGCTCGGAGGAGGATTTGTATTTGATTATCGCGAAAGAACGGATCACGCGCTATTTTTCCCGACGGTGATCTTATAGAGAAAGGTCCGCTCTTTCGTATGCTATCTTTCCCTTTACTTCGTTTACATTATCTCCGGAGATATTCACGATTTCCCGGGGCGTTCATTCTACTTTTACGCGCGAAAATGCCCCCCGCTCGGAGGAGGCTTGGCATTTAATTATCGCGAAAGAACGGATCACGCGCTATTTTTCCCGACGGTGATCTTATAGAGAAAGGTCCGCTCTTTCGTATGCTGTCTCTCCCTTTGCTTCGATTGCATTATCTCCGGAGATATTCGCGATTTCCTGGGACGTTCACTCTATTTTACGCGCGAGAATGCCCCCCGCTCGGAGGAGGATTTGTATTTGATTATCGCGAAAGAACGGATCACGCGCTATTTTTCCCGAAGGTGATCTTATAGAGAAAGATCCGCTCTCTCGTATGCTATCTTTCCCTTTGCTCCGACTGCATTATCTCCGGAGATATTCGCGATTTCCCGGGGCGTTTATCCTTTTTACACGCGAGAATGCCCCCCGCTCGGAGGAGGCTCCATATTTAATTATCGCGAGAGAACGGATCACGCGAAATTTTTCCCGACGGTGATTATATGGAGAAAGATCCGCTCTTTCGTATGCTATCCCTCCCTTTACTTCGATTGCATTATCTCCGGAGATATTCGCGATTTCCCGGGACGTTCACTCTATTTTACGCGCGAGAATGCCCCACGCTCGGACGAGGCTTTGTACTTAATTATCGCGAAAGAACGGATCACGCGTTATTTTTCCCGACGGTGATTTTATAGAGAAAAATCCGCTCTTTCGTATGCTATCTTTCCCTCTACCTCGATTGCATTATCTCCGGAGATATTCGCGATTTGCCGGGGCGTTCATTCTATTTTACGCGCGAGAACGCCCCCCGCTCGGAGGAGGCCTCGTGTTTAGCCCCTTGCGGTCGTATTTAATGTGGACGTAGGTATCGTGCTGGTCGGAATTAATTTCCGCGGAGCGCGCAGTGATGCAGAGTATGCAAGATTACGAAAGAAAAACACACTTTATTCATTCTTTTGTGAACTTCGATAGTTTAAACACAATAATAGGTTTAACGCAATGTTTTAGGGTAAAAATTGTAGTTTATAATTTACCATCGTGTGGTATCTCTCAAAGCAGCCTCCAATGCGAAGCCCTGGTTTTCGATAACAAGTGTCGCAAATAATTCATTTGGCGTCTTCCGCCCTTGATTTTTTTTTGTATCTGTATCGGTATATTGGGGCCAACAATCTTAGATCCCGTCGAAAAATTAGTTTTTGACTGAGGCTGGTCGATGTGCGTAACAGCGGAGAAGGAAGGACGACAACCCCAGGAACCAGCGGAGATGGAAGGAGGGCAACCCCCGCAACCAAAAGAGAAGGAAGGAAGAGGACAGGAAGCGATGACCCCCCCACCGACAGCGGCGGACTAAAAGTGGTGCAGATCAACCTGCACAACAGTGACGTGGCTTCATCACATTTGGTGAAGTTCATGGCCACAATTAAAGCTGACTTGGCGCTAATCCAAGAGCCTTGGATAAGTTTCAAGGCCCCCAGGGGACTTGGACTTATCGGGCAAACGGCACATTCCTCCGACGATCCAGCCCCCAGGGCCTGCATCCTCGCCAGGAGGAATTGCCCGTTCACCCCGCTGCCGCAGTTCTGTAACAGGGACCAAGCAGCGGGAATATGGACAACCATTGGGGAGAACGGAGCTCCAAAGGAGGTAGTGGTGGTCTCATCCTACCAACCCTGGGACCTCCCGTACCCTCCCCCCACCAACGAGCTGAGAACCGTGGCCGAGTGGGCCACAGTGAACGGCAAGGAGTTGGTAGTCGGCATGGATGCGAATGCTTGCCACAGAGAGTGGGGCAGTACGACCACCAACCGACGAAGAGAGTCCGTCATGGACTTCCTCAACAGCCTAGATCTGAGGCATTTAAACAGGGGGTGTGAACACACCTACGAGATCAGGACTCGGAAAGAAACCCTGGATATAACAGTATGCTCCGAGAGCATAGCGGGAAGGGCAGTGGATTGGAGGGTCTCCGACGTTCCATCCATGTCCGACCACAGATATATCACATGTACCTTTCCGGGTACGGGGTATCCCACCCCCCCCCCAATCAGGAAAGCCAATCCGAGAAATACGGATTGGATCGCCTACGGGAACGCCCTCAGGGCGAACCTAAAAGATTTTCCCTCCAGGTACGGGACGAAGGAGGACCTGGACGCGGCAGCCACCCGCATCACGGAGGCAATCGCAGGGGCCTTCAACGAGGCCTGTGAGGCCAAGGAGAGGTCCCGGAAAACCTCCGTGATGTGGTGGAACGAGGACCTCCAAAAGCAGAAGGACGACCTCCGGAAGCTGGAGATGACAGCCAGGGAAGGAGGCCGGAGGGACCAATGGCTAGCAATGAGGGAAGCCAGGAAAGCCATGGCGAAGGCCACCCGGAAGGCGCGAAGCCAGTCATGGAAGGACCACTGCCGGGACATCCGAACGATCCCGGAAACGGTGAGGCTGCACAGAATCCTGGAGAGGGAACCGAGCGAAAATCTCGGACCCCTAAAAAGGCCCGATGGCAGCCTCACCACATCAGACAGAGAGATCACGGAGATCTTGATGAGGGAAAACTTCCCGGGCTTCCACCCCCATGGAACGCCCACAGTGCCAAACGCCGCTGCGGGCGATATCGCACGAGAGATTGTTCCCGAGCCCCCTAATTGGGGCCTGGCGAACAAAATCGTAAATGAAGCCAGGGTGAAATGGGCCATAAACTCATTCTCACCCTATAAGGCTCCAGGCCCGGATGAGATCCACCCAGTGCTTTTGCAGAGAGGCCTGGCCCAGTTGTGCGAGCCACTCACAAGAGTGCTGAGGGCCAGCATAGCCACGGGGATTATCCCGAGACTATGGACCGAAACGAGGGTGGCGTTCCTTCCAAAGCCCAAAAAGGCGGACTACACCACCCCCAAAGGCCTTTAGACCGATTAGCCTGACCTCCTTCCTCCTGAGGACCCTGGAGAGATTGGTGGACAGGTATGTAACAGAGGTCTAGCTTGTCGAAACCCCACTCCACCGCCACAAGTACGCTTTCAGGGCTGGCCTCTCGGTTGAGGCCGCCCTCCACAGAGTTGTGGGAAAGCTGGAGGCGGGGATTAGGGATAAGGGCATGACGGTTTGCATCTTCATGTATATTGAAGGTGCATTTAACCAAACCTCGGCGGAGGCTATACAAAACGCACTCAGGGATTTCGCCATTCCTTCCACTATCAGCAGGTGGATAAAAGTAATGCTGAACTCGAGACGTCTGTCGGTCCAAAGAGGTCAGGAAACGGTGGAGGGGACAACCAATAAAGGTTGCCCTCAGGGAGGGATCCTCTCGCCGCTTCTGTGGACCTTGGTGGCCGACAGCCTGATCGGAGCATTGGAGGTCAGCGGAGTGGGGGCGCAAGCCTACGCCGATGACTTCCTCATAATGGCATATGGCACAGATATCGACTCCATTATGGATCGATGCCAGACGGTTCTCGCAGCCACAGAGATCTGGTGCGAATGCACCGGTCTCATGGTTAATCCGACCAAAACGGAAATGGTGGTTGTCACTAGAAAAAGCGTCGTCCCCAAGTACACGGCCCCCGTGCTCTTCGGACAGCCCCTCGTGACCAGTAAAACGGCAAAATACCTGGGTGTCACGCTGGACTGGAGGATGAGCTGGAGGCCTCATTTGAGGGTGCAAGGGAACAGGGCCCTCACATCCCTGAAGACGCTGTGGCGCGTCACGGGGCCGACCTGGGGACTTGGACCCAGCGTCACGAAATGGATCTACGAGGCCATCACCGTCCCGAGGATCCTTTTCGGGGCCCTACTATGGTGGAGGGGAGCACAACTGACCACCATGCAGACACTCCTGGGCAAGATCCAGGGAGCGGCGCTGAGGGCCATCACTGGAGCCCTGCCGACCGCACCGCCGGCCGCTCTAGAGGCCATTCTGGGATGCCCGCCACTCCACCTGAGGGCACAGGAGGTGGCCATGAGGACGGCCCACTGCCTGAGTTCGTGGAGACGCTGGCACAGCGAGGACCACGGACACGCCAACCTCCCAGAGCGGAGGGATGAGCTAGAGGATAACTATCCTCTAGACTCGACGAACCCTGAGTTCAGGTTTAAAAAGAACTACGTGGTCACGATCCCCACCAGGGAGGAGTGGGCCACGAACAAGGTCCTGGCTGGGACCATAAACCAAGTCTGGTACACCGACGGATCGCGTAAAAACGACCTAGTCGGAGCCGCCTGGACGAGGGGTCCAGGGAGTAGAGGCGACTTTGCTTCCCTGGGATCAAGCCCCACCGTCTTCCAGGCGGAACTGTACGCCATCATAAGATGTGCAAGGCTCCTCATAGAGGAAAAGACCACCGGCCAGGTGATCAAGGTCTGTTCCGACAGCCAAGCCACCCTCGTGGCGCTTAGCAACGAGACGACCAGATCAAAATTGACCCTGGACGGTATCGACACGCTCAACCAGTTGGGCGGGAAGAATAAGCTGTCCCTGACCTGGGTACCCGGCCACAGAGGCATCCCCGGTAACGAGGAGGCTGACAGGCTGGCAAACCTCGGGTCGGACAGCCCCTTCACCGGGCCTGAACCGGCGCTCGGACTGGCCAAGGCGACGTTCACGACGTCGCTGAAAGCCAGAACCCGGGCGCTGCACCAGGCCCACTGAAACAACGTCGACGGTTGTCGACAAGCCAAGCTCCTCTTGGGCCCTAAAATAGACCTAAGAAGGAGCAAGGAGCTTCTGTGCCTGCAGAAGCAACAGGCGAGAGAGGTGGTGAGCCTACTCATTGACTACGCCCCCACAGGGCACACACTGTGGAAGATGGGGCTGGCGGAGACCCCGACTTGCCCCAGATGCCAGGAGGAGCCGGAGACGGCCCAGCACATCCTCCTGGACTGTCCCGCACTAATGGGATGGAGGATGAAGCTCATGGGGACACCAAGACCTACGCCGGAGGAACTGAGGGCCATCCCCCTAGCAGTTCTAACTCGATGGATTGCCAAGGCCAAGGCAATCCGAGGCATCGGGGAAGCCACCCCACAGACCGACCCCCCCCCACTCCAGCGCCACCCACCGGTGGGTCCCATAATAACCCAGCCACAAACCCTGGTCCACGCACCAGAAGCGGGCGGAAACGCCCGCACACCGATCCAACCTCCCCCCAAAAGATTAGAGGCGGCAAACGGCCCCGCGACCATTAACGCGGGATCGACAACCGCCCCCTAAACGAGAGTAAATAGATTCCCCAGCCCCCTAGAAGCGATCCGGGCCACGAACCTGACCGCAGGGGCTGGAAATCAACACCCCCCACCTCTCCCACCCCCTACCCATCCCATAAACACGGAATAAACCCCGTAAACAGGCTAGAGCGGCCTTTGTACACTCTTAGTTCCGGCCCGGATCAAAGGTAATTACTCCCCCCTGAGGTGGGAGCCCGCGAAATATCGCAAAAGATTGGCTACGGGGTGGCCATCATTCACCCCGACTTCCGGCCCGGATCACAGGCAAGTCACTCACCCATGTCAGAGGTGGGAGCTGGCGGAATACCGCCACGTCTCGTAGGCCAGGTTGGACTGCGCCACACAACATCGGAGGACGGAACGACGCACCTGCCTCCCCCACGTACCTCCCAGGGGCTCCATAACAACGCCCGTGACCGACCAGAGGGGACCTGCGAGGGGAATCCAAGGTATGGACAGGGCAGATCCATATGCGCGGGGTCCCGTACGGACGAAACGTGGGGGGCAGGAGGGACGCTGCGTTCCCCGATGTGCGATAGGCTTGGGGGTAGCCTTTATACACCCTCACCTCCTTAGCGGGGAGTCAAATTACCGCTAACCTATAGGCAGGAGCAGCCTCAAACAGCCCACCCGTCCGCTTCGCGCGTGACAAGTCCACTGAGACAACAGTCAAACGGGGTTGTTTGGCGAGCGAAATAGGTGGCTGCAGGGGAAAACCGAGGCACCTTCGACACCGCACGGTCTCCCGCAAGGGCTTGTGGGTGTGATTCGGGGTATCCAGTTACCGGGGACACCCTAGACTTAAGCAAGGTCGGAGAACCTATTCTCGCTCGCCTCGTAACTCTCCAGGCTAACGACCTGGCCCCATGGCAAAGCCGCATTAGTCGGCGTGCGCTGTGAGAGAGAAAGAGCACCGCGGGCAGAGGGCCATTTCGCCCCGAGTCGTCGTGCGCTCACAATCTAAGTCGGATCGGCGGCTCCCGGTGGGTCAGATCACTCCGTCGCAGCAGTGCTCTCTCACTCGCGTAGCACGTCGACGTGGTAACAGCGAATCCACAAACACGCTCGCCCTCCGTCCAACTCGGTCGTCTCTAAGACTCTCCTGCCCGCTAGGGGCGGGTTGTCTCAGGAGGCATCGAGCACGAGGGGCAGTAGCCATAGCGTGGGCGGGGAATCGCAAAGCTCACCTGCTTAACCGCAGGAAACTAAAGTAACTGTTCACGAGCCGGGTGTGTGAGCTGTAGCCCCTTGATCAGGGACAAGCAGTCCCTCCTGCCTGGGTCAGCCCCCTGGGAGGCACACACACCCCCACTTTAAAATTGACTGAACCCCCCAACGATACCACTACAGACTACTACTCCTTTGTGACCGCCGACTATGCCTTCATGTAATTCTGAAATTATATTATGACGAAGTTCTTCGGGAGGAATTTGAATTTTCCCAAGGCAAATTGTAATTTCGATGTCGATTTCCTCGAACATTTCTGTTAGGATTTCCTTTAGTGATTCGAGAGTAAGTGAATCGGTATAATCACCGGATTTTGAAATTCGAAAGGAGTTAATATCGGAATTTGGAAGAATTAATTTTAAGTTCCTAAGCCCGGTTTTTATTTTCGCGACGAAAGTCTCGTCAAAATGATGTTTCTGCCCAACGATGCTAAATATTTTGTACTTTCCCTGTCTAGTGATTAGTACTTGACCTTCCTTTGGTTTAATTTCTCTGATATTTTGAACGCTGATAGCGCCTATATCTGTTAGCAATTTCCCTACGGATGTTGTCAATTCGCAATCAGCAGAAATAAAGCGAACATAATTATCATGTGAGTAGGTCAAATTTTCTCGGCTGATATTAATTAATTTCTTTGAAGAGCGTTGTGGTTACCGAGAAAGATTTACGGGAGAGCTGGGTGTGATATCCGGGGGAATTCCCTGAGTCAGCTGGATGCCAGTGAAGTACGTCTCGTTACCTGATACCGTCCTTGGAATTATTCGCCTTGGTATACCAACAGATTTTGATTTAGTTTCACTGAAGTGTCCTGGTAGAAGTGCATTTTGTCTCGTATTGATTGGTGAAGCTGGAAAAGGAGTTGACAATGCCAATGGTTTAGAATAGGAGTAGGTAATGTGGATCTATGGGGTTGCCAATGAATTTTGGTCTGCTCGGATGTTTCCAGTGTACAGTCAGGTTTCGATTTATCATGTCCTTCTGTTCCATATTGTTTAAGTAATTTTTCTTTTCTACTATTTAACTCTACGTCGTCTAGTTCGTCAGTGTCCGAAGTATTACCTGATGATTCTTCCATAATTTCGCTGTGTTCTTGAAGAGATTCGTCGAAACGTTTGAAAGAGTCATGTAATTCCTCTTTGTTTATAGTCAGTCTTCGTTCGTCATATAGGAAAACGTCATCGTCACTGTCCTCTGAGGGTGGCTGTAACTCTAGTAGTATAGTGTCAGCGTCTGTTGTTATCTCGTCTACGGATTCAGTATCAATGTCCTCGGCAAATGGTTCCAATACTTTCCCTTTCGGATGCTTTGAAGTAATTTTCTTGTGTAAATCCAGGCTTGGTATTACACTCTTCCTTTTCCGTAATATGGGTGTGTTACGAGCCGGGGCGCGGTGTGCGTGGACCGACGTAGAATTTCAGTACCCTGCTTGTGGCGTCTCTCGAATTAATATACCCGGGAGAGGGGTTTCGGCGTTGTGACCCCTCTGCCTTCTCCCGTTAATAACAAATCCGAAGATTCGCGTCAGTAAAGGTGGATCTACTTGGTACCCACCACTGACTGGTAGAGAGAAGTAGCCAGAAGCAGGTGCTCGCGAACTCAGATAATCCTCGCTTACGAATGAATATACCCAGGAGAGGGTTTTCGGCGTTGTGACCCCTCTGCCTTCTCCTGTTAATAACGAATCCGAAGATTCGCGTCAGTAAAGGTGGATCTACTTGGTAACCACCACTGACTTTATCTAAGCGAGTACCGTCTGAGTCGCAGCTCGTTAACTTATTATTTGATTGTACACTCCGAGGGGCTGGAGTGAACTCACGGGATCGTGCTCAAACGATGATTCTATTATTAGAGGGTAGGTCAGAGTTATTGACTACAAGGGTTATAAAAATATCTAAATATATTATCACTATTGCTGAATGATTAAAGACCTGGCCTTTACAATGATGTTGAGTGTTACCTTGCGGTTTCGGTGTACGGTTGATGTTTGAAACTGACTATGATGTAATGGGTAACTTGTCCCAGGCTTCAGCAATTCCCCTTTAGCTGTATGAACGTGACTACGATTGGGCCCTGAAGGGCTGCTCTATTTATACCGAGAAAAACGTGGTTTACACGTGGTTTTCCGGAAGGTGGAAAAAAGGTGGAGCTAGCGGCGTCGCTACCGAACCCCGGGCGCGAAACGCCTAGGTGCCTCGCCCTGGGCCCGGTAACGACGTATTGTTTTTCGGGGGTATTGTTGGAAGCCCGAGACAGGTTGTCCGCTTTCTATTTGCACTGTCGGCCGACTTTCCGGTGTTACTCCGAGAATTTAAGAAATTCTCATATCGAAAGACGCGTATGTAACAGGTGGTTCTGATGACTCGTCATGTGAATTGTCGGAATCTACGTCTGGCGTATCTGCTGACGATGGAACTGTAGGTCGTGGTGGAATGTAAGCGCTGGGTTTTAATTGATTTCGGGTCCTAGTTGCTATTGCACTGACATTTAAAGGGTTTGAGATTTTTGGTTTATTTTTCGATCCAATGGGCCTTCCTGGTTTTCTGGGTGCTTCCGAAACTGATTTGGATATTGGTCTAGATGTGGTTGCTGCTAAGTGAGCTAAGTTTAGATTTTGCCTGTTGTTCTTGAATCGGTAGAATTTTTGATGATTCAAGTTCACTGTCAGAGTCTAACTAACGTGAATTTCCTACCGTAAAGATACGGCCTAAAATGCAAAATTGCGTATAATACTGCCAAACATTCTTTTTCGGTGGTGAAATAATTTTTCTCATGGTTTGTTAGAGTTCTAGAAAGATAAGCTATTGGTAAATCGTTTCCATCAACCTCCTGTCTAAGTATTGCTCCTATCGCAAAATCTGAGGCGTCTGTTGTTAAAGTGAAAGGCTTATCAAAATTTGGATATTGGAGAATTGGACCTCTACAGAGCGCTTTTCGTAATTCCTGGAAGCTACGTTTTTGTTCCTTTCCCCAAACGAAGGTCGCGTTCTTTTTTAACAATTCTGTTAATGGTTTGGATTTTGCTGCAAAATCTTTAATAAATCTGCGATAATAACCTGTTAATCCCAAAAATTGTCTGACATTCTTTGCTGTTTTTGGTCGAGGGAAGTTTTTTACTGCTATAATCTTTTTTGGATCTGGCCTTACGCCCTTTTGACTAATTATATGTCCTAGGTATGCTACTTCAGTTTTCAAAAATTCACATTTATCGGGTTGTAGTGTTAATTTAGGTTTTTCTAACCGATTAAATAATCTACGAATTTTCTTTCCGTGTTCTTCAGGAGTTTTTGCGTACACTACAATGTCATCGAGATAAACGAAAACTTCCGTTCCCTGCAAACCACGTAACGTTTGTGAACCGGTGGAAAGCGATACTGTCTAGTATTAATCGGTAAATCATCTGATGTCGGAATTGTATGTTTTATTAACGGGGTGAAAGGTAATTGGTCTCCTGGCAAATAAAAGCGATTTGGGTATTCTTCTATAATTTCGGTTATATGGTCTCGTTCCTCGTCATTTAGGTGATCTAAGCGCAAACGTTTTAGAATTTCAAAAACCCTATCTTGAACTACAGGGAAATCCTGAACTTCTGAATCTGAATCGAAATATTCTTCTTCTGGAAAATCATAGTATTCAAAGGGAATTACTTCTTGTGGAGTAACTTCGACTTGTATGTCTTCTTCCAACGTATTAATTGCTAATACGTGACAGACACCATCCCGTACGCTAACAGCTGCTTCGCCTATGTATAAGCCTTCTACTGATTCTAACTTTGGCAAGTATCCTTCTTTTATTTCTGAATTAACCACGTCTATAGCTATCGGTTGACGAGTGCGAGCTTTAATCGTAAGAATTTGCGAACGAGGACTACGTTTAGATTTCTGATTTGGTTCTTCCCCAATGAACCTAAAAGGTCTGATGGGTTCAGTTTTTGTGACCAAGGTATTATGAGCGAACGAGATTTCCGCCTGCTCTCGACGTAAGTAATCTTTGCCTAAAATTCCATCATTATGCAAGGGAAACGATGATCTAACGACGTGAAATTTAACCGGTTGTTCTAAAAGTGTGACGGTAGTTGTTCCTAAAGTTCTCAATTTTTCCGGGGTAATTCCAGTTATAGAGACTGATTCCTGAATGTCTACTTCGACGTCTTCGTGCAAAGCATTTAATTTTATCAGATTTATATCTGCGCCGGTATCAACCAAAAATAAACCAGATTTATTGCGTAATTCTTCCGCAGACATTTTAATTAATGGTGATTCTTGCTGTCGTTTATAGGAATAGACGATTCCTCTGCTTCAAAAAATTTTACTGTTCGACGCTCCTAATTCGAGTAACTCGCCTTCGCGCCGGCACGACGAGTTGTGCGGGAGTTTACATTTTCACTGTTCTTTCTCGGCGAATTCGAGTTAAAATGATCAAATGTTGGGATAGGGGAAGAAGATCTGGAATTTTGGTTAGTGGGTGTGTTGGATCTTGAAGGTTCAATGCTTCGCGAAGGAACTGGGGTTGGAGAATTTGCTCTGGTTAGAGTATGATTAGTCAAGTTTGGATTCATATGGAAAGATTGAGGGTGATCATATATTGCACTGTAAGGCGGATATGGCATTGGTGGATAAAAATACGGTGGATAGTATGGATAAGGATGCGGTGGCAACGGATAATGGTGATGCTTGTAAGGAACAGGTGATGTAGGACGTGCAGATTTTAGAATGGTAATCGGTGAATTTGCGCGATTATAGTTCGGATTTCTCATGGGACTGGGACTCCTCGAATCTTGCTCTCGCAAGGTTTGGGAGCGGTTTGTGTAGGTGGTAGGTAAGTCACGAGAATCTGGATTCGGAACTGAATGTTGTGATAACATTAATCGCGAAGGTTCACCACCGGGGATTATTCCTGATTTCATTCGGGTTTCTATTCGTGCAGCAATTTTTACAGCGTCCTGTATTTTCTTTGGTTCACGCGAATCAACCGCGATAGCAATTTCGTCGGGTAATCCTCGGATAAAAGCTTCTAAAGCACATTCTTCTACGGGAGCCATCATTTGATTAGCGCATTCCCCGTATTTATCTTCTAAAGCAACACGAGCACCGCTGATTAGGATATTTAATCGATCTGCAGAGTCACTGACCGCTTCTCCGCGTCTCATTCGGATATTTTCTATATCCTGATGGTAGTATGGATATGTTTTACCTGGTGCAAATCTTTCCTTTAAATGTTTTACGAGATCATCTAGTTTTTGAAAATTTTTACCCCAAATACTATCTCTCGCTGTTCCTTGCAATTTTCCTAATATTGCCGTTACATATGAAGTTTCCAGTGCTGGTGGCACATAGACTGCACCGTTTTGAACGTCACTTAAGAAATTTTTAAGCGGAATGTTTCTCCCATCGAAAAATGGAATATTTAATGTACTGTGTTGAATTGTGAAGCATTCAGCCATAGAAGCCATCATCAAATTAGTAACGTGTAACTCGTCCAATGTAACATTTGCCGAAACTAGTGCTGCTGCATTACGAGAGGAATTTGTGGCCATATTGATAAATTAGGCGAAGGAAAATTCAGCAATCGTTATCGTGTAATTATAATTGATGTTGATTATTGATTATGAATTGAACTATCTATGCAACTGTGTGCGAATCTCAAGTCTATATGATCCTTTAATTATTCTGCACTAACACATGCGCTAATTGACAATACATATCCCACTTCTGACACCAATTCAGCTGTCACGTGCGTAAGGAATTATTTCGTGGGCCGAGCGGTCAGCCGTTCCGCATGTAACGCTTGAATAAATTTAATTTAGGATGGGTCGTATCATCTAAGATTCCATACGGAATCCGCGCATAGGTCAGGAATGAAATAGGTGTTAACGCAGAATAGAGGATAAATACCTTATTGGCCTGTTCTATTGATTCTTTACATTATATAAAAACAATTACACGGAATGGTTCAGAAATAACGGAGTCCAGAGTGGATGACAATTTTACAATACGTATTTTAGTTGGAGTCTTAGATTGGTAAATTCCTAACGTGTTAAGTTTACGAATGGGCCCAAGGGAAATTCCCACAAGCATATAAACGTATGTTTGGGTCCTCGTATCGCAATGAGAACATAAGTATGGAAAACTCACCAATGAATACTATCTTGGAAGCAATGTTTATCGTTATCTCTGATGTGAATTGTCCCAGATGCTGGTGGAGCCCGAAGATGAAGGAATGGCTGATGAACTTTTCACGGCACTTATATGAGTTAACGCAATTCTATTTTCACTATACTATAAATACTATAAATACTATAAAGAAGAATTTAATATATTAGAATGGAGATTGGAATCTTAAGATTGATTTTAAATTTGAATAATTCCTTGTTAGCTGAGTCCTTCGGTAATTATGGAAGTAACTTCACTAATTTAACCCGAACTCTGGCTCAAAATAGCAACAAGGGCAAAACGCCACGCACCTCGCGATTTGACTAACGATTGCAACTCGCGGCGGTTTCTCTGCCTCTTTTGTAGATTTTGGGGACCGCTAAGGGGAAGTTCCAAGAGCCATGCTCGTTCCTCCCACTCAGGAAATCGCCCGTTCCTGTTCTAAGAATTCCGCCCGCAGTTCAGCAGCTATTTCCCATCCATAGCCTCCCGCTATTGCAATTTCGCTTATTAGCAAAACGTGACCACCGTTCGAAGAATATTCGCGGTCGAGGAATTTCGCCGTGATTAGGTATGCAAATTTTAATTTAACATCCGGTACGTAACAATATATAATTTATATATAATATTATTTATATAAATAATATTATATAAATATAATAATAATAAACTTTATATAAATAATATTATATATATATTATTATTATATAATATTATTTATATAAATAATAATATATTTATAAATATATTATATTATTAAATTTAATTATAATTTATATGGAAATTAAGTGGTCGCCTTGTGAGAGAGGAAACTCCAGATGCGAAGCTTAGTTCCATTTTAAAGTAATTGTTCTATCTGAAACTAAGTGTTCGTTACCATGCCAGGAGAAGCGGCTGTTCTCTGAAATCTGTGGCGATGCTACTCGAAACCGTATGTGTTCGACGAAACTAAGTGGCCGACCTTGTGAGAGAGGAAACTCCAGATGCGAAACTTAGGTCCATTTTAAACAAATTGCTCTATCTGCAACTAAGTGTTCGATACTGTGCCAGGAGAAGCGCCTGTTCTCTGAAATCTGTGGCGATGCTACTCGAAACCGAATGTGTTCCCGGAAAGTAAGTGGCCGCCTTGTGAGAGAGGAAACTCCAGATGCGAAATTTAGTACCATTTTAAACTAATTGTTCTATCTAAAACTATGGGTCCGATACTGTGCCAGGCGAAACGCCTGTTCTCTGAAATCTGTGGCGATTCCCCTCGAAACCGTATGTATTCGACGAAACTAAGTCGCCGACCTTGTGAGGGAAGAAACTCCAGATGCGAAACTTAGTACCATTTTCAACTAATAGTTCTATCGGAAACTATGTGTTTGACACGATGCCAGAAGAAGCACCTGTTCTCTGAAATGTGTGACGATGCCACTCGAAACCGTATTGTTCGACGAAACTAAGTGGTCGACCTTGTGAGAGAGGAAACTCCAGAAGCGAAACTCAGTTCCATTCAAAAATAATTGTTCTATCTCAAACTAACTGTTCAATACTGTGCCAGGAGAAGCGCCTGTTCTCTGAAATCAGTGGCGATGCTACTCGAAACCGTATGTGTTCGACGAAACTAAGTGGTCGACCTTGTGAGAGAGGAACCTCCAGATGCGAAACTCAGTTCCATTCAAAAATAATTGTTCTATCTCAAACTAAGTGTTCAATACTGTGCCAGGAGAAGTGCCTGTTCTCTGAAATTTGTGGCGATGATACTCGAAACCGTATGTGTTCGACGAATCTAAATGGTCGACCTTGTGAGAGAGGAAACTCCAGATGCGAAACTTAGTTCCATTTTAAACTAATTGTTCTATCTGAAACTAAGTGCTCGATACTGTGCCAGGAGAAGCGCCTGTTCTCTGAAATCTGTGGCGATGCGCACTAGAAACCGCAAGCGTTCGACGAAACTAAGTCGCCGACCTTGTGAGGGAAGAAACTCCAGATGCGAAACTTAGTACCATTTTCAACTAATAGTTCTATCGGAAACTATGTGTTTGACACGATGCCAGGAGAAGCGCCTGTTCTCTGAAATCTGTGGCGATGCGCACTAGAAACCGCAAGCGTTCGACGAAACTAAGTCGCCGACCTTGTGAGGGAAGAAACTCCAGATGCGAAACTTAGTACCATTTTCAACTAATAGTTCTATCGGAAACTATGTGTTTGACACGATGCCAGGAGAAGCGCCTGTTATCTGAAATGTGTGGCGATGCCACTCGAAACCATACGTGTTCGACGAAACTAAATGGTCGTCCTTCTGAGAGAGGAAACTCCGGATGCGAAACTTAGTTCCATTTTAAACTAATTGTTCTATCTGATACTAAGTGTTCGATACTGTGCCAGGAGAAGCGCCTGTTCTCTGAAATCAGTGGCGATGCTACTCGAAACCGTATGTGTTCGACGAAACTAAGTGGTCCCCCTTGAGAGAGAGGAAGCTCCAGATGCGAAGCTTAGTTCCATTTTAAAGTAATTGTTCTATCTGATACTAAGTGTTCGATACTGTGCCAGGAGAAGCGCCAGTTCTCTGAAACCTGTGACGATGCCACTCGAAACCGTATGTGTTCGACGAAACTAAGTGGTCCACTTTGTGAGAGAGGAAACTCCAGAAGTGAAACGTAGTTTCATTTAAAACTAACTGTTCTATCTGAAACTAAGTGTTCGATACTGTGCCAGGAGAAGCGCCTGTTCTCTGAAATCTGTGGCGATGCCACTCGAAACCCTATGTGTTCGACGAAACTATGTGGCCGACCTTGTGAGAGAGGAAACTCCAGATGCGAAACTTAGTTCCATTTTAAACTAATTGTTCTATCTGAAACTAAGTGTTCGATACTGTGCCAGGAGAAGCGCCTCTTCTCTGAAATCTGTGGGGATGCTACTCGAAACCGTATGTGTTCGACGAAGCTAAGTGGTCGAACTTGTGAGGGACGAAACTCCAAATGCGAAACATATTTCCGTTTTAAACTATATATTCTATCTGAAACTAAGTATTCGATAATCTGCCAATAGAAGCACCTGTTCTCTGAAACCTGTGGCGTTGCTACTCGAAACCGAATGTGTTCGACGAAAGTAAGTGATCGACCTTGTGAGAGAGGAAACTCCAGACGCCAAACTTAGTTCCATTTTAAACCAAATGTTCCATCTGAAACTAAGTGCTCGATACTGTGCCAGGAGAAGCGCCTGTTCTCTGAAATCTGAGGCGATGCCACTCGAAACCGTATGTGTTCGACGAAACTAAATGGTCGTCCTTCTGAGAGAGGAAACTCCGGATGCGAAACTTAGTTCCATTTTAAACTAATTGTTCTATCTGATACTAAGTGTTCGGTACTGTGCCAGGAGAAGCGCCTGTTCTCTGAAATCAGTGGCGATGCTACTCGAAACCGTATGTGTTCGACGAAACTAAGTGGTCCACCTTGAGAGAGAGGAAGCTCCGGATGCGAAACTTAGTTCCATTTTAAAGTAATTGTTCTATCTGATACTAAGTGTTCGATACTGTGCCAGGAGAAGCGCCTGTTCTCTGAAATCAGTGGCGATGCTACTCGAAACCGTATGTGTTCGACGAAAATAAGTGGTCCACCTTGAGAGAGAGGAAGCTCCAGATGCGAAGCTTAGTTCCATTTTAAAGTAATTGTTCTATCTGATACTAAGTGTTCGATACTGTGCCAGGAGAAGCGCCAGTTCTCTGAAACCTGTGGCGATGCCACTCGAAACCGTATGTGTTCGACGAAACTAAGTGGTCCACTTTGTGAGAGAGGAAACTCCAGAAGTGAAACGTAGTTTCATTTAAAACTAACTGTTCTATCTGAAACTAAGTGTTCGATACTGTGCCAGGAGAAGCGCCTGTTCTCTGAAATCTGTGGCGATGCCACTCGAAACCCTATGTGTTCGACGAAACTATGTGGCCGACCTTGTGAGAGAGGAAACTCCAGATGCGAAACTTAGTTCCATTTTAAACTAATTGTTCTATCTGAAACTAAGTGTTCGATACTGTGCCAGGAGAAGCGCCTCTTCTCTGAAATCTGTGGCGATGCTACTCGAAACCGTATGTGTTCGACGAAGCTAAGTGGTCGAACTTGTGAGGGACGAAACTCCAAATGCGAAACATATTTCCGTTTTAAACTATATATTCTATCTGAAACTAAGTATTCGATAATCTGCCAATAGAAGCACCTGTTCTCTGAAACCTGTGGCGTTGCTACTCGAAACCGAATGTGTTCGACGAAAGTAAGTGATCGACCTTGTGAGAGAGGAAACTCCAGACGCCAAACTTAGTTCCATTTTAAACCAAATGTTCCATCTGAAACTAAGTGCTCGATACTGTGCCAGGAGAAGCGCCTGTTCTCTGAAATCTGAGGCGATGCCACTCGAAACCGTATGTGTTCGACGAAACTAAATGGTCGTCCTTCTGAGAGAGGAAACTCCGGATGCGAAACTTAGTTCCATTTTAAACTGATTGTTCTATCTGATACTAAGTGTTCGGTACTGTGCCAGGAGAAGCGCCTGTTCTCTGAAATCAGTGGCGATGCTACTCGAAACCGTATGTGTTCGACGAAACTAAGTGGTCCACCTTGAGAGAGAGGAAGCTCCGGATGCGAAACTTAGTTCCATTTTAAAGTAATTGTTCTATCTGATACTAAGTGTTCGATACTGTGCCAGGAGAAGCGCCTGTTCTCTGAAATCAGTGGCGATGCTACTCGAAACCGTATGTGTTCGACGAAAATAAGTGGTCCACCTTGAGAGAGAGGAAGCTCCAGATGCGAAGCTTAGTTCCATTTTAAAGTAATTGTTCTATCTGATACTAAGTGTTCGATACTGTGCCAGGAGAAGCGCCAGTTCTCTGAAACCTGTGACGATGCCACTCGAAACCGTATGTGTTCGACGAAACTAAGTGGTCCACTTTGTGAGAGAGGAAACTCCAGAAGTGAAACGTAGTTTCATTTAAAACTAACTGTTCTATCTGAAACTAAGTGTTCGATACTGTGCCAGGAGAAGCGCCTGTTCTCTGAAATCTGTGGCGATGCCACTCGAAACCCTATGTGTTCGACGAAACTATGTGGCCGACCTTGTGAGAGAGGAAACTCCAGATGCGAAACTTAGTTCCTTTTTAAACTAATTGTTCTATCTGAAACTAAGTGTTCGATACTGTGCCAGGAGAAGCGCCTCTTCTCTGAAATCTGTGGCGATGCTACTCGAAACCGTATGTGTTCGACGAAGCTAAGTGGTCGAACTTGTGAGGGACGAAACTCCTAATGCGAAACATATTTCCGTTTTAAACTATATATTCTATCTGAAACTAAGTATTCGATAATCTGCCAATAGAAGCGCCTGTTCTCTGAAACCTGTGGCGTTGCTACTCGAAACCGAATGTGTTCGACGAAAGTAAGTGATCGACCTTGTGAGAGAGGAAACTCCAGACGCCAAACTTAGTTCCATTTTAAACCAAATGTTCCATCTGAAACTAAGTGCTCGATACTGTGCCAGGAGAAGCGCCTGTTCTCTGAAATCTGAGGCGATGCCACTCGAAACCGTATGTGTTCGACGAAACTAAATGGTCGTCCTTCTGAGAGAGGAAACTCCGGATGCGAAACTTAGTTCCATTTTAAACTAATTGTTCTATCTGATACTAAGTGTTCGATACTGTGCCAGGAGAAGCGCCTGTTCTCTGAAATCAGTGGCGATGCGCACTAGAAACCGCAAGCGTTCGACGAAACTAAGTCGCCGACCTTGTGAGGGAAGAAACTCCAGATGCGAAACTTAGTACCATTTTCAACTAATAGTTCTATCGGAAACTATGTGTTTGACACGATGCCAGGAGAAGCGCCTGTTATCTGAAATGTGTGGCGATGCCACTCGAAACCATACGTGTTCGACGAAACTAAATGGTCGTCCTTCTGAGAGAGGAAACTCCGGATGCGAAACTTAGTTCCATTTTAAACTAATTGTTCTATCTGATACTAAGTGTTCGATACTGTGCCAGGAGAAGCGCCTGTTCTCTGAAATCAGTGGCGATGCTACTCGAAACCGTATGTGTTCGACGAAACTAAGTGGTCCCCCTTGAGAGAGAGGAAGCTCCAGATGCGAAGCTTAGTTCCATTTTAAAGTAATTGTTCTATCTGATACTAAGTGTTCGATACTGTGCCAGGAGAAGCGCCAGTTCTCTGAAACCTGTGACGATGCCACTCGAAACCGTATGTGTTCGACGAAACTAAGTGGTCCACTTTGTGAGAGAGGAAACTCCAGAAGTGAAACGTAGTTTCATTTAAAACTAACTGTTCTATCTGAAACTAAGTGTTCGATACTGTGCCAGGAGAAGCGCCTGTTCTCTGAAATCTGTGGCGATGCCACTCGAAACCCTATGTGTTCGACGAAACTATGTGGCCGACCTTGTGAGAGAGGAAACTCCAGATGCGAAACTTAGTTCCATTTAAAACTAATTGTTCTATCTGAAACTAAGTGACCGATACTGGGCCAGGAGAAGCGCCTGGTCTCTGAAATCTGTGGCGAACCACTCGAAACCTTATGTGTTGGTCGAAACTATCTGTTCGATACTGTGCCAGGAGAAACTCCCGTTCCGCGCAATCTGTGGCGTTACCACTCGAAACCGTATGTGTTGGTTGAAACTATCTGTTCGATACTGTGCCAGGAGAAACTCCCGTTCCGTTTCTCACAACATCAAATTCTGTAAGACTTGATTCGCCTGTTGTTGTCATCGCGCTGGTGTCCATGATAACGTCTGTGCCGTGTCGATTCTATATCCATTAGGCGATATGCGTCAATACTGGTCGGAGGCGCAGATCTTTGCATATTTCTAACACGTGAATTCATTCTGAACCCATGACGTCTGACTACATCCGTTGTGGGCCTCCCAATGTAGTCCGACCGAATCCGCTCCGCCTTCTTCCTGAGGTATCTCCTTACCCTTTGCCTGAGTTTCACATCGGCCCGGCAAACCGATAGCCACTTCCGGGAAACAAGCGCTGCGCTCAGTAAAGATGCAGAATCCAATTGCCGCAGAATCAACTGCGATATTTCCAGAGGTAACTCATGGACGAAGTCCACATTTGCCGAGCGTGGCGTCCCGATTGCATGTAGTAAGAAACTGAAGGACTCCATGCTAACACGACTGATGCACGTGTGCATATGATCCCCGTGTGCGTATCTGCACGTATTTTATAGGTGGCAAATATCTTGCGGTCCATGTTCCGGATGATTAGGTTCACCAATGAGCGACAACTCTCTGACTACTTTTTAAGAAATCAGCCCGAAAATCGGAATTCCATGAATCAGGGTTTGCTTCAATTTTGCATACACCGGATCATGATGCACGGTGCGGAATGTGACGATTCAACCACCCACTGTTGGAAAACAGTCACATGTCTTCTACGGGTCCTCTGGGGCTCAACTAGGTTCTTCTATTAGGTGGTCCAAAAAGTTCGTTCCGTTTTCGGCGCGGCGACTTATTACCTTCTTACCTGAGTAATAAACCACAGTACATACTCAGGTAAAAATGTACATATTCCAGTACACTTCTAGTTTTGCTTTCGTGCGAATTAGACGTATTTTTTTAAGTTTTTCTGTAATATCTAAACTAAAATCATGACGGACAACAAAATTCATTTTCGACACATCATGTTATAAGAGTTTCGTAAAGGGTATAACGGTTCAGAAACTTCGAGAAATATTTGTGTTGTTTATGGGGAAGGTGCTGTAACAGAGCGTACGTGCAGAAAATGGTTTGATCATTTTCGTTAAGGAAATTTTTCATTAGAAGATGACCATCGCGCTGGAAGACCACATACTGCTGACAACAGTGCTGTACGTGCAATAGTGGAGCAAAATCGTTGCATTCAAGTGCGTGAAATTCCATCGGAACTTCAAATGAAAAATTCCACCGTGCATGATTGTTTACGGAAGATGGGATTAATATCAAAGTTGTGTGTGCATGGCTCTGTTGAATCGGCATCGAAATGAATCAATTTTAAAAGGAATGTTACTGGTACTGAGTACCTTCGTACTCTCCTGACATAGCCCCATCAGATTATTATTTATTTCGGTGCATTCAAAATTCGGTTACCGGAAAACAATTTGAAAACTTTGAGGTCCTCCAAAAGCACGTGGCGGAGTTTTTTAATAAAAAAAGGGAAAGACTTTTATGCGAAAGGAATTATGAAGCTACCTGAGAAGTGGCAAGAAGTAATTGAAAAGAATGGTGACTATGTATGTAAATAAAATAAATTGTATTTGAAAAAAACGGCGTTTTACTGTAACGGCTGAAACCGGAACGAACTCATTGGACCACCTAATACATTGGTGTTTTTTGCATTTCGTTGGAACGTAAATTATGAAGTTTCACACCGCCCACGACCGAAATATTGTTTTAGGCATCAGGGCGTAGAGTACTTGGTTGGACAGCCGATAGGGCTACTTAACGGGTGTTTGACTCAGTCATTCTTATACTATATTTTAACACTACATTCTCTACGCTTCTCGTGGCACAGTATCGAACACATAGTTTCAGATAGAACAATTAGTTTAAAATGGTACTAAGTTTCGCATCTGGAGTTTCCTCTTTCACAAGGCGACAACTCAGTTTCGTCGAACACATACGGTTTCGAGTAGCATCGCCACAGACTTCAGAGAACAGGCGATTCTCCTGGCACAGTATCGAACACTTTCAGATAGAACAATTAGTTTAATATGCAACTAAGTTTCGCATCTGGAGTTTCCTCTCGCACAAGGTCGGCCACTTAGTTTCGTCGAAAACATACGGTTTCAAGTGGCATCGCCAGAGATTTCAGAGAACTGGCGCTTCTTCTGGCACAGTATCGAACACTGAGTATCAGATAGAACAATTAGTTTAAAATGAAACTAAGCTCCGCATCTGGAGTTTCCTCTCTCACCATGTCGACCACTTAGTTTTGTCGAACACATACGGTTTCGAGTGGCATCGCCACGGATTTCAGAGAACAGGCGCTTCTCCTGGCACATTATCGAGCACTTAGTTTCAGATGGAATATTTGGTTTAAAATGGAACTAAGTTTCGCATCTGGAGTTTCCTCTCTCACAAGGTCGGCCACTTAGTTTCGTCGAACACATAGGGTTTCGAGTGGCATCGCCACAGATTTCAGAGAACATGCGCTACTCCTGGCACAGTATCGAACACTTAGTTTCAGATAGAACAATTAGTTTAAAATGGAACTAAGTTTCGCATCTGTAATTTCCTCTCTCACAAGGTCTGCCACTTAGTTTCGTCGAACACATACGTTTTCGAGTGGCATCGCGACAGATTTCAGAGAAGAGGCGCTTCTCCTGGCACAGTATCGAACACTTAATTTCAGATGGAACAATTAGTTTAAATGGAACTAAGTTTCGCATCTGAAGTATCCTCTCTCACAAGGTCAACCACTTAGTTTTGTGGAACACATACGGTTTCGAGTGGCATCGCCACAGATTTCAGAGAACAGTCGCTTCTCCTGGCACAGTGTCGAACACTGAGTCTCAGATAGAACAATTAATTTAAAATGGAACTAAGTTTCGCATCTGAAGTTTCCTCTCTCACATGGTCGGCCACTTAGTTTCGTCGAACACATACAGTTTCGAGTGGCATCGCCGCAGATTTCAGAGAACAGGCGCTTCTCCTGGCACAGTATTTAACACTTAGTTTCAGATGGAACATTTAGTTTAAAAATGATCTATGTTTCGCATCTGGAGTTTCCACTCTCACAAGGTCGACCACTTAGTTTCGTCGAACACATAGGGTTTCGAGTGGCATCGCCACAGATTTCAGAGAACATGCGCTACTCCTGGCACAGTATCGAACACTTAGTTTCAGATAGAACAATTAGTTTAAAATGGAACTAAGTTTCGCATCTGTAATTTCCTCTCTCACAAGGTCTGCCACTTAGTTTCGTCGAACACATACGTTTTCGAGTGGCATCGCGACAGATTTCAGAGAAGAGGCGCTTCTCCTGGCACAGTATCGAACACTTAATTTCAGATGGAACAATTAGTTTAAATGGAACTAAGTTTCGCATCTGAAGTATCCTCTCTCACAAGGTCAACCACTTAGTTTTGTGGAACACATACGGTTTCGAGTGGCATCGCCACAGATTTCAGAGAACAGTCGCTTCTCCTGGCACAGTGTCGAACACTGAGTCTCAGATAGAACAATTAATTTAAAATGGAACTAAGTTTCGCATCTGAAGTTTCCTCTCTCACATGGTCGGCCACTTAGTTTCGTCGAACACATACAGTTTCGAGTGGCATCGCCGCAGATTTCAGAGAACAGGCGCTTCTCCAGGCACAGTATCGAACACTGTTTCAGATAGAACAATTAGTTTTAAATGGAACTAAGTTTGTCATCTGGAGTTTCCTTTCTCACAAGCTCGAACACTTAGTTTCGTCCAACACATACGGTTTCGAGTAGCATCGCCACAGATTTCAGAGTACAGGGGCTTCTCCTGGCACAGTATCGAACACTTAGGTTCAGATAGAACAATTAGTTTAAAATGGAACTATGTTTCGCATCTGGAGTTTCCTCTCCCACAAGGTCGACCACTTAGTTTCGTTGAACAGATACGGTTTCGAGTGGCATCGCCACAGATTTCAGAGAACAGGCGTTTCTCCAGGCACAGTATCGAACACTGTTTCAGATAGAACAATTAGTTTTAAATGGAACTAAGTTTGGCATCTGGAGTTTCCTTTCTCACAAGGTCGACCACTTAGTTTCGTCCAACACATACGGTTTCGAGTAGCATCGCGAAAGATTTCCGCGAACAGGCGCTTCTCCTGGCACAGTATCGAACACTTAGTTTCAGATAGAACAATCAGTTTAAAATGGAACTAAGTTTCGCATCTGGAGTTTCCTCTCTCACCATGTCGACCACTTAGTTTCGTCGAACACATACGGTTTCGAGTAGCATCGCCACAGATTTCAGAGAACAGGCGCTTCTCCTGGCACAGTATCGACCACTTAGTTTCAGATAGAACAATTAGTTTAAAATGGAATTAATTTTCGCATCTGGAGTTTCCTCTCTCACCAGGTCGGCCACTTAGTTTCGTCAAACACATACGGTTTCGAGTAGCATCGCGACAGATTTCAGAGAACAGGCGCTTCTCCTGGAACAGTGTCGAACACTTAATTTCAGACAGAACAATTAGTTTAAAATGGTACTAAGTTTCGCATCTGGAGTTTCCTCTCTCACAAGGTGTGCCACTTAGTTTCGTCGAACACATACGGTTTCGAGTAGCATCGCGACAGATTTCAGAGAACAGGCGCTTCTCCTGGAACAGTGTCGAACACTTAATTTCAGAGAGAACAATTAGTTTAAAATGGAACTAAGTTTCGCATCTGGAGTTTCCTCTCTCACAAGGTCGACCACTCAGTTTCGTCGAACACATACCGTTTCGAGTGGTATCGCCACAGGTTTCACAGAACGGGCGCTTCTCCTGACACAGTAGCGAACACTTAGTTTCAGATAGAACAATTAATTTAAAATGGAACTAAGTTTCGCATCTGAAGTTTCCTCTCTCACAAGGTCGGCCACTTAGTATCGTCACACATACGGTTTCGAGTAGCATCGCGGCAGATTTCAGAGAACAGGCGCTTCTCCTGGCACAGTATCGAACACTTAATTTCAGATGGAAAAATTAGTTTAAATGGAACTAAGTTTCGGATCTGAAGTTTCCTCTCTCACAAGGTCGGCCACTTAGTTTCGTCGAACACATACGGTTTCGAGTGGTATCGCCACAGATTTCAGAGAACTAGCGCTTCTCCTGGCACATTATCGAACACTTAGTTTCAGATAGAACAATTAGTTTTAATTGAAACTAAGTTTCACTTCTCGAGTTTCCTCTCTCACAAGGTCGACCACTTAGTTTCGTCGAACGCATACGGTTTCGAGTGGCATCGCCACAGATTTTAGAGAACATGCGCTTCCTGTGGCACAGTATCGAACACTTAGTTTCAGATAGACAATTAGTTTAAAATGGCACTACGTTTCGCGTCTGGGGTTTCCTCTCTCACAATGTCGACAACTTAGTTTCGTCGAACACATACTGTTTCGAGTGGCATCGCCACAGATTTCAGTGAACAGGCGCTTCTACTGGCACAGTATCGAACACTAAGTTTCAGAGAGAACAATTAATTAAAAATGGAACTATGTTTCGCATCTGGAATTTCCACTCTCAGAAGGTCGACCACTTAGTTTCGTCGAACACATACGGTTTCGCGTAGCATCGCCACAGGTTTCGGAAAGCAGGCGCTTCTCCTGGCACAGTATCGAACACTTATGTCAGACAGAATTATTAGTTTAAAATGGAACTATGTTTCGCATCTGGAGTACCCTTTCTCACAAGGTCAATCACTTAGTTTCGTCGAACACTTACTGTTTCGAGTGGCATCGCCACAGATTTCAGTGAACAGTCGCATCTCCTGGCACAGTGTCGAACACTTAGTGCCAGATAGAACAATTAGTTTTAAATGGAACTAAGTTTCGCATCTGGAGTTTCCTCTCTCACTTGGTCAACCACTTAGTTTCGTCGAACACATACGGTTTCGAGTGCGCAACGCCACAGATTTCAGAGAACAGGCGGTTCTCCTGGCGCAGTATCGAACACTTAGTTTCAGAGAGAACAATTAGTTTAAAATGGAACTATGTCTCGAATTTGGAGTTTCCTCTCTCACAAGGTCGACCACTTAGTTTCGTCGAACACATTCGGTTTCGAGTGGTATCGCTTCAGATTTGGCCGAACGGGAGTTCCTCCTGGCACAGTATTGGCAACTTAGTTTCGTCGAACACATACGGTATCGAGTAGCATCGCCACAGATTGCAGAGGACAGGCGCTACTCCTGGCACAGTATCGAACACTTAGTTTCAGATAGAACAATTAGTTTAAAATGGAACTAAGTTTTGCATTTGGAGTTTCCTCTCCCACAATTTCGACCACTTAGTTTCGTCGAACACATACGGTTTCGAGTAGCATCGCCACTGATTACAGAGAACAGGCGCTTCTCCTGGCACAGTATCGAAAATTTAGTTTCAGATACAATTATTAGTGTTAAATGGAACTGAGCTTCGCATCTGGAGTTTCCTCTCTCACAAGGTCGACCACTTACTTTCGTCGAACACATACGGTTTCGAGTAGTATCGCCATAGATGTCGCAGAACGGGAGTTTCTCCTGGCACAGTATCGAACACTTATTTCAGATAGAACAATAAGTTTAAAATGGAAATATGCTTCGCATCTGGAATTTCCTCTCTCGCAAGGTGGACAACTTAGTTTCATCTAACACATACGGTTTCGAGTAGCATCGCCACTGATTACAGAGAACAGGCGCTTCTCGTGGCACAGTACCGAAAATTTAGTTTCAGATACAACTATTAGTGTTAAATGGAACTGAGTTTCGCATTTGGAGTTTCCTCTCTCACAAGGTCGACCACTTACTTTCGTCGAACACATACGGTTTCGAGTAGTATCGCCACAGATGTCGCAGAACGGGAGTTTCTCCTGGCACAGTATCGAACACTTAGTTTCAGATAGAACAATTTGTTTAAAATGGAACTAAGTTTCGCATCTGGAGTTTCCTCTCTCAGAAGGTCGACCACTTAGTTTCGTGGAACACAAACGGTTTCGAGTAGCATCGCCACTGATTTCAGAGAACAGGCTCTTCGCCTGGCACAGTATCGAACACTTATTTCAGACAGAACAATTAATTTAAAATGGGAATATGTTTCGCATCTGGAATATCCTCTCTCACAAGATCAACCACTTAGTTTCGTCGAACACATACGGTTTCGAGTGGCATCGCCACACATTTCAGAGAACATGCGCTTCTCCTGGCACAGTATCGAAAACTTAGTTTCAGATCGAACAATTAGTTTTAAATGGAACTAAGTTTCGCATCTGGAGTTTGCTGTCTCACAAGGTCGACGACATAGTTTCGTCGAACACATACGGTTTCGAATAGCATCGCCACAGATTTCAGAGAACAGGCGCTTCTCCTGGCACAGTAACGAACACTTAGTTTCAGATAGAACAATTAGTTTAAAATGGAACTAAGTTTCGCATCTGGAGTTTCCTCTCTCAGAAGGTCGACCACTTAGTTTCGTCGAACAAATACGGTTTCGAGTAGCATCGCGACAGATTTCAGAGAACAGGCGCTTCTCCTGGCACAGTATCGAAAACTTAGTTTCAGATCGAACAATTAGTTTAAAATGCAACTAAGTTTCGCATCTGAAGTTTCCTCTCTCACAAGGTCGACCACTTAGTTTCGTCGAACACATACGGTTTCGAGTAGAATCGCCACAGATTTCAGAGAACAGGCTCTTCGCCTGGCACAGTATCGAAAACTTAGTTTCAGATCGAACAATTAGTTTTAAATGGAACTAAGTTTCGCATCTGGAGTTTGCTGTCCCACAAGGTCGACGACATAGTTTCGTCGAACACATACGGTTTCGAATAGCATCGCCACAGATTTCAGAGAACAGGCGCTTCTGCTGGCACAGTATCGACCACTTAGTTTGAGATAAAACAATTAGTTTAAAATGGCACTAAGTTTCGCGTCTGGAGTTTCCTCTCTCACAAGGTCGACCACTCAGTTTCGTCGAACACATACCGTTTCGAGTTGTATCGCCACAGGTTTCACAGAACGGGCGCTTCTCCTGGCACAGTACCGAACACTTAGCCTCAGATAGAACAATTAATTTAAAATGGAACTAGGTTTCGCATCTGAAGTTTCCTCTCTCACAATGTTCGCCACTTAGTTTCGTCAAACACATACGGTTCCGAGTAGCATCGCCACAGATTTCAGAGAACAGGCGCTTCTCCTGGCACAGTATCGAACACTTAATTTCAGATGGAACAATTAGTTTAAATGGAACTAAGTTTCGCATCTGAAGTTTCTTCTCTCACAAGGTCGGCCACTTAGTTTCGTCGAACACATACGGTTTCGAGTGGCATCGTCACAGATTTCAGAGTACAGGCGCTTCTCCTGGCACAGTATCGAACACTTAGTTTCAGATAGAACAATTAGTTTAAAATGGCACTAAGTTTCGCGTCTGGAGTTTCCTCTCTCACCATGTCGACCACTTAGTTTCGTCGAACACATACGGTTTCGAGTAGCATCGCCACATATTTCAGAGAACAGGCGCTTCTCCTGGCACAGTATCGAACACTTAATTTCAGATGGAACAATTAGTTTAAATGGAACTAAGTTTCGCATCTGAAGTATCCTCTCTCACAAGGTCAACCACTTAGTTTTGTGGAACACATACGGTTTCGAGTGGCATCGCCACAGGTTTCAGAGAACAGTCGCTTCTCCTGGCACAGTGTCGAACACTGAGTATCAGATCGAACAATTAGTTTAAAATGGAACTAAGCTCCGGATCTGGAGTTTCCTCTCTCACAAGGTCGGCCGCTTAATTTCGTCGAACACATACGGTTTCGAGTAGCATCGCCATAGATTTCAGAGAACAGGCGCTTCTTCTGGCACAGTATCGGACACATAGTTTCAGATAGAACAATTAGTTTAAAATGGCACTAAGTTTCGCGTCTGGAGTTTCCTCTCTCACAATGTCGACGACTCAGTTTCGTCGAGCACATTCCGTTTCGAGTGGCATCGCCACAGATTTCAGAGAAAAGCCGCTTCTCCTGGCACAGTATCGAACACGTAGTTTGAGATAGAACAATTAGTTTAAAATGGCACTAAGTTTCGCGTCTGGAGTTTCCTCTCTCACAAGGTCGACCACTCAGTTTCGTCGAACACATACCGTTTCTAGTGGTATCGCCACAGGTTTCACAGAACGAGCGCTTCTCCTGGCACAGTATCGAACACTTAGTTTCAGATAGAACAATTAGTTTAAAATGGCACTAAGTTTCGCGTCTGGAGTTTCCTCTCTCACCATGTCGACCACTTAGTTTCGTCGAACACATACGGTTTCGAGTAGCATCGCCACACATTTCAGAGAACAGGCGCTTCTCCTGGCACAGTATCGAACACTTAGTTTCAGATAGAACAATTGGTTTAAAATGGAACTAAGTTTCGCATCTGGAGTTTCCTCTCTCACAAGGTCGCCCACTTAGTTTCGTCGAACACATACGTTTTCGAGTGGCATCGTCACACATTTCAGAGAACAGGCGCTTCTCCTGGCACAGTATCGAACACTTAGTTTCAGATAGAACAATTAGTTTAAAATGGAACTAAGTTTCGCATCTGGAGATTCCTCTCCCACAAGGTCGACCAATTAGGTTCGTCGAACACATACGGTTTCGAGTAGCATCGCGACAGATTTCAGAGAACAGGCGCTTCTCCTGGCACAGTATCGAACACTTAGTTTCAGATAGAACAATTAGTTTAAAATGGCACTAAGTTTTGCGTCTGGAGTTTCCTCTCTCACAATGTCGACCACTCAGTTTCGTCGAACACATACCGTTTCGAGTGGTATCGCCACAGGTTTCACAGAACGGGCGCTTCTCCTGGCACAGTATCGAACACTTAGTTTCCGATAGAACAATTAATTTAAAATGGAACTAGGTTTCGCATCTGAAGTTTCCTCTCTCACAAGGTCGGCCACTTAGTTTCGTCGAACACATACGGTTTCGAGTGGCATCGCCACAGATTTCAGAGAACAGGCGCTTCTCCTGGCACAGTATCGAACATTTAGTTTCAGATGGAACTTTTAGTTTAAAATTGAACTATGTTTCGCGTCTGGAGTTTCCTCTCTCACAAGGTCGGCCACTTAGTTTCGTCGAACACATACGTTTTCGAGTGGCATCGCCACAGATTTCAGAGAACAGGCGCTTCTCCTGGCACAGTGTCGAACACTGAGTATCAGATCGAACAATTAGTTTAAAATGGAACTAAGCTCCGGATCTGGAGTTTCCTCTCTCACAAGGTCGGCCGCTTAATTTCGTCGAACACATACGGTTTCGAGTAGCATCGCCATAGATTTCAGAGAACAGGCGCTTCTTCTGGCACAGTATCGGACACATAGTTTCAGATAGAACAATTAGTTTAAAATGGCACTAAGTTTCGCGTCTGGAGTTTCCTCTCTCACGATGTCGACGACTCAGTTTCGTCGAGCACATTCCGTTTCGAGTGGCATCGCCACAGATTTCAGAGAAAAGCCGCTTCTCCTGGCACAGTATCGAACACGTAGTTTGAGATAGAACAATTAGTTTAAAATGGCACTAAGTTTCGCGTCTGGAGTTTCCTCTCTCACAAGGTCGACCACTCAGTTTCGTCGAACACATACCGTTTCTAGTGGTATCGCCACAGGTTTCACAGAACGAGCGCTTCTCCTGGCACAGTATCGAACACTTAGTTTCAGATAGAACAATTAGTTTAAAATGGCACTAAGTTTCGCGTCTGGAGTTTCCTCTCTCACCATGTCGACCACTTAGTTTCGTCGAACACATACGGTTTCGAGTAGCATCGCCACACATTTCAGAGAACAGGCGCTTCTCCTGGCACAGTATCGAACACTTAGTTTCAGATAGAACAATTGGTTTAAAATGGAACTAAGTTTCGCATCTGGAGTTTCCTCTCTCACAAGGTCGCCCACTTAGTTTCGTCGAACACATACGTTTTCGAGTGGCATCGTCACACATTTCAGAGAACAGGCGCTTCTCCTGGCACAGTATCGAACACTTAGTTTCAGATAGAACAATTAGTTTAAAATGGAACTAAGTTTCGCATCTGGAGATTCCTCTCCCACAAGGTCGACCAATTAGGTTCGTCGAACACATACGGTTTCGAGTAGCATCGCGACAGATTTCAGAGAACAGGCGCTTCTCCTGGCACAGTATCGAACACTTAGTTTCAGATAGAACAATTAGTTTAAAATGGCACTAAGTTTTGCGTCTGGAGTTTCCTCTCTCACAATGTCGACCACTCAGTTTCGTCGAACACATACCGTTTCGAGTGGTATCGCCACAGGTTTCACAGAACGGGCGCTTCTCCTGGCACAGTATCGAACACTTAGTTTCCGATAGAACAATTAATTTAAAATGGAACTAAGTTTCGCATCTGAAGTTTCCTCTCTCACAAGGTCGGCCACTTAGTTTCGTCGAACACATACGGTTTCGAGTGGCATCGCCACAGATTTCAGAGAACAGGCGCTTCTCCTGGCACAGTATCGAACATTTAGTTTCAGATGGAACTTTTAGTTTAAAATTGAACTATGTTTCGCGTCTGGAGTTTCCTCTCTCACAAGGTCGGCCACTTAGTTTCGTCGAACACATACGTTTTCGAGTGGCATCGCCACAGATTTCAGAGAACAGGCGCTTCTCCTGGCACAGTATCGAACACTTAGTTTCAGATAGAAGAATTAGTTTAAAATGGAACTAAGTTTCGCATCTGGAGTTTCCTCTCCCACAAGGTCGACCAATTAGGTTCGTCGAACACATACGGTTTCGAGTAGCATCGCCACACATTTCAGAGAACATGCGCTTCTCCTGGCACAGTATCGAACACTTAGTTTCAGATAGAACAATTAGTTTAAAATGGAACTAAGTTTCGCATCTGGAGTTTCCTCTCTCACAAGGTCGCCCACTTAGTTTCGTCGAACACATAAGTTTTCGAGTGGCATCGCCACACATTTCAGAGAACAGGCGCTTCCCCTGGGACAGTATCGAACACTTAGTTTCAGATAGAACAATTAGTTTAAAATGGAACTAAGTTTCGCATCTGGAGATTCCTCCCCCACAAGGTCGATCAATTAGGTTCGTCGAACACATACGGTTTCATGTAGCATCGCCACACATTTCAGAGAACAGGCGCTTCTCCTGGCACAGTATCGAACACTTAGTTTCAGATAGAACAATTAGTTTGAAATGGAACTAAGTTTCGCATCTGGAGATTCCTCTCCCACAAGGTCGACCAATTAGGTTCGTCGAACACATACGGTTTCGAGTAGCATCGCGACAGATTTCAGAGAACAGGCGCTTCTCCTGGCACAGTATCGAACACTTAGTTTCAGATAGAACAATTAGTTTAAAATGGCACTAAGTTTCGCGTCTGGAGTTTCCACTGTCACAAGGTGGACCACTCAGTTTCGTCGAACACATACCGTTTTGAGTGGTATCGCCACAGGTTCCACAGAACGGGCGCTTCTCCTGGCACAGTATCGAACACTTAGTTTCAGATAGAACAATTAATTTAAAATGGAACTAAGTTTGGCATCTGAAGTTTCCTCTCTCACAAGGTCGGCCACTTAGTTTCGTCGAACACATACGGTTTCGAGTAGCATCGCCACAGATTTCAGAGAACAGGCGCTTCTCCTGGCACAGTATCGAACACTTAGTTTCAGATAGAACAATTTGTTTAAAATGGAACTAAGTTTCGCATCTGGAGTTTCCTCTCCCACAAGGTCGACCAATTAGGTTCGTCGAACACATACGGTTTCGAGTAGCATCGCCACACATTTCAGAGAACAGGCGCTTCTCCTGGCACATTATCGAACACTTAGTTTCAGATAGAACAATTAGTTTAAAATGGAACTAAGTTTCGCATCTGGAGATTCCTCTCCCAGAAGGTCGACCAATTAGGTTCGTCGAACACATACGGTTTCGAGTAGCATCGCCACACATTTCAGAGAACAGGCGCTTCTCCTGGCACAGTATCGAACACATAGTTTCAGATAGAACAATTAGTTTAAAATGGCACTAAGTTTCGCGTCTGGAGTTTCCACTGTCACAAGGTGGACAACTCAGTTTCGTCGAACACATACCGTTTCGAGTGGTATCGCCACAGGTTTCACAGAACGAGCGCTTCTCCTGGCACAGTATCGAACACTTAGTTTCAGATAGAACAATTAATTTAAAATGGAACTAAGTTTCGCATCTGAAGTTTCCTCTCTCACAAGGTCGGTCACTTAGTTTCGTCGAACACATACGGTTTCGAGTAGCATAGCCACAGATTTCAGAGAACAGGCGCTTCTCCTGGCACACTATCTAACACTTAGTTTCAGATAGAACAATTTGTTAAAAATGGAACTAAGTTTCGCATCTGGAGATTCCTCTCCCACAAGGTCGACCAATTAGGTTCGTCGAACATATACGGTTTCGAGTAGCATCGCCACAGATTTCAGAGAACAGGCGCTTCTCCTGGCACAGTATCGAACATTTAATTCAGACAGAACAATTAGTTTAAAATGGAACTATGTTTCGCATCCGGAGTTTCCTCTCTCACAAGGTCGACCACTTAGTTTCGATGAACACATACGGATCCGAGTGGTATCGCCACACATTTCAGAGAACAGGCGTTTTTCCTGGTACACTATCGAACACTTAGTTTCAGATAGAACAATTAGTTTTAAATGGAACTATGTCTCGCTTCTGGAGTCTCCTCTCACAGAAGGTCGACCACTTAGTTTCGTCGAACACATACGGTTTTGTGTAGCATCGCTACAGATTTCAGAGCGCAGGCGCTTCTCAGGCACAGCATCGGACACTTATGTCAGACAGAACAATTAGTTTAAAATGGAACTATGTTTCGCATCTGGAGTATCCTCTCTCACAAGTTCAGCCACTTAGTTTCGTCGAGCACATACGGTTTCGAGCGGCATCGCCACACAGTTCAGGGAACAGGCGCTTCTCCTGGCACAGTATCGAACACTTAGTTTCAGAGAGAACAATTAGTTTAACATGGAACTAAGTTTCGCATCTGGAGTTTCCTCTCTCACAAGGTCGACAACTTAGTTTCGTGGAACGTATACGGTTTCGAGTGGCATCGCCACAGGTTTCAGAGAACAAGCGCTTCTCCTGGCACATTATCGAACACTTAGTTTCAGATGGAACAATTAGTTTAAAATGGAACTATGTTTCGCATCTGGAGTTTCCTCTCTCACAAGGTCGACCACTTAGTTTCGATGAACACATACGGTTTCGAGTGGTATCGCCACAGATTTCAGAGAACAGGCGCTTCTCCTGGCACATTATCGAACACTTAGTATCAGATAGAACAATTACTTTAAAATGGAACTAAGCTTCGCATCTGGAGTTTCCTCTCTCACAAGGTGGACCACTTAGTTTAATCGAACATATACCGTTTCGAGTAGCATCCCCACTGAGTTCAGAGAACAGGCGCTTCTCCTGGCACAGTATCGAACACTTAGTTTCAGATAGAACAATTAGTTTAAAATGGAACTAAGTTTCGCATCTGGAGTTTCCTCTCTCAAAAGTCGACCATGTAGATTCATCGAACACACACGGTTTCGAGTGGCATAGCCACAGATTTCAGAGAACAGTCGTTTCTCCTGGCATAGTATCGAACACTTAGTTTCAGATAGAACAATTAGTTTAAAATGGAACTAAGTTTCGCATCTGGAGTTTCCTCTCGCACAAGGTCGACCACTGAGTTTCGTCGAACACATACGGTTTCGAGTGGCACCGTCACAGATTTCAGGGAACGGTCGCTTCTCCTGGCACAGTATCGAACACTTAGTTTCTGATAGAACAATTAGTTTAAAATGGAACTATGTTTCGCATTTGGAGTTTCCTCTCGCACAAGGTGGACCACTTAGTTTCGTCGAACACGTACGTTTTCGAGTAGCATCTCCACAGATTTCAGAGAACAGGCGCTTCTCCTGGCACATTATCGAACACTTAGTTACAGATAGAACAATTAGTTTAAAATGCAACTATGTTTCGCATCTGGGGTTTCCTCTCTCACAAGGTCGGCCTCGTAGTTTCGTCGAACACATACGGTTTCGAGTGGTATCGCCACAGATTTCAGAGAACAGGCGCTTCTCCTGGCACATTATCGAACACTTAGTTTCAGATGGAACAATTAGTTTTAAATGGAACTAAGTTTCGCATCTGGAGTTTCCTCTTTCACAAGGCGACCACTTAGTTTCGTCGAACACATACGGTTTCGAGTAGTATCGCCACAGATTTCGCAGAACGGGAGTTTCTCCTGGCACAGTATCGAACACTTAGTTTCAGATAGAACAATTAGTTTAAAATGCAACTATGTTTCGCATCTGGAGTTTCCTCTCTCACAAGGTCGGCCACTTAGTTTCGTCGAACACATACGGTTTCGACTGGTATCGCCACAGATTTCAGAGAACAGGCGCTTCTCCTGGCACATTATCGAACACTTAGTTACAGATAGAACAATTAGTTTGAAATGCAACAATGTTTCGCATCTGGAGTTTCCTCTCTCACAATGTCGGCCACTTAGTTTCGTCGAACATATACGGTTTCGAGTGGTATCGCCACAGATTTCGCAGAACGGGAGTTTCTCCTGGCACAGTATCGAACACTTAGTTTCAGATAGAACAATTAGTTTAAAATGCAACTATGTTTCGCATCTGGAGTTTACTCTCTCACAAGCTCGTCCACTTAGTTTCGTCGAACACATACGGTTTCGAGTTGTATCGCCACAGATTTCAGAGAACAGGCGCTTCTCCTGGCACAGTATCGATCACTTAGTTTCAGATAGAACAATTAGTTTAAAATGGAACTAAGTTTTGCACCTGGAGTTTCCTCTTTCACAAGGCGACTACTTAGTTTCGTCGAACACAGACGGTTTCGCTTGGTATCGCCACAGATTTCAGAGAACAGGCGCTTCTCCTGGCACAGTATCGAACACTTAGTTTCAGATAGAACAATTAGTTTAAAATGCAACTATGTTTCGCATCTGGGGTTTCCTCTTTCACAAGGTCGGCCACTTAGTTTCGTCGAACACTTACGGTTTCGAGTGGTGTCGCCACAGATTTCAGAGAACAGGCGCTTCTCCTGGCACATTATCGAACACTTAGTTACAGATATAACAATTAGTTTAAAATGCAACTATGTTTCGCATCTGGGGTTTCCTCTTTCACAAGGCGACTACTTAGTTTCATCGAACACAGACGGTTTCGCTTGGTATCGCCACAGATTTCAGAGAACAGGCGCTTCTCCTGGCTCAGTATCGAACACTTAGTTTCAGTTAGAATATTTAGTTTAAAATGGAAATATGTTTCGCATTTGGAGTTTCCTCTCTCACAAGGTCGACAACTTAGTTTCGTCGAACACATACGGTTTCGAGTAGTATCGCGACAGAATTCGCAGAATGGGAGTTTCTCCTGGCACAGTATCGAACACTTAGTTTCAGATAGAACAATTAGTTTAAAATGCAACTATGTTTCGCATCTGGGGTTTCCTCTTTCACAAGGTCGGCCACTTAGTTTCGTCGAACACTTACGGTTTCGAGTGGTGTCGCCACAGATTTCAGAGAACAGGCGCTTCTCCTGGCACATTATCGAACACTTAGTTACAGATAGAACAATTAGTTTAAAATGCAACTATGTTTCGCATCTGGAGTTTCCTCTCTCACAAGGTCGGCCACTTAGTTTCGTCGAACACATACGGTTTCGACTGGTATCGCCACAGATTTCAGAGAACAGGCGCTTCTCCTGGCACATTATCGAACACTTAGTTACAGATAGAACAATTAGTTTGAAATGCAACTATGTTTCGCATCTGGAGTTTCCTCTCTCACAATGTCGGCCACTTAGTTTCGTCGAACATATACGGTTTCGAGTGGTATCGCCACAGATTTCAAAGAACAGGCGGTTCTCCTGGCACAGTATCGAACACTTAGTTTCAGATGGAACAATTAGTTTAAAATGCAACTATGTTTCGCATCTGGAGTTTCCTCTACCACAAGGTCGACCACTTAGTGTCGTGGAAGACATACGGTTTCGAGTGGCATCGCCACGGATTTCAGAGAACAGGCGCTTCTCCTGGCACAGAATCGAACACTTAGTTTCAGATAGAACAATTAGTTTTACATGAAACTATGTTTCGCATCCGGAGTTTCCTCTCTCAGAAGGTCGACCACTTAGTTTCGTCGAACACATACGGTTTCGAGTAGCAACGCCACAGGTTTCAGAGAACTTACGCTTCTACTCACAGATCATCGAACACTTAGTTTCAGATGGAACACCTAGTTTAAAATGGAACTATGTTTCGCATTTGGAGTTTCCTCTCTCACACGGTCTACCACTTACTTTCGTCGAACACATTCGGTTTCGAGTGGCATCGCCACAGATTTCAGAGAACAGTCGCTTCTCCTGGCACAGTATCGAACACTTGGTTTCAGATAGAACAATTAGTTTAAAATGGAACTAAGTTCCGCATCCGGAGTTTCCTCTCTCAGAAGGTCGACCACTTAGTTTCGTCGAACACATACGTTTTCGAGTGGCATCGCCACAGATTTCAGAGAACAGGCGCTTCTCCTGGCACAGTATCGAAAACATAGTTTCAGATAGAACAATTAGTTTAAAAAGGAACTAAGTTTCGCTGCTGGAGTTTCCTCTCTCACAAGGTCGGCCACTTAGTTTCGTCGAACACATACGTTTTCGAGTGGCATCGCCACAGATTTCAGAGAACAGGCGCTTCTCCTGGAACAGTATCGAACACATAGTTTCAGATAGAACAATTAGTTTAAAAAGGAACTAAGTTTCGCTGGTTTAGTTTCCTCTCTCACAAGGTCGGCCACTTAGTTTCGTCGAACACATACGTTTTCGAGTGGCATCGCCACAGATTTCAGAGAACAGGCGGTTCTCCTGGCACAGTATCGAACACTTAGTTTCAGATAGAACAATTAGTTTAAAATGGAACTAAGTTTCGCATCTGGAGTTTCCTCTCTCACAAGGTCGACCATTTAGATTCGTCGAACACATATGTTTTCGAGTAGCATCAGCCCAGATATCAGAGAACAAGCGTTTCTGCTGGCACATTATCGAACACTTAGTTTCAGATAGAACAATTAATTTAAAATGGAACTAAGAATCACATCTGGAGTTTCCTCTCTCACAAGGTCGGCCACTTAGTTTCGTCGAACACATACGTTTTCGTGTGGCATCGCCACAGATTTCAGAGAACAGGCGCTTCTCCTGGCACAGTATCGAACACTTAGTTTCAGATAGAACAATTAATTTAAAATGGAACTAAGAATCACATCTGGAGTTTCCTCTCTCACAAGGTCGGCCACTTAGTTTCGTCGAACACATACGTTTTCGAGTGGCATCGCCACAGATTTCAGAGAACAGGCGCTTCTCCTGGCACAGTATCGAACACTTAGTTTCAGATGGAACATTTAGTTTGAAATTGAACTATGTTTCGCATCTGGAGTTTCCTCTCTCACAAGGTCGACCACTTAGTTTCGCCGAACACATACGGTTTCGAGTAGCATTGCCACAGATTTCAGAGAACAGTCGCTTCTCCTGACACAGTATCGAACACTTGGTTTCAGATAGAACGATTAGTTTAAAATGGAACAAAGTTTCGCATCTGGAGTTTCCTCTCCCACAAGGTCGACCACTTAGTTTCGTCGAACACATACGGTTTCGAGTTGCATCGCCACAGATTTCAGAGAACAGGCGCTTCTCCTGGCTCATTATCGATCACTTAGTTTCAGATAGAACAATCAGTTTAAAATGGAACTAAGTTTCGCATCTGGAGTTTCCTCTCTCCAAGGTCGACCACTTAGTTTCGTCGAACACATGCGGTTTCGAGTCGCATCGCCACATATTTCAGAGAACAGGCGCTTCTCCTGGCACAGTACCGAACACTTATTTTCAGATAGAACAATTAGTTTAAAATGGAACTAGGTTTCGCATCTGGAGTTTCGTCTGTCACAAGGTCGACCGCTTAGTTTCGACGAACACATACGGTTTCGAGTGGCATCGCCACAGATTTCAGAGAACAGGCGCCTCTCCTGGCACAGTATCGTACACTTAGTTTCAGATAGAACAATTAATTTAAAATGGAACTAAGAATCACATCTGGAGTTTCCTCTCTCACAAGGTCGACCACTTAGTTTCGTCGAACACATACGGTTTCGAGTGGTATCGCCACAGATTTCAGAGAACAGGCTCTTCTCCTGGCACAGTATCGAACACATAGTTACAGATAGAACAATTATTTTAAAATGGAACTAAGTTTCGCATCTGGAATTTCCTTTCTCACAAGGTCGAACACATACGGTTTCGAGTGGGATCGCCACAGATTTCGGAGAACAGTCGCTTCTCCTGGCACAGTATGGAACACTTAGTTTCAGATAGAACAATTAGTTTAAAATGGAACTAAGTTTCGCATCTGGAGTTTCCTCTCTCACAAGGTCGACCACTTAGTTTCGTCGATCACATACGGTTTCGAGTGGTATCGCCACAGATTTCAGAGAACAGGCGCTTCTCCTGGCACAGTATCGAACACTTAGTTTCAGATAGAACAATTAGTTTAAAATGGTATTAAGTTTCGCATCTGGAGTTTCCTCTCGCACAAGCTGGACCACTTAGTTTCGTCGAACACATACGGTATCGAGTAGCATCGCCACAGATTTCAGAGAACAGGCGCTTCTCCTGGCACAGTATCGAACACTTAGTTTCAAATAGAACAATTGGTTAAAATGGAGCTATGTTTCGTATCTGGAGTTTCCTCTCTCAGAAGGTCGACGACTTAATTTCGACGAACACATACGGTTTCGAGTGGCATCGCCACAGATTTCAGAGAACAGGCGCTTCTCCTGGCACAGTATCGAACACTTAGTTGCAGATAGAGCAATTTGTTTAAAATGGACCTAAGTTTCGCATCTGGAGTTTCCTCTCTCACAAGGTCGACAACTTAGTTTCGTCGAACACATACGGTTTCGGGTGGTATCGCCACAGACTTCCCCGAACGAGAGTTCCTCCTGGCACCGTATCGACAACTCAGTTTCGTCGAACACATACGGTTTCGAGCTGCATCGCCACACATTTCAGAGAGCAGGCGCTTCTCCTGGCACAGTGTTGGGTACATAGTTTCCGATAGAACAATTAGTTTAAAATGGAACTATGTTTGGCATCTGGAGTTTTCTCTCTCAGAAGGTCGACCACTTAGTTTCGTCGAACACATACGGTTTCGAGTAGCATCGCGACAGATTTCAGAAGACAGGCGCTTGCCCTGGCACAGTATCGAACACTTAGTTTCAGATAGAACAATTAGTTTAAAATGGAACTAAGTTTCGCATCTGGACTTTCCTCTCTCCCAAGGTCGGCCACTTAGTTTCGTCGAACACATACGGTTTCGAGTGGTATCGCCACAGATTTCGTCGAACAGGAGTTTCTCCTGGCACACTACCGAACACTTAGTTTCAGATAGAACAATTAGTTTTAAATGGAACTAAACTTCGTATCTGGAGTTTCCTCTCTCCCAAGGTGGACCACTTAGTTTCGTCGAACACATAAGTTTTCGAGTAGCATCGCCACAGATTTCAGAGAACAGGTGCTTCTCCTGGCACATTATCGAACACTTAGTTTCAGATAGAACAACTAATTTAAAAAGGAACTATGTTTCGCATCTGGAGTTTCTTCTCCCACAAGGTCGACTACTTAGATTCGTCGAACACATACGGTTTCGAGAAGCATCGCCACAGATTTCAGAGAACAGGCGCTTCTCCTGGCACAGTGTCGAACACTTAGTTTCAGATAGAACAATTAGTTTCAAATGGAACTATGTTTCGCATTTGGAGTCTCCTCTCTCACAAGGTCGACCACTTAGTTTCGTCGAACACATACGTTTTCGAGTGGCATCGCCACAGATTTCAGAGAACAGGCGCTTCTCCTGGCACAGTATCGACCACTTAGTATCAGATAGAACAATTAGTTTTAAGTGGAACTATGTTTCGCTTCTGGAGTTTTCTCTCTCAGAAGGTCGACCACTTAGTTTCGTCGAACACATAAGGTTTCGAGTGGTATCGCCACAGATTTCAGGGAACAGGCGCTTCTCCTGGCACATTATCGAACACTTAGTTTCAGATAGAACAATTAATTTACGATGGAACTATATTTCGCATCTGGAGTTTCTTCTCCCACAAGGTCGACTACTTAGGTTCGTCGAACACATACGGTTTCGAGTAGCATCGCCACAGATTTCAGAGAACAGGCGCTTCCCCTGGCACAGTGTCGAACACTTAGTTTCAGATAGAACAATTAGTTTTAAATGGAACTATGTTTCGCTTCTGGAGTTTCTTCTCTCAGAAGGTCGACCACTTAGTTTCGTCGAACACATAAGGTTTCGAGTGGTATCGCCACAGATTTCAGAGAACAGGCGCTTCTCCTCGCACATTATCGAACACTTAGTTTCAGATAGAACAATTAATTTTAAATTGAACTATGTTTCGCATCTGGAGTTTCTTCTCCCACAAGGTCGACTACTTAGATTCGTCGAACACATACGGTTTCGAGAAGCATCGCCACAGATTTCAGAGAACAGGCGCTTCTCCTGGCACAGTGTCGAACACTTAGTTTCAGATAGAACAATTAGTTTCAAATGGAACTATGTTTCGCATTTGGAGTCTCCTCTCTCACAAGGTCGACCACTTAGTTTCGTCGAACACATACGTTTTCGAGTGGCATCGCCACAGATTTCAGAGAACAGGCGCTTCTCCTGGCACAGTATCGACCACTTAGTATCAGATAGAACAATTAGTTTTAAGTGGAACTATGTTTCGCTTCTGGAGTTTTCTCTCTCAGAAGGTCGACCACTTAGTTTCGTCGAACACATAAGGTTTCGAGTGGTATCGCCACAGATTTCAGAGAACAGGCGCTTCCCCTGGCACAGTGTCGAACAATTAGTTTCAGATAGAACAATTAGTTTAAAATGGAACTATGTTTCGCATTTGGAGTCTCCTCTCTCACAAGGTCGACCACTTAGTTTCGTCGAACACATACGTTTTCGAGTGGTTTCGCCACAGATTTCGTCGAACGGGAGTTTCTCCTGGCACACTATCGACCACTTAATTTCAGATAGAACAATTAGTTTAAAATGGAACTAAGTTTCGCATCTGGATATTCCTCTCTCACAAGGTCGACCACTTAGTATCGTCGAACACATACGGTTTCGAGTGGCATCGCCACAGATTTCAGGGAACAGGCGCTTCTCCTGGCACAGTATCGAACACTTAGTTTCATATAGAACAATTAGTTTAAAATGGAACTATGTTTCGCATTTGGAGTTTCCTCCCTCACAAGGTCGACGACTTAATTTCGTCGAACACATACGGTTTCAAGTGGCATCGCCAGAGATTTCAGAGAACAGGCGCTTCTCCTGGCACAGTATCGAACACTTTCAGATAGAACAACTAATTTAAAATGGAACTAAGTTTCGCATCTCGAGTTTCCTCTCTCACAAGTTCGGCCACTTAGTATCGTCGAACACATACGGTTTCGAGTGGCATCGCCACAGATTTCATAGAACAAGCGCTTCTCCTGGCACACTATCGAACACTTAGTTTCAGATAGAACAATTAGTTTAAAATGGAACTAAGTTTCGCATCCGGAGTTTCCTCTCTCAGAAGGTCGACCACTTAGATTCGTCGAACACATACGCTTTCGTGTAGCAATGCCACAGGTTTCAGAGAACAGGCGCTTCTCCTGGCACAGTATCGAACACTTTCAGATAGAACAATTAGTTTAAAATGGAACTAAGTTTCGCATTTGGAGTTTCCTCTCTCACAAGGTCGGCCACTTAGTATCGTCGAACACATACGGTTTCGAGTGGCATCGCCACAGATTTCAGAGAACAGGCGCTTCTCCTGGCACAGTATCGAACACTTAGTTTCAGGTAGAACAATTAGTTTAAAATGGAACTATGTTTCGCAACTGGAGATTCCTCTCTCACAAGATCGACGACTTAGTTTCGTCGAACACATACGGTTTCGAGTGGCATCGCCACAGATTTCAGAGAACAGGCGCTACTCCTGGCACAGTATCGAACACTTAGTTTCAGATAGAACAATTAATTTAAAATGGAACTAAGGTTCGCATATGAAGTTTCCTCTGTCACAAGGTCGGCCACTTAGTATCGTCGAACAGATACGGTTTCGAGTGGCATCGCCACAGATTTCAGAGAACAGGCGCATCTCCTGGCACAGTACCGAACACTTAGTTTCAGATAGAACAATTAGTTTAAAATGGAACTATGTTTCGCATCTGGAGTTTCCTCTACCACAAGGTCGACCACTTATTTTCGTCGAACACATACGGTTTCGAGTGGCATCGCCACAGAATTCAGAGAAAAGCCGCTTCTCCTGGCACAGTATCGAACACTTAATTTCAGATAGAACAATTAGTATAAAATGGAACTATGTTTCGCATTTGGAGATTCCTCTCTCACACGGTCTACCACTTACTTGCGTCGAACACATTCGGTTTCTAGTAGCAACGCCACAGGTTTCAGAGAACAGGCGCTTCTGCTGGCAGAGTATCGTATACTTAGTTTCAGATAGAACATTTAGTTTAAAATGGAAATATGTTTCGCATTTGGAGTTTCCTTCCTCACAAGGTCGACCACTTAGTATCGTCGAACACATACGGTTTCGAGTGGCATCGCCACAGATTTCAGGGAACAGGCGCTTCTCCTGGCACAGTATCGAACACTTAGTTTCATATAGAACAATTAGTTTAAAATGGAACTATGTTTCGCATCCGGAGTTTCCTCTCTCAGAAGGTCGAACACTTAGTTTCGTCGAACACATACGGTTTCGAGGAGCAGTGCCACAGGTTTCAGAGAACAGGCGCTTCTGCTGGCACTGTATCGAACACTTAGTTTCAGATAGAACAATTAGTTTAAAATGGAAGTAAGTTTCGCATCTGGAGTTTCCTCTCTCAGAAGGTCGACCACTTAGTTTCGTCGAACACATACGGTTTCGAGTGGCATCGCCACAGATTTCAGAGAACAGGCGCTACTCCTGGCACAGTATCGAACACTTAATTTCAGATAGAACAATTAGTATAAAATGGAACTATGTTTCGCATTTGGAGATTCCTCTCTCACACGGTCTACCACTTACTTCCGTCGAACACAATCGGTTTCGAGTAGCATCGCCACAGATTTCAGAGAACAGGCGCTTCTCCTGGCCCAGTATGGAACACTTAGTATCAAATAGAACAATTACTTTAAAATGGAACTAAGTTTCGCATCCGGAGTTTCCTCTCTCAGAAGGTCAACCACTTAGTTTCGTCGAACACATACGGTTTCGAGCGGCATCGCCAGACATTTCAGAGAACAGGCGCTTCTCCTGGCACAGTATCGAACACTTAGTTACAGATAGAACAATTAGTTTAAAATGAAACTATGATTCGCATCTGGAGTATCCTCCCTCACAAGGTCGACTACTTAGTTTCGTCGAACACATACGGTTTCGAGTGGCATCGCCACAGGTTTCAGAGAACAGGCGCTTCTGCTGGCAGAGTATCGTATACTTAGTTTCAGATAGAAGATTTAGTTTAAAATGGAAATATGTTTCGCATCTGGAGTTTCCTATTTCACAAGGTCGACCACTTAGTTTGGTCGAACACATACGGTTTCGAGTAGCATCGCCACAGATTTCAGAGAACGGGCGCTTCTCCTGGCACTGTACCGAACACTTAATTTCAGATAGAACAATTAGTTTAAAATGGCACTATGTTTCGCATCTGGAGTTTCCTCTACCACAAGGTCGACCACTTATTTTCGTCGAACACATACGGTTTCGAATAGCATCGCCACAGATTTCAGAGAACAGGCGCTTCTCCTGGCAGAGTATCGTATACTTAGTTTCAGATAGAAGATTTAGTTTAAAATGGAAATATGTTTCGCATCTGGAGTTTCCTATTTCACAAGGCGACCACTTTGTTTCGTCGAACACATACTGTTTCGAGTGGCATCGCCACAGATTTCAGGCAACAGGCGCTTCTCCTGGCACAGTATTGAATACATAGTTTCCGATAGAACAATTAGTTTAAAATGGAACTAAGCTTCGCATCTGGAGTTTCCTCCCTCAAAAGGCCGACCACTTAGTTTCGTCAAACACATACGATTTCGAGTAGCATCGCCACAGATATCAGAGAACAGGCGCTTCTCCTGGCGCAGTACCGAATACTTAGTTTCAGATCGAACATTTAGTTTAAAATGGAAATATGTTTCGCATTTGGAGTTTCCTCCCTCACAAGGTCGACCACTTAGTTTGGTCGAACACATACGGTTTCGAGTAGCATCGCCACAGATTTCAGAGAACGGGCGCTTCTCCTGGCACTGTACCGAACACTTAAATTCAGATAGAACAATTAGTTTAAAATGGCACTATGTTTCGCATCTGGAGTTTCCTCTACCACAAGGTCGACCACTTATTTTCGTCGAACACATACGGTTTCGAATAGCATCGCCACAGATTTCAGAGAACAGGCGCTACTCCTGGCACAGTATCGAACACTTAATTTCAGATAGAACAATTAGTATAAAATGGAACTATGTTTCGCATTTGGAGATTCCTCTCTCACACGGTCTACCACTTACTTCCGGCGAACACAATCGGTTTCGAGTAGCATCGCCACAGATTTCAGAGAACAGGCGCTTCTCCTGGCATAGTATGGAACACTTAGTATCAAATAGAACAATTACTTTAAAATGGAACTAAGTTTCGCATCCGGAGTTTCCTCTCTCAGAAGGTCAACCACTTAGTTTCGTCGAACACATACGGTTTCGAGCGGCATCGCCAGACATTTCAGAGAACATTCGCTTCTCCTGGCACAGTATCGAACACTTAGTTACAGATAGAACAATTAGTTTAAAATGAAACTATGTTTCGCATCTGGAGTATCCTCCCTCACAAGGTCGACTACTTAGTTTCGTCGAACACATACGGTTTCGAGTGGCATCGCCACAGGTTTCAGAGAACAGGCGCTTCTGCTGGCAGAGTATCGTATACTTAGTTTCAGATAGAAGATTTAGTTTAAAATGGAAATATGTTTCGCATCTGGAGTTTCCTATTTCACAAGGTCGACCACTTAGTTTGGTCGAACACATACGGTTTCGAGTAGCATCGCCACAGATTTCAGAGAACGGGCGCTTCTCCTGGCACTGTACCGAACACTTAATTTCAGATAGAACAATTAGTTTAAAATGGAACTAAGTTTCGCATCTGGAGTTTCCTCTTCCACAAGGCGGCCACTTAGTTTCGTCGAACACATACGGTTTTGAGTGTCATCGTCACAGATTTCAGAGAACAGGCGCTTCTCTTGGCACAGTATCGAACACTTAATTTCAGATAGAACAATTAGTATAAAATGGAACTATGTTTCGCATTTGGAGATTCCTCTCTCACACGGTCTACCACTTACCTGCGTCGAACACATTCGGTTTCGAGTAGCAACGCCACAGGTTTCAGAGAACAGGCGCTTCTGCTGGCAGAGTATCGTATACTTAGTTTCAGATAGAACATTTAGTTTAAAATGGAAATATGTTTCGCATTTGGAGTTTCCTTCCTCACAAGGTCGACCACTTAGTATCGTCGAACACATACGGTTTCGAGTGGCATCGCCACAGATTTCAGGGGACAGGCGCTTCTCCTGGCACAGTATCGAACACTTAATTTCAGATAGAACAATTAGTATAAAATGGAACTATGTTTCGCATTTGGAGATTCCTCTCTCACACGGTCTACCACTTACTTCCGTCGAACACATTCGGTGTCGAGTAGCATCGCCACAGATTTCAGAGAACAGGCGCTTCTCCTGGCACAGTATGGAACACTTAGTATCAGATAGAACAATTACTTTAAAATGGAACTAAATTTCGCATCCGGAGTTTCCTCTCTCAGAAGGTCGACCACTTAGTATCGTCGAGCACATGCGGTTTCGAGTAGCATCGCCACTGATTCCAGAGAACAGGCGCTTCTCCTGGCACAGTACCGAACACTTAGTTTCAGATAGAACAGTTAGGTTCAAATGGAACTAAGCTTCGCATCCGGAGCTTCCTCTCTCACAAGGTCGACCACTCAGTTTCGTCGAACACATACGGTTTCGAGTGGCATCGCCAAAGATTTCAGAGAACAGGCGCTTCGCCTGGCACAGTATCGAACACTTTCAGATAGAACAATTAGTTTAAAATGGAACAATGGTTCGCATCTGGAGTTTCCTCTCTCACAAGGTCGGCCACTTAGTATCGTCGAACACATACGGTTTCGAGTAGCATCGCCACAGATTTCAGAGAACAGGTGTTTCTCCTGGCACAGTACCGAACACTTAGTTTAAGATAGAACGATCACTTTAAAATGGAAATAAGCTTCGCATCTGGAGTTTCCTCTCTCACAAGGTGGACCACTTAGTTTCGTCAAACACATACGGTTTCGAGTGGTATGGCCAGAGATTTCAGAGAACAGGCGCTTCTCCTGGCACAGTATCGAACACTTAGTTTCAGATAGAACAAATAGTTTAAAATGGAACTAAGTTTCGCATCTGGAGTTTCCTCTCTCACAAGATCAACCACTTAGTTTCGTCGAACAATTACGGTTTCGAGTGGCATCGCCACACATTTCAGAGAACAGGCGCTTCTCCTGGCACAGTATCGAGCACTTAGTTTCAGATAGAACAATTAGTTCAAAATGGAACTAAGTTTCGCATCTGGAGTTTCCTCTCTCACAAGGTCGACCACTTAGTTTCGACGAACACATACGGTTTCGAGTGGCATCGCCACAGATTTCAGAGAACAGGCGCTTCGCCTGGCACAGTATCGAACACTCTCAGATTGAACAATTAGTTTAAAATGGAACTAAGTTTCGCATCTGGAGTTTCCTCTCTCACAAGGTCGACCACTTAGTTTCGACGAACACATACGGTTTCGAGTGGCATCGCCACAGATTTCAGAGAACAGGCGCTTCGCCTGGCACAGTATCGAACACTTATTTCAGACAGAACAATTAGTCTAAAATGGAACTATGTTTCGCATCTGGAGTATCCTCTCTCACAAGATCAACCACTTAGTTTCGTCGAACAATTACGGTTTCGAGTTGCATCGCCACACATTTCAGAGAACAGGCGCTTCTCCTGGCACAGTATCGAGCACTTAGTTTCAGATAGAACAATTAGTTTAAAATGGAACTATGTTTCGCTTCTGGAGTTTCCTCTCTCACAAGGTCGGCGACTTAGTTTCGTCGAACACATACGGTTTCGAGTGGCATCGCCACAGGTTTCAGAGAACTGGCGTTTCTCCTGCCACAGTATCGAACACATAGTATCAGATAGAACGATTACATTAGAATGGAAATAAGCTTCGCATCTGGAGTTTCCTCTCTCACAAGGTGGACCACTTAGTTTCGTCGAACACATACGGTTTCGAGTGGTATGGCCAGAGATTTCAGAGAACAGGCGCTTCTCCTGGCACAGTATCGAACACTTAGTTTCAGATAGAACAATTAGTTTAAAATGGAACTATGTTTCGCATCTGGAGTTTCCTCTCTCACACGGTCTACCACTTACTTTCGTCGAACACATTCGGTTTCGAGTAGCAACGCCACAGGTTTCAGAGAACAGGCGCTTCTACTGGCAGAGTATCGTATACTTTGTTACAGATGGAACATTTGGTTTAAAATGGAACTAAGTTTCGCATCTGGAGTTTCCTCTCCCACAAGGTCGACCACTCAGTTTCGTCGAACACATACGGTTTCGAATGGCATCGCCAAAGATTTCAGAGAACAGGCGCTTCGCCTGGAACAGTATCGAACACTTTCAGATTGAACAATTAGTTTAAAATGGAACAAAGGTTCGCATCTGGAGTTTCCTCTCTCACAAGGTCGGTCACTTAGTATCGTCGAACACATACAGTTTCGAGTAGCATCGCCACAGATTTCAAAGAACAGGCGCTTCTCCTGGCACAGTACCGAACACTTAGTTTCAGATAGAACAATTAGTTTAAAATGGAACTATGTTTCGCATCTGGAGTTTCCTCTACCAAAAGGTCGACCACTTATTTTCGTCGAACACATACGGTTTCGAGTGGCATCGCCACAGGTTTCAGAGAACTGGCGTTTCTCCTGGCACAGTATCGAACACATAGTATCAGATAGAACGATTACTTTAAAATGGAAATAAGCTTCGCATCTGGAGTTTCCTCTCCCACAAGGTGGACCACTTAGTTTCGTCGAACACATACGGTTTCGAGTGGTATGGCCAGAGATTTCAGAGAACAGGCGCTTCTCCTGGCACAGTATCGAACACTTAGTTCAGATAGAACAATTAGTTCAAACTGGCACTAAGTTTCGCATCTGGAGTTTCCTCTCTCACAAGGTCGACCACTTAGTTTCGACGAACACATACGGTTTCGAGTGGCATCGCCACAGATTTCAGAGAACAGGCGCTTCGCCTGGCACAGTATCGAACACTTATTTCAGACAGAACAATTAGTTTAAAATGGAACTATGTTTCGCATCTGGAGTATCCTCTCCCACAAGGTCGACCACTTAGTTTCGTCGAACAATTACGGTTTCGAGTGGCATCGCCACACATTTCAGAGAACAGGCGCTTCTCCTGGCACAGTATCGAGCACTTAGTTTCAGATAGAACAATTAGTTTAAAATGGAACTATGTTTCGCATCTGGAGTTTCCTCTCTCACAAGGTCGGCGACTTAGTTTCGTCGAACACATACGGTTTCGAGTGGCATCGCCACAGGTTTCAGAGAACTGGCGTTTCTCCTGGCACAGTATCGAACACATAGTATCAGATAGAACGATTACATTAGAATGGAAATAAGCTTCGCATCTGGAGTTTCCTCTCTCCCAAGGTGGACCACTTAGTTTCGTCGAACACATACGGTTTCGAGTGGTATGGCCAGAGATTTCAGAGAACAGGCGCTTCTCCTGGCACAGTATCGAACACTTAGTTTCAGATAGAACAATTAGTTTAAAATGGATCTAAGTTTCGCATCTGGAGTTTCCTCTCTCACAAGGTCGACCACTTAGTTTTGTCGAACACATACGGTTTCGAGTAGCATCGCCACAGATTTCAGAGAACAGGCGCTTCTCCTGGCACAGTATCGAACACTTAGTTTCAGATAGAACAATTAGTTTAAAATGGATCTAAGTTTCGCATCTGGAGTTTCCTCTCTCACAAGGTCGACCACTTAGTTTTGTCGAACACATACGGTTTCGAGTAGCATCGCCGCAGATTTCAGAGAACACGCGCTTCTCCTGGCACAGTATCGAGCATTTAGTTTCAGATAGAACAATTTGTTTAAAATGGATCTATGTTTCGCATCTGGAGCTTCCTCTCTCACAAGGTCGGCGACTCAGTTTCGTCGAACACATACGGTTTCGGGTGGCATCGCCACAGATTTCAGGGAACAGGCGCTTCTCCTCGCACAGTATCGAACACTTAGCTTCAGATAGAACAATTAGTTTAGAATGGAACTAAGTTTCGCATCCGGAGTTTCCTCTCTCAGAAAGTCGACCACTTAGTTTCGTCGAACACATACGGTTTCGAGTGGTATGGCCAGAGATTTCAGAGAACAGGCGCTTCTCCTGGCACAGTATCGAACACTTAGTTTCAGATAGAACAATTAGTTTAAAATGGAACTATGTTTCGCATCTGGAGTTTCCTCTCTCACACGGTCTACCACTTACTTTCGTCGAACACATTCGGTTTCGAGTAGCAACGCCACAGGTTTCAGAGAACAGGCGCTTCTACTGGCAGAGTATCGTATACTTTGTTACAGATGGAACATTTGGTTTAAAATGGAACTAAGTTTCGCATCTGGAGTTTCCTCTCCCACAAGGTCGACCACTCAGTTTCGTCGAACACATACGGTTTCGAATGGCATCGCCAAAGATTTCAGAGAACAGGCGCTTCGCCTGGAACAGTATCGAACACTTTCAGATTGAACAATTAGTTTAAAATGGAACAAAGGTTCGCATCTGGAGTTTCCTCTCTCACAAGGTCGGTCACTTAGTATCGTCGAACACATACAGTTTCGAGTAGCATCGCCACAGATTTCAAAGAACAGGCGCTTCTCCTGGCACAGTACCGAACACTTAGTTTCAGATAGAACAATTAGTTTAAAATGGAACTATGTTTCGCATCTGGAGTTTCCTCTACCAAAAGGTCGACCACTTATTTTCGTCGAACACATACGGTTTCGAGTGGCATCGCCACAGGTTTCAGAGAACTGGCGTTTCTCCTGGCACAGTATCGAACACATAGTATCAGATAGAACGATTACTTTAAAATGGAAATAAGCTTCGCATCTGGAGTTTCCTCTCCCACAAGGTGGACCACTTAGTTTCGTCGAACACATACGGTTTCGAGTGGTATGGCCAGAGATTTCAGAGAACAGGCGCTTCTCCTGGCACAGTATCGAACACTTAGTTCAGATAGAACAATTAGTTCAAACTGGAACTAAGTTTCGCATCTGGAGTTTCCTCTCTCACAAGGTCGACCACTTAGTTTCGACGAACACATACGGTTTCGAGTGGCATCGCCACAGATTTCAGAGAACAGGCGCTTCGCCTGGCACAGTATCGAAAACTTATTTCAGACAGAACAATTAGTTTAAAATGGAACTATGTTTCGCATCTGGAGTATCCTCTCCCACAAGGTCGACCACTTAGTTTCGTCGAACAATTACGGTTTCGAGTGGCATCGCCACACATTTCAGAGAACAGGCGCTTCTCCTGGCACAGTATCGAGCACTTAGTTTCAGATAGAACAATTAGTTTAAAATGGAACTATGTTTCGCATCTGGAGTTTCCTCTCTCACAAGGTCGGCGACTTAGTTTCGTCGAACACCTACGGTTTCGAGTGGCATCGCCACAGGTTTCAGAGAACTGGCGTTTCTCCTGGCACAGTATCGAACACATAGTATCAGATAGAACGATTACATTAGAATGGAAATAAGCTTCGCATCTGGAGTTTCCTCTCTCCCAAGGTGGACCACTTAGTTTCGTCGAACACATACGGTTTCGAGTGGTATGGCCAGAGATTTCAGAGAACAGGCGCTTCTCCTGGCACAGTATCGAACACTTAGTTTCAGATAGAACAATTAATTTAAAATGGATCTAAGTTTCGCATCTGGAGTTTCCTCTCTCACAAGGTCGACCACTTAGTTTTGTCGAACACATACGGTTTCGAGTAGCATCGCAACAGATTTCAGAGAACACGCGCTTCTCCTGGCACAGTATCGAGCATTTAGTTTCAGATAGAACAATTTGTTTAAAATGGATCTATGTTTCGCATCTGGAGCTTCCTCTCTCACAAGGTCGGCGACTCAGTTTCGTCGAACACATACGGTTTCGGGTGGCATCGCCACAGATTTCAGGGAACAGGCGCTTCTCCTCGCACAGTATCGAACACTTAGCTTCAGATAGAACAATTAGTTTAGAATGGAACTAAGTTTCGCATCCGGAGTTTCCTCTCTCAGAAAGTCGACCACTTAGTTTCGTCGAACACATACGGTTTCGAGTAGCAACGCCACAGCTTTCAGAGAACAGGCGCTTCTCCTGGCACATTATCGAACACCTAGTTTCAGATAGATCAATTAGTTTAAAATGGAACTAATTTCGCATCTGGAGTTTCCTCTCCCACAAGGTCGACCAGTTAGTTTCGTCGAACACATACGGTTTCGATTAGCATCGCCACAGATTTCAGAGAACAGGCGCTTCTCCTGGCACAGTATCGAACACTTAGTTTCAGATAGAACAATTAGTTTAAAATGGTACTAAGTTTCGCATCTGGAGTTTCCTCTCTCACAAGGTCGGCCACTTAGTATCGTCGAACACATACGGTTTCGAGTGGTATGGCCAGAGATTTCAGAGAACAGGCGCTTCTCCTGGCACAGTATCGAACACTTAGTTTCAGATAGAACATTTAGGTTAAAATGGAACTAAGCTTCGCATCTGGAGCTTCCTCTCTCACAAGGTCGACCACTCAGTTTCGTCGAACACATACGGTTTCGAGTGGCATCGCCAAAGATTTCAGAGAACAGGCGCTTCGCCTGGCACAGTATCGAACACTCTCAGATTGAACAATTAGTTTAAAATGGAACAAAGGTTCGCATCTGGAGTTTCCTCTCTCACAAGGTCGGCCACATAGTATCGTCGAACACATACGGTTTCGAGTAGCATCGCCACAGATTTCAGAGAACAGGCGCTTCCCTGGCACAGTATCGAACACGTAGTTTCAGATAGAACAATTAGTTTTAAATGAAACTAAGTCTGGCATCTGGTTTTTCCCCCCTTACAAGGTGGACCACTTAGTTTCGTCGAACACATACGGTTTCGAGTGGCAGCGCCACACATTTCAGAGAACAGGCGCGTCTACTGGCACAGTATCGAACACTTAGTCTCAGATAGAACAATTGATTTAAAATGGAACTATGTTTCGCATCTGGAGTATCCTCTCTCACAAGGTCGACCACTTAGTTTCGTCGAACACATACGGTTTCGAGTGGCATCGCCACAGATTTCAGAGAACAGGCGCTTCTCCTGGTACAGTATCCAACACTTAGTTTAAGATAGAACAATTAGTTTCAAGTGGAACTATGTTTCGCATTTGGAGTCTCCTCTCTCACAAGGTCGACCACTCAGTTTCGTCGATCACATACTGTTTCGAGTGGTATCCCCACAGATTTCGCAGAACGGGGGTTCCTCCTGGTACGGTATCGACAACTCAGCTTCGTCGAACACATACGGTTTCAAGTGGCATCGCCACAGATTTCAGAGAACAAGCGCTTCTCCTGGCACAGTATCGAACACTTATTTTTAGATAGAACAATTAGTTTAAAATGGAACTAAGTTTCGCATCCGGAGTTTCCTCTCTCACAATGTCGGCCACTTAGCTTCGTCGAACACATACGGTTTCGAGTGGCATCGCCTCAGATTTCAGAGAACAGGCGTTTCTCCTGGCACAGTATCGAACATTAGTCTCAGATAGAACAATTAGTTTAAAATGGAACTATGCATCGCATCTGGAGTTTCCTATCTCACAAGGTCGGCCACTTACTTTCGTCGACCGCATACGGTTTCGAGTAGCATCGTCACAGATTTCAGAGAACAGGCACTTCTCCTGGCACAGTATCGAACAGTTAGTTACAGATAAAACCATAAGTTTAAAATGGAACTATGCTTCGCATCTGGAGTTTCCTCTCTCACAAGGTGGACAACTTAGTTTCGTCGGCCACATACGGTTTCGAGTAGCATCGCCACAGATTTCAGAGAACAGGCGCTTCTCCTGGCACAGTATCGAACACTTAGTTTCAGATAGAACAATTAGTTTTAAATGAAACTATGTCTGGCATCTGGATTTTCCCCCCTCACAAGGTGGACCACTTAGTTTCGTCGAACACATACGGTTTCGAGTGGCATCGCCACACATTTCAGAGAACAGGCGCGTCTACTGGCACAGTATCGAACACTTAGTCTCAGATAGAACAATTGATTTAAAATGGAACTATGTTTCTCATCTGGAGTATCCTCTCTCACAAGCTCGACCACTTAGTTTCGTCGAACACATACGGTTTCGAGTGGCATCGCCACAAATTTCAGAGAACAGGCGCTTCTCCTGGTACAGTATCGAACACTTAGTTTAAGATAGAACAATTAGTTTTAAATGAAACTAAGTCTGGCATCTGGAGTTTCCCCCCTCACAAGGTGGACCACTTAGTTTCGTCGAACACATACGGTTTCGAGTAGCATCGCCACAGATTTCAGAGAACAGGCGCTACTCCTGGCACAGTATCGAACACTTAGTTTCAGAGAGAACAATTAGTTTAAAATGGAACTATGTTTCGCATCTGGAGTATCCTCTCTCACAAGATCAACCACTTAGTTTCGTCGACCACATACGGGTTCGAGTAGCATCGCCACAGATTTCAGAGAACAGGCGCTATTCCTGGCACAGTATCAAACACTTAGTTTCTGATAGAACAATTAGTTTAAAATGGTACTAAGTTTCGCATCTGGAGTTTCCTCTCTCACAAGGTCGACCACTTAGTTTCGTCGAACACATACGGTTTCGAGTGGCATCGCCACAGATTTCAGAGAACAGCCGCTTCTCCTGGCACAGTATCCAACACTTAGTTTCAGATAGAACAATTAGTTTAAAATGGAACTAAGTTTCGCAGCTGGAGTTTCCTCTCTCACAAGGTCGACCACTTAGTTTCGTCGAACACATACGGTTTCGAGTAGCATCGTGACAGATTTCAGAGAACAGGCGCTTCTCCCGGCACAGTATCGAACACTTAGTATCGGATAGAATAATTACTTTATAATGGAACTAAATTTCGCATCTGGAGTTTCCTCTTCCACAAGGTCGACCACTTATTTTCGTCGAAAACATACGGTTTGGAGTAGCATCGTCACAGTTTTCAGAGAACAGGCACATCTCCTGGCACAGTATCGAACACTTAGTCTCAGATAGAACAATTAGTTTAAAATAGAACTATATTTCGCATTTGGAGTATCCTCTCTCACAAGGTCGACCACTTAGTTTCGTCGAACACATACGGTTTCGACTGGCATCGCCACACATTTCAGAGAATAGGCACTTCTCCTGGCATAGTATCGGACACATAGTTGCAGATAAAACAATTAATTTAAAATGGTACTAAATTTCGCATCTGGAGTTTCCTCTCTCACAAGGCGGCCACTTAGTTTCGTGGAACACATTCGGTTTCGAGTAGCACCGCCACAGTTTCAGAGAACAGGCGCTTCTCCTGACACAGTATCGAACACTTAGTTTCATATAGAACAATTAGTTTAAAATGGAACTAAGCTTCGCATCTGGAGTTTCCTCTCTCACAAGGTCGACCACTTAGTTTCCTCGAACACATACGGTTTGGAGTAGCATCGTCACAGATTTCAGAGAACAGGCACTTCTCCTGGCACAGTATCGAATACTTAGTCTCAGATAGAACAGTTAGTGCAAAATGGAACTATGTTTGGCATCTGGAGTATCCTCTCTCACAAGGCGGCCACTTAGTTTCGTGGAACACATTCGGTTTCGAGTTGCATCGTCACAGATTTCAGAGAACAGGCGCTTCGCCTGGCACATTATCGAAAACTTAGTTTCAGATAGAACAATTAGTTTAAAATGGAACTGAGCTTCGCATCTGGAGTTTCTTCTCTCACAAGGTCGACCACTTAGTTTCGTCGAACACATACGGTTTCGAGTAGCATCGCCACCGATTTCAGAGAACAGGCGCTTCTCCTGGCGCAGTATCGAACACTTAGTTACAGATAGAACAATTAGTTTAAATTTGTACTAAATTTCGCATCTGGAGATTCCTCTCTCACAAGGGCGACCACTTAGTTGTGTCGAACACGTACTGTTTCGAGTAGTATCGCCACAGATTTCAGAGAACAGGCGCTTCTCCTGGCGCAGTATCGGACACATAGTTTGGGATAGAACAATTAGTTTAAAATGAACTATGTTTCGCATCTGGAGTGTCCTCTCCCACAAGGTCGACCAGTTAGTTTCCTCGAACACATACGGTTTCGAGTAGCATCGCCACAGATTTCAGAGAACAGGCGCTTCTCTTGGCACATTATCGAACACTTAGTTTCAGATAGAACAATTAGTTTAAAATGGAACTAAATTTCGCATCTGGAGTTTCCTCTTCCACAAGGTCGACCACTTAGTTTCGCCGAACACATACGGTTTCGAGTGGCATCGCCACAGATTTCAGAGAACAGTCGCTTCTCCTGGCACAGTATCGAACACTTAGTTTCAGATAGAACAATTAGTTTAAGATGGAACTAAGTTTCGCATCTGGAGTATCCTCTCTCACAAGGTCAACCACTTATTTTCGTCGAACACATACGGTTTCGAGTGGCATCGCTACACATATCAGAGAACAGGCGCTTCTCCTGGCACAGTGTCGAACACATAGTTTCAGATAGAACAATTAGTTTAAAATGGAACTAAGTTTCGCATCTGGAGTATCCTGTCCACAAGGTCGGCCACTTAGTTTCGTCGAACACATACGGTTTCGAGTGGCATCGCTACACATGTCAGAGAACAGGCGCTTCTCCTGGGACAGTATCGAACACTTAGTATCAGATCGAACAATTACTTTAAAATGGAACTAAGCTTCGCATCTGGAGTTTCCTCTCTCACAAGGTCGGCCACTTAGTTTCGTCGAACACATACGGTTTAGAGTGGCATCGCCACAGATTTCAGAGAACGGGCGCTTCTCCTGGCACATTATCGAACACATAGTTTCAGGTAGAACAATTAGTTTAAAATGGAACTAAGTTTCGCGTCTGGAGTTTCCTCTCTCAGAAGGTCGACCACTTAGTTTCGTCGAACACTTACGGTTTCGAGTAGCATCGCGAGAGATTTCAGAGAACAGGCGCTTCTCCTGGCACAGTATCGAACACTTAGTTTCAGATAGAACAATTAGTTTAATATGGAACTAAGTTTCCTGGAGTTTCCTCTCTCACAAAGTCGACCACTTAGTTTCGTTGAACACATACGGGTTCGAGCGTCATCGCCACACAGTTCAGAGAACAGGCGCTTCTCCTGGCACAGTATCGAACACTTAGTTTCAGATAGAACAATTAGCTTAAAATGGAAATATGTTTCGCATCTGGAGTATCCTCTCTCACAAGTTCAACCACTTAGTTTCGTCGAACACATACGGTTTCGAGTGGCATCGCCACAGATTTCAGAGAACAGGCGCTCCTCCTGGCACAGTATCGAACACTTAGTTTCAGATAGAACAATTAGTTTAATATGGAACTAAGTTTCCTGGAGTTTCCTCTCTCACAAGGTCGACCACTTAGTTTCGTCGAACACATACGTTTTCGAGTGGCATCGCCTCAGATTTCAGAGAACAGCCGCTTCTCCTGGCACAGTATCGAACACTTAATTTCAGATGGAACTATTAGTTTAAAATGGAACACAGTTTCGCATCTGAAGTTTCCTCTCTCACAAGGTCGACCACTTAGTTTCGCCGAAAACATACGGTTTCGAGTGGCATCGCCACAGATTTCAGAGAACAGTCGCTTCTCCTGGCACAGTATCGAACACTTTGTTTCAGATAGAACAATTAGTTTAATATGGAACTAAGTTTCCTGGAGTTTCCTCTCTCACAAGGTCGACCACTTAGTTTCGTCGAACACATATGTTTTCGAGTAGCATCGGCACAGATTTCAGAGAACAAGCGCTTCTGCTGGCACATTATCGAACACTTAGTTTCAGTGAGAACAATTAGTTTAAAATGGAACTATGTTTCGCAATTGGAGTTTCCTCTCTTACAAGGTCGACCACTTAGTTTCGTCGAACACATACGGTTTCGAGTGGCATGGCCACAGATTTCAGAGAACAGGCGATTCTCCTGGCACAGTATCGAACATTTATTTCAGACAGAACAATTAGTTTAAAATTGAACTATGTTTCGCATGTGAAGTATCCTCTCTCACAAGGTCAACCACTTATATTCGTCGAACACATACGGTTTCGAGTAGCATCGCCACAGATTTCAGAGAACAGGCACTTCTCCTGGCACAGTATCGAACACTTTCAGACAGAACAATTAGTTTCAAATGGAACTAAGTTTCGCATCCGGAGTTTCCTCTCTCGCAACGTCGGCCACTTAGTTTCGTCGAACACATACGTTTTCGAGTGGCATCGCCTCAGATTTCAGAGAACAGCCGCTTCTCCTGGCACAGTATCGAACACTTAATTTCAGATGGAACATTTAGTTTAAAATGGAACACAGTTTCGCATCTGGAGTTTCCTCTCTCACAAGGTCGACCACTTAGTTTCGCCGAACGCATACGGTTTCGAGTGGCATCGCCACAGATTTCAGAGAACAGGCGCTTCTGCTGGCACAGTATCGAACACTTAGTTCCTGATAGAACAATTAGTTTAAAACGGCACTAATTTTCGCGTCTGGAGTTTCCTCTCTCACAAGGTCGTCCACTCAGTTTCGTCGAGCACATACCGTTTCGAGTGGTATCGCCGCAGGTTTCACAGAACAGGCGCTTCTCCTGGCACAGTATCGAACACTTAGTTTCAGATAGAACAATTAGTTTAATATGGAACTAAGTTTCCTGGAGTTTCCTCTCTCACAAGGTCGACCACTTAGTTTCGTCGAACACATACGTTTTCGAGTGGCATCGCCTCAGATTTCAGAGAACAGCCGCTTCTCCTGGCACAGTATCGAACACTTAATTTCAGATGGAACAATTAGTTTAAAATGGAACACAGTTTCGCATCTGAAATTTCCTCTCTCACAAGGTCGACAACTTAGTTTCGCCGAACACATACGGTTTCGAGTGGCATCGCCACAGGTTTCAGAGAACAGTCGCTTCTCCTGGCACAGTATCGAACACTTAGTTTCAGATAGAACAATTAGTTTAATATGGAACTAAGTTTCCTGGAGTTTCCTCTCTCACAAGGTCGACAACTTAGTTTCGTCGAACACATATGTTTTCGAGTAGCATCGGCACAGATTTCAGAGAACAAGCGCTTCTGCTGGCACATTATCGAACACTTAGTTTCAGTGAGAACAATTAGTTTAAAATGGAACTATGTTTCGCATTTGGAGTTTCCTCTCTCACAAGGTCGACCACTTAGTTTCGTCGAACACATACGGTTTCGAGTGGCATGGCCACAGATTTCAGAGAACAGGCGATTCTCCTGGCACAGTATCGAACACTTATTTCAGACAGAACAATTAGTTTAAAATTGAACTATGTTTCGCATGTGAAGTATCCTCTCTCACAAGGTCAACCACTTATATTCGTCGAACACATACGGTTTCGAGTAGCATCGCCACAGATTTCAGAGAACAGGCACTTCTCCTGGCACAGTATCGAACACTTTCAGACAGAACAATTAGTTTCAAATGGAACTAAGTTTCGCATCCGGAGTTTCCTCTCTCGCAACGTCGGCCACATAGTTTCGTCGAACACATACGTTTTCGAGTGGCATCGCCTCAGATTTCAGAGAACAGCCGCTTCTCCTGGGACAGTATCGAACACTTAATTTCAGATGGAACATTTAGTTTAAAATGGAACACAGTTTCGCATCTGGAGTTTCCTCTCTCACAAGGTCGACCACTCAGTTTCGTCGAACACATACGGTTTCGAGTAGCATCGCCACATATTTCAGAGAACAGTTGCTTCTCCTGGCACAGTATCGAACGCTTAGTTTCAGATAGAACAATTAGTTTAAAGGGGCACTAAGTTTCTCGTCTGGAGTTTCCTCTCTCAAAAGGTCGACCACTGAGTTTCGTCGAACACATACCGTTTCGAGTGGTATCGCAACAGGTTTCACAGAACGGGCGCTTCTCCTGGCACAGTATCGAACACTTAGTTTCAGATAGAACAATTAATTTAAAATAGAACTATGTTTCGCATCTGACGTTTCCTCTCGCACAATGTCGACCACTCAGTTTCGTCGAACACATACGGTTTCGAGTAGCATCGCGACAGATTTCAGAGAACAGGCGCTTCTTCTGGCACAGTATCGAACACTTAGTTTCAGATAGAACAATTAGTTTAAAATAGAACAAAGTTTCGCATCTGGAGTTTCCTCTCTCAGAAGGTCGACCACTTAGTTTCGTCGAACACATACGGTTTCGAGTGGCATCGTCACACATTTCAGAGAACAGGCGCTTCTTCTGGCACAGTATCGGACACATAGTTTCAGATAGAACAATTAGTTTAAAATGGTACTAAATTTCGCATTTGGAGTTTCCTCTCTCAGAACGTCGACCACTTAGTTTCGTCGAACACATATATGGTTTCGAGTAGCATCGCCACAGATTTCAGAGAACAGGCGCTTCTCCTGGCACAGTATCGAACACTTAGTTTCAGATAGAACATTTAGTTTAAAATGGAACTAATTTTCGCATCTGGAGTTTCCTCTCTCACAAGGTCGACCACTTAATTTCGCCGAACGCATACGATTTCGAGTGGCATCGCCACAGATTTCAGAGAACAGGCGCTTCTACTGGCACAGTATCGAACACTTAGTTTCAGATAGAACAATTCGTTTAAAATAGAACAAAGTTTCGCATCTGGAGTTTCCTCTCTCAGAAGGTCGACCACTTAGTTTCGTCGAACACATACGGTTTCGAGTGGCATCGTCACACATTTCAGAGAACAGGCGCTTCTTCTGGCACAGTATCGGACACATAGTTTCAGATAGAACAATTAGTTTAAAATGGTACTAAATTTCGCATTTGGAGTTTCCTCTCTCAGAACGTCGACCACTTAGTTTTGTCGAACACATATACGGTTTCGAGTGGTATCGCCAAAGATTTCGCAGAACGGCGTTTCTCCTGGCACAGTATCGAACACTTAGTTTCAGATAGAACAATTAGTTTAAAATGGAACTAAGTTTCGCATCTGGAGTTTCCTCTCTCACAAGATCAACCACTTAGTTTCGTCGAACGCATACGGTTTCGAGTAGCATCGCCACAGATTTCAGAGAACAGGCGCTTCTCCTGGCACAGTATCGAACACTTAGTTTCAGATAGAACAATTAGTTTAAAATGGAAATAAGTTTCGCATCTCGAGTTTCCTCTCTCACAAGGTCGGCCACTTAGTTTCGTCGAACACATACGTTTTCGAGTGGTATCGCCACAGATTTCAGAGAACAGGCGCTTCTCCTGGCACAGTATCGAACACTTAGTTTCAGATGGAACATTTAGTTTAAAATTGAACTATGTTTCGCATCTGGAGTTTCCTCTCTCACAAGGTCGACCATTTAGGTTCGTCGAACACATACGGTTTCGAGTATCATCGCCACAAATTTCAGAGAACAGGCACTTCCCCTGGCACAGTATTGAACACTTAGTTTGAGATAGAACAATTATTTTTGAATGGAACTGAGTTTCGCATCTGGAGTTTCCTCTCTCACAAGGTCGACCACTTAGTTTCGTCGAACACATACGGTTTCGCGTAGCATCGCCACTGATTTCAGAGAACAGGCGCTTCTCCTGGCACAGTATTGAACACTTAGTTTGAGATAGAACAATTATTTTTGAATGGAACTGAGTTTCGCATCTGGAGTTTCCTCTCTCACAAGGTCGACCACTTAGTTTCGTCGAACACATACGGTTTCGAGTAGCAACGCCACAGATTTCAGGGAGCAGGCGCTTCACCTGGCACAGTATCGAACACTTATTTCACACAGAACAATTAGTTTAAAATGGAACTATGTTTCGCATCTGGAGTATCCTCCCTCACAACTTCAACCACTTAGTTTCGTCGAGCACATACGGTTTTGAGTGGCATCGCCACAGATTTCGGAGAACAGGCGCTTCTCCTGGCACAGTATCGAACACTTAGTTTCAGATGGAACATTTAGTTTAAAATTGAAATATGTTTCGCATCTGGAGTTTCCTCCCTCACAAGGTCGACCAGTTAGTTTGGTCGAACACATACGGTTTCGAGTGGCATCGCCACAGATTTCGGAGAACAGGCGCTTCTCCTGGCACCGTAGCGAACACTTAGTTTCAGTTAGAATATTTAGTTTAAAATGGAAATATGTTTCGCATTTGGAGTTTCCTCTCTCACAAGGTCGACCACATAGTTTCGTCGAAGACATACAGTTTCGAGTAGTATCGCCACAGATTTCGCAGAACGGGAGTTTCTCCTGGCACAGTATCGAACACTCAGTTTCAGATAGAACAATTAGTTTAAAATGCAACTATGTTTCGCATCTGGAGTTTCCTCTCTCACAAGGTCGGCCACTTAGTTTCGTCGAAAACATACGGTTTCGAGTAGCATCGCCATTGATTTCAGAGAACACGCGCTTCCCCTGGCACAGTATCGAAAACTTAGTTTCAGATACAACTATTAGTGTAAAATGGAACTAAGCTTTCGCATTTGGAGTTTCCTCTCTCACAAGGTCGACCACTTAGTTTCGTCGAACACATACGGTTTCGAGTAGCATCGCCACTGATTTCAGAGAACAGGCGCTTGTCCTGGCACAGTATCGAACACATAGTTTCAGATAGAACAATTAGTTTAAAATGGAACTATGTTTCGCATCTGGAGTATCCTCTCTCACAAGGTCGACCACTCAGTTTCGTCAAACGCATACGGTTTCGAGTAGCATCGCCACAGATTTCAGAGAATAGGCGCTTCTCCTGGCACAGTATCGAACACTTAGTTTCAGATAGAACAATTAGTTTAAAATGGAACTAAGTTTCGCATCTGGAGTTTCCTCCCTCAGAAGGTCGACCACTTAGTTTCTTCGAACACATACGGTTTCGAGTAGCATCCCGACAGATTTCAGAGAACAGGCGCTTCTCCTGGCACAGTATCGAACACTTAATTTCAGATGGAACAATTAGTTTAAAATGGAACACAGTTTCGCATCTGAAATTTCCTCTCTCACAAGGTCGACAACTTAGTTTCGCCGAACACATACGGTTTCGAGTGGCATCGCCACAGGTTTCAGAGAACAGTCGCTTCTCCTGGCACAGTATCGAACACTTAGTTTCAGATAGAACAATTAGTTTAATATGGAACTAAGTTTCCTGGAGTTTCCTCTCTCACAAGGTCGACAACTTAGTTTCGTCGAACACATATGTTTTCGAGTAGCATCGGCACAGATTTCAGAGAACAAGCGCTTCTGCTGGCACATTATCGAACACTTAGTTTCAGTGAGAACAATTAGTTTAAAATGGAACTATGTTTCGCATTTGGAGTTTCCTCTCTCACAAGGTCGACCACTTAGTTTCGTCGAACACATACGGTTTCGAGTGGCATGGCCACAGATTTCAGAGAACAGGCGATTCTCCTGGCACAGTATCGAACACTTATTTCAGACAGAACAATTAGTTTAAAATTGAACTATGTTTCGCATGTGAAGTATCCTCTCTCACAAGGTCAACCACTTATATTCGTCGAACACATACGGTTTCGAGTAGCATTGCCACAGATTTCAGAGAACAGGCACTTCTCCTGGCACAGTATCGAACACTTTCAGACAGAACAATTAGTTTCAAATGGAACTAAGTTTCGCATCCGGAGTTTCCTCTCTCGCAACGTCGGCCACATAGTTTCGTCGAACACATACGTTTTCGAGTGGCATCGCCTCAGATTTCAGAGAACAGCCGCTTCTCCTGGGACAGTATCGAACACTTAATTTCAGATGGAACATTTAGTTTAAAATGGAACACAGTTTCGCATCTGTAGTTTCCTCTCTCACAAGGTCGACCACTCAGTTTCGTCGAACACATACGGTTTCGAGTAGCATCGCCACATATTTCAGAGAACAGTTGCTTCTCCTGGCACAGTATCGAACGCTTAGTTTCAGATAGAACAATTAGTTTAAAGGGGCACTAAGTTTCTCGTCTGGAGTTTCCTCTCTCAAAAGGTCGACCACTGAGTTTCGTCGAACACATACCGTTTCGAGTGGTATCGCAACAGGTTTCACAGAACGGGCGCTTCTCCTGGCACAGTATCGAACACTTAGTTTCAGATAGAACAATTAATTTAAAATAGAACTAAGTTTCGCATCTGACGTTTCCTCTCGCACAATGTCGACCACTCAGTTTCGTCGAACACATACGGTTTCGAGTAGCATCGCGACAGATTTCAGAGAACAGGCGCTTCTTCTGGCACAGTATCGAACACTTAGTTTCAGATAGAACAATTAGTTTAAAATAGAACAAAGTTTCGCATCTGGAGTTTCCTCTCTCAGAAGGTCGACCACTTAGTTTCGTCGAACACATACGGTTTCGAGTGGCATCGTCACACATTTCAGAGAACAGGCGCTTCTTCTGGCACAGTATCGGACACATAGTTTCAGATAGAACAATTAGTTTAAAATGGTACTAAATTTCGCATTTGGAGTTTCCTCTCTCAGAACGTCGACCACTTAGTTTTGTCGAACACATATACGGTTTCGAGTGGTATCGCCAAAGATTTCGCAGAACGGCGTTTCTCCTGGCACAGTATCGAACACTTAGTTTCAGATAGAACAATTAGTTTAAAATGGAACTAAGTTTCGCATCTGGAGTTTCCTCTCTCACAAGATCAACCACTTAGTTTCGTCGAACGCATACGGTTTCGAGTAGCATCGCCACAGATTTCAGAGAACAGGCGCTTCTCCTGGCACAGTATCGAACACTTAGTTTCAGATAGAACAATTAGTTTAAAATGGAAATAAGTTTCGCATCTCGAGTTTCCTCTCTCACAAGGTCGGCCACTTAGTTTCGTCGAACACATACGTTTTCGAGTGGTATCGCCACAGATTTCAGAGAACAGGCGCTTCTCCTGGCACAGTATCGAACACTTAGTTTCAGATGGAACATTTAGTTTAAAATTGAACTATGTTTCGCATCTGGAGTTTCCTATCTCACAAGGTCGACCATTTAGGTTCGTCGAACACATACGGTTTCGAGTATCATCGCCACAAATTTCAGAGAACAGGCACTTCCCCTGGCACAGTATTGAACACTTAGTTTGAGATAGAACAATTATTTTTGAATGGAACTGAGTTTCGCATCTGGAGTTTCCTCTCTCACAAGGTCGACCACTTAGTTTCGTCGAACACATACGGTTTCGCGTAGCATCGCCACTGATTTCAGAGAACAGGCGCTTCTCCTGGCACAGTATTGAACACTTAGTTTGAGATAGAACAATTATTTTTGAATGGAACTGAGTTTCGCATCTGGAGTTTCCTCTCTCACAAGGTCGACCACTTAGTTTCGTCGAACACATACGGTTTCGAGTAGCAACGCCACAGATTTCAGGGAGCAGGCGCTTCACCTGGCACAGTATCGAACACTTATTTCACACAGAACAATTAGTTTAAAATGGAACTATGTTTCGCATCTGGAGTATCCTCCCTCACAACTTCAACCACTTAGTTTCGTCGAGCACATACGGTTTTGAGTGGCATCGCCACAGATTTCGGAGAACAGGCGCTTCTCCTGGCACAGTATCGAACACTTAGTTTCAGATGGAACATTTAGTTTAAAATTGAAATATGTTTCGCATCTGGAGTTTCCTCCCTCACAAGGTCGACCACTTAGTTTGGTCGAACACATACGGTTTCGAGTGGCATCGCCACAGATTTCGGAGAACAGGCGCTTCTCCTGGCACCGTAGCGAACACTTAGTTTCAGTTAGAATATTTAGTTTAAAATGGAAATATGTTTCGCATTTGGAGTTTCCTCTCTCACAAGGTCGACCACATAGTTTCGTCGAAGACATACAGTTTCGAGTAGTATCGCCACAGATTTCGCAGAACGGGAGTTTCTCCTGGCACAGTATCGAACACTCAGTTTCAGATAGAACAATTAGTTTAAAATGCAACTATGTTTCGCATCTGGAGTTTCCTCTCTCACAAGGTCGGCCACTTAGTTTCGTCGAAAACATACGGTTTCGAGTAGCAACGCCACAGATTTCAGGGAGCAGGCGCTTCACCTGGCACAGTATCGAACACTTATTTCACACAGAACAATTAGTTTAAAATGGAACTATGTTTCGCATCTGGAGTATCCTCCCTCACAACTTCAACCACTTAGTTTCGTCGAGCACATACGGTTTTGAGTGGCATCGCCACAGATTTCGGAGAACAGGCGCTTCTCCTGGCACAGTATCGAACACTTAGTTTCAGATGGAACATTTAGTTTAAAATTGAAATATGTTTCGCATCTGGAGTTTCCTCCCTCACAAGGTCGACCACTTAGTTTGGTCGAACACATACGGTTTCGAGTGGCATCGCCACAGATTTCGGAGAACAGGCGCTTCTCCTGGCACCGTAGCGAACACTTAGTTTCAGTTAGAATATTTAGTTTAAAATGGAAATATGTTTCGCATTTGGAGTTTCCTCTCTCACAAGGTCGACCACATAGTTTCGTCGAAGACATACAGTTTCGAGTAGTATCGCCACAGATTTCGCAGAACGGGAGTTTCTCCTGGCACAGTATCGAACACTCAGTTTCAGATAGAACAATTAGTTTAAAATGCAACTATGTTTCGCATCTGGAGTTTCCTCTCTCACAAGGTCGGCCACTTAGTTTCGTCGAAAACATACGGTTTCGAGTAGCATCGCCATTGATTTCAGAGAACACGCGCTTCCCCTGGCACAGTATCGAAAACTTAGTTTCAGATACAACTATTAGTGTAAAATGGAACTAAGCTTTCGCATTTGGAGTTTCCTCTCTCACAAGGTCGACCACTTAGTTTCGTCGAACACATACGGTTTCGAGTAGCATCGCCACTGATTTCAGAGAACAGGCGCTTGTCCTGGCACAGTATCGAACACATAGTTTCAGATAGAACAATTAGTTTAAAATGGAACTATGTTTCGCATCTGGAGTATCCTCTCTCACAAGGTCGACCACTCAGTTTCGTCAAACGCATACGGTTTCGAGTAGCATCGCCACAGATTTCAGAGAATAGGCGCTTCTCCTGGCACAGTATCGAACACTTAGTTTCAGATAGAACAATTAGTTTAAAATGGAACTAAGTTTCGCATCTGGAGTTTCCTCCCTCAGAAGGTCGACCACTTAGTTTCTTCGAACACATACGGTTTCGAGTAGCATCCCGACAGATTTCAGAGAACAGGCGCTTCTCCTGGCACAGTATCGAGCACTTAGTTTCAGATAGAACAATTAGTTTAAAATGGAACTGTGTTTCGCATCCGGAGTTTCCTCTCTCACAAGGTCAACCACTTAGTTTCGTCGAACACATACGGTTCGAGTAGCATCGTCACAGATTTCAGAGAACAGGCGCCTCTCCTGGCACAGTATCGAACACTTAGTTTCAGATAGGATTATTAGTTTAAATTGGAACTAAATTGTGCAATTTAGAGTTTCCTCTCTCGCAAGATCGACCACTTAGTTTCGTCGACACATACGTTTTCGAGTAGCATCGCCACACATTTCAGAGAACAGGCGCTTCTCCTGGCACAGTATCGAACACTTAGTTTCAGATAGAACATTTAGTTTAAAATGGAACTAATTTTCGCATCGGGAGTTTCCTCTCTCACAAGGTCGACCACTTAATTTCGCCGAACGCATACGATTTCGAGTGGCATCGCCACAGATTTCAGAGAACAGGCGCTTCTACTGGCACAGTATCGAACACTTAGTTTCAGATAGAACAATTCGTTTAAAATAGAACAAAGTTTCGCATCTGGAGTTTCGTCTCTCAGAAGGTCGACCACTTAGTTTCGTCGAACACATACGGTTTCGAGTGGCATCGTCACACATTTCAGAGAACAGGCGCTTCTTCTGGCACAGTATCGGACACATAGTTTCAGATAGAACAATTAGTTTAAAATGGTACTAAATTTCGCATTTGGAGTTTCCTCTCTCAGAACGTCGACCACTTAGTTTTGTCGAACACATATACGGTTTCGAGTGGTATCGCCAAAGATTTCGCAGAACGGCGTTTCTCCTGGCACAGTATCGAACACTTAGTTTCAGATGGAACATTTAGTTTAAAATTGAACTATGTTTCGCATCTGGAGTTTCCTCTCTCACAAGGTCGACCATTTAGGTTCGTCGAACACATACGGTTTCGAGTATCATCGCCACAAATTTCAGAGAACAGGCACTTCCCCTGGCACAGTATTGAACACTTAGTTTGAGATAGAACAATTATTTTTGAATGGAACTGAGTTTCGCATCTGGAGTTTCCTCTCTCACAAGGTCGACCACTTAGTTTCGTCGAACACATACGGTTTCGCGTAGCATCGCCACTGATTTCAGAGAACAGGCGCTTCTCCTGGCACAGTATTGAACACTTAGTTTGAGATAGAACAATTATTTTTGAATGGAACTGAGTTTCGCATCTGGAGTTTCCTCTCTCACAAGGTCGACCACTTAGTTTCGTCGAACACATACGGTTTCGAGTAGCAACGCCACAGATTTCAGGGAGCAGGCGCTTCACCTGGCACAGTATCGAACACTTATTTCACACAGAACAATTAGTTTAAAATGGAACTATGTTTCGCATCTGGAGTATCCTCCCTCACAACTTCAACCACTTAGTTTCGTCGAGCACATACGGTTTTGAGTGGCATCGCCACAGATTTCGGAGAACAGGCGCTTCTCCTGGCACAGTATCGAACACTTAGTTTCAGATGGAACATTTAGTTTAAAATTGAAATATGTTTCGCATCTGGAGTTTCCTCCCTCACAAGGTCGACCACTTAGTTTGGTCGAACACATACGGTTTCGAGTGGCATCGCCACAGATTTCGGAGAACAGGCGCTTCTCCTGGCACCGTAGCGAACACTTAGTTTCAGTTAGAATATTTAGTTTAAAATGGAAATATGTTTCGCATTTGGAGTTTCCTCTCTCACAAGGTCGACCACATAGTTTCGTCGAAGACATACAGTTTCGAGTAGTATCGCCACAGATTTCGCAGAACGGGAGTTTCTCCTGGCACAGTATCGAACACTCAGTTTCAGATAGAACAATTAGTTTAAAATGCAACTATGTTTCGCATCTGGAGTTTCCTCTCTCACAAGGTCGGCCACTTAGTTTCGTCGAAAACATACGGTTTCGAGTAGCATCGCCACTGATTTCAGAGAACAGGCGCTTGTCCTGGCACAGTATCGAACACATAGTTTCAGATAGAACAATTAGTTTAAAATGGAACTATGTTTCGCATCTGGAGTATCCTCTCTCACAAGGTCGACCACTCAGTTTCGTCAAACGCATACGGTTTCGAGTAGCATCGCCACAGATTTCAGAGAACAGGCGCTTCTCCTGGCACAGTATCGAACACTTAGTTTCAGATAGAACAATTAGTTTAAAATGGAACTAAGTTTCGCATCTGGAGTTTCCTCCCTCAGAAGGTCGACCACTTAGTTTCTTCGAACACATACGGTTTCGAGTAGCATCCCGACAGATTTCAGAGAACAGGCGCTTCTCCTGGCACAGTATCGAACACTGAGTTGCAGATAGAACAATTAGTTTAAAATGGAACTATGTTTCGCATCTGGAGTTTCCTCTCTCAGAAGGTCGGCCACTTAGTTTCGTCGAACACATACGGTTCCGAGTGGCATCGCCACAGATTTCAGAGAACAGGCGCTTCTCCTGGCACAGCATCGAACACTTAGTTACAGATAGAACAATCAGTTTAAAATGGAACTAAGTTTCGCATACGGAGTTTCCTCTCCCACAAGGTCGACCACTTAGTTTCGTCGAACACATACGGTTTCGAGTAGCATCGCCACAGATTTCAGAGAATAGGCGCTTCTCCTGGCACAGTATCGAGCACTTAGTTTCAGATAGAACAATTAGTTTAAAATGGAACTGTGTTTCGCATCCGGAGTTTCCTCTCTCACAAGGTCAACCACTTAGTTTCGTCGAACACATACGGTTCGAGTAGCATCGTCACAGATTTCAGAGAACAGGCGCCTCTCCTGGCACAGTATCGAACACTTAGTTTCAGATAGGATTATTAGTTTAAATTGGAACTAAATTGTGCAATTTAGAGTTTCCTCTCTCGCAAGATCGACCACTTAGTTTCGTCGACACATACGTTTTCGAGTAGCATCGCCACACATTTCAGAGGACAGGCGCTTCTCCTGGCACAGTATCGAACACATGGTTTCAGATAGAACAATTGGTTTAAAATGGACTAAGTTTCGCATCTGGAGTTTCTTCCCTCACAAGGCGACCACTTAGTTTCGTCGAACACATACGGTTTCGAGTAGCATCGCCACAGATTTCAGAGAATAGGCGCTTCTCCTGGCAGAGTATCGAACACTTAGTTTCAGGTAGAACAATTAGTTTAAACTTTTACTAAATTTCGCATCTGGAGTTTCCTGTCTCACAAGGTGGACCACTTAGTTTCGTCGAACACATACGGTTTCGAGTAGCATCGCCACAGATTTCAGAGAACAGGCGCTTCTCCTGGCACAGTGTCGAACACATAGTTTCATAGAGAACAATTAGTATAAAATGCTAGTAAGTTTCGCATCTGGAGTTTCCTGTCTCACAAGGTCGACCACATAGTTTCGTTGAACACATACGGTTTCGAGTGGCATCGCCACAGATTTCAGAGAACAGGCGCTTCTCCTGGCACAGTATCGAACACTTAGTATCAGAGAGAATTATTAGTTTAAAATGGTACTAAATTTCGCATCTGGAATTTCCTCTCTCACAAGGCGGCCACTTAGTTTCGTGGATCACATTCGGTTTCGAGTGGCATCGCCAGAGACTTCAGAGAACAGGCGCGTCTCCTGGCACAGTATCGAACACATAGTTGCAGATAGAACAATTAGCTTAAAATGGAACTAAGTTTCGTATCTGGAGTTTCCTCTCTCAGAAGGTCGACAACTTAATTTCGTCGAACACATACGGTTTCGAGTGGCATCGCCACATATGCCAGAGAACAGGCGCTTCTCCTGGCACATTATCGAACACTTAGTATCAGATAGAACTATTAATTTAAAATGGAACTAAGCTTCGCATCTGGAGTTTCCTCTCTCACAAGGTGGACCACTTAGTTTCGTCAAACACATACGGTTTCGAGTGGTATCGCCACAGATTTTGTCGAACGGGATTTTCTCCTGGCACACTATCGACCACGTAATTTCAGATAGAACAATTAGTTTAAAATGGAACTAAGTTTCGCATCTGGAGTTTCCTCTCTCACAAGGTCGACCACTTAGTTTCGTCGATCACATACGGTTTCGAGTGGTATCGCCACAGATTTCAGAGAACAGGCGCTACTCCTGGCACAGTATCGAGCACTTAGTTTCAGATAGAACAATTAGTTTAAAATGGTATTAAGTTTCGCATCTGGAGTTTCCTCTCGCACAAGCTGGACCACTTAGTTTCGTCGAACACATACGGTATCGAGTAGCATCGCCACAGATTTCAGAGAACAGGCGCTTCTCCTGGCACAGTATCGAACACTTAGTTTCAAATAGAACAATTGGTTAAAATGGAGCTATGTTTCGTATCTGGAGTTTCCTCTCTCACAAGGTCGACGACTTAATTTCGACGAACACATACGGTTTCGAGTGGCATCGCCACAGATTTCAGAGAACAGGCGCTTCTCCTGGCACAGTATCGAACACTTAGTTGCAGATAGAGCAATTTGTTTAAAATGGACCTAAGTTTCGCATCTGGAGTTTCCTCTCTCACAAGGTCGACAACTTAGTTTCGTCGAACACATACGGTTTCGGGTGGTATCGCCACAGACTTCCCCGAACGAGAGTTCCTCCTGGCACCGTATCGACAACTCAGTTTCGTCGAACTCATACGGTTTCGAGCTGCATCGCCACACATTTCAGAGAGCAGGCGCTTCTCCTGGCACAGTGTTGGGTACATAGTTTCCGATAGAACAATTAGTTTAAAATGGAACTATGTTTGGCATCTGGAGTTTTCTCTCTCAGAAGGTCGACCACTTAGTTTCGTCGAACACATACGGTTTCGAGTAGCATCGCGACAGATTTCAGAGAACAGGCGCTTCTCCTGGCACCGTAGCGAACACTTAGTTTCAGTTAGAATATTTAGTTTAAAATGGAAATATGTTTCGCATTTGGAGTTTCCTCTCTCACAAGGTCGACCACATAGTTTCGTCGAAGACATACAGTTTCGAGTAGTATCGCCACAGATTTCGCAGAACGGGAGTTTCTCCTGGCACAGTATCGAACACTCAGTTTCAGATAGAACAATTAGTTTAAAATGCAACTATGTTTCGCATCTGGAGTTTCCTCTCTCACAAGGTCGGCCACTTAGTTTCGTCGAAAACATACGGTTTCGAGTAGCATCGCCATTGATTTCAGAGAACACGCGCTTCCCCTGGCACAGTATCGAAAACTTAGTTTCAGATACAACTATTAGTGTAAAATGGAACTAAGCTTTCGCATTTGGAGTTTCCTCTCTCACAAGGTCGACCACTTAGTTTCGTCGAACACATACGGTTTCGAGTAGCATCGCCACTGATTTCAGAGAACAGGCGCTTGTCCTGGCACAGTATCGAACACATAGTTTCAGATAGAACAATTAGTTTAAAATGGAACTATGTTTCGCATCTGGAGTATCCTCTCTCACAAGGTCGACCACTCAGTTTCGTCAAACGCATACGGTTTCGAGTAGCATCGCCACAGATTTCAGAGAATAGGCGCTTCTCCTGGCACAGTATCGAACACTTAGTTTCAGATAGAACAATTAGTTTAAAATGGAACTAAGTTTCGCATCTGGAGTTTCCTCCCTCAGAAGGTCGACCACTTAGTTTCTTCGAACACATACGGTTTCGAGTATCATCGCCACAAATTTCAGAGAACAGGCACTTCCCCTGGCACAGTATTGAACACTTAGTTTGAGATAGAACAATTATTTTTGAATGGAACTGAGTTTCGCATCTGGAGTTTCCTCTCTCACAAGGTCGACCACTTAGTTTCGTCGAACACATACGGTTTCGCGTAGCATCGCCACTGATTTCAGAGAACAGGCGCTTCTCCTGGCACAGTATTGAACACTTAGTTTGAGATAGAACAATTATTTTTGAATGGAACTGAGTTTCGCATCTGGAGTTTCCTCTCTCACAAGGTCGACCACTTAGTTTCGTCGAACACATACGGTTTCGAGTAGCAACGCCACAGATTTCAGGGAGCAGGCGCTTCACCTGGCACAGTATCGAACACTTATTTCACACAGAACAATTAGTTTAAAATGGAACTATGTTTCGCATCTGGAGTATCCTCCCTCACAACTTCAACCACTTAGTTTCGTCGAGCACATACGGTTTTGAGTGGCATCGCCACAGATTTCGGAGAACAGGCGCTTCTCCTGGCACAGTATCGAACACTTAGTTTCAGATGGAACATTTAGTTTAAAATTGAAATATGTTTCGCATCTGGAGTTTCCTCCCTCACAAGGTCGACCACTTAGTTTGGTCGAACACATACGGTTTCGAGTGGCATCGCCACAGATTTCGGAGAACAGGCGCTTCTCCTGGCACCGTAGCGAACACTTAGTTTCAGTTAGAATATTTAGTTTAAAATGGAAATATGTTTCGCATTTGGAGTTTCCTCTCTCACAAGGTCGACCACATAGTTTCGTCGAAGACATACAGTTTCGAGTAGTATCGCCACAGATTTCGCAGAACGGGAGTTTCTCCTGGCACAGTATCGAACACTCAGTTTCAGATAGAACAATTAGTTTAAAATGCAACTATGTTTCGCATCTGGAGTTTCCTCTCTCACAAGGTCGGCCACTTAGTTTCGTCGAAAACATACGGTTTCGAGTAGCATCGCCACTGATTTCAGAGAACAGGCGCTTGTCCTGGCACAGTATCGAACACATAGTTTCAGATAGAACAATTAGTTTAAAATGGAACTATGTTTCGCATCTGGAGTATCCTCTCTCACAAGGTCGACCACTCAGTTTCGTCAAACGCATACGGTTTCGAGTAGCATCGCCACAGATTTCAGAGAATAGGCGCTTCTCCTGGCACAGTATCGAACACTTAGTTTCAGATAGAACAATTAGTTTAAAATGGAACTAAGTTTCGCATCTGGAGTTTCCTCCCTCAGAAGGTCGACCACTTAGTTTCTTCGAACACATACGGTTTCGAGTAGCATCCCGACAGATTTCAGAGAACAGGCGCTTCTCCTGGCACAGTATCGAACACTGAGTTGCAGATAGAACAATTAGTTTAAAATGGAACTATGTTTCGCATCTGGAGTTTCCTCTCTCAGAAGGTCGGCCACTTAGTTTCGTCGAACACATACGGTTCCGAGTGGCATCGCCACAGATTTCAGAGAACAGGCGCTTCTCCTGGCACAGCATCGAACACTTAGTTACAGATAGAACAATCAGTTTAAAATGGAACTAAGTTTCGCATACGGAGTTTCCTCTCCCACAAGGTCGACCACTTAGTTTCGTCGAACACATACGGTTTCGAGTAGCATCGCCACAGATTTCAGAGAATAGGCGCTTCTCCTGGCACAGTATCGAGCACTTAGTTTCAGATAGAACAATTAGTTTAAAATGGAACTGTGTTTCGCATCCGGAGTTTCCTCTCTCACAAGGTCAACCACTTAGTTTCGTCGAACACATACGGTTCGAGTAGCATCGTCACAGATTTCAGAGAACAGGCGCCTCTCCTGGCACAGTATCGAACACTTAGTTTCAGATAGGATTATTAGTTTAAATTGGAACTAAATTGTACAATTTAGAGTTTCCTCTCTCGCAAGATCGACCACTTAGTTTCGTCGACACATACGTTTTCGAGTAGCATCGCCACACATTTCAGAGGACAGGCGCTTCTCCTGGCACAGTATCGAACACATGGTTTCAGATAGAACAATTGGTTTAAAATGGACTAAGTTTCGCATCTGGAGTTTCTTCCCTCACAAGGCGACCACTTAGTTTCGTCGAACACATACGGTTTCGAGTAGCATCGCCACAGATTTCAGAGAATAGGCGCTTCTCCTGGCAGAGTATCGAACACTTAGTTTCAGGTAGAACAATTAGTTTAAACTTTTACTAAATTTCGCATCTGGAGTTTCCTGTCTCACAAGGTGGACCACTTAGTTTCGTCGAACACATACGGTTTCGAGTAGCATCGCCACAGATTTCAGAGAACAGGCGCTTCTCCTGGCACAGTGTCGAACACATAGTTTCATAGAGAACAATTAGTATAAAATGCTAGTAAGTTTCGCATCTGGAGTTTCCTGTCTCACAAGGTCGACCACATAGTTTCGTTGAACACATACGGTTTCGAGTGGCATCGCCACAGATTTCAGAGAACAGGCGCTTCTCCTGGCACAGTATCGAACACTTAGTATCAGAGAGAATTATTAGTTTAAAATGGTACTAAATTTCGCATCTGGAATTTCCTCTCTCACAAGGCGGCCACTTAGTTTCGTGGATCACATTCGGTTTCGAGTGGCATCGCCAGAGACTTCAGAGAACAGGCGCGTCTCCTGGCACAGTATCGAACACATAGTTGCAGATAGAACAATTAGCTTAAAATGGAACTAAGTTTCGTATCTGGAGTTTCCTCTCTCAGAAGGTCGACAACTTAATTTCGTCGAACACATACGGTTTCGAGTGGCATCGCCACATATGCCAGAGAACAGGCGCTTCTCCTGGCACATTATCGAACACTTAGTATCAGATAGAACTATTAATTTAAAATGGAACTAAGCTTCGCATCTGGAGTTTCCTCTCTCACAAGGTGGACCACTTAGTTTCGTCAAACACATACGGTTTCGAGTGGTATCGCCACAGATTTTGTCGAACGGGATTTTCTCCTGGCACACTATCGACCACGTAGTTTCAGATAGAACAATTAGTTTAAAATGGAACTAAGTTTCGCATCTGGAGTATCCTCTCTCACAAGGTCGACCACTTAGTTTCGTCGATCACATACGGTTTCGAGTGGTATCGCCACAGATTTCAGAGAACAGGCGCTACTCCTGGCACAGTATCGAGCACTTAGTTTCAGATAGAACAATTAGTTTAAAATGGTATTAAGTTTCGCATCTGGAGTTTCCTCTCGCACAAGCTGGACCACTTAGTTTCGTCGAACACATACGGTATCGAGTAGCATCGCCACAGATTTCAGAGAACAGGCGCTTCTCCTGGCACAGTATCGAACACTTAGTTTCAAATAGAACAATTGGTTAAAATGGAGCTATGTTTCGTATCTGGAGTTTCCTCTCTCACAAGGTCGACGACTTAATTTCGACGAACACATACGGTTTCGAGTGGCATCGCCACAGATTTCAGAGAACAGGCGCTTCTCCTGGCACAGTATCGAACACTTAGTTGCAGATAGAGCAATTTGTTTAAAATGGACCTAAGTTTCGCATCTGGAGTTTCCTCTCTCACAAGGTCGACAACTTAGTTTCGTCGAACACATACGGTTTCGGGTGGTATCGCCACAGACTTCCCCGAACGAGAGTTCCTCCTGGCACCGTATCGACAACTCAGTTTCGTCGAACTCATACGGTTTCGAGCTGCATCGCCACACATTTCAGAGAGCAGGCGCTTCTCCTGGCACAGTGTTGGGTACATAGTTTCCGATAGAACAATTAGTTTAAAATGGAACTATGTTTGGCATCTGGAGTTTTCTCTCTCAGAAGGTCGACCACTTAGTTTCGTCGAACACATACGGTTTCGAGTAGCATCGCGACAGATTTCAGAGAACAGGCGCTTCTCCTGGCACCGTAGCGAACACTTAGTTTCAGTTAGAATATTTAGTTTAAAATGGAAATATGTTTCGCATTTGGAGTTTCCTCTCTCACAAGGTCGACCACATAGTTTCGTCGAAGACATACAGTTTCGAGTAGTATCGCCACAGATTTCGCAGAACGGGAGTTTCTCCTGGCACAGTATCGAACACTCAGTTTCAGATAGAACAATTAGTTTAAAATGCAACTATGTTTCGCATCTGGAGTTTCCTCTCTCACAAGGTCGGCCACTTAGTTTCGTCGAAAACATACGGTTTCGAGTAGCATCGCCACTGATTTCAGAGAACAGGCGCTTCTCCTGGCACAGTATCGAAAACTTAGTTTCAGATACAACTATTAGTGTAAAATGGAACTAAGCTTTCGCATTTGGAGTTTCCTCTCTCACAAGGTCGACCACTTAGTTTCGTCGAACACATACGGTTTCGAGTAGCATCGCCACTGATTTCAGAGAACAGGCGCTTGTCCTGGCACAGTATCGAACACATAGTTTCAGATAGAACAATTAGTTTAAAATGGAACTATGTTTCGCATCTGGAGTATCCTCTCTCACAAGGTCGACCACTCAGTTTCGTCAAACGCATACGGTTTCGAGTAGCATCGCCACAGATTTCAGAGAATAGGCGCTTCTCCTGGCACAGTATCGAACACTTAGTTTCAGATAGAACAATTAGTTTAAAATGGAACTAAGTTTCGCATCTGGAGTTTCCTCCCTCAGAAGGTCGACCACTTAGTTTCTTCGAACACATACGGTTTCGAGTAGCATCCCGACAGATTTCAGAGAACAGGCGCTTCTCCTGGCACAGTATCGAACACTGAGTTGCAGATAGAACAATTAGTTTAAAATGGAACTAAGTTTCGCATCTGGAGTTTCCTCTCTCAGAAGGTCGGCCACTTAGTTTCGTCGAACACATACGGTTCCGAGTGGCATCGCCACAGATTTCAGAGAACAGGCGCTTCTCCTGGCACAGCATCGAACACTTAGTTTCAGATAGAACAATCAGTTTAAAATGGAACTAAGTTTCGCATACGGAGTTTCCTCTCCCACAAGGTCGACCACTTAGTTTCGTCGAACACATACGGTTTCGAGTAGCATCGCCACAGATTTCAGAGAATAGGCGCTTCTCCTGGCACAGTATCGAGCACTTAGTTTCAGATAGAACAATTAGTTTAAAATGGAACTGTGTTTCGCATCCGGAGTTTCCTCTCTCACAAGGTCAACCACTTAGTTTCGTCGAACACATACGGTTCGAGTAGCATCGTCACAGATTTCAGAGAACAGGCGCTTCTCCTGGCACAGTGTCGAACACATAGTTTCATAGAGAACAATTAGTATAAAATGCTAGTAAGTTTCGCATCTGGAGTTTCCTGTCTCACAAGGTCGACCACTTAGTTTCGTTGAACACATACGGTTTCGAGTGGCATCGCCACAGATTTCAGAGAACAGGCGCTTCTCCTGGCACAGTGTCGAACACATAGTTTCATAGAGAACAATTAGTATAAAATGCTAGTAAGTTTCGCATCTGGAATTTCCTCTCTCACAAGGCGGCCACTTAGTTTCGTGGATCACATTCGGTTTCGAGTGGCATCGCCACAGACTTCAGAGAACAGGCGCGTCTCCTGGCACAGTATCGAACACATAGTTGCAGATAGAACAATTAGCTTAAAATGGAACTAAGTTTCGTATCTGGAGTTTCCTCTCTCAGAAGGTCGACAACTTAATTTCGTCGAACACATACGGTTTCGAGTGGCATCGCCACATATGCCAGAGAACAGGCGCTTCTCCTGGCACAGTATCGAACACTTAGTATCAGATAGAACTATTAATTTAAAATGGAACTAAGCTTCGCGTCTGGAGTTTCCTCTCTCACAAGGTGGACCACTTAGTTTCGTCAAACACATACGGTTTCGAGTGGTATCGCCACAGATTTTGTCGAACGGGAGTTTCTCCTGGCACACTATCGACCACGTAATTTCAGATAGAACAATTAGTTTAAAATGGAACTAAGTTTCGCATCTGGAGTTTCCTCTCTCACAAGGTCGACCACTTAGTTTCGTCGATCACATACGGTTTCGAGTGGTATCGCCACAGATTTCAGAGCACAGGCGCTTCTCCTGGCACAGTATCGAGCACTTAGTTTCAGATAGAACAATTAGTTTAAAATGGTATTAAGTTTCGCATCTGGAGTTTCCTCTCGCACAAGCTGGACCACTTAGTTTCGTCGAACACATACGGTATCGAGTAGCATCGCCACAGATTTCAGAGAACAGGCGCTTCTCCTGGCACAGTATCGAACACTTAGTTTCAAATAGAACAATTGGTTAAAATGGAGCTATGTTTCGTATCTGGAGTTTCCTCTCTCACAAGGTCGACGACTTAATTTCGACGAACACATACGGTTTCGAGTGGCATCGCCACAGATTTCAGAGAACAGGCGCTTCTCCTGGCACAGTATCGAACACTTAGTTGCAGATAGAGCAATTTGTTTAAAATGGACCTAAGTTTCGCATCTGGAGTTTCCTCTCTCACAAGGTCGACAACTTAGTTTCGTCGAACACATACGGTTTCGGGTGGTATCGCCACAGACTTCCCCGAACGAGAGTTCCTCCTGGCACCGTATCGACAACTCAGTTTCGTCGAACTCATACGGTTTCGAGCTGCATCGCCACACATTTCAGAGAGCAGGCGCTTCTCCTGGCACAGTGTTGGGTACATAGTTTCCGATAGAACAATTAGTTTAAAATGGAACTATGTTTGGCATCTGGAGTTTTCTCTCTCAGAAGGTCGACCACTTAGTTTCGTCGAACACATACGGTTTCGAGTAGCATCGCGACAGATTTCAGAAGACAGGCGCTTGCCCTGGCACAGTATCGAACACTTAGTTTCAGATAGAACAATTAGTTTAAAATGGAACTAAGTTTCGCATCTGGACTTTCCTCTCTCCCAAGGTCGGCCACTTAGTTTCGTCGAACACATACGGTTTCGAGTAGCATCGCCACAGATTTCAGAGAACAGGCGCTTCTCCTGGCACAGTGTCGAACACTTAGTTTCAGATAGAACAATTAGTTTAAAATGGAATTATGTTTCGCATTTGGAGTCTCCTCTCTCACAAGGTCGACCACTTAGTTTCGTCGAACACATACGTTTCCGAGTGGTATCGCCACAGATTTCGTCGAACGGGAGTTTCTCCTGGCACACTATCGACCACTTAATTTCAGATAGAACAATTAGTTTAAAATGGAACTAAGTTTCGCATCTGGATATTCCTCTCTCACAAGGTCGACCACTTACTTTCGTCGAACACATACGGTTTCGAGTGGCATCGCCACAGATTTCAGAGAACAGGCGTTTGTCCTGGCACACTGTCGAACATTTAGTTTCAGATAGAACAATTAGTTTTAAATGGAACTAAGTTTCGCATCTGGAGCTTCCTCTCTCACAAGGTCAACCCCTTAGTTCCGTCGAACACATACGGTTTCGAGTGGCATCGCCACAGATTTCAGAGAACAGGCGTTTATCCTGGCACAGTATCGAACACTTAGTTTCAGATAGAACAATTAGTTTAAAATGGAACTAAGTTTCGCATCTGGAGTTTCCTCTCTCACAAGGTCGACCACTTAGTTTCGTCGAACACATAAGGTTTCGAGTGGTATCGCCACAGATTTCGTCGAACAGGAGTTTCTCCTGGCACAGTATCGAACACTTAGTTTCAGATAGAACAATTAGTTTAAAATGGAACTGTGTTTCGCATTTGGAGTCTCCTCTCTCACAAGGTCGACCACTTAGTTTCGTCGAACACATACGTTTTCGAGTGGCATCGCCACAGATTTCAGAGAACAGGCGCTTCTCCTGGCACAGTATCGACCACTTAGTATCAGATAGAACAATTAGTTTTAAGTGGAACTATGTTTCGCTTCTGGAGTTTCCTCTCTCAGAAGGTCGACCACTTAGTTTCGTCGAACACATAAGGTTTCGAGTGGTATCGCCACAGATTTCAGGGAACAGGCGCTTCTCCTGGCACATTATCGAACACTCAGTTTCAGATAGAACAATTAATTTAAGATGGAACTATATTTCGCATCTGGATTTTCTTCTCCCACAAGGTCGACTACTTAGGTTCGTCGAACACATACGGTTTCGAGTAGCATCGCCACAGATTTCATAGAACAGGCGCTTCCCCTGGCACAGTGTCGAACACTTAGTTTCAGATAGAACAATTAGTTTTAAATGGAACTATGTTTCGCTTCTGGAGTTTCTTCTCTCAGAAGGTCGACCACTTAGTTTCGTCGAACACATAAGGTTTCGAGTGGTATCGCCACAGATTTCAGAGAACAGGCGCTTCTCCTCGCACATTATCGAACACTTAGTTTCAGATAGAACAATTAATTTTAAATTGAACTATGTTTCGCATATTGAGTTTCTTCTCCCACAAGGTCGACTACTTAGGTTCGTCGAACACATACGGTTTCGAGTAGCATCGCCACAGATTTCAGAGAACAGGCGCTTCCCCTGGCACAGTGTCGAACAATTAGTTTCAGATAGAACAATTAGTTTAAAATGGAACTATGTTTCGCATTTGGAGTCTCCTCTCTCACAAGGTCGACCACTTAGTTTCGTCGAACACATACGTTTTCGAGTGGTTTCGCCACAGATTTCGTCGAACGGGAGTTTCTCCTGGCACACTATCGACCACTTAATTTCAGATAGAACAATTAGTTTAAAATGGAACTAAGTTTCGCATCTGGATATTCCTCTCTCACAAGGTCGACCACTTAGTTTCGTCGAACACGTACGGTTTCGAGTGGCATCGCCACAGATTTCTGAGAACAGGCGCTTCTTCTGGCACAGTATCGAACACTTAGTTTCAGATAGAACAATTAGATTAAAATGGAACTATATTCCGCATCTGGTGAATCCTCTCTCACAAGGTCGACCACTTAGTTTCGTCGAACACATACGGTTTCGAGTGGCATCGCCACAGATTTCAGAGAACAGGCGCTTCTCCTGGCACGTTATGGATCATTTAGTTTCAGATAGAACAATATGTTTAAAATGGAACTATGTTTCGCATCGGGAGTATCCTCTCTCACAAGGTCAACCACTTAGTTTCGTCGAACATTTACGGTTTCGAGTGGCATCGCCACACATTTCAGAGAACAGGCGCTTCTCCTGGCACAGTATCGGACACATAGTTTCAGATAGAAAAATTAGTTTAAAATGGTACTGCGTTTCGCATCTGGAGTTTCCTCTCTCACAAGTGCGACGACTTAGTTTCGTCGAGCACATACGTTTTCGAGTGGCATCGCCACAGATTTCAGAGAACAGGCGCCTCTCCTGGCACAGTATCGAACACTTAGTTTCAGATAGAACAATTAGTTTGAAATGGAAGTAAGTTTCGCATCTGGAGTTTCCTCTCTCACAAGGTCGACCACTTAGTTTCGTCGAACACATACGGTTTCGAGTGACATCGCCACATATTTCAGTAAACAGGCGCTTCTCCTGGCACAGTATCGAAAACTTAGTTTCAGATAGAACAATTAGTTTTAAATGGAACTAAGTTTCGCTTCTGGAGTTTCCTCTCTCACAAGGTCGACCACTTAGTTTCGTCGAACACATGCGGTTTCGAATGGCATCGCCACACATTTCAGAGAACAGGCGCTTATCCTGACACAGTATCGAACACTTAGTTTCAGATAGAACAATTAGTTTAAAATGGAAGTAAATTTCGCATCTGGAGTTTCCTCTCTCACAAGGTCGACCACTTAGTTTCGTCGAACACATACGGTTTCGAGTAGCATCGCCACAGATTTCAGAGAACAGGCGCTTCTCCTGGCACAGTATCGAACACTTAGTTTCAGATAGAACAATTAGTTTAAAATGGAAGTAAGTTTCGCATCTGCAGTTTCCTCTCTCAGAAGGTCGACCACTTAGTTTCGTCGAACACATACGGTTTCGAGTAGCATCGCCACCGATTTCAGAGAACAGACGCTTCTCCTGGCATAGTATCGAACACTTGGTATCTTATAGAACAATTAGTTTAAAATGGAACTATGTTTCGCATCTGAAGTTTCCTCTCTCACAAGGTCGACCACTTACTTTCGTCGAAAACATACGGTTTCGAGTAGTGTCGCCACAGATTTCGCAGAACGGGAGTTTCTCCTGGCACAGTATCGAACACTTAGTTTCAGATAGAACAATTAGTTTAAAATGCAACTATGTTCCGCATCTGGAGTTTCCTCTCTCACAAGGTCGGCCACTTAGTTTCGTCGAACACATACGGTTTCGTGTTGTATCGCCACAGATTTCACCGAACGGGAGTTTCTCCTGACACATTATCGACCACTTAGTTTCGTCGAACACATACGGTTTCGAGTGGCATCGCCACAGATTTCAGAGAACAGGCGTTTATCGTGGCACAGTATCGAACACTTAGTTTCAGATAGGATTATTAGTTTAAATTGGAACTAAATTGTGCAATTTAGAGTTTCCTCTCTCGCAAGATCGACCACTTAGTTTCGTCGACACATACGTTTTCGAGTAGCATCGCCACACATTTCAGAGGACAGGCGCTTCTCCTGGCACAGTATCGAACACATGGTTTCAGATAGAACAATTGGTTTAAAATGGACTAAGTTTCGCATCTGGAGTTTCTTCCCTCACAAGGCGACCACTTAGTTTCGTCGAACACATACGGTTTCGAGTAGCATCGCCACAGATTTCAGAGAATAGGCGCTTCTCCTGGCAGAGTATCGAACACTTAGTTTCAGGTAGAACAATTAGTTTAAACTTTTACTAAATTTCGCATCTGGAGTTTCCTGTCTCACAAGGTGGACCACTTAGTTTCGTCGAACACATACGGTTTCGAGTAGCATCGCCACAGATTTCAGAGAACAGGCGCTTCTCCTGGCACAGTGTCGAACACATAGTTTCATAGAGAACAATTAGTATAAAATGCTAGTAAGTTTCGCATCTGGAGTTTCCTGTCTCACAAGGTCGACCACATAGTTTCGTTGAACACATACGGTTTCGAGTGGCATCGCCACAGATTTCAGAGAACAGGCGCTTCTCCTGGCACAGTATCGAACACTTAGCATCAGAGAGAATTATTAGTTTAAAATGGTACTAAATTTCGCATCTGGAATTTCCTCTCTCACAAGGCGGCCACTTAGTTTCGTGGATCACATTCGGTTTCGAGTGGCATCGCCAGAGACTTCAGAGAACAGGCGCGTCTCCTGGCACAGTATCGAACACATAGTTGCAGATAGAACAATTAGCTTAAAATGGAACTAAGTTTCGTATCTGGAGTTTCCTCTCTCAGAAGGTCGACAACTTAATTTCGTCGAACACATACGGTTTCGAGTGGCATCGCCACATATGCCAGAGAACAGGCGCTTCTCCTGGCACATTATCGAACACTTAGTATCAGATAGAACTATTAATTTAAAATGGAACTAAGCTTCGCATCTGGAGTTTCCTCTCTCACAAGGTGGACCACTTAGTTTCGTCAAACACATACGGTTTCGAGTGGTATCGCCACAGATTTTGTCGAACGGGATTTTCTCCTGGCACACTATCGACCACGTAATTTCAGATAGAACAATTAGTTTAAAATGGAACTAAGTTTCGCATCTGGAGTTTCCTCTCTCACAAGGTCGACCACTTAGTTTCGTCGATCACATACGGTTTCGAGTGGTATCGCCACAGATTTCAGAGAACAGGCGCTACTCCTGGCACAGTATCGAGCACTTAGTTTCAGATAGAACAATTAGTTTAAAATGGTATTAAGTTTCGCATCTGGAGTTTCCTCTCGCACAAGCTGGACCACTTAGTTTCGTCGAACACATACGGTTTCGAGTGGCATCGCCACAGATTTCAGAGAACAGGCGCTTCTCCTGGCACAGTATCGAACACTTAGTTGCAGATAGAGCAATTTGTTTAAAATGGACCTAAGTTTCGCATCTGGAGTTTCCTCTCTCACAAGGTCGACAACTTAGTTTCGTCGAACACATACGGTTTCGGGTGGTATCGCCACAGACTTCCCCGAACGAGAGTTCCTCCTGGCACCGTATCGACAACTCAGTTTCGTCGAACTCATACGGTTTCGAGCTGCATCGCCACACATTTCAGAGAGCAGGCGCTTCTCCTGGCACAGTGTTGGGTACATAGTTTCCGATAGAACAATTAGTTTAAAATGGAACTATGTTTGGCATCTGGAGTTTTCTCTCTCAGAAGGTCGACCACTTAGTTTCGTCGAACACATACGGTTTCGAGTAGCATCGCGACAGTTTTCAGAGAACAGGCGCTTCTCCTGGCACAGTATCGAACACTTAGTTTCAGTTAGAATATTTAGTTTAAAATGGAAATATGTTTCGCATTTGGAGTTTCCTCTCTCACAAGGTCGACCACATAGTTTCGTCGAAGACATACAGTTTCGAGTAGTATCGCCACAGATTTCGCAGAACGGGAGTTTCTCCTGGCACAGTATCGAACACTCAGTTTCAGATAGAACAATTAGTTTAAAATGCAACTATGTTTCGCATCTGGAGTTTCCTCTCTCACAAGGTCGGCCACTTAGTTTCGTCGAAAACATACGGTTTCGAGTAGCATCGCCATTGATTTCAGAGAACACGCGCTTCCCCTGGCACAGTATCGAAAACTTAGTTTCAGATACAACTATTAGTGTAAAATGGAACTAAGCTTTCGCATTTGGAGTTTCCTCTCTCACAAGGTCGACCACTTAGTTTCGTCGAACACATACGGTTTCGAGTAGCATCGCCACAGATTTCAGAGAACAGGCGCTTCTCCTGGCACAGCATCGAACACTTAGTTTCAGATAGAACAATCAGTTTAAAATGGAACTAAGTTTCGCATACGGAGTTTCCTCTCCCACAAGGTCGACCACTTAGTTTCGTCGAACACATACGGTTTCGAGTAGCATCGCCACAGATTTCAGAGAATAGGCGCTTCTCCTGGCACAGTATCGAGCACTTAGTTTCAGATAGAACAATTAGTTTAAAATGGAACTGTGTTTCGCATCCGGAGTTTCCTCTCTCACAAGGTCAACCACTTAGTTTCGTCGAACACATACGGTTCGAGTAGCATCGTCACAGATTTCAGAGAACAGGCGCCTCTCCTGGCACAGTATCGAACACTTAGTTTCAGATAGGATTATTAGTTTAAATTGGAACTAAATTGTGCAATTTAGAGTTTCCTCTCTCGCAAGATCGACCACTTAGTTTCGTCGACACATACGTTTTCGAGTAGCATCGCCACACATTTCAGAGGACAGGCACTTCTCCTGGCACAGTATCGAACACATGGTTTCAGATAGAACAATTGGTTTAAAATGGACTAAGTTTCGCATCTGGAGTTTCTTCCCTCACTAGGCGACCACTTAGTTTCGTCGAACACATACGGTTTCGAGTAGCATCGCCACAGATTTCAGAGAATAGGCGCTTCTCCTGGCAGAGTATCGAACACTTAGTTTCAGGTAGAACAATTAGTTTAAACTTTTACTAAATTTCGCATCTGGAGTTTCCTGTCTCACAAGGTGGACCACTTAGTTTCGTCGAACACATACGGTTTCGAGTAGCATCGCCACAGATTTCAGAGAACAGGCGCTTCTCCTGGCACAGTGTCGAACACATAGTTTCATAGAGAACAATTAGTATAAAATGCTAGTAAGTTTCGCATCTGGAGTTTCCTGTCTCACAAGGTCGACCACATAGTTTCGTTGAACACATACGGTTTCGAGTGGCATCGCCACAGATTTCAGAGAACAGGCGCTTCTCTTGGCACAGTATCGAACACTTAGTATCAGAGAGAATTATTAGTTTAAAATGGTACTAAATTTCGCATCTGGAATTTCCTCTCTCACAAGGCGGCCACTTAGTTTCGTGGATCACATTCGGTTTCGAGTGGCATCGCCACAGACTTCAGAGAACAGGCGCGTCTCCTGGCACAGTATCGAACACATAGTTGCAGATAGAACAATTAGCTTAAAATGGAACTAAGTTTCGTATCTGGAGTTTCCTCTCTCAGAAGGTCGACAACTTAATTTCGTCGAACACATACGGTTTCGAGTGGCATCGCCACATATGCCAGAGAACAGGCGCTTCTCCTGGCACAGTATCGAACACTTAGTATCAGATAGAACTATTAATTTAAAATGGAACTAAGCTTCGCGTCTGGAGTTTCCTCTCTCACAAGGTGGACCACTTAGTTTCGTCAAACACATACGGTTTCGAGTGGTATCGCCACAGATTTTGTCGAACGGGAGTTTCTCCTGGCACACTATCGACCACGTAATTTCAGATAGAACAATTAGTTTAAAATGGAACTAAGTTTCGCATCTGGAGTTTCCTCTCTCACAAGGTCGACCACTTAGTTTCGTCGATCACATACGGTTTCGAGTGGTATCGCCACAGATTTCAGAGAACAGGCGCTTCTCCTGGCACAGTATCGAGCACTTAGTTTCAGATAGAACAATTAGTTTAAAATGGTATTAAGTTTCGCATCTGGAGTTTCCTCTCGCACAAGCTGGACCACTTAGTTTCGTCGAACACATACGGTATCGAGTAGCATCGCCACAGATTTCAGAGAACAGGCGCTTCTCCTGGCACAGTATCGAACACTTAGTTTCAAATAGAACAATTGGTTAAAATGGAGCTATGTTTCGTATCTGGAGTTTCCTCTCTCACAAGGTCGACGACTTAATTTCGACGAACACATACGGTTTCGAGTGGCATCGCCACAGATTTCAGAGAACAGGCGCTTCTCCTGGCACAGTATCGAACACTTAGTTGCAGATAGAGCAATTTGTTTAAAATGGACCTAAGTTTCGCATCTGGAGTTTCCTCTCTCACAAGGTCGACAACTTAGTTTCGTCGAACACATACGGTTTCGGGTGGTATCGCCACAGACTTCCCCGAACGAGAGTTCCTCCTGGCACCGTATCGACAACTCAGTTTCGTCGAACTCATACGGTTTCGAGCTGCATCGCCACACATTTCAGAGAGCAGGCGCTTCTCCTGGCACAGTGTTGGGTACATAGTTTCCGATAGAACAATTAGTTTAAAATGGAACTATGTTTGGCATCTGGAGTTTTCTCTCTCAGAAGGTCGACCACTTAGTTTCGTCGAACACATACGGTTTCGAGTAGCATCGCGACAGATTTCAGAAGACAGGCGCTTGCCCTGGCACAGTATCGAACACTTAGTTTCAGATAGAACAATTAGTTTAAAATGGAACTAAGTTTCGCATCTGGACTTTCCTCTCTCCCAAGGTCGGCCACTTAGTTTCGTCGAACACATACGGTTTCGAGTAGCATCGCCACAGATTTCAGAGAACAGGCGCTTCTCCTGGCACAGTGTCGAACACTTAGTTTCAGATAGAACAATTAGTTTAAAATGGAATTATGTTTCGCATTTGGAGTCTCCTCTCTCACAAGGTCGACCACTTAGTTTCGTCGAACACATACGTTTCCGAGTGGTATCGCCACAGATTTCGTCGAACGGGAGTTTCTCCTGGCACACTATCGACCACTTAATTTCAGATAGAACAATTAGTTTAAAATGGAACTAAGTTTCGCATCTGGATATTCCTCTCTCACAAGGTCGACCACTTACTTTCGCCGAACACATACGGTTTCGAGTGGCATCGCCACAGATTTCAGAGAACAGGCGTTTGTCCTGGCACACTGTCGAACATTTAGTTTCAGATAGAACAATTAGTTTTAAATGGAACTAAGTTTCGCATCTGGAGCTTCCTCTCTCACAAGGTCAACCCCTTAGTTCCGTCGAACACATACGGTTTCGAGTGGCATCGCCACAGATTTCAGAGAACAGGCGTTTATCCTGGCACAGTATCGAACACTTAGTTTCAGATAGAACAATTAGTTTAAAATGGAACTAAGTTTCGCATCTGGAGTTTCCTCTCTCACAAGGTCGACCACTTAGTTTCGTCGAACACATAAGGTTTCGAGTGGTATCGCCACAGATTTCGTCGAACAGGAGTTTCTCCTGGCACAGTATCGAACACTTAGTTTCAGATAGAACAATTAGTTTAAAATGGAACTATGTTTCGCATTTGGAGTCTCCTCTCTCACAAGGTCGACCACTTAGTTTCGTCGAACACATACGTTTTCGAGTGGCATCGCCACAGATTTCAGAGAACAGGCGCTTCTCCTGGCACAGTATCGACCACTTAGTATCAGATAGAACAATTAGTTTTAAGTGGAACTATGTTTCGCTTCTGGAGTTTCCTCTCTCAGAAGGTCGACCACTTAGTTTCGTCGAACACATAAGGTTTCGAGTGGTATCGCCACAGATTTCAGGGAACAGGCGCTTCTCCTGGCACATTATCGAACACTCAGTTTCAGATAGAACAATTAATTTAAGATGGAACTATATTTCGCATCTGGATTTTCTTCTCCCACAAGGTCGACTACTTAGGTTCGTCGAACACATACGGTTTCGAGTAGCATCGCCACAGATTTCATAGAACAGGCGCTTCCCCTGGCACAGTGTCGAACACTTAGTTTCAGATAGAACAATTAGTTTTAAATGGAACTATGTTTCGCTTCTGGAGATTCTTCTCTCAGAAGGTCGACCACTTAGTTTCGTCGAACACATAAGGTTTCGAGTGGTATCGCCACAGATTTCAGAGAACAGGCGCTTCTCCTCGCACATTATCGAACACTTAGTTTCAGATAGAACAATTAATTTTAAATTGAACTATGTTTCGCATATTGAGTTTCTTCTCCCACAAGGTCGACTACTTAGGTTCGTCGAACACATACGGTTTCGAGTAGCATCGCCACAGATTTCAGAGAACAGGCGCTTCCCCTGGCACAGTGTCGAACAATTAGTTTCAGATAGAACAATTAGTTTAAAATGGAACTATGTTTCGCATTTGGAGTCTCCTCTCTCACAAGGTCGACCACTTAGTTTCGTCGAACACATACGTTTTCGAGTGGTTTCGCCACAGATTTCGTCGAACGGGAGTTTCTCCTGGCACACTATCGACCACTTAATTTCAGATAGAACAATTAGTTTAAAATGGAACTAAGTTTCGCATCTGGATATTCCTCTCTCACAAGGTCGACCACTTAGTTTCGTCGAACACGTACGGTTTCGAGTGGCATCGCCACAGATTTCTGAGAACAGGCGCTTCTTCTGGCACAGTATCGAACACTTAGTTTCAGATAGAACAATTAGATTAAAATGGAACTATATTCCGCATCTGGTGAATCCTCTCTCACAAGGTCGACCACTTAGTTTCGTCGAACACATACGGTTTCGAGTGGCATCGCCACAGATTTCAGAGAACAGGCGCTTCTCCTGGCACGTTATGGATCATTTAGTTTCAGATAGAACAATATGTTTAAAATGGAACTATGTTTCGCATCGGGAGTATCCTCTCTCACAAGGTCAACCACTTAGTTTCGTCGAACATTTACGGTTTCGAGTGGCATCGCCACACATTTCAGAGAACAGGCGCTTCTCCTGGCACAGTATCGGACACATAGTTTCAGATAGAAAAATTAGTTTAAAATGGTACTGCGTTTCGCATCTGGAGTTTCCTCTCTCACAAGTGCGACGACTTAGTTTCGTCGAGCACATACGTTTTCGAGTGGCATCGCCACAGATTTCAGAGAACAGGCGCCTCTCCTGGCACAGTATCGAACACTTAGTTTCAGATAGAACAATTAGTTTGAAATGGAAGTAAGTTTCGCATCTGGAGTTTCCTCTCTCACAAGGTCGACCACTTAGTTTCGTCGAACACATACGGTTTCGAGTGACATCGCCACATATTTCAGTAAACAGGCGCTTCTCCTGGCACAGTATCGAAAACTTAGTTTCAGATAGAACAATTAGTTTTAAATGGAACTAAGTTTCGCTTCTGGAGTTTCCTCTCTCACAAGGTCGACCACTTAGTTTCGTCGAACACATGCGGTTTCGAATGGCATCGCCACACATTTCAGAGAACAGGCGCTTATCCTGACACAGTATCGAACACTTAGTTTCAGATAGAACAATTAGTTTAAAATGGAAGTAAATTTCGCATCTGGAGTTTCCTCTCTCACAAGGTCGACCACTTAGTTTCGTCGAACACATACGGTTTCGAGTAGCATCGCCACAGATTTCAGAGAACAGGCGCTTCTCCTGGCACAGTATCGAACACTTAGTTTCAGATAGAACAATTAGTTTAAAATGGAAGTAAGTTTCGCATCTGCAGTTTCCTCTCTCAGAAGGTCGACCACTTAGTTTCGTCGAACACATACGGTTTCGAGTAGCATCGCCACCGATTTCAGAGAACAGACGCTTCTCCTGGCATAGTATCGAACACTTGGTATCTTATAGAACAATTAGTTTAAAATGGAACTATGTTTCGCATCTGAAGTTTCCTCTCTCACAAGGTCGACCACTTACTTTCGTCGAAAACATACGGTTTCGAGTAGTGTCGCCACAGATTTCGCAGAACGGGAGTTTCTCCTGGCACAGTATCGAACACTTAGTTTCAGATAGAACAATTAGTTTAAAATGCAACTATGTTCCGCATCTGGAGTTTCCTCTCTCACAAGGTCGGCCACTTAGTTTCGTCGAACACATACGGTTTCGTGTTGTATCGCCACAGATTTCACCGAACGGGAGTTTCTCCTGACACATTATCGACCACTTAGTTTCGTCGAACACATACGGTTTCGAGTGGCATCGCCACAGATTTCAGAGAACAGGCGTTTATCGTGGCACACTATCGAACACGTAGTGCCAGATAGAACAATTAGTTTTAAATGGAACTATGTTTCGCATCCGGAGTTTCCTCCCTCACAAGGTCAACCACTTAGTTTCGTCGAACACATACGGTTTCGAGTGGCATCGCCACACATTTCAGAGGACAGGCGCTTCTCCTGGCACAGTATCGAACACATAGTTTCAGATAGAAAAATTTGTTTAAAATGGTACTAAGTTTCGCATCTGGAGTTTCTTCCCTCACAAGGCGACCACTTAGTTTCGTCGAACACATACGGTTTCGAGTGGCACCGCCACAGATTTCAGAGAACAGGCGCTTCTCGTGGCACAGTATCGAACACCTAGTTTCAGATAGAACAATAAGTTTAAAATGGAACTATGTTTCGCATCGGGAGTATCCTCCCTCACAAGGTCAACCACTTAGTTTCGTCGAACACATACGGTTTCGAGTGGCATCGCCACACATTTCAGAGGACAGGCGCTTCTCCTGGCACAGTATCGAACACATAGTTTCAGATAGAAAAATTAGTTTAAAATGGTACTAAGTTTCGCATCTGGAGTTTCTTCCCTCACAAGGCGACCACTTAGTTTCGTCGAACACATACGGTTTCGAGTGGCACCGCCACAGATTTCAGAGAACAGGCGCTTCTCGTGGCACAGTATCGAACACGTAGTTTCAGATAGAACAATCAGTTTAAAATGGAACTAAGTTTCGCATCTGGAGTTTCCTCTCTCACAAGGTCGACCACTTAGTTTCGTCGAACACATACGGTTTCGAGTAGCATCGCCACAGATTTCAGAGAACAGGCGTTTATCGTGGCACAGTATCGAACACTTAGTTTCAGATAGAACAATTAGTTTAAAATGGAACTAAATTTAGCATCTGGAGTTTCCTCTCTCGCAAGGTCGGCCACTTAGTTTCGCCGATCACATACGGTTTCGAGTGGCATCGCCACAGATTTCAGAGAACAGGCGCTTCTCCTGGCACGGTATCGAACACTTAGTTACAGATAGAACAATTAGTTTAAAATGCAACTATATTTCGCATCTGGAATTTCCTCTCTCACAAGGTCGGCCACTTAGTTTCGTCTAACACATACGGTTTCGAGTGGTATCGCCACAGATTTCAGAGAACAGGCGCTTCTCCTGGCACAGTATCGAACACTTAGTTTCAGATGGAACAATTAGTTTTAAATGGAACTAAGTTTTGCATCTGGAGTTTCCTCTTTCACAAGGCGACCACTTAGTTTCGTCGAACACATACGGTTTCGAGTAGCATCACCCCAGATTTCAGAGAACAGGCGCTTCTCCTGGCACATTATCGAACACTTAGTTTCAGAGCGAACAATTAGTTTAAAATGGATTTATGTTTCGCATCTGGAGTTTCCTCTCTCACAAGTTCGACCACTTAGTTTCGTCGAACACATACGGTTTCGAGTGGCATCGCTACAGATTTCAGAGGACAGGCGCTTCTCCTGGCACATTATCGAACACTTAGTTACAGATAGAACAATTAGTTTAAAATGCAACTATGTTTCGCATCTGGAGTTTCCTCTCTCACAAGGTCAACCACTTAGTTTCGTCGAACACATACGGTTTCGAGTAGTATCGCCACAGATTTCGCAGAACGGGAGTTTCTCCTGGCACAGTATCGAACACTTAGTTACAGATAGAACAATTAGTTTAAAATGCAACTATGTTTTGCATCTGGAGTTTCCTCTCTCACAAGGTCGGCCACTTAGTTTCGTCGAACACATACGCTTTCGAGTAGCATCGCGACAGATTTTCGAGAACAGGCGCTTCTCCTGGCACAGTATCGAATACTTAGTATCAAATAGAACAATTAGTTTAAAATGGAACTAAGCTTCGCATCTGGAGTTTCCTCTCTCACAAGTTCGACCACTTAATTTCGTCGAACACATACTGTTTCGAGTAGCATCGCCACCGATTTCAGAGAACAGGCGCTTCTCCTGGCACAGTATCGAACACTTAGTTTCAGATAGAACAATTAGTTTAAAATGGAACTATGTTTCGCATCTGGAGTTTCCTTTCTCACAAGGTCGACCACTTAGTTTCGTCGAACACATACGGTTTCGAGTAGCATCACCCCAGATTTCAGAGAACAGGCGCTTCTCCTGGCACAGTATCGAACACTTAGTTTCAGATAGAACAATTAGTTTAAAATGGAACTAAGCTTCGCATCTGGAGTTTCCTCTCTCACAAGTTCGACCACTTAATTTCGTCGAACACATACTGTTTCGAGTAGCATCGCCACCGATTTCAGAGAACAGGCGCTTCTCCTGGCACAGTATCGAACACTTAGTTTCAGATAGAACAATTAGTTTAAAATGGAACCAAGTTTCCCATCTGGAGTTTCCTATCTCAGAAGGTCGACCACTTAGTTTCGTCGAACACATACGGTTTCGAGTGGCATCGCCACAGATTTCAGAGAACAGTCTATTCTCCTGGCACAGTATCGAACACTTAGTTTCAGATAGAGCAATTAGTTTAGAATGGAACTAAGTTTCGCATGTGGAGTTTCCTCTCTCACAAGGTCGACCACTTAGTTTCTTCGAACACATACGGTTTCGAGTAGCATCGCCACAGATTTCAGAGAACAGGCGCTTCTCCTGGCACAGTATCGGACAGCTAGTTTCAGATAGAACAATTAGTTTAAAAAGGAACTATGTTTCGCATCTGGAGTTTCCTCTATCACAAGGTCGGCCACTTAGTTTCGTCGAACACATACGGTTTCGGGTGTCCTCGCCACAGATTTCAGAGAACAGGCGCTTCTCCTGGCACAGTATCGAACACTTTCAGATAGAACAATTAGTTTTAAATGGAACTAAGTTTCGCATCTGGAGTTTCCTCTCTCACAATGTCGACCACTTAGTTTCGTCGAACACATACGGTTTCGAGTGGTATCGCCACAGATTTCAGAGAACAGTCTATTCTCCTGGCACAGTATCGACCATTTAGTATCAAATAGAACAATTAGTTTAAAATGGAACTAAGCTTCGCATCTGGAGTTTCCTCTCTCACAAGTTCGACCACTTAATTTCGTCGAACACATACTGTTTCGAGTAGCATCGCCACCGATTTCAGAGAACAGGCGCTTCTCCTGGCACAGTATCGAACACTTAGTTTCAGATAGAACAATTAGTTTAAAATGGAACTATGTTTCGCATCTGGAGTTTCCTTTCTCACAAGGTCGACCACTTAGTTTCGTCGAACACATACGGTTTCGAGTAGCATCACCCCAGATTTCAGAGAACAGGCGCTTCTCCTGGCACATTATCGAACACTTAGTTTCAGAGCGAACAATTAGTTTAAAATGGAACTATGTTTCGCATCTGGAGTTTCCTCTCTCACAAGTTCGACCACTTAGTTTCGTCGAACACATACGGTTTCGAGTGGCATCGCTACAGATTTCAGAGAACAGGCGCTTCTCCTGGCACATTATCGAACACTTAGTTACAGATAGAACAATTAGTTTAAAATGCAACTATGTTTCGCATCTGGAGTTTCCTCTCTCACAAGGTCAACCACTTAGTTTCGTCGAACACATACGGTTTCGAGTAGTATCGCCACAGATTTCGCAGAACGGGAGTTTCTCCTGGCACAGTATCGAACACTTAGTTACAGATAGAACAATTAGTTTAAAATGCAACTATGTTTTGCATCTGGAGTTTCCTCTCTCACAAGGTCGGCCACTTAGTTTCGTCGAACACATACGCTTTCGAGTAGCATCGCGACAGATTTTCGAGAACAGGCGCTTCTCCTGGCACAGTATCGAATACTTGGTATCAAATAGAACAATTAGTTTAAAATGGAACTAAGCTTCGCATCTGGAGTTTCCTCTCTCACAAGTTCGACCACTTAATTTCGTCGAACACATACTGTTTCGAGTAGCATCGCCACCGATTTCAGAGAACAGGCGCTTCTCCTGGCACAGTATCGAACACTTAGTTTCAGATAGAACAATTAGTTTAAAATGGAACTATGTTTCGCATCTGGAGTTTCCTTTCTCACAAGGTCGAGCACTTAGTTTCGTCGAACACATACGGTTTCGAGTAGCATCACCCCAGATTTCAGAGAACAGGCGCTTCTCCTGGCACAGTATCGAACACTTAGTTTCAGATAGAACAATTAGTTTAAAATGGAACTAAGCTTCGCATCTGGAGTTTCCTCTCTCACAAGTTCGACCACTTAATTTCGTCGAACACATACTGTTTCGAGTAGCATCGCCACCGATTTCAGAGAACAGGCGCTTCTCCTGGCACAGTATCGAACACTTAGTTTCAGATAGAACAATTAGTTTAAAATGGAACCAAGTTTCCCATCTGGGGTTTCCTATCTCAGAAGGTCGACCACTTAGTTTCGTCGAACACATACGGTTTCGAGTGGCATCGCCACAGATTTCAGAGAACAGTCTATTCTCCTGGCACAGTATCGAACACTTAGTTTCAGATAGAGCAATTAGTTTAGAATGGAACTAAGTTTCGCATGTGGAGTTTCCTCTCTCACAAGGTCGACCACTTAGTTTCTTCGAACACATACGGTTTCGAGTAGCATCGTCACAGATTTCAGAGAACAGGCGCTTCTCCTGGCACAGTATCGGACAGCTAGTTTCAGATAGAACAATTAGTTTAAAAAGGAACTATGTTTCGCATCTGGAGTTTCCTCTCTCACAAGGTCGGCCACTTAGTTTCGTCGAACACATACGGTTTCGGGTGGCCTCCCCACAGATTTCAGAGAACAGTCTATTCTCCTGGCACAGTATCGACCATTTAGTATCAAATAGAACAATTAGTTTAAAATGGAACTAAGCTTCGCATCTGGAGTTTCCTCTCTCACAAGTTCGACCACTTAATTTCGTCGAACACATACTGTTTCGAGTAGCATCGCCACCGATTTCAGAGAACAGGCGCTTCTCCTGGCACAGTATCGAACACTTAGTTTCAGATAGAACAATTAGTTTAAAATGGAACTATGTTTCGCATCTGGAGTTTCCTTTCTCACAAGGTCGACCACTTAGTTTCGTCGAACACATACGGTTTCGAGTAGCATCACCCCAGATTTCAGAGAACAGGCGCTTCTCCTGGCACACTATCGAACACTTAGTTTCAGATAGAACAATTAGTTTAAAATGGAACTAAGTTTCGCATCTGGAGTTTCCGCTCTCACAAGGTCGACCACTTAGTTTCGCCGAACACATACGGTTTCGAGTAGCATCACCCCAGATTTCAGAGAACAGGCGCTTCTCCTGGCACAGTATCGAACACTTAGTTTCAGATAGAACAATTAGTTTAAAATGGAACTAATTTTCGCATCTGAAGTTTCCGCTCCCACAAGGTCGACCACTTAGTTTCGTCGAACACATACGGTTTCGAGTGTCATCGCCATAGATTTCAGAGAACAGGCGCTTCTCCTGGCACAGTATCGAACACTTAGTTTCAGATGGAACATTTAGTTTAAAATTGAACTGTCTCGCATCTGGAGTTTCCGCTCTCACAAGGTCGACCACTTAGTTTCGTCGAACACATACGGTTTCGAGTAGCATCACCCCAGATTTCAGAGAACAGGCGCTTCTCCTGGCACACTATCGAACACTTAGTTTCAGATAGAACAATTAGTTTAAAATGGAACTATGTTTCGCATCTGGAGTTTCCTTTCTCACAAGGTCGACCACTTAGTTTCGTCGAACACATACGGTTTCGAGTAGCATCACCCCAGATTTCAGAGAACAGGCGCTTCTCCTGGCACAGTATCGAACACTTTCAGATAGAACAATTAGTTTTAAATGGAACTAAGTTTCGCATCTGGAGTTTCCTCTCTCACAATGTCGACCACTTAGTTTCGTCGAACACATACGGTTTCGAGTGGTATCGCCACAGATTTCAGAGAACAGTCTATTCTCCTGGCACAGTATCGACCATTTAGTATCAAATAGAACAATTAGTTTAAAATGGAACTAAGCTTCGCATCTGGAGTTTCCTCTCTCACAAGTTCGACCACTTAATTTCGTCGAACACATACTGTTTCGAGTAGCATCGCCACCGATTTCAGAGAACAGGCGCTTCTCCTGGCACAGTATCGAACACTTAGTTTCAGATAGAACAATTAGTTTAAAATGGAACTATGTTTCGCATCTGGAGTTTCCTTTCTCACAAGGTCGACCACTTAGTTTCGTCGAACACATACGGTTTCGAGTAGCATCACCCCAGATTTCAGAGAACAGGCGCTTCTCCTGGCACACTATCGAACACTTAGTTTCAGATAGAACAATTAGTTTAAAATGGAACTAAGTTTCGCATCTGGAGTTTCCGCTCTCACAAGGTCGACCACTTAGTTTCGCCGAACACATACGGTTTCGAGTAGCATCACCCCAGATTTCAGAGAACAGGCGCTTCTCCTGGCACAGTATCGAACACTTAGTTTCAGATAGAACAATTAGTTTAAAATGGAACTAATTTTCGCATCTGAAGTTTCCGCTCCCACAAGGTCGACCACTTAGTTTCGTCGAACACATACGGTTTCGAGTGTCATCGCCACAGATTTCAGAGAACAGGCGCTTCTCCTGGCACAGTATCGAACACTTAGTTTCAGATGGAACATTTAGTTTAAAATTGAACTGTCTCGCATCTGGAGTTTCCGCTCTCACAAGGTCGACCACTTAGTTTCGCCGAACGCATACGGTTTCTAGTGGCATCACCAGAGATTTCAGAGAACAGGCGCTTCTCCTGGCACAGTATCGAACAGTTAGTTTCAGATAGAACAATTAATATAAAATGGAACTAAGTTTCGCATCTGAAGTTTCCAATCTCACAAGGCCGGCCACTTAGATTCGTCGAAAACATACGGTTTCGAGTAGCATCGCCACAGATTTCAGAGAACAGGCGCTTCTCCTGGCACAGTTTGAACACTTAGTTTCACGTCTGAATAGAACAATTACTTTAAAATGGCACTAAGTTTCGCGTCTGGAGTTCCCTCTCTCACAAGGTTGACCACTCAGTTTCGTCGAACACATACCGTTTCGAGTGGTATCGCCACAGGTTCCACAGAACGGGCGCTTCTCCTGGCACAGTAGCGAACACTTAGTTTCAGATAGAACAATTAATTTAAAATGGAACTAAGTTTCGCATCTGAAGTTTCCAATCTCACAAGGCCGGCCACTTAGATTCGTCGAACACATACGGTTTCAAGTAGCATCGCCACAGATTTCAGAGAACAGTCTATTCTCCTGGCACAGTATCGACCATTTAGTATCAAATAGAACAATTAGTTTAAAATGGAACTAAGCTTCGCATCTGGAGTTTCCTCTCTCACAAGTTCGACCACTTAATTTCGTCGAACACATACTGTTTCGAGTAGCATCGCCACCGATTTCAGAGAACAGGCGCTTCTCCTGGCACAGTATCGAACACTTAGTTTCAGATAGAACAATTAGTTTAAAATGGAACTATGTTTCGCATCTGGAGTTTCCTTTCTCACAAGGTCGACCACTTAGTTTCGTCGAACACATACGGTTTCGAGTAGCATCACCCCAGATTTCAGAGAACAGGCGCTTCTCCTGGCACACTATCGAACACTTAGTTTCAGATAGAACAATTAGTTTAAAATGGAACTAAGTTTCGCATCTGGAGTTTCCGCTCTCACAAGGTCGACCACTTAGTTTCGCCGAACACATAAGGTTTCGAGTAGCATCACCCCAGATTTCAGAGAACAGGCGCTTCTCCTGGCACAGTATCGAAAACTTAGTTTCAGATAGAACAATTAGTTTAAAATGGAACTAATTTTCGCATCTGAAGTTTCCGCTCCCACAAGGTCGACCACTTAGTTTCGTCGAACACATACGGTTTCGAGTGTCATCGCCACAGATTTCAGAGAACAGGCGCTTCTCCTGGCACAGTATCGAACACTTAGTTTCAGATGGAACATTTAGTTTAAAATTGAACTCTCTCGCATCTGGAGTTTCCGCTCTCACAAGGTCGACCACTTAGTTTCGCCGAACGCATACGGTTTCTAGTGGCATCACCAGAGATTTCAGAGAACAGGCGCTTCTCCTGGCACAGTATCGAACAGTTAGTTTCAGATAGAACAATTAATATAAAATGGAACTAAGTTTCGCATCTGAAGTTTCCAATCTCACAAGGCCGGCCACTTAGATTCGTCGAAAACATACGGTTTCGAGTAGCATCGCCACAGATTTCAGAGAACAGGCGCTTCTCCTGGCACAGTTTGAACACTTAGTTTCACGTCTGAATAGAACAATTACTTTAAAATGGCACTAAGTTTCGCGTCTGGAGTTCCCTCTCTCACAAGGTTGACCACTCAGTTTCGTCGAACACATACCGTTTCGAGTGGTATCGCCACAGGTTCCACAGAACGGGCGCTTCTCCTGGCACAGTAGCGAACACTTAGTTTCAGATAGAACAATTAATTTAAAATGGAACTAAGTTTCGCATCTGAAGTTTCCAATCCCACAAGGCCGGCCACTTAGATTCGTCGAACACATACGGTTTCAAGTAGCATCGCCACAGATTTCAGAACAGCCGCTTCTCCTGGCACAGTATCGAACACTTAATTTCAGATGGAACAATTAGTTTAAAATGGAATTAAATTTCGCATCTGAAGTTTCCTCTCTCACAAGGTCGGCCACTTAGTTTCGTCGAACACATACGGTTTCGAATGGCATCGCTACAGATTTCAGAGAACAGGCGCTTCTCCTGGCACAGTATCGAACACTTAGTTTCAGATGGAACATTTAGTTTAAAATTGAACTGTCTCGCATCTGGAGTTTCCGCTCTCACAAGGTCGACCACTTAGTTTCGCCGAACGCATACGGTTTCTAGTGGCATCACCAGAGATTTCAGAGAACAGGCGCTTCTCCTGGCACAGTATCGAACAGTTAGTTTCAGATAGAACAATTAATATAAAATGGAACTAAGTTTCGCATCTGAAGTTTCCCATCTCACAAGGCCGGCCACTTAGATTCGTCGAACACATACGGTTTCGAGTAGCATCGCCACAGATTTCAGAGAACAGGCGCTTCTCCTGGCACAGTGCGAACACTTAGTTTCAGATAGAACAATTACTTTAAAATGGCACTAAGTTTCGCGTCTGGAGTTCCCTCTCTCACAAGGTTGACCACTCAGTTTCGTCGAACACATACCGTTTCGAGTGGTATCGCCACAGGTTCCACAGAACGGGCGCTTCTCCTGGCACAGTAGCGAACACTTAGTTTCAGATAGAACAATTAATTTAAAATGGAAATAAGTTTCGCATCTGAAGTTTCCAATCTCACAAGGCCGGCCACTTAGATTCGTCGAACACATACGGTTTCAAGTAGCATCGCCACAGATTTCAGAACAGCCGCTTCTCCTGGCACAGTATCGAACACTTAATTTCAGATGGAACAATTAGTTTAAAATGGAATTAAATTTCGCATCTGAAGTTTCCTCTCTCACAAGGTCGGAAACTTAGTTTCGTCGAACACATACGGTTTCGAATGGCATCGCCACAGATTTCAGAGAACAGGCGCTTCTCCTGGCACAGTATCGAACACTTAGTTTCAGATAGAACAATTAGTTTAAAATGGAACTAATTTTCGTATCTAGAGTTTCCTCTCTCACAAGGTCGACCACTTAGTTTCGTCGAACACATAGGGTTTCGAGTTGTATCGTCACAGATTTCGCCGAGCGGGAGTTTCTCCTGGCACAGTAGCGAACACTTAGTTTCAGATAGAACAATTAATTTAAAATGGAACTAAGGTTCGCATCTGATGTTTCCTCTCTCACAAGATCGGCCACTTAGTTTCGTCGAACACATACGGTTTCGAGTGGCATCGCCACAGATTTCAGAGGACAGGCGCTTCTCCTGGCACAGCATCGAACACTTAGTTTCAGATAGAACAATTAGTTTAAAATGGAACTATGTTTCGCATCTGGATTTTCCTCTCTCACAAGGCGGCCACTTAGTTTCGTGGAAAACATTCGGTTTCGTGTAGCATCGCCACAGATTTCAGAGAACAGGCGCTTCTCCTGGCACAGTATCGAACACTTAGTTTCAGATAGAACAATTAGTTTAAAATGGATCTATGTTTCGCCTCTGGAGTTTCCTCTCTCACAAGGTCGACCACTCAATTTCGTCGAACACGTACGGTTTCGAGTGGCATCGCCACAGATTTCAGAGAACAGTCGCTTCTCCTGGCACAGTGTCGAACACTTAGTTTCAGATAGAACAATTAGTTTAAAATGGAACTAATTTTCGTATCTAGAGTTTCCTCTCTCACAAGGTCGACCACTTAGTTTCGTCGAACACATAGGGTTTCGAGTTGTATCGTCACAGATTTCGCCGAGCGGGAGTTTCTCCTGGCACAGTAGCGAACACTTAGTTTCAGATAGAACAATTAATTTAAAATGGAACTAAGGTTCGCATCTGATGTTTCCTCTCTCACAAGATCGGCCACTTAGTTTCGTCGAACACATACGGTTTCGAGTGGCATCGCCACAGATTTCAGAGGACAGGCGCTTCTCCTGGCACAGCATCGAACACTTAGTTTCAGATAGAACAATTAGTTTAAAATGGAACTATGTTTCGCATCTGGAGTTTCCTCTCTCACAAGGCGGCCACTTAGTTTCGTGGAACACATTCGGTTTCGAGTAGCATCGCCACAGATTTCAGAGAACAGGCGCTTCCCCTGCCACAGTATCGAACACTTAGTTTCAGATAGAACAATTAATTTAAAATGGAAATAAGTTTCGCATCTGAAGTTTCCAATCTCACAAGGCCGGCCACTTAGATTCGTCGAACACATACGGTTTCAAGTAGCATCGCCACAGATTTCAGAACAGCCGCTTCTCCTGGCACAGTATCGAACACTTAATTTCAGATGGAACAATTAGTTTAAAATGGAATTAAATTTCGCATCTGAAGTTTCCTCTCTCACAAGGTCGGAAACTTAGTTTCGTCGAACACATACGGTTTCGAATGGCATCACCCCAGATTTCAGAGAACAGGCGCTTCTCCTGGCACACTATCGAACACTTAGTTTCAGATAGAACAATTAGTTTAAAATGGAACTAAGTTTCGCATCTGGAGTTTCCGCTCTCACAAGGTCGACCACTTAGTTTCGCCGAACACATACGGTTTCGAGTAGCATCACCCCAGATTTCAGAGAACAGGCGCTTCTCCTGGCACAGTATCGAAAACTTAGTTTCAGATAGAACAATTAGTTTAAAATGGAACTAATTTTCGCATCTGAAGTTTCCGCTCCCACAAGGTCGACCACTTAGTTTCGTCGAACACATACGGTTTCGAGTGTCATCGCCACAGATTTCAGAGAACAGGCGCTTCTCCTGGCACAGTATCGAACACTTAGTTTCAGATGGAACATTTAGTTTAAAATTGAACTCTCTCGCATCTGGAGTTTCCGCTCTCACAAGGTCGACCACTTAGTTTCGCCGAACGCATACGGTTTCTAGTGGCATCACCAGAGATTTCAGAGAACAGGCGCTTCTCCTGGCACAGTATCGAACAGTTAGTTTCAGATAGAACAATTAATATAAAATGGAACTAAGTTTCGCATCTGAAGTTTCCAATCTCACAAGGCCGGCCACTTAGATTCGTCGAAAACATACGGTTTCGAGTAGCATCGCCACAGATTTCAGAGAACAGGCGCTTCTCCTGGCACAGTTTGAACACTTAGTTTCACGTCTGAATAGAACAATTACTTTAAAATGGCACTAAGTTTCGCGTCTGGAGTTCCCTCTCTCACAAGGTTGACCACTCAGTTTCGTCGAACACATACCGTTTCGAGTGGTATCGCCACAGGTTCCACAGAACGGGCGCTTCTCCTGGCACAGTAGCGAACACTTAGTTTCAGATAGAACAATTAATTTAAAATGGAACTAAGTTTCGCATCTGAAGTTTCCAATCCCACAAGGCCGGCCACTTAGATTCGTCGAACACATACGGTTTCAAGTAGCATCGCCACAGATTTCAGAACAGCCGCTTCTCCTGGCACAGTATCGAACACTTAATTTCAGATGGAACAATTAGTTTAAAATGGAATTAAATTTCGCATCTGAAGTTTCCTCTCTCACAAGGTCGGCCACTTAGTTTCGTCGAACACATACGGTTTCGAATGGCATCGCTACAGATTTCAGAGAACAGGCGCTTCTCCTGGCACAGTATCGAACACTTAGTTTCAGATGGAACATTTAGTTTAAAATTGAACTGTCTCGCATCTGGAGTTTCCGCTCTCACAAGGTCGACCACTTAGTTTCGCCGAACGCATACGGTTTCTAGTGGCATCACCAGAGATTTCAGAGAACAGGCGCTTCTCCTGGCACAGTATCGAACAGTTAGTTTCAGATAGAACAATTAATATAAAATGGAACTAAGTTTCGCATCTGAAGTTTCCCATCTCACAAGGCCGGCCACTTAGATTCGTCGAACACATACGGTTTCGAGTAGCATCGCCACAGATTTCAGAGAACAGGCGCTTCTCCTGGCACAGTGCGAACACTTAGTTTCAGATAGAACAATTACTTTAAAATGGCACTAAGTTTCGCGTCTGGAGTTCCCTCTCTCACAAGGTTGACCACTCAGTTTCGTCGAACACATACCGTTTCGAGTGGTATCGCCACAGGTTCCACAGAACGGGCGCTTCTCCTGGCACAGTAGCGAACACTTAGTTTCAGATAGAACAATTAATTTAAAATGGAAATAAGTTTCGCATCTGAAGTTTCCAATCTCACAAGGCCGGCCACTTAGATTCGTCGAACACATACGGTTTCAAGTAGCATCGCCACAGATTTCAGAACAGCCGCTTCTCCTGGCACAGTATCGAACACTTAATTTCAGATGGAACAATTAGTTTAAAATGGAATTAAATTTCGCATCTGAAGTTTCCTCTCTCACAAGGTCGGAAACTTAGTTTCGTCGAACACATACGGTTTCGAATGGCATCGCCACAGATTTCAGAGAACAGGCGCTTCTCCTGGCACAGTATCGAACACTTAGTTTCAGATAGAACAATTAGTTTAAAATGGAACTAATTTTCGTATCTAGAGTTTCCTCTCTCACAAGGTCGACCACTTAGTTTCGTCGAACACATAGGGTTTCGAGTTGTATCGTCACAGATTTCGCCGAGCGGGAGTTTCTCCTGGCACAGTAGCGAACACTTAGTTTCAGATAGAACAATTAATTTAAAATGGAACTAAGGTTCGCATCTGATGTTTCCTCTCTCACAAGATCGGCCACTTAGTTTCGTCGAACACATACGGTTTCGAGTGGCATCGCCACAGATTTCAGAGGACAGGCGCTTCTCCTGGCACAGCATCGAACACTTAGTTTCAGATAGAACAATTAGTTTAAAATGGAACTATGTTTCGCATCTGGATTTTCCTCTCTCACAAGGCGGCCACTTAGTTTCGTGGAAAACATTCGGTTTCGTGTAGCATCGCCACAGATTTCAGAGAACAGGCGCTTCTCCTGGCACAGTATCGAACACTTAGTTTCAGATAGAACAATTAGTTTAAAATGGATCTATGTTTCGCCTCTGGAGTTTCCTCTCTCACAAGGTCGACCACTCAATTTCGTCGAACACGTACGGTTTCGAGTGGCATCGCCACAGATTTCAGAGAACAGTCGCTTCTCCTGGCACAGTGTCGAACACTTAGTTTCAGATAGAACAATTAGTTTAAAATGGAACTAATTTTCGTATCTAGAGTTTCCTCTCTCACAAGGTCGACCACTTAGTTTCGTCGAACACATAGGGTTTCGAGTTGTATCGTCACAGATTTCGCCGAGCGGGAGTTTCTCCTGGCACAGTAGCGAACACTTAGTTTCAGATAGAACAATTAATTTAAAATGGAACTAAGGTTCGCATCTGATGTTTCCTCTCTCACAAGATCGGCCACTTAGTTTCGTCGAACACATACGGTTTCGAGTGGCATCGCCACAGATTTCAGAGGACAGGCGCTTCTCCTGGCACAGCATCGAACACTTAGTTTCAGATAGAACAATTAGTTTAAAATGGAACTATGTTTCGCATCTGGAGTTTCCTCTCTCACAAGGCGGCCACTTAGTTTCGTGGAACACATTCGGTTTCGAGTAGCATCGCCACAGATTTCAGAGAACAGGCGCTTCCCCTGCCACAGTATCGAACACTTAGTTTCAGATAGAACAATTAGTTTAAAATGGAACTATGTTTCGCATTTGGAGTTTCCTCTCTCACAAGGTGGACCACTTAGTTTCGTCAAACACATACGGTTTCGAGTGGCATCGCCACAGATTTCAGAGAACAGGCGCTTCTCCTGGCACAGTATCGAACACTTAGTTTCAGATGGAACATTTAGTTTAAAATTGAACTATGTTTCGCATCTGGAATTTCGTCTCTCACAAGGTCGACCACTTAGTTTCGTCGAACATATACGGTTTCGAGTAGCATCGCGACAGATTTCAGAGAACAGGCGCTTCTCCTGGCACATATCGAAAACTTAGTTTCAGATAGAACAATAAGTTTAAAATGGAATTAAGTTTCGCATCTGGAGTTTCCTTTCCCCCAAGGTCGACCACTTAGTTTCCCCGAACACATACGGTTTGGAGTAGCATCGGCACAGATTTCAGAGAACAGGCACTTCTGCTGGCACAGTATCGAACACTTAGTCTCAGATAGAACAATTGATTTAAAATGGAACTCTGCTTCGCATCTGGAGTTTCCTCTCTCACAAGGTGGACCACTTAGTGTCGTCGACCACATACGGTTTCGAGTAGCATCGCCACAGATTTCAGAGAACAGGCGCTACTCCTGGCACAGTATCGAACACTTAGTTTCAGATGGAACAATTTGTTTACATTGGTACTAAGTTTCGCATCTGGAGTTTCCTCTCTCACAAGGTCAACCACTTAGTTTCGTCGAACACATACGGTTTCGAGTGGCATCGCCACAGATTTCAGAGAACAGGCGCTTCTCCTGGCACATTATCGAACACTTTGTTACAGATAGTACAATTAGTTTAAAATGCAACTATGTTTCGCATCTGGAGTTTCCTCTCTCACAAGGTCGGCAACTTAGTTTCGTCGAACACATACGGTTTCGAGTGGCATCGCCACAGATTTCAGAGAACAGGCGCTTCTCCTGGCACATTATCGAACACTTAGTTACAGATAGAACAATTAGTTTAAAATGCAACTATGTTGCGCATCTGGAGTTTCCTCTCTCACAAGGTCGGCCACTTAGTTTCGTCGAACACATACGGTTTAGAGTGGTATCGCCACTGATTTCAGAGAACAGGCGCTACTCCTGGCACAGTATCGAACACTTAGTTTCAGATGGAACAATTTGTTTACATTGGTACTAAGTTTCGCATCTGGAGTTTCCTCTCTCACAAGGTCAACCACTTAGTTTCGTCGAACACATACGGTTTCGAGTGGCATCGCCACAGATTTCAGAGAACAGGCGCTTCTCCTGGCACATTATCGAACACTTAGTTACAGATAGAACAATTAGTTTAAAATGCAACTATGTTGCGCATCTGGAGTTTCCTCTCTCACAAGGTCGGCCACTTAGTTTCGTCGAACACATACGGTTTCGAGTGGTATCGCCACAGATTTCAGAGAACAGGCGCTTCTCCTGGCACAGTATCGAACACTTAGTATGAGATAGAATAATTAGTTTAAAATGGAACTATGTTTCGCATCTGGAGAATCCTCTCTCAGAAGGTCAACCACTTAGTTTCGTCGAACACATTCGGTTTCGAGTAGCATCGCCACAGATTTCAGAGAACAGGCGCTTCTCCTGGCACAGTATCGAACACTTAGTTTCAGATAGAAAAATTAGTTTAAAATGCAACTATGTTTCGCATCTGGAGTTTCCTCTCTCACAAGGTCGGCAACTTAGTTTCGTCGAAGACATACGGTTTCGAGTAGCATCGCCACCGATTTCAGAGAACGGACGCATCTCCTGGCACAGTATCGAACACTTAGTATGAGATAGAACAATTAGTTTAAAATGGAACTAAGTTTCGCATCTGGAGTATCCTCCCTCACAAGATCAACCACTTAGTTTCGTCGAACAATTACGGTTTCGAGTGGCATCGCCACAGGTTTCAGAGAACGGAGGTTTCTCCTGGCACAGTGTCGAACACTTAGTTTCAGATAGAACAATTAGTTTAAAATGGAACTATGTTTCGCATTTGGAGTTTCCTCTCTCTCAAAGTCGACACTCAGTTTCGTAGAACACATACGGTTTCGAGTGGCATGGTCACAGATTTCAGAGAACAGGCGCTTCTCCTGGCACAGTATCGAAAACTTAGTTTCAGATAGAACAATTAGTTTAAAATGGAACTAAGTTTCGCATCCGGAGTTTCCTCTCTCAGAAGGTCGACCACTTAGTTTCGTCGAACACATACGGTTTCGAGTGGTATCGCCAGAGATTTCAGAGAACAGGCGCTTCTCCTGGCACCGTATCGACCACTTAGTTTTAGATAGAACAATTAGTTTAAAATGGAACTAAGTTTTGCATCAGGAGTTTCATCTCCCACAAGGTCGACCACTTAGTTTCGTCGAACACATGCGGTTTCGAGTGGCATCGCCACAGATTTCAGAGCACAGGCGCTTCTCCTGGTACAGTATCGAACAATTAGTATCGGATAGAACAATTACTTTAAAACGGAACTAAGCTTCGCATCTGGAGTTTCCTCTCTCACAAGGTCGACCACTTAGTTTCGTCGAACACATACGGTTTCGAGTAGCATCGCCACAGATTTCAGAGAGCAGGCGCTTCTCCTGGCACAGTATCAGACACATAGTTTCAGATAGAACAATTAGTTTAAAATTGTAATAAATTTCCCATCTGGAGTTTCTTCCCTCACAAGGCGACCACTTAATTTCGTCGAACACATACGGTTTCGAGTGGCATCGCCACAGATTTCAGAGAACAGGCGCTCCTCGCGGCACAGTATCGAACACTTAGTATCGGATACAACAATTACTTTAAAATGGAACTAAGCTTCGCATCTGGAGTTTCCTCTCCCACAAGGTCGACCACTTAGTTTCCTCGAACACATGCTGTTTCGAGTAGCATCGCCACAGATTTCAAAGAACAGGCGCTTCCCCTGGCAGAGTATCGAACGCTTAGTTTCAGATAGAACAATTAGTTTAAAATGGAACTAAGTTTCGCATCTGGAGTTTCCTCTCTCACAAGGTCGGCCACTTAGTATCATCGAACACATACGGTTTCGAGTGGCATCGCCACAGATTTCAGAGCACAGGCGCTTCTCCTGGTACAGTATCGAACAATTAGTATCGGATAGAACAATTACTTTAAAACGGAACTAAGCTTCGCATCTGGAGTTTCCTCTCTCACAAGGTCGACCACTTAGTTTCGTCGAACACATACGGTTTCGAGTAGCATCGCCACAGATTTCAGAGAACAGGCGCTTCTCCTGGCACAGTATCACACACATAATTTCAGATAGAACAATTAGTTTAAAATGGAACTAAGTTTCGCATCTGGAGTTTCCTCTCTCACAAGGTCGACCACTTAGTTTCGTCGAACACATACGGTTTCGAGTGGTATCGCCAGAGATTTCAGAGAACAGGCGCTTCTCCTGGCACCGTATCGACCACTTAGTTTTAGATAGAACAATTAGTTTAAAATGGAACTAAGTTTTGCATCAGGAGTTTCATCTCCCACAAGGTCGACCACTTAGTTTCGTCGAACACATGCGGTTTCGAGTGGCATCGCCACAGATTTCAGAGCACAGGCGCTTCTCCTGGTACAGTATCGAACAATTAGTATCGGATAGAACAATTACTTTAAAACGGAACTAAGCTTCGCATCTGGAGTTTCCTCTCTCACAAGGTCGACCACTTAGTTTCGTCGAACACATACGGTTTCGAGTAGCATCGCCACAGATTTCAGAGAAAAGGCGCTTCTCCTGGCACAGTATCAGACACATAGTTTCAGATAGAACAATTAGTTTAAAATTGTAATAAATTTCCCATCTGGAGTTTCTTCCCTCACAAGGCGACCACTTAATTTCGTCGAACACATACGGTTTCGAGTGGCATCGCCACAGATTTCAGAGAACAGGCGCTCCTCGCGGCACAGTATCGAACACTTAGTATCGGATACAACAATTACTTTAAAATGGAACTAAGCTTCGCATCTGGAGTTTCCTCTCCCACAAGGTCGACCACTTAGTTTCCTCGAACACATGCTGTTTCGAGTAGCATCGCCACAGATTTCAAAGAACAGGCGCTTCCCCTGGCAGAGTATCGAACGCTTAGTTTCAGATAGAACAATTAGTTTAAAATGGAACTAAGTTTCGCATCTGGAGTTTCCTCTCTCACAAGGTCGGCCACTTAGTATCATCGAACACATACGGTTTCGAGTGGCATCGCCACAGATTTCAGAGCACAGGCGCTTCTCCTGGTACAGTATCGAACAATTAGTATCGGATAGAACAATTACTTTAAAACGGAACTAAGCTTCGCATCTGGAGTTTCCTCTCTCACAAGGTCGACCACTTAGTTTCGTCGAACACATACGGTTTCGAGTAGCATCGCCACAGATTTCAGAGAACAGGCGCTTCTCCTGGCACAGTATCACACACATAATTTCAGATAGAACAATTAGTTTAAAATGGAACTAAGTTTCGCATCTGGAGTTTCCTCTCTCACAAGGTCGACCACTTAGTTTCGACGAACACATACGGTTTCGAGTGGCATCGCCACAGATTTCAGAGAACAGGCGCTTCTCCTGGCACAGTATCCAACACTTAGTTTCAGATGGAACAATTTGTTTACATTGGTACTAAGTTTCGCATCTGGAGTTTCCTCTCTCACAAGGTCAACCACTTAGTTTCGTCGAACACATACGGTTTCGAGTGGCATCGCCACAGATTTCAGAGAACAGGCGCTTCTCCTGGCACAGTATCGAACACTTAGTTTCAGATGGAACATTTAGTTTAAAATTGAACTATGTTTCGCATCTGGAATTTCCTCTCTCACAAGGTCGACCACTTAGTTTCGTCGAACACATACGGTTTCGAGTAGCATCGCCCCACATTTCAGAGAACAGGCGCTTCTGCTGGCACAGTATCGAACACTTAGTATCAGATAGAACGATTAGTTTAAAATGGAAGTGAGTTTCCCATATGCAGTTTCCTCTCTCACAAGGTCGACCACTTAGTTTCGTCGAACACATACGGTTTCGAGTGGCATCGCCACACATTTCAGAGAACAGGCGCTTCCCCTGGCACAGTATCGAACACATAGTTTCAGATAGAACAATTAGTTTAAAATGGAACTATGTTTCGCATTTGGAGTTTCCTCTCTCACAAGGTCGACCACTTAGTTTCGTGGAACACATACGGTTTCGAGTAGCATCGCCACAGATTTCAGAGGCCAGATGCTTCTCCTGGCACAGTATCGAACACATAGTTTGAGATAGAACAATTAGTTTAAAATGGAACTAAGTTTCGCATCTGGATATTCCTCTCTCACAAGGTCGACCACTTAGTTTCGTCGAACACATACGGTTTCGTGTGGTATCGCCACACATTTCAGAGAGCAGGCGCTTCTCCCGGCACAGTATCGAACACATAGTTTCAGATTGAACAATTAGTTTAAAATGGAACTATGTTTCGCATTTGGAGTTTCCTCTCTCACAAAGTCGACACTCAGTTTCGTAGAACACATACGGTTTCGAGTGGCATGGTCACAGATTTCAGAGAACAGGCGCTTCGCCTGGCACAGTACCGAACACTTATTTCAGTCAGAACAATTAGTTTAAAATGGAACTATGTTTCGCATCTGGAGTATCCTCTCTCACAAGATCAACTACTCAGTTTCCTCGAACACATACGGTTTCGAGTGGCATCGCCCCACATTTCAGAGAACAGGCGCTTCTGCTGGCACAGTATCGAACACTTAGTATCAGATAGAACGATTAGTTTAAAATGGAAGTAAGTTTCCCATATGCAGTTTCCTCTCTCACAAGGTCGACCACTTAGTTTCGTCGAACACATACGGTTTCGAGTGGCATCGCCACACATTTCAGAGAACAGGCGCTTCCCCTGGCACAGTATCGAACACATAGTTTCAGATAGAACAATTAGTTTAAAATGGAACTATGTTTCGCATTTGGAGTTTCCTCTCTCACAAGGTCGACCACTTAGTTTCGTGGAACACATACGGTTTCGAGTAGCATCGCCACAGATTTCAGAGGCCAGATGCTTCTCCTGGCACAGTATCGAACACATAGTTTGAGATAGAACAATTAGTTTAAAATGGAACTAAGTTTCGCATCTGGATATTCCTCTCTCACAAGGTCGACCACTTAGTTTCGTCGAACACATACGGTTTCGTGTGGTATCGCCACACATTTCAGAGAGCAGGCGCTTCTCCCGGCACAGTATCGAACACATAGTTTCAGATTGAACAATTAGTTTAAAATGGAACTATGTTTCGCATTTGGAGTTTCCTCTCTCACAAAGTCGACACTCAGTTTCGTAGAACACATACGGTTTCGAGTGGCATGGTCACAGATTTCAGAGAACAGGCGCTTCGCCTGGCACAGTACCGAACACTTATTTCAGTCAGAACAATTAGTTTAAAATGGAACTATGTTTCGCATCTGGAGTATCCTCTCTCACAAGATCAACTACTTAGTTTCCTCGAACACATACGGTTTCGAGTGGCATCGCCCCACATTTCAGAGAACAGGCGCTTCTGCTGGCACAGTATCGAACACTTAGTATCAGATAGAACGATTAGTTTAAAATGGAAGTAAGTTTCCCATATGCAGTTTCCTCTCTCACAAGGTCAACCACTTAGTTTCGTCGAACACATACGGTTTCGAGTGGCATCGCCACACATTTCAGAGAACAGGCGCTTCTCCTGGCACAGTATCCAACACTTAGTTTCAGATGGAACAATTTGTTTACATTGGTACTAAGTTTCGCATCTGGAGTTTCCTCTCTCACAAGGTCAACCACTTAGTTTCGTCGAACACATACGGTTTCGAGTGGCATCGCCACAGATTTCAGAGAACAGGCGCTTCTCCTGGCACAGTATCGAACACTTAGTTTCAGATGGAACATTTAGTTTAAAATTGAACTATGTTTCGCATCTGGAATTTCGTCTCTCACAAGGTCGACCACTTAGTTTCGTCGAACACATACGGTTTCGAGTGGTATCGCCACAGATTTCAGAGAACAGGCCCTTCTCCTGGCACAGTATCGAACACTTAGTATGAGATAGAATAATTAGTTTAAAATGGAACTATGTTTCGCATCTGGAGAATCCTCCCTCACAAGATCAACCACTTAGTTTCGTCGAACAATTACGGTTTCGAGTGGCATCGCCACAGGTTTCAGAGAACGGAGGTTTCTCCTGGCACAGTGTCGAACACTTAGTTTCAGATAGAACAATTAGTTTAAAATGGAACTATGTTTCGCATTTGGAGTTTCCTCTCTCTCAAAGTCGACACTCAGTTTCGTAGAACACATACGGTTTCGAGTGGCATGGTCACAGATTTCAGAGAACAGGCGCTTCTCCTGGCACAGTATCGAAAACTTAGTTTCAGATAGAACAATTAGTTTAAAATGGAACTAAGTTTCGCATCCGGAGTTTCCTCTCTCAGAAGGTCGACCACTTAGTTTCGTCGAACACATACGGTTTCGAGTGGTATCGCCAGAGATTTCAGAGAACAGGCGCTTCTCCTGGCACCGTATCGACCACTTAGTTTTAGATAGAACAATTAGTTTAAAATGGAACTAAGTTTTGCATCAGGAGTTTCATCTCCCACAAGGTCGACCACTTAGTTTCGTCGAACACATGCGGTTTCGAGTGGCATCGCCACAGATTTCAGAGCACAGGCGCTTCTCCTGGTACAGTATCGAACAATTAGTATCGGATAGAACAATTACTTTAAAACGGAACTAAGCTTCGCATCTGGAGTTTCCTCTCTCACAAGGTCGACCACTTAGTTTCGTCGAACACATACGGTTTCGAGTAGCATCGCCACAGATTTCAGAGAACAGGCGCTTCTCCTGGCACAGTATCAGACACATAGTTTCAGATAGAACAATTAGTTTAAAATTGTAATAAATTTCCCATCTGGAGTTTCTTCCCTCACAAGGCGACCACTTAATTTCGTCGAACACATACGGTTTCGAGTGGCATCGCCACAGATTTCAGAGAACAGGCGCTCCTCCCGGCACAGTATCGAACACTTAGTATCGGATACAACAATTACTTTAAAATGGAACTAAGCTTCGCATCTGGAGTTTCCTCTCCCACAAGGTCGACCACTTAGTTTCCTCGAACACATGCTGTTTCGAGTAGCATCGCCACAGATTTCAAAGAACAGGCGCTTCCCCTGGCAGAGTATCGAACGCTTAGTTTCAGATAGAACAATTAGTTTAAAATGGAACTAAGTTTCGCATCTGGAGTTTCCTCTCTCACAAGGTCGGCCACTTAGTATCATCGAACACATACGGTTTCGAGTGGCATCGCCACAGATTTCAGAGCACAGGCGCTTCTCCTGGTACAGTATCGAACAATTAGTATCGGATAGAACAATTACTTTAAAACGGAACTAAGCTTCGCATCTGGAGTTTCCTCTCTCACAAGGTCGACCACTTAGTTTCGTCGAACACATACGGTTTCGAGTAGCATCGCCACAGATTTCAGAGAACAGGCGCTTCTCCTGGCACAGTATCACACACATAATTTCAGATAGAACAATTAGATTAAAATGGAACTAAGTTTCGCATCTGGAGTTTCCTCTCTCACAAGGTCGACCACTTAGTTTCGACGAACACATACGGTTTCGAGTGGCATCGCCACAGATTTCAGAGAACAGGCGCTTCGCCTGGCACAGTATCGAACACTTATCTCAGTCAGAACAATTAGTTTAAAATGGAACTATGTTTCGCATCTGGAGTATCCTCTCTCACAAGATCAACCACTTAGTTTCCTCGAACACATACGGTTTCGAGTGGCATCGCCCCACATTTCAGAGAACAGGCGCTTCTGCTGGCACAGTATCGAACACTTAGTATCAGATAGAACGATTAGTTTAAAATGGAAGTAAGTTTCCCATATGCAGTTTCCTCTCTCACAAGGTCGACCACTTAGTTTCGTCGAACACATACGGTTTCGAGTGGCATCGCCACACATTTCAGAGAACAGGCGCTTCCCCTGGCACAGTATCGAACACATAGTTTCAGATAGAACAATTAGTTTAAAATGGAACTATGTTTCGCATTTGGAGTTTCCTCTCTCACAAGGTCGACCACTTAGTTTCGTGGAACACATACGGTTTCGAGTAGCATCGCCACAGATTTCAGAGGCCAGATGCTTCTCCTGGCACAGTATCGAACACATAGTTTGAGATAGAACAATTAGTTTAAAATGGAACTAAGTTTCGCATCTGGATATTCCTCTCTCACAAGGTCGACCACTTAGTTTCGTCGAACACATACGGTTTCGAGTGGCATCGCCACAGATTTCAGAGCACAGGCGCTTCTCCTGGTACAGTATCGAACAATTAGTATCGGATAGAACAATTACTTTAAAACGGAACTAAGCTTCGCATCTGGAGTTTCCTCTCTCACAAGGTCGACCACTTAGTTTCGTCGAACACATACGGTTTCGAGTAGCATCGCCACAGATTTCAGAGAACAGGCGCTTCTCCTGGCACAGTATCACACACATAATTTCAGATAGAACAATTAGATTAAAATGGAACTAAGTTTCGCATCTGGAGTTTCCTCTCTCACAAGGTCGACCACTTAGTTTCGACGAACACATACGGTTTCGAGTGGCATCGCCACAGATTTCAGAGAACAGGCGCTCCTCCCGGCACAGTATCGAACACTTAGTATCGGATACAACAATTACTTTAAAATGGAACTAAGCTTCGCATCTGGAGTTTCCTCTCCCACAAGGTCGACCACTTAGTTTCCTCGAACACATGCTGTTTCGAGTAGCATCGCCACAGATTTCAAAGAACAGGCGCTTCCCCTGGCAGAGTATCGAACGCTTAGTTTCAGATAGAACAATTAGTTTAAAATGGAACTAATTTTCGCATCTGGAGTTTCCTCTCTCACAAGGTCGGCCACTTAGTATCATCGAACACATACGGTTTCGAGTGGCATCGCCACAGATTTCAGAGCACAGGCGCTTCTCCTGGTACAGTATCGAACAATTAGTATCGGATAGAACAATTACTTTAAAACGGAACTAAGCTTCGCATCTGGAGTTTCCTCTCTCACAAGGTCGACCACTTAGTTTCGTCGAACACATACGGTTTCGAGTAGCATCGCCACAGATTTCAGAGAACAGGCGCTTCTCCTGGCACAGTATCACACACATAATTTCAGATAGAACAATTAGATTAAAATGGAACTAAGTTTCGCATCTGGAGTTTCCTCTCTCACAAGGTCGACCACTTAGTTTCGACGAACACATACGGTTTCGAGTGGCATCGCCACAGATTTCAGAGAACAGGCGCTTCGCCTGGCACAGTATCGAACACTTATCTCAGTCAGAACAATTAGTTTAAAATGGAACTATGTTTCGCATCTGGAGTATCCTCTCTCACAAGATCAACCACTTAGTTTCCTCGAACACATACGGTTTCGAGTGGCATCGCCCCACATTTCAGAGAACAGGCGCTTCTGCTGGCACAGTATCGAACACTTAGTATCAGATAGAACGATTAGTTTAAAATGGAAGTAAGTTTCCCATATGCAGTTTCCTCTCTCACAAGGTCGACCACTTAGTTTCGTCGAACACATACGGTTTCGAGTGGCATCGCCACACATTTCAGAGAACAGGCGCTTCCCCTGGCACAGTATCGAACACATAGTTTCAGATAGAACAATTAGTTTAAAATGGAACCAAGTTTCGCATTTGGAGTTTCCTCTCTCACAAGGTCGACCACTTAGTTTCGTGGAACACATACGGTTTCGAGTAGCATCGCCACAGATTTCGGAGGCCAGATGCTTCTCCTGGCACAGTATCGAACACATAGTTTGAGATAGAACAATTAGTTTAAAATGGAACTAAGTTTCGCATCTGGATATTCCTCTCTCACAAGGTCGACCACTTAGTTTCGTCGAACACATACGGTTTCGAGTGGCATCGCCACAGATTTCAGAGCACAGGCGCTTCTCCTGGTACAGTATCGAACAATTAGTATCGGATAGAACAATTACTTTAAAACGGAACTAAGCTTCGCATCTGGAGTTTCCTCTCTCACAAGGTCGACCACTTAGTTTCGTCGAACACATACGGTTTCGAGTAGCATCGCCACAGATTTCAGAGAACAGGCGCTTCTCCTGGCACAGTATCACACACATAATTTCAGATAGAACAATTAGATTAAAATGGAACTAAGTTTCGCATCTGGAGTTTCCTCTCTCACAAGGTCGACCACTTAGTTTCGACGAACACATACGGTTTCGAGTGGCATCGCCACAGATTTCAGAGAACAGGCGCTTCGCCTGGCACAGTATCGAACACTTATCTCAGTCAGAACAATTAGTTTAAAATGGAACTATGTTTCGCATCTGGAGTATCCTCTCTCACAAGATCAACCACTTAGTTTCCTCGAACACATACGGTTTCGAATGGCATCGCCCCACATTTCAGAGAACAGGCGCTTCTGCTGGCACAGTATCGAACACTTAGTATCAGATAGAACGATTAGTTTAAAATGGAAGTAAGTTTCCCATATGCAGTTTCCTCTCTCACAAGGTCGACCACTTAGTTTCGTCGAACACATACGGTTTCGAGTGGCATCGCCACACATTTCAGAGAACAGGCGCTTCCCCTGGCACAGTATCGAACACATAGTTTCAGATAGAACAATTAGTTTAAAATGGAACTATGTTTCGCATTTGGAGTTTCCTCTCTCACAAGGTCGACCACTTAGTTTCGTGGAACACATACGGTTTCGAGTAGCATCGCCACAGATTTCAGAGGCCAGATGCTTCTCCTGGCACAGTATCGAACACATAGTTTGAGATAGAACAATTAGTTTAAAATGGAACTAAGTTTCGCATCTGGATATTCCTCTCTCACAAGGTCGACCACTTAGTTTCGTCGAACACATACGGTTTCGTGTGGTATCGCCACACATTTCAGAGAGCAGGCGCTTCTCCCGGCACAGTATCGAACACTTAGTATGAGATAGAACAATTAGTTAAAAATGGAACTAAGTTTCGCATCTTGAGTATCCTCCCTCACAAGATCAACCACTTAGTTTCGTCGAACAATTACGGTTTCGAGTGGCATCGCCACAGGTTTCAGAGAACGGAGGTTTCTCCTGGCACAGTTTCGAACACTTAGTTTCAGATAGAACAATTAGTTTAAAATGGAACTATGTTTCGCGTCTGGAGCTTCCTCTCTCACAAGGTCGGCCACTTAGTTTCGTCGAACACATACGGTTTCGCGTAGCATCGCCACACATTTCAGAGAACAGGCGCTTCTCCTTGCACAGTATCGAACACTTAGTTTCAGATAGAACAATTAGTTTAAAATGGAACTATTTTTCGCGTCTGGAGTTTCCTCTCTCACAAGATCGACCACTTAGTTTCGTCGAACACATACGGTTTCGAGTAGCATCGCCACAGATTTCAGAACACAGGCGCTTCTCGCGGCACAGTATCGAACACTTAGTATCAGATAGAACAATTAGTTTAAAATGGAACTAAGTTTCGCATCTGGAGTTTCCTCTTTCACAAGGCGATCACTTAGTTTCGTCGAACACATACGGTTTCGAGTAGCATCGCCACAGATTTCAGAACACAGGCGCTTCTCACGAACACTTAGTATCAGATAGAACAATTAGTTTAAAATGGAACTAAGTTTCGCATCTGGAGTTTCCTCTTTCACAAGGCGATCACTTAGTTTCGTCGAACACATACGGTTTCGAGTAGCATCGCCACAGATTTCAGAGAACAGACGCCTCTCCTGGCACAGTATCGAACACTTAGTTTCAGAGAGAACAATTAGTTTAAAATGGAAGTAAGTTTCGCATCTGCAGTTTCCTCTCTCACAAGGTCGACTACTTAGTTCCCTCGAACACATACGGTTTCGAGTAGCAACGCCACAGGTTTCAGAGAACGGGCGCTTCTACTGGTAGAGGATCGAATACTTAGTTTCAGATAGAACATTTAGTTTAAAATGGAAATAAGCTTCGCATCTGGAGTTTCCTCTCTCACAAGGTCGACCACTTAGTTTCGTCGAACACATACGGTTTCCAGTAGCATCGCCACAGTTTTCAGAGAACGGGCACTTCTCCTGGCACAGTATCGAACACTTATTTTCAGATAGAACAATTAGTTTAAAATGGAACTATGTTTCGCATCTGGATTTTCCTCTCTCACAAGGTCGGCGACTTAGTTTCGTCGAACACATACGTTTTCGAGGGGCATCGCCACAGATTTCAAAGAACAGGCGCTTCTCCTGGCACTGCATCGGACATATAGTTTCAGATCGAACAATTCATTTTAAATGGAACTAAGTTTCGCATCTGGAGTTTCATCTCTCACAAGGTCAACCACTTAGTTTCGTCGAACACATACGGTTTCGAGGGGCATCGCCACAGATTTCAGAGAACAGGCGCTTCTCCTGGCACTGTATCGGACACATAGTTTCTGATAGAACAATTAGTTTAAAATGATACTAAGTTTCGCATCTGGAGTTTCCTCTCTCACAAGGCGACGACTCAGTTTCGTGGAACACATACGGTTTCGAGTGCCATCGCCACAGATTTCAGAGAACAGGCGCTTCTCCTGGCACAGTATCGAACACTTAGTTTCAGATAGAACAATTAGTTTAAAATGGAACTAAGTTTCGCATCTGCAGTTTCCTCTCTTACAAGGTCGACCACTTAGTTTCGTCGAACACATACGGTTTCGAGTGGCATCGCCACACATTTCAGAGAACAAGCGCTTCTCCTGGCACAGTGTCGAACACATTGTTTCAGATAGAACAATTAATTTAAAATTGAACTATGTTTCGCATCTGGAGTTTCTCTCTCACAAGGCGACCACTTAGTTTCGTGGAACACATACGGTCTCGAGTGGCATCGCCACAGATTTCAGAGAACAGGCGCTTCTCCTGCCACAGTATCAAACACATAGTTTCAGATAGAACAATTAGTTTAAAATGGAAATAAGTTTCGCATCTGGAGTTTCTTCCCTCACAAGGGGACCACTTAGTTTCGTCGAACACATACGGTTTCGAGTAGCATCGCCACAGATTTCAGAGAACAGGCGCCTCTCCTGGCACAGTATCGAACACTTAGTTTCAGATAGAACAATTAGTTTAAAATGGTAGTAAGTTTCGCATCTGGTGAATCCTCTCTCACCAGGTCGGCCACTTAGTTTTGTCGAACACATACGGTTTCGAGTGGCGTCGCCACAGATTTCAGAGAACAAGCGCTTCTCCTGGGACAGTATCGAACACTTAGTTTCAGATGGAACATTTAGTTTAAAATTGAAATATGTTTCGCATCTGGTGAATCCTCTCTCACAAGGTCAGCCACTTAGTTTTGTCGAACACATACGGTTTCGAGTGGCGTCGCCACAGATTTCAGAGAACAAGCGCTTCTCCTGGGACAGTATCGAACACTTAGTTTCAGATGGAACATTTAGTTTAAAATTGAAATATGTTTCGCATCTGGAGTTTCCTCTTTCACAAGGCGATCACTTAGTTTCGTCGAACACATACGGTTTCGAGTAGCATCGCCACAGATGTCAGAGAACAGACGCCTCTCCTGGCACAGTATCGAACACTTAGTTTCAGAGAGAACAATTAGTTTAAAATGGAAGTAAGTTTCGCATCTGCAGTTTCCTCTCTCACAAGGTCGACTACTTAGTTCCCTCGAACACATACGGTTTCGAGTAGCAACGCCACAGGTTTCAGAGAACGGGCGCTTCTACTGGCAGAGGATCGAATACTTAGTTTCAGATAGAACATTTAGTTTAAAATGGAAATAAGCTTCGCATCTGGATTCTCCTCTCTCACAATGTCGGCCACTTAGTTTCGTCGAACACATACGGTTTCGAGTGGCATCGCCACAGATTTCAGAGAACAGCCGCTTCCCCTGGCACAGTATGGAACACATAGTTTCAGATAGAAAAATTCATTTTAAATGGAACTAAGTTTCGCATCTGGAGTTTCATCTCTCACAAGGTCAACCACTTAGTTTCGTCGAACACATACGTTTTCGAGGGGCATCGCCACAGATTTCAGAGAACAGGCGCTTCTCCTGGCACTGCATCGGACATATAGTTTCAGATAGAACAATTCATTTTAAATGGAACTAAGTTTCGCATCTGGAGTTTCATCTCTCACAAGGTCAACCACTTAGTTTCGTCGAACACATACGGTTTCGAGGGGCATCGCCACAGATTTCAGAGAACAGGCGCTTCTCCGGGCACTGTATCGGACACATAGTTTCTGATAGAACAATTAGTTTAAAATGATACTAAGTTTCGCATCTGGAGTTTCCTCTCTCACAAGGCGACGACTCAGTTTCGTGGAACACATACGGTTTCGAGTGCCATCGCCACAGATTTCAGAGAACAGGCGCTTCACCTGGCACAGTATCGAACACTTAGTTTCAGATAGAACAATTAGTTTAAAATGGAACTAAGTTTCGCATCTGCAGTTTCCTCTCTTACAAGGTCGACCACTTAGTTTCGTCGAACACATACGGTTTCGAGTGGCATCGCCACACATTTCAGAGAACAAGCGCTTCTCCTGGCACAGTGTCGAACACATTGTTTCAGATAGAACAATTAGTTTAAAATTGAACTATGTTTCGCATCTGGAGTTTCCTCTCTCACAAGGCGACCACTTAGTTTCGTCGAACACATACGGTTTCGAGTAGCATCGCCACAGATTTCAGAGAACAGGCGCCTCTCCTGGCACAGTATCGAACACTTAGTTTCAGATAGAACAATTAGTTTAAAATGGAAGTAAGTTTCGCATCTGGTGAATCCTCTCTCACAAGGTCAGCCACTTAGTTTTGTCGAACACATACGGTTTCGAGTGGCATCGCCACAGATTTCAGAGAACAAGCGCTTCTCCTGGGACAGTATCGAACACTTAGTTTCAGATGGAACATTTAGTTTAAATTTGAAATATGTTTCGCATCTGGAGTTTCCTCTCTCACAAGGTCGGCCACATAGTTTCGTCGAACACATACGGTTTCGAGTGGCATTGCCACAGGTTTCAGAGAACGGGGGTTTCTCCTGGCACAGTATCGAACACTTAGTTTCAGATAGAACAATTAGTTTAAAATGGAACAATGTTTCGCGTCTGGAGTTTCCTCTCTCACAAGGTCGGCCACTTAGTTTCGTCGAACACATACGGTTTCGAGTAGCATCGCCACAGGTTTCAGAGTACAGGCGCTTCTACTGGCAGATTAACGAACACTTAGTTTCAGATGGAACATTTGGTTTAAAATGGAACTATGTTTCGCATCTGGAGTTTCCTCTCTCACAAGGTCGACCACTTAGTTTCGTCGAACACATACGGTTTCGAGTGGCATCGCCACAGATTTCAGAGAACAGGCGCTTCTCCTGGCACAGTATCAAACACATAGTTTCAGATAGAACAATTAGTTTAAAATGGAAGTAAGTTTCGCATCTGGAGTTTCTTCCCTCACAAGGGGACCACTTAGTTTCGTCGAACACATACGGTTTCGAGTAGCATCGCCACAGATTTCAGAGAACAGGCGCCTCTCCTGGCACAGAATCGAACACTTAGTTTCAGATAGAACAATTAGTTTAAAATGGAAGTAAGTTTCGCATCTGGTGAATCCTCTCTCACAAGGTCAGCCACTTAGTTTTGTCGAACACATACGGTTTCGAGTGGCGTCGCCACAGATTTCAGAGAACAAGTGCTTCTCCTGGGACAGTATCGAACACTTAGTTTCAGATGGAACATTTAGTTTAAATTTGAAATATGTTTCGCATCTGGAGTTTCCTCTCTCACAAGGTCGGCCACATAGTTTCGTCGAACACATACGGTTTCGAGTGGCATCGCCACAAATTTCAGAGAACAGGCGCTTCTCCTGGCACATTATCGAACACTTAGTTACAGATAGAACAATTAGTTTAAAATGCAACTATGTTTCGCATCTGGAGTTTCCTCTCTCACAAGGTCGGCCACTTAGTTTCGTCGAACACGTACGGTTTCGAGTGGTATCGCTACAGATTTCAGAGAACAGGCGCTTCTCCTGGCACAGTATCGAACACTTAGTTTCCGATGGAACAATTAGTTTTAAATGGAACTAAGTTTCGCATCTGGAGTTTCCTCTTTCACAAGGCGACCACTTAGTTTCGTCGAACACATACGGTTTCGAGTGCGATCGCCACAGATTTCAGAGAACAGACGCTTCTACTGGCACAGTATCGAACACATAGTTTCAGATAGAACAATTAGTTTAAAATGCAACTATGTTTCGCATCTGGAGCTTCCTCTCTCACAAGGTCGGCCACTTAATTTCGTCGAACACATACGGTTTCGAGTGGTATCGCTACAGATTTCGGAGAACAGGCGCTTCTCCTGGCACAGTATCGAACACTTAGTTTCAGATAGAACAAATATTTTAAAATGGAAGTAAGTTTCGCATCTGCAGTTTCCTTTCTCACAAGGTCGACCACTTAGTTTCGTCGAACACATTCGGTTTCGAGTAGCATCGCCACAGATTTCAGAGAACAGGCGCTTCTCCTGGCACAGTATCGAACACTTAGTTTCAGATAGAAAAATTAGTTTAAAATGGAAATAAGTTCGCATTCGGAGTTTCCTCTCTCACAAGTTCGACCACTTAGTTTCTTCGAAGACATACGGTTTCGAGTAGCATCGCCACCGATTTCAGAAAACAGACGCTTCTCCTGGCACAGTATCGAACACTTAGTATGAGATAGAACAATTAGTTTAAAATGGAACTAAGTTTCGCATCTGGAGTATCCTCCCTCACAAGATCAACCACTTAGTTTCGTCGAACAATTACGGTTTCGAGTGGCATTGCCACAGGTTTCAGAGAACGGGGGTTTCTCCTGGCACAGTATCGAACACTTAGTTTCAGATAGAACAATTAGTTTAAAAGGGAACTATGTTTCGCGTCTGGAGTTTCCTCTCTCACAAGGTCGGCCACTTAGTTTCGTCGAACACATACGGTTTCGAGTAGCATCGCCACAGGTTTCAGAGTACAGGCGCTTCTACTGGCAGATTAACGAACACTTAGTTTCAGATGGAACATTTGGTTTAAAATGGAACTATGTTTCGCATCTGGAGTTTCCTCTCTCACAAGGTCGACCACTTAGTTTCGTCGAACACATACGGTTTCGAGTGGCATCGCCACAGATTTCAGAGAACAGGCGCTTCTCCTGGCACAGTATCAAACACATAGTTTCAGATAGAACAATTAGTTTAAAATGGAAGTAAGTTTCGTATCTGGAGTTTCTTCCCTCACAAGGGGACCACTTAGTTTCGTCGAACACATACGGTTTCGAGTAGCATCGCCACAGATTTCAGAGAACAGGCGCCTCTCCTGGCACAGAATCGAACACTTAGTTTCAGATAGAACAATTAGTTTAAAATGGAAGTAAGTTTCGCATCTGGTGAATCCTCTCTCACAAGGTCAGCCACTTAGTTTTGTCGAACACATACGGTTTCGAGTGGCGTCGCCACAGATTTCAGAGAACAAGCGCTTCTCCTGGGACAGTATCGAACACTTAGTTTCAGATGGAACATTTAGTTTAAATTTGAAATATGTTTCGCATCTGGAGTTTCCTCTCTCACAAGGTCGGCCACATAGTTTCGTCGAACACATACGGTTTCGAGTGGCATCGCCACAAATTTCAGAGAACAGGCGCTTCTCCTGGCACATTATCGAACACTTAGTTACAGATAGAACAATTAGTTTAAAATGCAACTATGTTTCGCATCTGGAGTTTCCTCTCTCACAAGGTCGGCCACTTAGTTTCGTCGAACACATACGGTTTCGAGTAGCATCGCCACAGATTTCAGAGAACAGGCGCCTCTCCTGGCACAGTATCGAACACTTAGTTTCAGATAGAACAATTAGTTTAAAATGGAAGTAAGTTTCGCATCTGGTGAATCCTCTCTTACAAGGTCAGCCACTTAGTTTTGTCGAACACATACGGTTTCGAGTAGCATCGCGACAGATTTCAGAGAACAGGTGCTTCTCCTGGCACAGTAGCGAACACTTATTTTCAGATAGAACAATTAGTTTAAAATGGAACTGAGTTTCGCATCTGGAGTTTCCTCTCTCACAAGGTCGACCATTTAGATTCGTCGAACACATACGGTTTCGAGTAGCATCGCCTCTGATTTCAGAGAACAGGCGCTTCGCCTGGCACAGTATCGAACACTGTCAGATAGAACAATTAGTTTAAAATGGAACTAAGTTCCGCATCTGGAGTTTCCTCTCTCACAAGATCGGCCATTTAGTTTCGTCGAACACATACGGTTTCGAGTGGCATCGCCACAGATTTCAGAGAACAGGTGCTTCTCCTGGCACAGTATCGAACAATTTCAGATAGAACAATTAGTTTAAAATGGAACTAAGTTTCGCATCTGGAGTTTCCTCTCTCACAAGGTCGGCCACTTAGTTTCGTCGAACACATACTGTTTCGAGTGGCATCGGCACAGATTTCAAAGAACAGGCGCTTCTCCTGGCACAGTATCGAACACTTAGTTTCGGACGGAAAATTTGGTTTAAAGTGGAACTAAATTTCGCATCTGGGGTTTCCTCTCTCACAAGGTCGACCATTTAGATTCGTCGAACACATACGGTTTCGAGTGGCATCGGCACAGATTTCAGAGAACAGGCGCTTCTCCTGGCACAGTATCGAACCCTTTCAGATAGAACAATTAGTTTAAAATTGAACTAAGTTTCGCATCTGGAGTTTCCTCTCTCACAAGATCGGCCACTTAGTTTCGTCGAACACATACGGTTTCGAGTGGCATCGCCACAGATTTCAGTGAACAGGCACTTCTCCTGGCATAGTATCGAACACTTAGTTTCAGATAGAACAATTAGTTTAAAATGGAACTAAGTTTCGCATCTGGAGTTTCCTCTCTCACAAGGTCGACCACTCAGTTTCGTCGAACACATACCGTTTCGAGTAGCATCGCGACAGATTTCAGAGAACAGGTGCTTCTCCTGGCACAGTAGCGAACACTTATTTTCAGATAGAACAATTAGTTTAAAATGGAACTAAGTTTCGCATCTGGAGTTTCCTCTCTCACAAGGTCGACCACTCAGTTTCGTCGAACACATACCGTTTCGAGTAGCATCGTGACAGATTTCAGAGAACAGGTGCTTCTCCTGGCACAGTAGCGAACACTTATTTTCAGATAGAACAATTAGTTTAAAATGGAACTAAGTTTCGCATCTGGAGTTCCCTCTCTCACAAGGTCGGCCACTTAGTTTCGTCGAACACATACGGTTTCGAGTGGCATCGGCACAGATTTCAGAGAACAGGCGCTTCTCCTGGCACACTATCGAACACTTAGTTTCGGACGGAAAATTTGGTTTAAAGTGGAAATAAGTTTCGCATCTGGAGTTTCCTCTCTCACAAGGTCGACCATTTAGATTCGTCGAACACATGCGGGTTCGAGTAGCATCGCCACTGATTTCAGAGAACAGACGCTTCTCCTGGCACAGTATCGAACCCTTTCAGATAGAACAAATAGTTTAAAATGGAACTAAGTTTCGCATCTGGAGTTTCCTCTCTCACAAGGTCGGCCACTTAGTATCGTCGAACACATACGGTTTCGAGTAGCATCGCCACTGATTTCAGAGAACAGGCGCTTCTCCTGGCACATTATCGAACACTTTCAGATAGAACAATTTGTTTAAAATGGAACTAAGTTCCGCATCTGGAGTTTCATCTCTCACAAGGGCGGCCATTCAGTTTCGTCGAACACATACGGTTTCGAGTGGCATCGCCACAAATTTCAGAGAACAGCCGCTTCTCCTGGCACAGTATCGAACACTTAGTTTCAGATAGAACAATTAGTTTTAAATGGAACTATGTTTCGCATCTGGAGTTTCCTCTCTCACAAGGTCGGCCTCTTAGTTTCGTCGAACACATACGGTTTCGAGTAGCATCGCCACTGATTTCAGAGAACAGGAGCTTCTCCTGGCACAGTATCGAACACTTTCAGATAGAACAATTAGTTTAAAATGGAACTAAGTTTCGCATCTGGAGCTTCCTCTCTCACAAGGTCGGCCACTTAGTTTCGTCGAACACATACGGGTTCGAGGAGCATCGCCACTGATTTCAGAGAACAGGCGCTTCTCCTGGCACATTATCGAACACTTTCAGATAGAACAATTTGTTTAAAATGGAACTAAGTTCCGCATCTGGAGTTTCATCTCTCACAAGGGCGGCCATTCAGTTTCGTCGAACACATACGGTTTCGAGTGGCATCGCCACAGATTTCAGAGAACAGCCGCTTCTCCTGGCACAGTATCGAACACTTAGTTTCAGATAGAACAATTAGTTTTAAATGGAACTATGTTTCGCATCTGGAGTTTCCTCTCTCACAAGGTCGACCACTTAGTTTCGCCGAACACATACGGTTTCGAGTGGCATCGCCACAGATTTCAGAGGACAGGCGCTTCTCCTGGCACAGTATCGAACACTTAGTTTCAGATAGAACCATTAGTTTAAAATGGAACTATGTTTCGTATCTGGAGTTTCCTCTCCCACTAGGTGGACCACTTAGTTTCGTGGAACACATACGGTTTCTAGTAGCATCGCCACTGATTTCAGAGAACAGGCGCTTCTCCTGGCACAGTATCGAACACTTAGTTTCAGATAGAACCATTAGTTTAAAATGGAACTATGTTTCGCATTTGGAGTTTCCTCTCTCCCAAGGTGGACCACTTAGTTTCGTCAAACACATACGGTTTCCAGTGGCATCGCCACAGATTTCAGAGAACAGGCGCTTCTCCTGGCACAGTATCGAACACTTAGTTTCAGAGAGAACAATTAGTTTAAAATGGAAATAAGTTTCGCATCTGGAGTTTCCTCTCTCACAAGGTCGACCACTTAGTTTCGACGAAACACATAAGGTTTCGGGTAGCATCGCCACAGATTTCAGAGGACAGGCGCTTCTCCTGGCACAGTATCGAACACTTAGTTTCAGAGAGAACAATTAGTTTAAAATGGAAATAAGTTTCGTATCTGGAGTTTCCTCTCCCACTAGGTGGACCACTTATTTTTGTCGAACACATACGGTTTCTAGTAGCATCGCCACAGATTTCAGAGAACTTGCGCTTCTCCTGGCACAGTATCGAACACTTAGTTTCAGATAGAACCATTAGTTTAAAATGGAACTATGTTTCGCATTTGGAGTTTCCTCTCTCCCAAGGTGGACCACTTAGTTTCGTCAAACACATACGGTTTCCAGTGGCATCGCCACAGATTTCAGAGAACAGGCGCTTCTCCTGGCACAGTATCGAACACTTAGTTTCAGAGAGAACAATTAGTTTAAAATGGAAATAAGTTTCGCATCTGGAGTTTCCTCTCTCACAAGGTCGGCCACCTAGTTTCGTCGAACACATACGGTTTCGAGTGGCATCGCCACAGATTGCAGAGAACAGGCGCTTCTCCTGGCACAGTGACGAACACATAGTTTCAGATAGAACAATTAGTTTAAAATGGAACTAAGTTTCGCATCTGGAGTTTTCTCTCTCACAAGGTCGACCACTTAGTTTCGACGAAACACATAAGGTTTCGAGTAGCATCGCCACAGATTTCAGAGGACAGGCGCTTCTCCTGGCACAGTATCGAACAGTTAGTTTCAGATAGAACCATTAGTTTAAAATGGAACTATGTTTCGTATCTGGAGTTTCCTCTCCCACTAGGTGGACCACTTAGTTTCGTGGAACACATACGGTTTCTAGTAGCATCGCCACTGATTTCAGAGAACAGGCGCTTCTCCTGGCACAGTATCGAACACTTAGTTTCAGATGGAACAATTAGTTTTAAATGGAACTAAGTTTCGCATCTGGAGTTTCCCCTTTCACAAGGCGACCACTCAGTTTCGTCGAACACATACGGTTTCGAGTGGCACCGCCACAGATTTCAGAGAACAGGCGCTTCTCCTAGCACAGTATCGAACACTTAGTATCAGATAGAACAATTAGTTTAAAATGGAACTAAGTTTCGCATCTGGAGTATCCTCTCTCACAAGGTCGACCACTTAGTTTCGTCGAACACATACGGTTTCGAGTAGTATCGCCACAGATTTCGCAGAACGGGAGTTTCTACTGGCAGTTTATCGAATACTTAGTTTCAGATAGAATATTTAGTTTAAAATGGAAATATGTTTCGCATCTGGAGTTTCCTCTCTCACAAGGTCGACCACTTACTTTCGTCGACCACATTCGGTTTCGTGTAGCAACGCCACAGATTTCAGAGAACAGGCGCTTCTACTGGCAGTTTATCGAATACTTAGTTTCAGATAGAATATTTAGTTTAAAATGGAACTATGTTTCGCATCTGGAGTTTCCTCTCTCACAAGGTCGGCCACTTTGTTTCGTCGAACACATACGGTTTCGAGTGGCATCGCCACAGATTTCAGAGAACAGGCGCTTCTCCTGGCACAGTATCGAACACTTAGTTTCAGAAGGAACAGTTAGTTTAAAATGGAACTAAGTTTCGCATCTGGAGTTTCCTCTCTCACAAGGTCGACCACTTAGTTTCGTCGAACACATACGGTTTCGAGTGGCATCGCCACATATTTCAGAGAACAGGCGCATCTCCTGGCACAGTATCGAACACTTAGTTTCAGATAGAACAATTAGTTTCAGATGGAACATTTGGTTTAAAATGGAACTAAGTTTCGCATACGGAGTTTCCTCTCCCACAAGGTCGACCACTTAGTTTCGTCGAACAAATACGGTTTCGAGTGGCATCGCCACAGATTTCAGGAAACAGGCGCTTCTCCTGGCACAGTATCGAACACTTAGTATCAGATACAACAAATAGTTTCAAATGGAACTATGTTTCGCATCTGGAGTTTCCTCTCCCACTAGGTCGACAAATTAGTTTCGTCGAACACATACGGTGTCGAGTGGCATCGCCACAGATTTCAGAGAACAGGCGCTTCTCCTGGCACATTATCGAACACTTAGTTACAGATAGAACAATTAGTTTAAAATGGAACTAAGTTTCGCATCTGGAGTTTCCTCTCTCACAAGGTCGACCGCTTAGTTTCGACGAACACATACGGTTTCGAGTAGCATCGCCACAGATTTCAGAGAACGGGCGCTTCTCCTGGCACAGTATCGAACACTTAATATCATATAGAACAATTATTTTAAAATGGAATTAAGTTTCGCATTTGGAGTTTCCTCTCTCACAAGGTCGACAACTTAGTTTCGTCGAACAAATACGGTTTCGAGTGGCATCGCCACAGATTTCAGGGAACAGGCGCTTCTCCTGGCACAGTATCGAACACTTAGTATCAGATACAACAATTAGTTTAAAATGGAACTATGTTTCGCATCTGGAGATTCCTCTCTCACTAGGTCGACAACTTAGTTTCGTCGAACACATACGGTGTCGAGTGGCATCGCCACAGATTTAAGAGAACAGGCGCTTCTCCTGGCACAGTATCGAACACTTAGTTTCAGATAGAACAATTAGTTTAAAATGGAACTATGTTTCGCATCTGGAGTTTCCTCTCTCACAAGGTCGACCACCTAGTTTCGTCGAACACATACGGTTTCGAGTGGCATCGCCACAGATTGCAGAGAACAGGCGCTTCTCCTGGCACAGTGACGAACACATAGTTTCGGATAGAACAATTAGGTTAAAATGGAACTAAGTTTCGCATCTGGGGTTTCCCCTCGCACAAGGCGGGCACTTAGTTTCGGAACACATACGGTTTCGATTCGCATCGCCACAGATTTCAGAGAACAGGCGCTTCTCCTGGCACAGTATCGAACACTTAGTTTCAGATAGAACAATCAGTTTAAAATGGAACTAAGTTTCGCATACGGAGTTTCCTCTCCCACAAGGTCGACCACTTAGTTTCATCGAACACATACGGTTTCGAGTAGCATCGCCACAGATTTCAGAGAACAGGCGCTTCTCCTGGCACAGTATCGAACACTTAGTTTCAGAGAGACCAATTAGTTTAAAATGGAACTATGTTTCGCATTTGGAGTTTCCTCTCTCGCAAGGTGGACCACTTAGTTTCGTCGAACACATACGGTTTCGAGTGGCATCGCCACAGATTTCAGAGAACAGGCGCTTCTCCTGGCACATTATCGAACACTTAGTTACAGATAGAACAATTAGTTTAAAATGGAACTAAGTTTCGCATCTGGAGTATCCTCTCTCACAAGGTCGACCACTTAGTTTCGTCGAACAAATACGGTTTCGAGTGGCATCGCCACAGATTTCAGAGAACAGGCGCTTCTCCTGGCACAGTATCGAACACTTAGTATCAGATACAACAAATAGTTTAAAATGGAACTATGTTTCGCATCTGGAGATTCCTCTCCCACTAGGTCGACAACTTAGTTTCGTCGAACACATACGGTGTCGAGTGGCATCGCCACAGATTTCAGAGAACAGGCGCTTCTCCTGGCACATTATCGAACACTTAGTTACAGATAGAACAATTAGTTTAAAATGGAACTAAGTTTCGCATCTGGAGTATCCTCTCTCACAAGGTCGACCACTTAGTTTCGTCGAACACATACGGTTTCGATTAGTGTCGCCACAGATTTCGCAGAACGGGAGTTTCTCCTGGCACAGTATCGAACACTTAGTTTCAGATGGAACAATTAGTTTTAAATGGAACTAAGTTTCGCATCTGGAGTTTCCCCTTTCACAAGGCGACCACTCAGTTTCGTCGAACACATACGGTTTCGAGTGGCACCGCCACAGATTTCAGAGAACAGGCGCTTCTCCTAGCACAGTATCGAACACTTAGTATCAGATAGAACAATTAGTTTAAAATGGAACTAAGTTTCGCATCTGGAGTATCCTCTCTCACAAGGTCGACCACTTAGTTTCGTCGAACACATACGGTTTCGAGTAGTATCGCCACAGATTTCGCAGAACGGGAGTTTCTACTGGCAGTTTATCGAATACTTAGTTTCAGATAGAATATTTAGTTTAAAATGGAAATATGTTTCGCATCTGGAGTTTCCTCTCTCACAAGGTCGACCACTTACTTTCGTCGACCACATTCGGTTTCGTGTAGCAACGCCACAGATTTCAGAGAACAGGCGCTTCTACTGGCAGTTTATCGAATACTTAGTTTCAGATAGAATATTTAGTTTAAAATGGAACTATGTTTCGCATCTGGAGTTTCCTCTCTCACAAGGTCGGCCACTTTGTTTCGTCGAACACATACGGTTTCGAGTGGCATCGCCACAGATTTCAGAGAACAGGCGCTTCTCCTGGCACAGTATCGAACACTTAGTTTCAGAAGGAACAGTTAGTTTAAAATGGAACTAAGTTTCGCATCTGGAGTTTCCTCTCTCACAAGGTCGACCACTTAGTTTCGTCGAACACATACGGTTTCGAGTGGCATCGCCACATATTTCAGAGAACAGGCGCATCTCCTGGCACAGTATCGAACACTTAGTTTCAGATAGAACAATTAGTTTCAGATGGAACATTTGGTTTAAAATGGAACTAAGTTTCGCATACGGAGTTTCCTCTCCCACAAGGTCGACCACTTAGTTTCGTCGAACACATACGGTTTCGAGTGGCATCGCCACAGATTTCAGAGAACACGCGCTTCTCCTGGCACAGTATCGAACACTTAGTTTCAGATAGAACAATTAGTTTTAAATGGAACCAAGTTTCGCATCTGGAGTTTCCTCTCTCACAAGGTCGACCACTTAGTTTCGTCGAACACATACGGTTTCGATTCGCATCGCCACAGATTTCAGAGAACAGGCGCTACTCCTGGCACAGTATCGAACACTTGGTTTCAGATAGAACTATTAGTTTAAAATGGAATTTAGTTTCGCATCTGGAGATTCCTCTCTCACAAGGTCGACCACTTACTTTCGTCGAACACATTCGGTTTCGAGTAGCAACGCCACAGGTTTCAGAGAACAGGCGCTTCTACTGGCACAGTATCGAAAACTTAGTTTCAGATAGAACAATTAGTTTTAAATGGAACCAAGTTTCGCTTCTGGAGTTTCCTCTCTCACAAGGTCGACCACTTAGTTTCGTCGAACACATACGGTTTCGATTAGCATCGCCACAGATTTCAGAGAACAGGCGCTTCTCCTGGCACAGTATCGAACACTTAGTTTCAGATAGAAAAATTAGTTTAAAATGGAAATATGTTTCGCATTTGGAGTTTCCTGTCTCACAAGGTGGACCACTTAGTTTCGTCAAACACATACGGTTTCGAGTGGCATCGCCGCAGATTTCAGAGAACAGGCGCTTCTCCTTGCACAGTATCGAACACTTAGTTTCAGATAGAAAAATTAGTTTAAAATGGACCCATGTTTCGCATTTGGAGTTTCCTCTCTCACAAGGTCGACCACTCAGTTTCGTCGAACACATACGGTTTCGAGTAGCATCGCCACAGATTTCAGAGAGCAGGCGCTTCTCCTGGCACAGTATCGAACACTTAGTTGCAGATGGAAAAATTAGTTTAAAATGGTACTAAGTTTCGCATCTGGAATTTCCTCTCTCACAAAGTCGACCACTTAGTTTCGTCGAACACACACGGTTTCGAGTGGTAACGCCACAGATTTCAGAGAACGGGCGCTTCTTCTAGCACAGTATCGAACACTTAGTTTCGGATAGAACAATCAGTTTAAAATGAAACAAAGTTTCGCATCTGGAGTTTCCTCTCTCACAAGGTCGTCCACTTAGTTTCGTCGAACACATACGGTTTCGAGTGGCATCGCCACAGATTTCAGAGAACAGGCGCTTCTCCTGGGACAGTATCGGACACTTAGTTTCAGATAGAAAAATTAGTTTAAAATGAAACTAAGTTTCGCATCTGGAGTTTCCTCTCTCACAAGGTCGACCACTTAGTTTCGTCGAACACACACGGTTTCGAGTAGCACCGCCACAGATTTCAGAGAACAGGCGCTTCTGCTGGCACAGTATCGAACACTTAGTTTCGGATAGAACAATCAGTTTAAAATGAAACAAAGTTTCGCATCTGGAGTTTCCTCTCTCACAAGGTCGTCCACTTAGTTTCGTCGAACACATACGGTTTCGACTGGCATCGCCACAGATTTCAGAGAACAGGCGCTTCTCCTGGGACAGTATCGGACACTTAGTTTCAGATGGAAAAATTAGTTTAAAATGAAACTAAGTTTCGCATCTGGAGTTTCCTCTCTCATAAGGTCGACCACTTAGTTTCGTCGAACACATACGGTTTCGAGTGGTATCGCCACAGATTTCGCAGAACAGGCGCTTCTCCTGGCACATTATCGAACACTTAGTTTCAGATAGAAGAGTTAGTTTTAAATGAAACTAAGTTTCACTTCTGGAGTTTCCTCTCTCACAAGGTCGACCACTTAGTTTCGCCGAACGCATACGGTTTCGAGTGGTATCGCCACAGATTTCAGAGAACAGGCGCTTCTGCTGGCACAGTTTCGAACACTTAGTTTCAGATAGAACAATATGATTAAAATGGAAATATGTTTCGCATTTGGAGTTTCCTCTCTCACAAGGTGGACCACTTAGTTTCGTCAAACACATACGGTTTCGAGTGGCATCGCCGCAGATTTCAGAGAACAGGCGCTTCTCCTTGCACAGTATCGAACACTAGGTTTCAGATAGAAAAATTAGTTTAAAATGGACCCATGTTTCGCATTTGGAGTTTCCTCTCTCACAAGGTCGACCACTCAGTTTCGTCGAACACATACGGTTTCGAGTAGCATCGCCACAGATTTCAGAGAGCAGGCGCTTCTCCTGGCACAGTATCGAACACTTAGTTTCAGATGGAAAAATTAGTTTAAAATGGTATTAAGTTTCGCATCTGGAATTTCCTCTCTCACAAAGTCGACCACTTAGTTTCGTCGAACACACACGGTTTCGAGTAGCACCGCCACAGATTTCAGAGAACAGGCGCTTCTCCTGGAACAGTATCGAACACTTAGTTTCGGATAGAACAATCAATTTAAAATGAAACAAAGTTTCGCATCTGGAGTTTCCTCTCTCACAAGGTCGTCCACTTAGTTTCGTCGAACACATACGGTTTCGAGTGGCATCGCCACAGATTTCAGAGAACAGGCGCTTCTCCTGGGACAGTATCGGACACTTAGTTTCAGATAGAAAAATTAGTTTAAAATGAAACTAAATTTCGCATCTGGAGTTTCCTCTCTCACAAGGTCGACCACTTAGTTTCGTCGAACACACACGGTTTCGAGTAGCACCGCCACAGATTTCAGAGAACAGGCGCTTCTGCTGGCACAGTATCGAACACTTAGTTTCGGATAGAACAATCAGTTTAAAATGAAACAAAGTTTCGCATCTGGAGTTTCCTCTCTCACAAGGTCGTCCACTTAGTTTCGTCGAACACATACGGTTTCGAGTAGCACCGCCACAGATTTCAGAGAACAGGCGCTTCTCCTGGGACAGTATCGGACACTTAGTTTCAGATGGAAAAATTAGTTTAAAATGAAACTAAGTTTCGCATCTGGAGTTTCCTCTCTCAGAAGGTCGACCACTTAGTTTCGTCGAACACATACGGTTTCGAGTAGCATCGCCACAGATTTCAGAGAGCAGGCGCTTCTCCTGGCACAGTATCGAACACTTAGTTTCAGATGGAAAAATTAGTTTAAAATGGACCTATGTTTCGCATTTTGAGTTTCCTCTCTCACAAGGTCGACCACTTAGTTTCGCCGAACACATACGGTTTCGAGTAGCACCGCCACAGATTTCAGAGAACAGGCGCTTCTGCTGGCACAGTATCGAACACTTAGTTTCAGATAGAACAATTAGTTTAAAATGGCACTAAGTTTCGCATCCGGAGTTTTCTCTCTCAGAAGGTCGACCACTTAGTTTCGTCGAACACATACGGTTTCGAGTAGCATCGCCACAGATTTCAGAGAGCAGGCGCTTCTCCTGGCACAGTATCGAACACTTAGTTTCAGATGGAAAAATTAGTTTAAAATGGACCTAAAATGGTTTCGAGTAGCACCGCCACAGATTTCAGAGAACAGGCGCTTCTGCTGGCACAGTATCGAACACTTAGTTTCAGATAGAACAATTAGTTTAAAATGGCACTAAGTTTCGCATCCGGAGTTTTCTCTCTCAGAAGGTCGACCACTTAGTTTCGTCGAACACATACGGTTTCGAGTAGCATCGCCACAGATTTCAGAGAGCAGGCGCTTCTCCTGGCACAGTATCGAACACTTAGTTTCAGATGGAAAAATTAGTTTAAAATGGACCTATGTTTCGCATTTTGAGTTTCCTCTCTCACAAGGTCGACCACTTAGTTTCGCCGAACACATAGGGTTTCGAGTGGCATCGCCACAGATTTCAGAGAACAGGCGCTTCTCCTGGCACAGTATCGAACACTTAGTTTCAGATAGAACAATTAGTTTAAAATGGGACTATGTTCCGCATCTGGTGAATCCTCTCTCACAAGGTCGACCACTTAGTTTCGTCGAACACATCCGGTTTCGAGTGGCATCACCACAGATTTCAGAGAACAGGCGCTTCTCCTGGCACAGTATCGAACACTTAGTTTCAGAGAGAACAATTAGTTTAAAATGGAACTAAGTTTCGCATCCGGAGTTTTCTCTCTCAGAAGGTCGACCACTTAGTTTCGTCGAACATATACGGTTTCGAGTAGCATCGCCACAGATTTCAGAGAGCAGGCGCTTCTCCTGGCACAGTATCGAACACTTAGTTTCGGATAGAACAATCAGTTTAAAATGAAACAAAGTTTCGCATCTGGAGTTTCCTCTCTCACAAGGTCGTCCACTTAGTTTCGTCGAACACATACGGTTTCGAGTGGCATCGCCACAGATTTCAGAAAACAGGCGCTTCTCCTGGGACAGTATCGGACACTTAGTTTCAGATGGAAAAATTAGTTTAAAATGAAACTAAGTTTCGCATCTGGAGTTTCCTCTCTCACAAGGTCGACCACTTAGTTTCGTCGAACACATACGGTTTCGAGTGGTATCGCCACAGATTTCGCAGAACAGGCGCTTCTCCTGGCACATTATCGAACACTTAGTTTCAGATAGAACAGTTAGTTTTAAATGAAACTAAGTTTCACTTCTGGAGTTTCCTCTCTCAAAAGGTCGACCACTTAGTTTCGCCGAACGCATACGGTTTCGAGTGGTATCGCCACAGATTTCAGAGAACAGGCGCTTCTGCTGGCACAGTATCGAACACTTAGTTTCAGATAGAACAATTAGTTTAAAATGGCACTAAGTTTCGCATCCGGAGTTTCCTCTCTCAGAAGGTCGGGCACTTAGTTTCGTCGAACACATACGGTTTCGAGTAGCATCGCCACAGATTTCAGAGAACAGGCACTTCTCCTGGCACAGTATCGAACACTTTCAGACAGAACAATTAGTTTAAAATGGAACTAGGTTTCGCATCTGGAGATTCCTCTCTCACAAGGTCGACTACTTAGTTTCGTCGAACACATGCGATTTCGGGTGGTATCGCCACAGGTTTCCGCGAACGGGAGTTCCTACTGGCAGAGTATCGACAACTCAGTTTCGTCGAACACATACAGTTTCGAGTGGCATCGCCACACATTTCAGAGAACAGGCACTTCTCCTGGCACAGTATCGAACACATAGTTTAAGATAGAAGAATTAGTTTAAAATGGAACTAAGTTTCGCATGTGTATATTCCTCTCTCACAAGGTCGACCACTTAGTTTCGTCGAACACATCCGGTTTCGAGTGGCATCGCCACAGATTTCAGAGAACAGGTGCTTCTCCTGGCACAGTATCGAACACTTAGTTTCAGATAGAACAATTAGTTTAAAATGGGACTATGTTCCGCATCTGGTGAATCCTCTCTCACAAGGTCGACCACTTAGTTTCGTCGAACACATCCGGTTTCGAGTGGCATCACCACAGATTTCAGAGAACAGGCGCTTCTCCTGGCACAGTATCGAACACTTAGTTTCAGATAGAACAATTAGTTTAAAATGGAACTAAGTTTCGCATCCGGAGTTTTCTCTCTCAGAAGGTCGACCACTTAGTTTCGTCGAACACATACGGTTTCGAGTAGCATCGCCACAGATTTCAGAGAGCAGGCGCTTCTCCTGGCACAGTATCGAACACTTAGTTTCAGATGGAAAAATTAGTTTAAAATGGACCTATGTTTCGCATTTTGAGTTTCCTCTCTCACAAGGTCGACCACTTAGTTTCGCCGAACACATAGGGTTTCGAGTGGCATCGCCACAGATTTCAGAGAACAGGCGCTTCTCCTGGCACAGTATCGAACACTTAGTTTCAGATAGAACAATTAGTTTAAAATGGGACTATGTTCCGCATCTGGTGAATCCTCTCTCACAAGGTCGACCACTTAGTTTCGTAGAACACATCCGGTTTCGAGTGGCATCACCACAGATTTCAGAGAACAGGCGCTTCTCCTGGCACAGTATCGAACACTTAGTTTCAGATAGAACAATTAGTTTAAAATGGAACTAAGTTTCGCATCCGGAGTTTTCTCTCTCAGAAGGTCGACCACATAGTTTCGTAGAACACATCCGGTTTCGAGTAGCATCGCCACAGATTTCAGAGAGCAGGCGCTTCTCCTGGCACAGTATCGAACACTTAGTTTCAGATAGAACAATTAGTGTAAAATGGAACTAAGTTTCGCATCCGGAGTTTTCTCTCTCAGAAGGTCGACCACTTAGTTTCGTCGAACACATACGGTTTCGAGTAGCATCGCCACAGATTTCAGAGAGCAGGCGCTTCTCCTGGCACAGTATCGAACACTTAGTTTCAGATGGAAAAATTAGTTTAAAATGGACCTATGTTTCGCATTTTGAGTTTCCTCTCTCACAAGGTCGACCACTTAGTTTCGCCGAACACATAGGGTTTCGAGTGGCATCGCCACAGATTTCAGAGAACAGGCGCTTCTCCTGGGACAGTATCGAACACTTAGTTTCAGATAGAACAATTAGTTTAAAATGGAACTAAGTTTCGCATCCGGAGTTTTCTCTCTCAGAAGGTCGACCACTTAGTTTCGTCGAACACATACGGTTTCGAGTAGCATCGCCACAGATTTCAGAGAGCAGGCGCTTCTCCTGGCACAGTATCGAACACTTAGTTTCAGATGGAAAAATTAGTTTAAAATGGACCTATGTTTCGCATTTTGAGTTTCCTCTCTCACAAGGTCGACCACTTAGTTTCGTCGAACACACACGGTTTCGAGTAGCACCGCCACAGATTTCAGAGAACAGGCGCTTCTCCTGGCACAGTATCGAACACTTAGTTTCAGATAGAACAATTAGTTTAAAATGGGACTATGTTCCGCATCTGGTGAATCCTCTCTCACAAGGTCGACCACTTAGTTTCGTAGAACACATCCGGTTTCGAGTGGCATCACCACAGATTTCAGAGAACAGGCGCTTCTCCTGGCACAGTATCGAACACTTAGTTTCAGATAGAACAATTAGTTTAAAATGGAACTAAGTTTCGCATCCGGAGTTTTCTCTCTCAGAAGGTCGACCACATAGTTTCGTAGAACACATCCGGTTTCGAGTAGCATCGCCACAGATTTCAGAGAGCAGGCGCTTCTCCTGGCACAGTATCGAACACTTAGTTTCAGATAGAACAATTAGTTTAAAATGGAACTAAGTTTCGCATCCGGAGTTTTCTCTCTCAGAAGGTCGACCACTTAGTTTCGTCGAACACATACGGTTTCGAGTAGCATCGCCACAGATTTCAGAGAGCAGGCGCTTCTCCTGGCACAGTATCGAATACTTTCAGACAGAACAATTAGTTTAAAATGGAACTAAGTTTCGCATCTGGAGTTTCCTCTCTCACAAGGTCGGCCACTTAGTTTCGTCGAACACATACGTTTTCGAGTGGTATCGCCACAGATTTCGCCGAACGGGTGTTTCTCCTGAAACAGTATCAACCACTTAGTTTCGTCGAACATATACGGTTTCGAGTAGCATCGCTACAGATTTCAGAAAACAGGCGCTTCTCCTGGCACAATATCGAACACATAGTTTCAGATAGAACAATTAGTTTAAAATGGTACTAAGTTTCGCATCTGGAATTTCCTCTCTCACAAAGTCGACCACTTAGTTTCGTCGAACACACACGGTTTCGAGTAGCACCGCCACAGATTTCAGAGAACAGGCGCTTCTCCTGGAACAGTATCGAACACTTAGTTTCGGATAGAACAATCAGTTTAAAATGAAACAAAGTTTCGCATCTGGGGTTTCCTCTCTCACAAGGTCGTCCACTTAGTTTCGTCGAACACATACGGTTTCGAGTGGCATCGCCACAGATTTCAGAGAACAGGCGCTTCTCCTGGGACAGTATCGGACACTTAGTTTCAGATAGAAAAATTAGTTTAAAATGAAACTAAGTTTCGCATCTGGAGTTTCCTCTCTCACAAGGTCGACCACTTAGTTTCGCCGAACGCATACGGTTTCGAGTGGCATCGCCACATATTTCAGAGAACAGGCGCTTCTGCTGGCACAGTTTCGAACACATAGTTTCAGATAGAACAATTAGTTTAAAATGGTACTAAGTTTCGCATCTGGAATTTCCTCTCTCACAAAGTCGACCACTTAGTTTCGTCGAACACACACGGTTTCGAGTAGCACCGCCACAGATTTCAGAGAACAGGCGCTTCTCCTGGAACAGTATCGAACACTTAGTTTCGGATAGAACAATCAGTTTAAAATGAAACAAAGTTTCGCATCTGGAGTTTCCTCTCTCACAAGGTCGTCCACTTAGTTTCGTCGAACACATACGGTTTCGAGTGGCATCGCCACAGATTTCAGAGGACAGGCGCTTCTCCTGGGACAGTATCGGACACTTAGTTTCAGATAGAAAAATTAGTTTAAAATGAAACTAAGTTTCGCATCTGGAGTTTCCTCTCTCACAAGGTCGACCACTTAGTTTCGCCGAACGCATACGGTTTCGAGTGGCATCGCCACACATTTCAGAGAACAGGCGCTTCTGCTGGCACAGTTTCGAACACTTAGTTTCAGATAGAACAATAAGATTAAAATGGCACTAAGTTGCGCATCTGGTGAATCCTCTCTCACAAGGTCGACCACTTAGTTTCGTCGAACACATCCGGTTTCGAGTGGCATCACCACAGATTTCAGAGAACAGGCGCTTCTCCTGGCACAGTATCGAACACTTAGTTTCAGAGAGAACAATTAGTTTAAAATGGAACTAAGTTTCGCATCCGGAGTTTTCTCTCTCAGAAGGTCGACCACTTAGTTTCGTCGAACACATACGGTTTCGAGTAGCATCGCCACAGATTTCAGAGAGCAGGCGCTTCTCCTGGCACAGTATCGAGCACTTAGTTTCGGATAGAACAATCAGTTTAAAATGAAACAAAGTTTCGCATCTGGAGTTTCCTCTCTCACAAGGTCGTCCACTTAGTTTCGTCGAACACATACGGTTTCGAGTGGCATCGCCACAGATTTCAGAAAACAGGCGCTTCTCCTGGGACAGTATCGGACACTTAGTTTCAGATGGAAAAATTAGTTTAAAATGAAACTAAGTTTCGCATCTGGAGTTTCCTCTCTCACAAGGTCGACCACTTAGTTTCGTCGAACACATACGGTTTCGAGTGGTATCGCCACAGATTTCGCAGAACAGGCGCTTCTCCTGGCACATTATCGAACACTTAGTTTCAGATAGAACAGTTAGTTTTAAATGAAACTAAGTTTCACTTCTGGAGTTTCCTCTCTCAAAAGGTCGACCACTTAGTTTCGCCGAACGCATACGGTTTCGAGTGGTATCGCCACAGATTTCAGAGAACAGGCGCTTCTGCTGGCACAGTATCGAACACTTAGTTTCAGATAGAACAATTAGTTTAAAATGGCACTAAGTTTCGCATCCGGAGTTTCCTCTCTCAGAAGGTCGGGCACTTAGTTTCGTCGAACACATACGGTTTCGAGTAGCATCGCCACAGCTTTCAGAGAACAGGCACTTCTCCTGGCACAGTATCGAACACTTTCAGACAGAACAATTAGTTTAAAATGGAACTAGGTTTCGCATCTGGAGATTCCTCTCTCACAAGGTCGACTACTTAGTTTCGTCGAACACATGCGATTTCGGGTGGTATCGCCACAGGTTTCCGCGAACGGGAGTTCCTACTGGCAGAGTATCGACAACTCAGTTTCGTCGAACACATACAGTTTCGAGTGGCATCGCCACACATTTCAGAGAACAGGCACTTCTCCTGGCACAGTATCGAACACATAGTTTAAGATAGAAGAATTAGTTTAAAATGGAACTAAGTTTCGCATGTGTATATTCCTCTCTCACAAGGTCGACCACTTAGTTTCGTCGAACACATCCGGTTTCGAGTGGCATCGCCACAGATTTCAGAGAACAGGTGCTTCTCCTGGCACAGTATCGAACACTTAGTTTCAGATAGAACAATTAGTTTAAAATGGGACTATGTTCCGCATCTGGTGAATCCTCTCTCACAAGGTCGACCACTTAGTTTCGTCGAACACATCCGGTTTCGAGTGGCATCACCACAGATTTCAGAGAACAGGCGCTTCTCCTGGCACAGTATCGAACACTTAGTTTCAGATAGAACAATTAGTTTAAAATGGAACTAAGTTTCGCATCCGGAGTTTTCTCTCTCACAAGGTCGACCACTTAGTTTCGTCGAACACATCCGGTTTCGAGTGGCATCACCACAGATTTCAGAGAACAGGCGCTTCTCCTGGCACAGTATCGAACACTTAGTTTCAGAGAGAACAATTAGTTTAAAATGGAACTAAGTTTCGCATCCGGAGTTTTCTCTCTCAGAAGGTCGACCACTTAGTTTCGTCGAACACATACGGTTTCGAGTAGCATCGCCACAGATTTCAGAGAACAGGCGCTTCTCCTGGCACAGTATCGAACACTTAGTTTCAGAGAGAACAATTAGTTTAAAATGGAACTAAGTTTCGCATCCGGAGTTTTCTCTCTCAGAAGGTCGACCACTTAGTTTCGTCGAACACATACGGTTTCGAGTGGCATCGCCACAGATTTCAGAAAACAGGCGCTTCTCCTGGGACAGTATCGGACACTTAGTTTCAGATGGAACAATTAGTTTAAAATGGCACTAAGTTTCGCATCCGGAGTTTCCTCTCTCAGAAGGTCGGGCACTTAGTTTCGTCGAACACATACGGTTTCGAGTAGCATCGCCACAGCTTTCAGAGAACAGGCACTTCTCCTGGCACAGTATCGAACACTTTCAGACAGAACAATTAGTTTAAAATGGAACTAGGTTTCGCATCTGGAGATTCCTCTCTCACAAGGTCGACTACTTAGTTTCGTCGAACACATGCGATTTCGGGTGGTATCGCCACAGGTTTCCGCGAACGGGAGTTCCTACTGGCAGAGTATCGACAACTCAGTTTCGTCGAACACATACAGTTTCGAGTGGCATCGCCACACATTTCAGAGAACAGGCACTTCTCCTGGCACAGTATCGAACACATAGTTTAAGATAGAAGAATTAGTTTAAAATGGAACTAAGTTTCGCATGTGTATATTCCTCTCTCACAAGGTCGACCACTTAGTTTCGTCGAACACATCCGGTTTCGAGTGGCATCGCCACAGATTTCAGAGAACAGGTGCTTCTCCTGGCACAGTATCGAACACTTAGTTTCAGATAGAACAATTAGTTTAAAATGGGACTATGTTCCGCATCTGGTGAATCCTCTCTCACAAGGTCGACCACTTAGTTTCGTCGAACACATCCGGTTTCGAGTGGCATCACCACAGATTTCAGAGAACAGGCGCTTCTCCTGGCACAGTATCGAACACTTAGTTTCAGATAGAACAATTAGTTTAAAATGGGACTATGTTCCGCATCTGGTGAATCCTCTCTCAGAAGGTCGACCACTTAGTTTCGTCGAACACATACGGTTTCGAGTAGCATCGCCACAGATTTCAGAGAGCAGGCGCTTCTCCTGGCACAGTATCGAACACTTAGTTTCAGATAGAACAATTAGTTTAAAATGGACCTATGTTTCGCATTTTGAGTTTCCTCTCTCACAAGGTCGACCACTTAGTTTCGCCGAACACATAGGGTTTCGAGTGGCATCGCCACAGATTTCAGAGAACAGGCGCTTCTCCTGGCACAGTATCGAACACTTAGTTTCAGATAGAACAATTAGTTTAAAATGGGACTATGTTCCGCATCTGGTGAATCCTCTCTCACAAGGTCGACCACTTAGTTTCGTAGAACACATCCGGTTTCGAGTGGCATCACCACAGATTTCAGAGAACAGGCGCTTCTCCTGGCACAGTATCGAACACTTAGTTTCAGATAGAACAATTAGTTTAAAATGGAACTAAGTTTCGCATCCGGAGTTTTCTCTCTCAGAAGGTCGACCACTTAGTTTCGTAGAACACATCCGGTTTCGAGTAGCATCGCCACAGATTTCAGAGAGCAGGCGCTTCTCCTGGCACAGTATCGAACACTTAGTTTCAGATAGAACAATTAGTTTAAAATGGAACTAAGTTTCGCATCCGGAGTTTTCTCTCTCAGAAGGTCGACCACTTAGTTTCGTCGAACACATACGGTTTCGAGTAGCATCGCCACAGATTTCAGAGAGCAGGCGCTTCTCCTGGCACAGTATCGAATACTTTCAGACAGAACAATTAGTTTAAAATGGAACTAAGTTTCGCATCTGGAGTTTCCTCTCTCACAAGGTCGGCCACTTAGTTTCGTCGAACACATACGTTTTCGAGTGGTATCGCCACAGATTTCGCCGAACGGGTGTTTCTCCTGAAACAGTATCAACCACTTAGTTTCGTCAAACATATACGGTTTCGAGTAGCATCGCTACAGATTTCACAAAACAGGCGCTTCTCCTGGCACAATATCGAACACATAGTTTCAGATAGAACAATTAGTTTAAAATGGTACTAAGTTTCGCATCTGGAATTTCCTCTCTCACAAAGTCGACCACTTAGTTTCGTCGAACACACACGGTTTCGAGTAGCACCGCCACAGATTTCAGAGAACAGGCGCTTCTCCTGGAACAGTATCGAACACTTAGTTTCGGATAGAACATTCAGTTTAAAATGAAACAAAGTTTCGCATCTGGAGTTTCCTCTCTCACAAGGTCGTCCACTTAGTTTCGTCGAACACATACGGTTTCGAGTGGCATCGCCACAGATTTCAGAGAACAGGCGCTTCTCCTGGGACAGTATCGGACACTTAGTTTCAGATAGAACAATAAGATTAAAATGGCACTAAGTTGCGCGTCTGGAGTTTCCTCTCTCACAAAGTCGACCACTTAGTTTCGTCGAACACACACGGTTTCGAGTAGCACCGCCACAGATTTCAGAGAACAGGCGCTTCTGCTGGCACAGTATCGAACACTTAGTTTCAGATAGAACAATTACTTTAAAATGGAACTAAGTTTCGCATCCGGAGTTTCCTCTCTCAGAAGGTCGGGCACTTAGTTTCGTCGAACACATACGGTTTCGAGTAGCATCGCCACAGATTTCAGAGAACAGGCACTTCTCCTGGCACAGTATCGAACACTTTCAGACAGAACAATTAGTTTAAAATGGAACTAGGTTTCGCATCTGGAGATTCCTCTCTCACAAGGTCGACTACTTAGTTTCGTCGAACACATGCGATTTCGGGTGGTATCGCCACAGGTTTCCGCGAACGGGAGTTCCTACTGGCAGAGTATCGACAACTCAGTTTCGTCGAACACATACAGTTTCGAGTGGCATCGCCACACATTTCAGAGAACAGGCACTTCTCCTGGCACAGTATCGAACACATAGTTTAAGATAGAAGAATTAGTTTAAAATGGAACTGAGTTTCGCATGTGTATATTCCTCTCTCACAAGGTCGACCACTTAGTTTCGTCGAACACATACGGTTTCGAGTGGCATCGCCACAGATTTCAGAGAACAGGCGCTTCTCCTGGCACAGTATCGAACACTTAGTTTCAGATAGAACAATTAGTTTAAAATGGGACTATGTTCCGCATCTGGTGAATCCTCTCTCACAAGGTCGACCACTTAGTTTCGTCGAACACATCCGGTTTCGAGTGGCATCACCACAGATTTCAGAGAACAGGCGCTTCTCCTGGCACAGTATCGAACACTTAGTTTCAGATAGAACAATTAGTTTAAAATGGAACTAAGTTTCGCATCCGGAGTTTTCTCTCTCAGAAGGTCGACCACTTAGTTTTGTCGAACACATACGGTTTCGAGTAGCATCGCCACAGATTTCAGAGAGCAGGCGCTTCTCCTGGCACAGTATCGAACACTTAGTTTCAGATGGAAAAATTAGTTTAAAATGGAACTAAGTTTCGCATCCGGAGTTTTCTCTCTCAGAAGGTCGACCACTTAGTTTCGTCGAACACATACGGTTTCGAGTAGCATCGCCACAGATTTCAGAGAGCAGGCGCTTCTCCTGGCACAGTATCGAATACTTTCAGACAGAACAATTAGTTTAAAATGGAACTAAGTTTCGCATCTGGAGTTTCCTCTCTCACAAGGTCGGCCACTTAGTTTCGTCGAACACATACGTTTTCGAGTGGTATCGCCACAGATTTCGCCGAACGGGTGTTTCTCCTGAAACAGTATCAACCACTTAGTTTCGTCGAACATATACGGTTTCGAGTAGCATCGCTACAGATTTCAGAAAACAGGCGCTTCTCCTGGCACAATATCGAACACATAGTTTCAGATAGAACAATTAGTTTAAAATGGTACTAAGTTTCGCATCTGGAATTTCCTCTCTCACAAAGTCGACCACTTAGTTTCGTCGAACACACACGGTTTCGAGTAGCACCGCCACAGATTTCAGAGAACAGGCGCTTCTCCTGGAACAGTATCGAACACTTAGTTTCGGATAGAACAATCAGTTTAAAATGAAACAAAGTTTCGCATCTGGAGTTTCCTCTCTCACAAGGTCGACCACTTAGTTTCGTCGAACACATACGGTTTCGAGTGGCATCGCCACAGATTTCAGAGAACAGGCGCTTCTCCTGGGACAGTATCGGACACTTAGTTTCAGATAGAAAAATTAGTTTAAAATGAAACTAAGTTTCGCATCTGGAGTTTCCTCTCTCACAAGGTCGACCACTTAGTTTCGCCGAACGCATACGGTTTCGAGTGGCATCGCCACACATTTCAGAGAACAGGCGCTTCTGCTGGCACAGTTTCGAACACTTAGTTTCAGATAGAACAATAAGATTAAAATGGCACTAAGTTGCGCGTCTGGAGTTTCCTCTCTCACAAAGTCGACCACTTAGTTTCGTCGAACACACACGGTTTCGAGTAGCACCGCCACAGATTTCAGAGAGCAGGCGCTTCTCCTGGCACAGTATCGAACACTTAGTTTCAGATGGAAAAATTAGTTTAAAATGGAACTAAGTTTCGCATCCGGAGTTTTCTCTCTCAGAAGGTCGACCACTTAGTTTCGTCGAACACATACGGTTTCGAGTAGCATCGCCACAGATTTCAGAGAGCAGGCGCTTCTCCTGGCACAGTATCGAATACTTTCAGACAGAACAATTAGTTTAAAATGGAACTAAGTTTCGCATCTGGAGTTTCCTCTCTCACAAGGTCGGCCACTTAGTTTCGTCGAACACATACGTTTTCGAGTGGTATCGCCACAGATTTCGCCGAACGGGTGTTTCTCCTGAAACAGTATCAACCACTTAGTTTCGTCGAACATATACGGTTTCGAGTAGCATCGCTACAGATTTCAGAAAACAGGCGCTTCTCCTGGCACAATATCGAACACATAGTTTCAGATAGAACAATTAGTTTAAAATGGTACTAAGTTTCGCATCTGGAATTTCCTCTCTCACAAAGTCGACCACTTAGTTTCGTCGAACACACACGGTTTCGAGTAGCACCGCCACAGATTTCAGAGAACAGGCGCTTCTCCTGGAACAGTATCGAACACTTAGTTTCGGATAGAACAATCAGTTTAAAATGAAACAAAGTTTCGCATCTGGAGTTTCCTCTCTCACAAGGTCGTCCACTTAGTTTCGTCGAACACATACGGTTTCGAGTGGCATCGCCACAGATTTCAGAGAACAGGCGCTTCTCCTGGGACAGTATCGGACACTTAGTTTCAGATAGAAAAATTAGTTTAAAATGAAACTAAGTTTCGCATCTGGAGTTTCCTCTCTCACAAGGTCGACCACTTAGTTTCGCCGAACGCATACGGTTTCGAGTGGCATCGCCACACATTTCAGAGAACAGGCGCTTCTGCTGGCACAGTTTCGAACACTTAGTTTCAGATAGAACAATAAGATTAAAATGGCACTAAGTTGCGCGTCTGGAGTTTCCTCTCTCACAAAGTCGACCACTTAGTTTCCTCGAACACACACGGTTCCGAGTAGCACCGCCACAGATTTCAGAGAACAGGCGCTTCTGCTGGCACAGTATCGAACACTTAGTTTCAGATAGAAAAATTAGTTTAAAATGGAACTATGTTTCGCATTTAGTGTTTCCTCTGTCACAAGGTGGGCCACTTAGTTTCGTCGAACACATACGGTTTCGAGTAGCATCGCCACAGATTTCAGAGAAGAGGCGCTTCTCCTGGCACAGTATCGAACACTTAGTGACAGATAGAACACTTAGTTTAAAATGGAAATATGTTTCGCATTTGGTGTTTCCTCTGTCACAAGGTGGGCCACTTAGTTTTGTCGAACACATACGGTTTCGAGTAGCATCGCCACAGATTTCAGAGAAGAGGCGCTTCTCCTGGCACAGTATCGAACACTTAGTGACAGATAGAACACTTAGTTTAAAATGGAACTATGTTTCGCATTTGGTGTTTCCTCTGTCACTAGCTGGGCCACTTAGTTTCGTCGAACACATACGGTTTCGAGTGGCATCTCCACAGATTTCAGAGAACAGGCGGTTCTCCTGGCAGAGTATCGAACGCTTAGTATCAGATGGAACGTTTGGTTTAAAATGGAATTAAGTTTCGCAACTGGAGTTTCCTCTCCCCCCAGGTCGACCACTTAGTTTCGTCGAACACATACGGTGTCGAGTGGCATCGCCACTGATTTCAGAGAACAGGCGCTTCCCCTGGCACAGTATCGAACACTTAGTTTCAGATAGAAAAATTAGTTTAAAATGGAACTATTTTTCGCATTTGGTGTTTCCTCTGTCACAAGGTGGGCCGCTTAGTTTCGTCGAACACATACGGTTTCGAGTAGCATCGCCACAGGTTTCACAGAAGAGGCGCTTCTCCTGGCACAGTATCGAACACATAGTTTCAGATAGAATAATTAGTTTAAAATGGAACTATGTTTCTCATCTGGAGTTTCCTCTCTCACAAGGTCGACCATTTAGATTCGTCGAACACATACGGTTTCGAGTAGCATCGCCTCAGATTTCAGAGAACAGGCGCTTCGCCTGGCACAGTATCGAACACTGTCAGATAGAACAATTAGTTTACAATGGAACTAAGTTCCGCATCTGGAGTTTCCTCTCTCACAAGATCGGCCATTTAGTTTCGTCGAACACATACGGTTTCGAGTGGCATCGCCACAGATTTCAGAGAACAGGTGCTTCTCCTGGCACAGTATCGAACAATTTCAGATAGAACAATTAGTTTAAAATGGAACTAAGTTTCGCATCTGGAGTTGCCTCTCTCACAAGGTCGGCCACTTAGTTTCGTCGAACACATACGGTTTCGAGTGGCATCGGCACAGATTTCAGAGAACAGGCGCTTCTCCTGGCACACTATCGAACACTTAGTTTCGGACGGAAAATTTGGTTTAAAGTGGAAATAAGTTTCGCATCTGGAGTTTCCTCTCTCACAAGGTCGACCATTTAGATTCGTCGAACACATGCGGGTTCGAGTAGCATCGCCACTGATTTCAGAGAACAGACGCTTCTCCTGGCACAGTATCGAACCCTTTCAGATAGAACAAATAGTTTAAAATGGAACTAAGTTTCGCATCTGGAGTTTCCTCTCTCACAAGGTCGGCCACTTAGTATCGTCGAACACATACGGTTTCGAGTAGCATCGCCACAGATTTCAGAGAACAGGCGCTCCTCCCGGCACAGTATCGAACACTTAGTTTCAGATGGAACATTTAGGTTAAAATTGAACTATATTTCGCATCTGAAGTTTCCTCTCTCACAAGGTCGACCACTTAGTTTCGTCGAACACATACGGTTTCGAGAAGCATCGCCATAGATTTCAGAGAACAGGCGCTCCTCCCGGCACAGTATCGAACACTTAGTATCGGATATAACAATTACTTTAAAATGGAACTAAGCTTCGCATCTGGAGTTTCCTCTCTCACAATTTCGGCCACTTAGTTTCGTCGAACACATACGGTTTCGAGTGGCATCGCCACAGATTTCAGAGAACAGGCGCTCCTCCCGGCACAGTATCGAACACTTAGTTTCAGATGGAACATTTAGGTTAAAATTGAACTATATTTCGCATCTGGAGTTTCTTCCCTCACAAGGCGACCACTTAATTTCGTCGAACACATACGGTTTCGAGTGGCATCGCCACAGATTTCAGAGAACAGGCGCTCCTCCCGGCACAGTATCGAATACTTAGTATCGGATATAACAATTACTTTAAAATGGAACTAAGCTTCGCATCTGGAGTTTCCTCTCTCACAAGGTCGACCACATAGTTTCGTCGAACACATACGGTTCCGAGAAGTATCGCCACAGATTTCGCAGAACGGGAGTTTCTCCTGGCGCAGTATCGAACGCTTAGTTACACATAGAACAAGTAGTTTAAAATGTATCTATGTTTCGCATTTGGAGTTTCCTCTCTCACAAGGTCGACCACTTAGTTTCATGGAACACATACGGTTTCGAGTAGCATCGGCACAGATTTCAGAGAACAGGCGCTTCTCCTGGCACAGTATCGAACACTTAGATTCAGTAGAACAATTAGTTTAAAATGGTACAAAGATTCGCATCTGGAGTTTCCTCTCTCACAAGGTCGACCACTTAGTTTCGTAGAACACATCCGGTTTCGAGTGGCATCACCACAGATTTCAGAGAACAGGCGCTTCTCCTGGCACAGTATCGAACACTTAGTTTCAGATAGAACAATTAGTTTAAAATGGAACTAAGTTTCGCATCCGGAGTTTTCTCTCTCAGAAGGTCGACCACTTAGTTTCGTAGAACACATCCGGTTTGAGTAGCATCGCCACAGATTTCAGAGAGCAGGCGCTTCTCCTGGCACAGTATCGAACACTTAGTTTCAGATAGAACAATTAGTTTAAAATGGAACTAAGTTTCGCATCCGGAGTTTTCTCTCTCAGAAGGTCGACCACTTAGTTTCGTCGAACACATACGGTTTCGAGTAGCATCGCCACAGATTTCAGAGAGCAGGCGCTTCTCCTGGCACAGTATCGAATACTTTCAGACAGAACAATTAGTTTAAAATGGAACTAAGTTTCGCATCTGGAGTTTCCTCTCTCACAAGGTCGGCCACTTAGTTTCGTCGAACACATACGTTTTCGAGTGGTATCGCCACAGATTTCGCCGAACGGGTGTTTCTCCTGAAACAGTATCAACCACTTAGTTTCGTCAAACATATACGGTTTCGAGTAGCATCGCTACAGATTTCACAAAACAGGCGCTTCTCCTGGCACAATATCGAACACATAGTTTCAGATAGAACAATTAGTTTAAAATGGTACTAAGTTTCGCATCTGGAATTTCCTCTCTCACAAAGTCGACCACTTAGTTTCGTCGAACACACACGGTTTCGAGTAGCACCGCCACAGATTTCAGAGAACAGGCGCTTCTCCTGGAACAGTATCGAACACTTAGTTTCGGATAGAACATTCAGTTTAAAATGAAACAAAGTTTCGCATCTGGAGTTTCCTCTCTCACAAGGTCGTCCACTTAGTTTCGTCGAACACATACGGTTTCGAGTGGCATCGCCACAGATTTCAGAGAACAGGCGCTTCTCCTGGGACAGTATCGGACACTTAGTTTCAGATAGAACAATAAGATTAAAATGGCACTAAGTTGCGCGTCTGGAGTTTCCTCTCTCACAAAGTCGACCACTTAGTTTCGTCGAACACACACGGTTTCGAGTAGCACCGCCACAGATTTCAGAGAACAGGCGCTTCTGCTGGCACAGTATCGAACACTTAGTTTCAGATAGAACAATTAGTTTGAAATGGCACTAAGTTTCGCATCCGGAGTTTCCTCTCTCAGAAGGTCGGGCACTTAGTTTCGTCGAACACATACGGTTTCGAGTAGCATCGCCACAGATTTCAGAGAACAGGCACTTCTCCTGGCACAGTATCGAACACTTTCAGACAGAACAATTAGTTTAAAATGGAACTAGGTTTCGCATCTGGAGATTCCTCTCTCACAAGGTCGACTACTTAGTTTCGTCGAACACATGCGATTTCGGGTGGTATCGCCACAGGTTTCCGCGAACGGGAGTTCCTACTGGCAGAGTATCGACAACTCAGTTTCGTCGAACACATACAGTTTCGAGTGGCATCGCCACACATTTCAGAGAACAGGCACTTCTCCTGGCACAGTATCGAACACATAGTTTAAGATAGAAGAATTAGTTTAAAATGGAACTGAGTTTCGCATGTGTATATTCCTCTCTCACAAGGTCGACCACTTAGTTTCGTCGAACACATCCGGTTTCGAGTGGCATCGCCACAGATTTCAGAGAACAGGCGCTTCTCCTGGCACAGTATCGAACACTTAGTTTCAGATAGAACAATTAGTTTAAAATGGGACTATGTTCCGCATCTGGTGAATCCTCTCTCACAAGGTCGACCACTTAGTTTCGTCGAACACATCCGGTTTCGAGTGGCATCACCACAGATTTCAGAGAACAGGCGCTTCTCCTGGCACAGTATCGAACACTTAGTTTCAGATAGAACAATTAGTTTAAAATGGAACTAAGTTTCGCATCCGGAGTTTTCTCTCTCAGAAGGTCGACCACTTAGTTTTGTCGAACACATACGGTTTCGAGTAGCATCGCCACAGATTTCAGAGAGCAGGCGCTTCTCCTGGCACAGTATCGAACACTTAGTTTCAGATGGAAAAATTAGTTTAAAATGGAACTAAGTTTCGCATCCGGAGTTTTCTCTCTCAGAAGGTCGACCACTTAGTTTCGTCGAACACATACGGTTTCGAGTAGCATCGCCACAGATTTCAGAGAGCAGGCGCTTCTCCTGGCACAGTATCGAATACTTTCAGACAGAACAATTAGTTTAAAATGGAACTAAGTTTCGCATCTGGAGTTTCCTCTCTCACAAGGTCGGCCACTTAGTTTCGTCGAACACATACGTTTTCGAGTGGTATCGCCACAGATTTCGCCGAACGGGTGTTTCTCCTGAAACAGTATCAACCACTTAGTTTCGTCGAACATATACGGTTTCGAGTAGCATCGCTACAGATTTCAGAAAACAGGCGCTTCTCCTGGCACAATATCGAACACATAGTTTCAGATAGAACAATTAGTTTAAAATGGTACTAAGTTTCGCATCTGGAATTTCCTCTCTCACAAAGTCGACCACTTAGTTTCGTCGAACACACACGGTTTCGAGTAGCACCGCCACAGATTTCTGAGAACAGGCGCTTCTCCTGGGACAGTATCGAACACTTAGTTTCGGATAGAACAATCAGTTTAAAATGAAACAAAGTTTCGCATCTGGAGTTTCCTCTCTCACAAGGTCGTCCACTTAGTTTCGTCGAACACATACGGTTTCGAGTGGCATCGCCACAGATTTCAGAGAACAGGCGCTTCTCCTGGGACAGTATCGGACACTTAGTTTCAGATAGAAAAATTAGTTTAAAATGAAACTAAGTTTCGCATCTGGAGTTTCCTCTCTCACAAGGTCGACCACTTAGTTTCGCCGAACGCATACGGTTTCGAGTGGCATCGCCACACATTTCAGAGAACAGGCGCTTCTGCTGGCACAGTTTCGAACACTTAGTTTCAGATAGAACAATAAGATTAAAATGGCACTAAGTTGCGCGTCTGGAGTTTCCTCTCTCACAAAGTCGACCACTTAGTTTCGTCGAACACACACGGTTTCGAGTAGCACCGCCACAGATTTCAGAGAGCAGGCGCTTCTCCTGGCACAGTATCGAACACTTAGTTTCAGATGGAAAAATTAGTTTAAAATGGAACTAAGTTTCGCATCCGGAGTTTTCTCTCTCAGAAGGTCGACCACTTAGTTTCGTCGAACACATACGGTTTCGAGTAGCATCGCCTGAGATTTCAGAGAGCAGGCGCTTCTCCTGGCACAGTATCGAATACTTTCAGACAGAACAATTAGTTTAAAATGGAACTAAGTTTCGCATCTGGAGTTTCCTCTCTCACAAGGTCGGCCACTTAGTTTCGTCGAACACATACGGTTTCGAGTGGTATCGCCACAGATTTCGCCGAACGGGTGTTTCTCCTGAAACAGTATCAACCACTTAGTTTCGTCGAACATATACGGTTTCGAGTAGCATCGCTACAGATTTCAGAAAACAGGCGCTTCTCCTGGCACAATATCGAACACATAGTTTCAGATAGAACAATTAGTTTAAAATGGTACTAAGTTTCGCATCTGGAATTTCCTCTCTCACAAAGTCGACCACTTAGTTTCGTCGAACACACACGGTTTCGAGTAGCACCGCCACAGATTTCAGAGAACAGGCGCTTCTCCTGGCACAGTATCGAACACTTAGTTTCGGATAGAACAATCAGTTTAAAATGAAACAAAGTTTCGCATCTGGAGTTTCCTCTCTCACAAGGTCGACCACTTAGTTTCGTCGAACACATACGGTTTCGAGTGGCATCGCCACAGATTTCAGAGAACAGGCGCTTCTCCTGGGACAGTATCGGACACTTAGTTTCAGATAGAAAAATTAGTTTAAAATGAAACTAAGTTTCGCATCTGGAGTTTCCTCTCTCACAAGGTCGACCACTTAGTTTCGCCGAACGCATACGGTTTCGAGTGGCATCGCCACACATTTCAGAGAACAGGCGCTTCTGCTGGCACAGTTTCGAACACTTAGTTTCAGATAGAACAATAAGATTAAAATGGCACTAAGTTGCGCGTCTGGAGTTTCCTCTCTCACAAAGTCGACCACTTAGTTTCCTCGAACACACACGGTTCCGAGTAGCACCGCCACAGATTTCAGAGAACAGGCGCTTCTGCTGGCACAGTATCGAACACTTAGTTTCAGATAGAAAAATTAGTTTAAAATGGAACTATGTTTCGCATTTAGTGTTTCCTCTGTCACAAGGTGGGCCACTTAGTTTCGTCGAACACATACGGTTTCGAGTAGCATCGCCACAGATTTCAGAGAAGAGGCGCTTCTCCTGGCACAGTATCGAACACTTAGTGACAGATAGAACACTTAGTTTAAAATGGAAATATGTTTCGCATTTGGTGTTTCCTCTGTCACAAGGTGGGCCACTTAGTTTTGTCGAACACATACGGTTTCGAGTAGCATCGCCACAGATTTCAGAGAAGAGGCGCTTCTCCTGGCACAGTATCGAACACTTAGTGACAGATAGAACACTTAGTTTAAAATGGAACTATGTTTCGCATTTGGTGTTTCCTCTGTCACTAGCTGGGCCACTTAGTTTCGTCGAACACATACGGTTTCGAGTGGCATCTCCACAGATTTCAGAGAACAGGCGGTTCTCCTGGCAGAGTATCGAACGCTTAGTATCAGATGGAACGTTTGGTTTAAAATGGAATTAAGTTTCGCAACTGGAGTTTCCTCTCCCCCCAGGTCGACCACTTAGTTTCGTCGAACACATACGGTGTCGAGTGGCATCGCCACTGATTTCAGAGAACAGGCGCTTCCCCTGGCACAGTATCGAACACTTAGTTTCAGAGAGAACAATTAGTTTAAAATGGAAATAAGTTTCGCATCTGGAGTTTCCTCTCTCACAAGGTCGACCACTTAGTTTCGACGAAACACATAAGGTTTCGGGTAGCATCGCCACAGATTTCAGAGGACAGGCGCTTCTCCTGGCACAGTATCGAACACTTAGTTTCAGAGAGAACAATTAGTTTAAAATGGAAATAAATTTCGTATCTGGAGTTTCCTCTCTCACAAAGTCGACCACTTAGTTTCCTCGAACACACACGGTTCCGAGTAGCACCGCCACAGATTTCAGAGAACAGGCGCTTCTGCTGGCACAGTATCGAACACTTAGTTTCAGATAGAAAAATTAGTTTAAAATGGAACTATGTTTCGCATTTAGTGTTTCCTCTGTCACAAGGTGGGCCACTTAGTTTCGTCGAACACATACGGTTTCGAGTAGCATCGCCACAGATTTCAGAGAAGAGGCGCTTCTCCTGGCACAGTATCGAACACTTAGTGACAGATAGAACACTTAGTTTAAAATGGAAATATGTTTCGCATTTGGTGTTTCCTCTGTCACAAGGTGGGCCACTTAGTTTTGTCGAACACATACGGTTTCGAGTAGCATCGCCACAGATTTCAGAGAAGAGGCGCTTCTCCTGGCACAGTATCGAACACTTAGTGACAGATAGAACACTTAGTTTAAAATGGAACTATGTTTCGCATTTGGTGTTTCCTCTGTCACTAGCTGGGCCACTTAGTTTCGTCGAACACATACGGTTTCGAGTGGCATCTCCACAGATTTCAGAGAACAGGCGGTTCTCCTGGCAGAGTATCGAACGCTTAGTATCAGATGGAACGTTTGGTTTAAAATGGAATTAAGTTTCGCAACTGGAGTTTCCTCTCCCCCCAGGTCGACCACTTAGTTTCGTCGAACACATACGGTGTCGAGTGGCATCGCCACTGATTTCAGAGAACAGGCGCTTCCCCTGGCACAGTATCGAACACTTAGTTTCAGAGAGAACAATTAGTTTAAAATGGAAATAAGTTTCGCATCTGGAGTTTCCTCTCTCACAAGGTCGACCACTTAGTTTCGACGAAACACATAAGGTTTCGGGTAGCATCGCCACAGATTTCAGAGGACAGGCGCTTCTCCTGGCACAGTATCGAACACTTAGTTTCAGAGAGAACAATTAGTTTAAAATGGAAATAAATTTCGTATCTGGAGTTTCCTCTCCCACTAGGTGGACCACTTATTTTTGTCGAACACATACGGTTTCTAGTAGCATCGCCACAGATTTCAGAGAACTGGCGCTTCTCCTGGCACAGTATCGAACACTTAGTTTCAGATAGAACCATTAGTTTAAAATGGAACTATGTTTCGCATTTGGAGTTTCCTCTCTCCCAAGGTGGACCACTTAGTTTCGTCAAACACATACGGTTTCCAGTGGCATCGCCACAGATTTCAGAGAACAGGCGCTTCTCCTGGCACAGTATCGAACACATAGTTTCAGATAGAACAATTAGGTTAAAATGGAACTAAGTTTCGCATCTGGGGTTTCCTCTCTCACAAGGCGGGCACTTAGTTTCGGAACACATACGGTTTCGATTCGCATCGCCACAGATTTCAGAGAACAGGCGCTTCTCCTGGCACAGTATCGAACACTTAGTTCCAGATAGAACAATCAGTTTAAAATGGAACTAAGTTTCGCATACGGAGTTTCCTCTCTCACAAGGTCGACCACTTAGTTTCGACGAAACACATAAGGTTTCGAGTAGCATCGCCACAGATTTCAGAGGACAGGCGCTTCTCCTGGCACAGTATCGAACACTTAGTTTCAGATAGAACCATTAGTTTAAAATGGAACTATGTTTCGTATCTGGAGTTTCCTCTCCCACTAGGTGGACCACTTAGTTTCGTGGAACACATACGGTTTCTAGTAGCATCGCCACTGATTTCAGAGAACAGGCGCTTCTCCTGGCACAGTATCGAACACTTAGTTTCAGATAGAACCATTAGTTTAAAATGGAACTATGTTTCGCATTTGGAGTTTCCTCTCTCCCAAGGTGGACCACTTAGTTTCGTCAAACACATACGGTTTCCAGTGGCATCGCCACAGATTTCAGAGAACAGGCGCTTCTCCTGGCACAGTATCGAACACTTAGTTTCAGAGAGAACAATTAGTTTAAAATGGAAATAAGTTTCGCATCTGGAGTTTCCTCTCTCACAAGGTCGACCACTTAGTTTCGACGAAACACATAAGGTTTCGGGTAGCATCGCCACAGATTTCAGAGGACAGGCGCTTCTCCTGGCACAGTATCGAACACTTAGTTTCAGAGAGAACAATTAGTTTAAAATAGAAATAAATTTCGTATCTGGAGTTTCCTCTCCCACTAGGTGGACCACTTATTTTTGTCGAACACATGCGGTTTCTAGTAGCATCGCCACAGATTTCAGAGAACTGGCGCTTCTCCTGGCACAGTATCGAACACTTAGTTTCAGATAGAACCATTAGTTTAAAATGGAACTATGTTTCGCATTTGGAGTTTCCTCTCTCCCAAGGTGGACCACTTAGTTTCGTCAAACACATACGGTTTCCAGTGGCATCGCCACAGATTGCAGAGAACAGGCGCTTCTCCTGGCACAGTGACGAACACATAGTTTCAGATAGAACAATTAGTTTAAAATGGAACTAAGTTTCGCATCTGGAGTTTCCTCTCTCACAAGGTCGACCACTTAGTTTCGACGAAACACATAAGGTTTCGAGTAGCATCGCCACAGATTTCAGAGGACAGGCGCTTCTCCTGGCACAGTATCGAACACTTAGTTTCAGATAGAACCATTAGTTCAAAATGGAACTATGTTTCGTATCTGGAGTTTCCTCTCCCACTAGGTGGACCACTTAGTTTCGTGGAACACATACGGTTTCTAGTAGCATCGCCACTGATTTCAGAGAACAGGCGCTTCTCCTGGCACAGTATCGAACACTTAGTTTCAGATAGAACCATTAGTTTAAAATGGAACTATGTTTCGCATTTGGAGTTTCCTCTCTCCCAAGGTGGACCACTTAGTTTCGTCAAACACATACGGTTTCCAGTGGCATCGCCACAGATTTCAGAGAACAGGCGCTTCTCCTGGCACAGTATCGAACACTTAGTTTCAGAGAGAACAATTAGTTTAAAATGGAAATAAGTTTCGCATCTGGAGTTTCCTCTTTCACAAGGTCGACCACTTAGTTTCGACGAAACACATAAGGTTTCGGGTAGCATCGCCACAGATTTCAGAGGACAGGCGCTTCTCCTGGCACAGTATCGAACACTTAGTTTCAGAGAGAACAATTAGTTTAAAATGGAAATAAATTTCGTATCTGGAGTTTCCTCTCCCACTAGGTGGACCACTTATTTTTGTCGAACACATACGGTTTCTAGTAGCATCGCCACAGATTTCAGAGAACTGGCGCTTCTCCTGGCACAGTATCGAACACTTAGTTTCAGATAGAACCATTAGTTTAAAATGGAACTATGTTTCGCATTTGGAGTTTCCTCTCTCCCAAGGTGGACCACTTAGTTTCGTCAAACACATACGGTTTCCAGTGGCATCGCCACAGATTTCAGAGAACAGGCGCTTCTCCTGGCACAGTATCGAACACATAGTTTCAGATAGAACAATTAGGTTAAAATGGAACTAAGTTTCGCATCTGGGGTTTCCTCTCTCACAAGGCGGGCACTTAGTTTCGGAACACATACGGTTTCGATTCGCATCGCCACAGATTTCAGAGAACAGGCGCTTCTCCTGGCACAGTATCGAACACTTAGTTCCAGATAGAACAATCAGTTTAAAATGGAACTAAGTTTCGCATACGGAGTTTCCTCTCTCACAAGGTCGACCACTTAGTTTCGACGAAACACATAAGGTTTCGAGTAGCATCGCCACAGATTTCAGAGGACAGGCGCTTCTCCTGGCACAGTATCGAACACTTAGTTTCAGATAGAACCATTAGTTTAAAATGGAACTATGTTTCGTATCTGGAGTTTCCTCTCCCACTAGGTGGACCACTTAGTTTCGACGAAACACATAAGGTTTCGGGTAGCATCGCCACAGATTTCAGAGGACAGGCGCTTCTCCTGGCACAGTATCGAACACTTAGTTTCAGAGAGAACAATTAGTTTAAAATGGAAATAAATTTCGTATCTGGAGTTTCCTCTCCCACTAGGTGGACCACTTATTTTTGTCGAACACATGCGGTTTCTAGTAGCATCGCCACAGATTTCAGAGAACTGGCGCTTCTCCTGGCACAGTATCGAACACTTAGTTTCAGATAGAACCATTAGTTTAAAATGGAACTATGTTTCGCATTTGGAGTTTCCTCTCTCCCAAGGTGGACCACTTAGTTTCGTCAAACACATACGGTTTCCAGTGGCATCGCCACAGATTTCAGAGAACAGGCGCTTCTCCTGGCACAGTATCGAACACATAGTTTCAGATAGAACAATTAGGTTAAAATGGAACTAAGTTTCGCATCTGGGGTTTCCTCTCTCACAAGGCGGGCACTTAGTTTCGGAACACATACGGTTTCGATTCGCATCGCCACAGATTTCAGAGAACAGGCGCTTCTCCTGGCACAGTATCGAACACTTAGTTCCAGATAGAACAATCAGTTTAAAATGGAACTAAGTTTCGCATACGGAGTTTCCTCTCCCACAAGGTCGACCACTTAGTTTCATCGAACACATACGGTTTCGAGTAGCATCGCCACAGATTTCAGAGAACAGGCGCTTCTCCTGGCACAGTATCGAACACTTAGTTTCAGAGAGAACAATTAGTTTAAAATGGAACTATGTTTCGCATTTGGAGTTTCCTCTCTCGCAAGGTGGACCACTTAGTTTCGTCGAACACATACCGTTTCGAGTGTAATCGCCACAGGTTTCACAGAACGGGCCCTTCTCCTGGCACAGTATCGAACACTTAGTTTCAGATAGAACAATTAATTTAAAATGGAACTATGTTTCGCATCTGAAGTTTCCTCTCTCACAAGGTCGGCCACTTAGTTTCGTCGAACACATACGGTTTCGAGTAGCATCGCCACAGATTTCAGAGAACGGGCGCTTCTCCTGGCACAGTATCGAACACTTAATATCATATAGAACAATTATTTTAAAATGGAATTAAGTTTCGCATTTGGAGTTTCCTCTCTCACAAGGTCGACAACTTAGTTTCTTCGAACAAATGCGGTTTCGAGTGGCATCGCCACAGATTTCAGGAAACAGGCGCTTCTCCTGGCACAGTATCGAACACTTAGTATCAGATACAACAAATAGTTTCAAATGGAACTATGTTTCGCATCTGGAGTTTCCTCTCCCACTAGGTCGACAAATTAGTTTCGTCGAACACATACGGTGTCGAGTGGCATCGCCACAGATTTCAGAGAACAGGCGCTTCTCCTGGCACATTATCGAACACTTAGTTACAGATAGAACAATTAGTTTAAAATGGAACTAAGTTTCGCATCTGGAGTTTCCTCTCTCACAAGGTCGACCGCTTAGTTTCGACGAACACATACGGTTTCGAGTAGCATCGCCACAGATTTCAGAGAACGGGCGCTTCTCCTGGCACAGTATCGAACACTTAATATCATATAGAACAATTATTTTAAAATGGAATTAAGGTTCGCATTTGGAGTTTCCTCTCTCACAAGGTCGACAACTTAGTTTCGTCGAACAAATACGGTTTCGAGTGGCATCGCCACAGATTTCAGGGAACAGGCGCTTCTCCTGGCACAGTATCGAACACTTAGTATCAGATACAACAATTAGTTTAAAATGGAACTATGTTTCGCATCTGGAGATTCCTCTCTCACTAGGTCGACAACTTAGTTTCGTCGAACACATACGGTGTCGAGTGGCATCGCCACAGATTTAAGAGAACAGGCGCTTCTCCTGGCACAGTATCGAACACTTAGTTTCAGATAGAACAATTAGTTTAAAATGGAACTATGTTTCGCATCTGGAGTTTCCTCTCTCACAAGGTCGACCACCTAGTTTCGTCGAACACATACGGTTTCGAGTGGCATCGCCACAGATTGCAGAGAACAGGCGCTTCTCCTGGCACAGTGACGAACACATAGTTTCGGATAGAACAATTAGGTTAAAATGGAACTAAGTTTCGCATCTGGGGTTTCCCCTCTCACAAGGCGGGCACTTAGTTTCGGAACACATACGGTTTCGATTCGCATCGCCACAGATTTCAGAGAACAGGCGCTTCTCCTGGCACAGTATCGAACACTTAGTTTCAGATAGAACAATCAGTTTAAAATGGAACTAAGTTTCGCATACGGAGTTTCCTCTCCCACAAGGTCGACCACTTAGTTTCATCGAACACATACGGTTTCGAGTAGCATCGCCACAGATTTCAGAGAACAGGCGCTTCTCCTGGCACAGTATCGAACACTTAGTTTCAGAGAGACCAATTAGTTTAAAATGGAACTATGTTTCGCATTTGGAGTTTCCTCTCTCGCAAGGTGGACCACTTAGTTTCGTCGAACACATACGGTGTCGAGTGGCATCGCCACAGATTTCAGAGAACAGGCGCTTCTCCTGGCACATTATCGAACACTTAGTTACAGATAGAACAATTAGTTTAAAATGGAACTAAGTTTCGCATCTGGAGTATCCTCTCTCACAAGGTCGACCACTTAGTTTCGTCGAACAAATACGGTTTCGAGTGGCATCGCCACAGATTTCAGGGAACAGGCGCTTCTCCTGGCACAGTATCGAACACTTAGTATCAGATACAACAAGTAGTTTAAAATGGAACTATGTTTCGCATCTGGAGATTCCTCTCCCACTAGGTCGACAACTTAGTTTCGTCGAACACATACGGTGTCGAGTGGCATCGCCACAGATTTCAGAGAACAGGCGCTTCTCCTGGCACATTATCGAACACTTAGTTACAGATAGAACAATTAGTTTAAAATGGAACTAAGTTTCGCATCTGGAGTATCCTCTCTCACAAGGTCGACCACTTAGTTTCGTCGAACACATACGGTTTCGATTAGTGTCGCCACAGATTTCGCAGAACGGGAGTTTCTCCTGGCACAGTATCGAACACTTAGTTTCAGATGGAACAATTAGTTTTAAATGGAACTAAGTTTCGCATCTGGAGTTTCCCCTTTCACAAGGCGACCACTCAGTTTCGTCGAACACATACGGTTTCGAGTGGCACCGCCACAGATTTCAGAGAACAGGCGCTTCTCCTAGCACAGTATCGAACACTTAGTATCAGATAGAACAATTAGTTTAAAATGGAACTAAGTTTCGCATCTGGAGTATCCTCTCTCACAAGGTCGACCACTTAGTTTCGTCGAACACATACGGTTTCGAGTAGTATCGCCACAGATTTCGCAGAACGGGAGGTTCTACTGGCAGTTTGTCGAATACTTAGTTTCAGATAGAATATTTAGTTTAAAATGGAAATATGTTTCGCATCTGGAGTTTCCTCTCTCACAAGGTCGACCACTTACTTTCGTCGACCACATTCGGTTTCGTGTAGCAACGCCACAGATTTCAGAGAACAGGCGCTTCTACTGGCAGTTTATCGAATACTTAGTTTCAGATAGAATATTTAGTTTAAAATGGAACTATGTTTCGCATCTGGAGTTTCCTCTCTCACAAGGTCGGCCACTTTGTTTCGTCGAACACATAAGGTTTCGAGTGGCATCGCCACAGATTTCAGAGAACAGGCGCTTCTCCTGGCACAGTATCGAACACTTAGTTTCAGAAGGAACAGTTAGTTTAAAATGGAACTAAGTTTCGCATCTGGAGTTTCCTCTCTCACAAGGTCGACCACTTAGTTTCGTCGAACACATACGGTTTCGAGCGGCATCGCCACACATTTCAGAGAACGGGCGCTTCTCCTGGCACAGTATCGAACACTTAATATCATATAGAACAATTATTTTAAAATGGAATTAAGTTTCGCATTTGGAGTTTCCTCTCTCACAAGGTCGACAACTTAGTTTCTTCGAACAAATACGGTTTCGAGTGGCATCGCCACAGATTTCAGGAAACAGGCGCTTCTCCTGGCACAGTATCGAACACTTAGTATCAGATACAACAATTAGTTTAAAATGGAACTATGTTTCGCATCTGGAGATTCCTCTCTCACTAGGTCGACAACTTAGTTTCGTCGAACACATACGGTGTCGAGTGGCATCGCCACAGATTTAAGAGAACAGGCGCTTCTCCTGGCACAGTATCGAACACTTAGTTTCAGATAGAACAATTAGTTTAAAATGGAACTATGTTTCGCATCTGGAGTTTCCTCTCTCACAAGGTCGACCACCTAGTTTCGTCGAACACATACGGTTTCGAGTGGCATCGCCACAGATTGCAGAGAACAGGCGCTTCTCCTGGCACAGTGACGAACACATAGTTTCAGATAGAACAATTAGGTTAAAATGGAACTAAGTTTCGCATCTGGGGTTTCCCCTCTCACAAGGCGGGCACTTAGTTTCGGAACACATACGGTTTCGATTCGCATCGCCACAGATTTCAGAGAACAGGCGCTTCTCCTGGCACAGTATCGAACACTTAGTTTCAGATAGAACAATCAGTTTAAAATGGAACTAAGTTTCGCATACGGAGTTTCCTCTCCCACAAGGTCGACCACTTAGTTTCATCGAACACATACGGTTTCGAGTAGCATCGCCACAGATTTCAGAGAACAGGCGCTTCTCCTGGCACAGTATCGAACACTTAGTTTCAGAGAGACCAATTAGTTTAAAATGGAACTATGTTTCGCATTTGGAGTTTCCTCTCTCGCAAGGTGGACCACTTAGTTTCGTCGAACACATACGGTGTCGAGTAGCATCGCCACAGATTTCAGAGAACAGGCGCTTCTCCTGGCACATTATCGAACACTTAGTTACAGATAGAACAATTAGTTTAAAATGGAACTAAGTTTCGCATCTGGAGTATCCTCTCTCACAAGGTCGACAACTTAGTTTCGTCGAACAAATACGGTTTCGAGTGGCATCGCCACAGATTTCAGGGAACAGGCGCTTCTCCTGGCACAGTATCGAACACTTAGTATCAGATACAACAAATAGTTTAAAATGGTACTATGTTTCGCATCTGGAGATTCCTCTCTCACTAGGTCGACAACTTAGTTTCGTCGAACACATACGGTGTCGAGTGGCATCGCCACAGATTTCAGAGAACAGGCGCTTCTCCTGGCACATTATCGAACACTTAGTTACAGATAGAACAATTAGTTTAAAATGGAACTAAGTTTCGCATCTGGAGTATCCTCTCTCACAAGGTCGACCACTTAGTTTCGTCGAACACATACGGTTTCGATTAGTGTCGCCACAGATTTCGCAGAACGGGAGTTTCTCCTGGCACAGTATCGAACACTTAGTTTCAGATGGAACAATTAGTTTTAAATGGAACTAAGTTTCGCATCTGGAGTTTCCCCTTTCACAAGGCGACCACTCAGTTTCGTCGAACACATACGGTTTCGAGTGGCACCGCCACAGATTTCAGAGAACAGGCGCTTCTCCTAGCACAGTATCGAACACTTAGTATCAGATAGAACAATTAGTTTAAAATGGAACTAAGTTTCGCATCTGGAGTATCCTCTCTCACAAGGTCGACCACTTAGTTTCGTCGAACACATACGGTTTCGAGTAGTATCGCCACAGATTTCGCAGAACGGGAGGTTCTACTGGCAGTTTGTCGAATACTTAGTTTCAGATAGAATATTTAGTTTAAAATGGAAATATGTTTCGCATCTGGAGTTTCCTCTCTCACAAGGTCGACCACTTACTTTCGTCGACCACATTCGGTTTCGTGTAGCAACGCCACAGATTTCAGAGAACAGGCGCTTCTACTGGCAGTTTATCGAATACTTAGTTTCAGATAGAATATTTAGTTTAAAATGGAACTATGTTTCGCATCTGGAGTTTCCTCTCTCACAAGGTCGGCCACTTAGTTTCGTCGAACACATACGGTTTCGAGTGGCATCGCCACAGATTTCAGAGAACAGGCGCTTCTCCTGGCACAGTATCGAACACTTAGTTTCAGAAGGAACAGTTAGTTTAAAATGGAACTAAGTTTCGCATCTGGAGTTTCCTCTCTCACAAGGTCGACCACTTAGTTTCGTCGAACACATACGGTTTCGAGCGGCATCGCCACACATTTCAGAGGACAGGCGCCACTCCTGGCACAGTATCGAGCACTTAGTTTCAGATAGAACAATTCGTTTAAAATGGAAATACTTTTCGCATCTGGAGTTTCTTCTCTCACAAGGCGACCACTTAGTTTCGTCGGACACATACGGTTTCGAGTGGCATCGCCACACATTTCAGAGAACAGGCGCTTCTCCTGGCACAGTATCGAAAACTTAGTTTCAGATAGAACAATTAGTTTAAAATGGAACTATGTTCCGCATCTGGTGAATCCTCCCTCAGAAGGTCAATCACTTAGTTTCGTCGAACACATACGGTTTCGAGTGGCATCGCCAGAGATTTCAGAGAACAGGCGCTTCTCCTGGAACAGTATCGAACAATTTCAGATAGAACAATTAGTTTAAAATGGAACTCAGTTTCGCATCTGGAGTTTCCTCAATCACAAGGTCGGCCACTTAGTTTCGTTGAACACATACGGTTTCGAGTGGCAACGCCACTGATTTCAGAGAACAGGCGCTTCTCCTGGCACAGTATCGAACACTTAGTTTCAGATAGAACAATTATTTTAAAATGGAACTAAGTTTCGCATCTGGAGTTTCCTCTCTCACAAGGTCGACCACTTAGTTTCGACGGACACATACGGTTTCGAGTGGCATCGCCACACATTTCAGAGAACAGGCGCTTCTCCTGGCACAGTATCGAAAACTTAGTTTCAGATAGAACAATTCGTTTAAAATGGAACTATGTTTCGTATCTGGAATTTCCTCTCCCACTAGGTGGACCACTTAGTTTCGTGGAACACATACGGTTTCTAGTAGCATCGCCACTGATTTCAGAGAACAGGCGCTTCTCCTGGCACAGTATCGAACACTTAGTTTCAGATAGAACCATTAGTTTAAAATGGAACTATGTTTCGCATTTGGAGTTTCCTCTCTCCCAAGGTGGACCACTTAGTTTCGTCAAACACATACGGTTTCCAGTGGCATTGCCACAGATTTCAGAGAACAGGCGCTTCTCCTGGCACAGTATCGAACACTTAGTTTCAGAGAGAACAATTAGTTTAAAATGGAAATAAGTTTCGCATCTGGAGTTTCCTCTCTCACAAGGTCGACCACTTAGTTTCGAAGAAACACATAAGGTTTCGGGTAGCATCGCCACAGATTTCAGAGGACAGGCGCTTCTCCTGGCACAGTATCGAACACTTAGTTTCAGAGAGAACAATTAGTTTAAAATGGAAATAAGTTTCGTATCTGGAGTTTCCTCTCCCACTAGGTGGACCACTTATTTTTGTCGAACACATACGGTTTCTAGTAGCATCGCCACAGATTTCAGAGAACTGGCGCTTCTCCTGGCACAGTATCGAACACTTAGTTTCAGATAGAACCATTAGTTTAAAATGGAACTATGTTTCGCATTTGGAGTTTCCTCTCTCCCAAGGTGGACCACTTAGTTTCGTCAAACACATACGGTTTCCAGTGGCATCGCCACAGATTTCAGAGAACAGGCGCTTCTCCTGGCACAGTATCGAACACTTAGTTTCAGAGAGAACAATTAGTTTAAAATGGAAATAAGTTTCGCATCTGGAGTTTCCTCTCTCACAAGGTCGACCACTTAGTTTCGACGAAACACATAAGGTTTCGGGTAGCATCGCCACAGATTTCAGAGGACAGGCGCTTCTCCTGGCACAGTATCGAACACTTAGTTTCAGAGAGAACAATTAGTTTAAAATGGAAATAAGTTTCGTATCTGGAGTTTCCTCTCCCACTAGGTGGACCACTTATTTTTGTCGAACACATACGGTTTCTAGTAGCATCGCCACAGATTTCAGAGAACTGGCGCTTCTCCTGGCACAGTATCGAACACTTAGTTTCAGATAGAACCATTAGTTTAAAATGGAACTATGTTTCGCATTTGGAGTTTCCTCTCTCCCAAGGTGGACCACTTAGTTTCGTCAAACACATACGGTTTCCAGTGGCATCGCCACAGATTTCAGAGAACAGGCGCTTCTCCTGGCACAGTATCGAACACATAGTTTCAGATAGAACAATTAGGTTAAAATGGAACTAAGTTTCGCATCTGGGGTTTCCTCTCTCACAAGGCGGGCACTTAGTTTCGGAACACATACGGTTTCGATTCGCATCGCCACAGATTTCAGAGAACAGGCGCTTCTCCTGGCACAGTATCGAACACTTAGTTTCAGATAGAACAATCAGTTTAAAATGGAACTAAGTTTCGCATACGGAGTTTCCTCTCCCACAAGGTCGACCACTTAGTTTCATCGAACACATACGGTTTCGAGTAGCATCGCCACAGATTTCAGAGAACAGGCGCTTCTCCTGGCACAGTATCGAACACTTAGTTTCAGATAGAACAATTAGTTTAAAATGGAACTATGTTTCGCATTTGGAGTTTCCTCTCTCGCAAGGTGGACCACTTAGTTTCGTCGAACACATACCGTTTCGAGTGTAATCGCCACAGGTTTCACAGAACGGGCGCTTCTCCTGGCACAGTATCGAACATTTAGTTTCAGATAGAACAATTAATTTAAAATGGAACTATGTTTCGCATCTGAAGTTTCCTCTCTCACAAGGTCGGCCACTTAGTTTCGTCGAACACATACGGTTTCGAGTAGCATCGCCACAGATTTCAGAGAACGGGCGCTTCTCCTGGCACAGTATCGAACACTTAATATCATATAGAACAATTATTTTAAAATGGAATTAAGTTTCGCATTTGGAGTTTCCTCTCTCACAAGGTCGACAACTTAGTTTCTTCGAACAAATACGGTTTCGAGTGGCATCGCCACAGATTTCAGGGAACAGGCGCTTCTCCTGGCACAGTATCGAACACTTAGTATCAGATACAACAAATAGTTTCAAATGGAACTATGTTTCGCATCTGGAGTTTCCTCTCCCACTAGGTCGACAAATTAGTTTCGTCGAACTCATACGGTGTCGAGTGGCATCGCCACAGATTTCGCAGAACGGGAGTTTCTCCTGGCACAGTATCGAACACTTAGTTTCAGATGGAACAATTAGTTTTAAATGGAACTAAGTTTCGCATCTGGAGTTTCCCCTTTCACAAGGCGACCACTCAGTTTCGTCGAACACATACGGTTTCGAGTGGCACCGCCACAGATTTCAGAGAGCAGGCGCTTCTCCTGGCACAGTATCGAACACTTAGTTTCAGATAGAACAATTAGTTTATAATGGAAATAAGTTTTGCATCTGGAGTTTCCTCCCTCACAAGGTCGACCACTAGTTTCGACGAACACATACGGTTTCGAGTAGCATCGCCACACATTTCAGAGAACGGGCGCTTCTCCTGGCACAGTATCGAACACTTAGTATCAGATACAACAATTAGTTTAAAATGGAACTATGTTTCGCATCTGGAGATTCCTCTCTCACTAGGTCGACAACTTAGTTTCGTCGAACACATACGGTGTCGAGTGGCATCGCCACAGATTTAAGAGAACAGGCGCTTCTCCTGGCACAGTATCGAACACTTAGTTTCAGATAGAACAATTAGTTTAAAATGGAACTATGTTTCGCATTTGGAGTTTCCTCTCTCACAAGGTCGACCACCTAGTTTCGTCGAACACATACGGTTTCGAGTGGCATCGCCACAGATTGCAGAGAACAGGCGCTTCTCCTGGCACAGTGACGAACACATAGTTTCAGATAGAACAATTAGGTTAAAATGGAACTAAGTTTCGCATCTGGGGTTTCCCCTCTCACAAGGCGGGCACTTAGTTTCGGAACACATACGGTTTCGATTCGCATCGCCACAGATTTCAGAGAACAGGCGCTTCTCCTGGCACAGTATCGAACACTTAGTTTCAGATAGAACAATCAGTTTAAAATGGAACTAAGTTTCGCATACGGAGTTTCCTCTCCCACAAGGTCGACCACTTAGTTTCATCGAACACATACGGTTTCGAGTAGCATCGCCACAGATTTCAGAGAACAGGCGCTTCTCCTGGCACAGTATCGAACACTTAGTTTCAGAGAGAACAATCAGTTTAAAATGGAACTATGTTTCGCATTTGGAGTTTCCTCTCTCGCAAGGTGGACCACTTAGTTTCGTCGAACACATACGGTGTCGAGTGGCATCGCCACAGATTTCAGAGAACAGGCGTTTCTCCTGGCACATTATCGAACACTTAGTTACAGATAGAACAATTAGTTTAAAATGGAACTAAGTTTCGCATCTGGAGTATCCTCTCTCACAAGGTCGACCACTTAGTTTCGTCGAACAAATACGGTTTCGAGTGGCATCGCCACAGATTTCAGGGAACATGCGCTTCTCCTGGCACAGTATCGAACACTTAGTATCAGATACAACAAATAGTTTAAAATGGAACTATGTTTCGCATCTGGAGATTCCTCTCTCACTAGGTCGACAACTTAGTTTCGTCGAACACATACGGTGTCGAGTGGCATCGCCACAGATTTCAGAGAACAGGCGCTTCTCCTGGCACATTATCGAACACTTAGTTACAGATAGAACAATTAGTTTAAAATGGAACTAAGTTTCGCATCTGGAGTATCCTCTCTCACAAGGTCGACCACTTAGTTTCGTCGAACACATACGGTTTCGATTAGTGTCGCCACAGATTTCGCAGAACGGGAGTTTCTCCTGGCACAGTATCGAACACTTAGTTTCAGATGGAACAATTAGTTTTAAATGGAACTAAGTTTCGCATCTGGAGTTTCCCCTTTCACAAGGCGACCACTCAGTTTCGTCGAACACATACGGTTTCGAGTGGCACCGCCACAGATTTCAGAGAGCAGGCGCTTCTCCTGGCACAGTATCGAACACTTAGTTTCAGATAGAACAATTAGTTTATAATGGAAATAAGTTTTGCATCTGGAGTTTCCTCCCTCACAAGGTCGACCACTAGTTTCGACGAACACATACGGTTTCGAGTAGCATCGCCACACATTTCAGAGAACGGGCGCTTCTCCTGGCACATTATCGAACACTTAGTTACAGATAGAACAATTAGTTTTAAATGGAACTAAGTTTTGCTTCTGGGGTTTCCTCTCTCACAAGGTCGACCATTTAGTTTCGTCGAACACATACGGTTTCGAGTAGTATCGCCACACATTTCAGAGAACAGGCGCTTCTCCTGGCACAGTATCGAACACTTAGTTTCAGATAGAACAATTAGTTTAAAATGGAACTAAGTTTCGCATCTGGAGTTTCCTCTCCCACAAGCTCGACCACTTAGTTTCATCGAACACATACGGTTTCGAGTGGCATCGCCACACATTTCAGTGAACAGGCGCTTCTCCTGGCTCATTATCGAAGACTTAGTTTCAGATAGAACAATTAGTTTTAAATGGAACTATGTTCCGAATCTGGTGAATCCTCTCTCACAAGGTCGACCACTTAGTTTCGTCGAACACATACGGTTTCGAGTAGCATCGCCACAGATTTCAGAGAACAGGCGCTTCTGCTGGCACAGTATCGAACACTTAGTTTCAGATAGAACAATTAGTTTAAAATGGAACTAAGTTTCGCATCTGGAGTTTCCTTTCTCACAAGGTCGACCACTTAGTTTCGTCGAACACATACGGTTTCGAGTAGCATCGCCACAGATTTCAGAGAACAGGCGTTTCTCCTGGCACACTGTCGAACACTTAGTTTCAGATAGAACAATTAGTTTTAAATGGAACTAAGTTTCGCATCTGGAGTTTCCTCTCTCAAAAGGTCGACCACATAGTTTCGTCGAACACATACGTTTTCGAGTGGCATCGCCACAGATTTCAGAGAACAGGCGCTTCTCCTGGAACAGTATCGAACACTTAGTTTCAGATAGAACAATTAGTTTAAAATGGAACTAAGTTTCGCATCTGGAGTTTCCTTTCTCACAAGGTCGACCACTTAGTTTCGTCGAACACATACGGTTTCGAGTAGCATCGCCACAGATTTCAGAGAACAGGCGTTTCTCCTGGCACACTGTCGAACACTTAGTTTCAGATAGAGCAATTAGTTTTAAATGGAACTAAGTTTCGCATCTGGAGTTTCCTCTCTCAAAAGGTCGACCACATAGTTTCGTCGAACACATACGTTTTCGAGTGGCATCGCCACAGATTTCAGAGAACAGGCGCTTCTCCTGGAACAGTATCGAACACTTAGTGTCAGATGGAACATTTAGTTTAAAATTGAACTATGTTTCGCATCTGGAGTTTCTTCTCTCACAAGGTCGACCACTTAGTTTCGCCGAACGCATACGGTTTCGAGTGGCATCGCCACAGATTTCAGAGAACAGGCGCTTCTGCTGGCACAGTATCGAACACTTAGTTTCAGATAGAACAATTAGTTTAAAATGGCACTAAGTTTCGCGTCTGGAGTTTCCTCTCTCACAAGGTCGACCACTCAGTTTCGTCGAACACATACCGTTTCGAGTGGTATCGCCACAGGTTTCACAGAACGGGCACTTCTCCTGGCACAGTATCGAACACTTAGTTTCAGATGGAACATTTGGTTTAAAATGGAACTAAGTTTCGCATCTGGAGTTTCCTCTCTCACAAGGTCGACCATTTAGATTCGTCGAACACATACGGTTTCGAGTATGATCGCCACAGATTTCACAGTACAGGCGCTTCTCCTGGCACAGTATCGAACACTTATTTCAGACAGAACAATTAGTTTTAAATGGAACTATGTTTCGCATCTGGAGTATCCTCTCTCACAAGGGCAACCACTTAGATTCGTCGAACACATACGGTTTCGAGCGTCATCGCCACACAGTTCAGAGAACAGGCGCTTCTCCTGGCACCTTATCGAACACTTAGTTTCAGACAGAACAATTAGTTTAAAATGGAACTATGTTTCGCATCTGGAGTATCCTCTCTCACAAGGTCAAACACTTAGTGTCGTCGAACACACACGGTTTGGAGCGGCATCGCCACACAGTTCAGAGAACAGGCGCTTCTCCTGGCACAGTATCGAACACTTAGTTTCAGGTAGAACAATTAGTTTAAAATGGAACTATGTTTCGCATTTGAAGTATCCTCCCTCACAAGGTCGACCACTTAGTTTCGTCGTACACATACGGTTTCGAGTAGCATCGCCAATGATCTCAGGGAACAGGCGCTACTCCTGGCACAGTATCGAATACTTAGTATCAGATAGAACAATTAGTTTAAAATGGAACTAAGTTTCGCATCTGAAGTTTCCTCTCCCACCAGGTCGACCATCTAGATTCGTCGAACACATGTGTCGCGATGCTACTCGAAAGCGAATGTGTTCGACGAAACTAAGTGGTCGACCTTCTGAGAGAGGAAACTCCAGATGCGAAACTTTGTTCCATTTTAAACTAATTGTTCTATCTGAAACTAAGTGTTCGATACTGTGCCAGGAGAAGCGCCTGTTCTCTGAAATCTGTCGCGATGCTACTCGAAACCGTATGTGTTCGACGAAACTAAGTGGCCGACCTTGTGACAGAGGAAACTCCACATTCGAAATTTAGTTCCATTTTAAACCAAATGTTCCATCTGAAACTAAGTGTCCGATACTGTCCCAGGAGAAGCGCCTGTTCTCTGAAATCTGTGGCGATGCCACTCGAAACCGTATGTGTTCGACGAAACTAAGTGGACGACCTTCTGAGAGAGGAAACTCCAAATGCGAAACATATTTCCATTTTAAACTAATTATTCTAACTGAAACTAAGTGTTCGATACTGTGCCAGGAGAAACTCCCGTTCTGCGAAATCTGTGGCGATACTACTCGAAACCGTATGTGTTCGACGAAACTAAGTGGTCGACCTTCTGAGAGAGGAAACTCCGGATGCGAAACTTAGTACCATTTTAAACTAATTGTTCTATCTGAAACTAAGTGGTCGATACTGTGCCAGGAGAAACTCCCGTTCTCTGAAATCTGTGGCGTTGCCACTCGAAACCGTATGTGTTCAACGAAACTAAGTGGTCGACCTTGTGGGAGAGGAAACTCCAAATGCGAAACAGAGTTCCAATTTAAACTAATTGTTCTATGTGAAACTAAGTGTTCGATACTGTGCCAGGAGTAGCGCCTCTTCTCTGAGATCTGTGGCGATGCCACTCGAAACCGTATGTATTCGACGAAACTAAGTGATCGACCATGTGAGAGAGGAATCTCCAGATGCGAAAGTTAGTTCCATTTTAAACTAAATATTCTATCTGAAAATAAGTATTCGATAATCTGCAAGTAGAAGCGCCTCTTCTCGGAAACCTGTGGCGTTGCTACCCGAAACCGTATGTGTTCGACGATACTAAGTGGCCGACCTTGTGCGAGAGGAAACTTCAGATGCGAAACTTAGTTCCATTTTAAACCAAATGTTCCATCTGAAACTAAGTGTTCGATACTGTGCCAGGAGAAGCGCCTGTTCTCTGAAATCTGTGGCGATGCCACTCGAAACCGTATGTGTTCGACGAAACAAAGTGGTCGACCTTGTGAGGGAGGAAACTCCAAATGCGAAACAAATTTCCATTTTAAACGAAATATTCTATCTGAAACTATGTATTCGATACTGTGCCAGGAGAAGCGCCTATTCTCTGAAATCTGTGGCCATGCTACTCGAAACCGCATGTGTTCGACGTAAGTAAGTGGTAGACCTTGTGAGAGAGGAAACTCCAGATGCCAAACTTAGTTCCATTTAAAACTAATTGTTCTACCTGAAACAGTGTTCGATACTGTGCCAGGAGAATCGCCTGTTCTCTGAAATCAATGGCGATGCCACTGGAAACCGTATGTGTTCGACGAAACTAAGTGGTTGACCTTGTGAGAGAGGATACTCCAAATGCGAAACTTAGTTCCATTTTAAACTAATTGTTCTATCTGAAACTAAGTGTTCCATACTGTGCCCGGAGAAGCGCCTGTTCTCTGATATCTGTGGCGATGCCACTCGATACCGTATGTGTTCGACGATACTAAGTGGTCGACCTTGTGAGAGAGGAAACTCCAGATGCGAAACTTAGTTCCATTTTAAACTAATTGTTCTATCTGAAACTAAGTGTTCGATACCGTGCCAGGAGTAGCGCCTGTTCTCTGAAATCTGTGGCGATGCTACTCGAAACCGTATGTGTTCGAGGAAACTTAGTGGTCGGCCTTGTGGGACAGGAAACTCCAGATGCGAAACTTAGTTCCATTTTAAACTAATTGTTCTATCTGAAACTATGTCTTCGACACTGTGCCAGGAGAACCGCCTATTATCTGAAATGTGTAGCGATGCCACTCGAAACCGTATGTGTTCGACGAAACTAAGTGGTCGACCTTGTGAGAGAGGTTTCACTAGATGCGGAACATAGTTCCATTTTAAACTAATTGTTCTATCTGAAACTAAGTGTTCGATACTGTGCCAAGAGAAGCGCCTGTTCACTGAAATCTGTGGCGATGCTACTCGAAATCGTATGTGTTCGACGAAACTAAGTGGTCGACCTTGTGACAGAGGAAACTCCAAATGCGAAACATATTTCCATTTTAAACTAAATGTTTTATCTGTAACTAAGTGCTCGATACTGCGCCAGGAGAAGCGCCTGTTCTCTGAAATCTGTGGCGATGCCACTCGAAACCCTATGTGGTCGACGAAACTAAGTGGTCGACCTTCTGGGAGAGGAAACTACAGATGCGAAACTTAGTTCCATTTTAAACTAATTGTTCTATCTGTAACTAAGTGTTCGATACTGCGCCAGGAGAAGCGCCTGTTCTCTGAAATCAATGGCGATGCTACTGGAAACCGTATGTGTTCGACGAAACTAAGTGGGCGACCTTGTGAGAGAGGAAACTCCAGATGCGAGACATAGTTCAATTTTAAACTAGAAGTTCCATCTGAAACTAAATGTTCGATACTGTGCCAGGAGAAGCGCCTGTTCTCTGAAATCTGTGGCGATGCTACTCGAAACCGTATGTGTTCGAGGAAACTAAGTGGTCGACCTTGGGAGGGAGGAAACTCCAAATGCGAAACATATTTCCATTTTAAACTAAATGTTCTATCTGAAACTAAGTATTCGATACTCTGCCAGTAGAAGCGCCTGTTCTCTGAAACCTGTGGCGTTGCTACTCGAAGCCGAATGTGTTCGACGAAAGTAAGTGGTAGACCGTGTGAGAGAAGAAACTCCAAATGCGAAACATAGTTCCATTTAAGCTAAGTGTTCTATCTGTAACTAAGTGTTCGATACTGTGCCAGGAGAAGCGCCTGTTCTCTGAAATCTGTGGCGATGCTACTCGAAACCGTATGTGTTCGACGAAACTAAGTGGACGACCTTGTGAGAGGGGAAACTCCAAATGCGAAACATAGTTCCATTTTAATCTTATTGTTCTACCTGAAACTAAGTGTTCGATACTGTGCCAGGAGAAGCGCCAGTTCTCTGAAACCTGTGGCGATTCCACTCGAAACCGTATGTCTTTGACGAAACTAAGTGGTCCACCTTGCGAGAGAGGAAACTCCCGAAGTGAAATTTAGTTTCTTTTAAAACTAACTGTTCTATCTGAAGCTAAGTGTTCGATAATGTACCAGGAGAAGCGCCAGTTCTCTGAAATCTGTGGCGATACAACTCAAACCGTATGTGTTTGACGATACTAAGTGGTCGACCTTGTGGGGCAGGAAACTCCAGATGCGAAACTTAGTTCCATTTTAAACTAATTGTTCTATCTGAAACTATGTGTTCGACACTGTGCCAGGAGAAGCGCCTGTTCTCTGAAATGTGTAGCGATGCCACTCGAAACCGTATGTGTTCGACGGACCTCAGTGGTTGACCTTGTGAGAGTGGATACTCCAGATGCGAAACATAGTTCTATTTTAAACTAAATGTTCCATCGGAAACTAAGTGTTCGATACTGTGCCAGGAGAAGGGCCTTTTCTCTGAAATCTGTGGCGATGCCACTCGAAACCGTATGTGTTCGAGGAAACTAAGTGGTCGACCTTGTGGGGCAGGAAACTCCAGATGCGAAACTTAGTTCCATTTTAAACTAATTGTTCTATCTGAAACTATGTGTTCGACACTGTGCCAGGAGAAGCGCCTGTTCTCTGAAATGTGTAGCGATGCCACTCGAAACCGTATGTGTTCGACGGACCTCAGTGGTTGACCTTGTGAGAGTGGATACTCCAGATGCGAAACATAGTTCCATTTTAATCTTATTGTTCTACCTGAAACTAAGTTTTCGATACTGTGCCAGGAGAAGCGCCTGTTCTCTGAAATCTGTGGCGATGCCACTCGAAACCGTATGTGTTCGACGAAAATAAGTGGCCGACCTTGTGAGAGAGGAAACTCCAGATGCGAATCTTAGTTCCATTTTAAACTAATTGTTCCATCTGAAACTAAGTGTTCGATACTGTGCCAGGAGAAGCGCCTGTTCTCTGAAATCTGTGGCGATGCCACTCGAAACCGTACGCGTTCGGCGAAAGTGGTCGACCTTGTGAGAGAGGAAACTCCATCTGAAACTAAGTGTTCGATACTGTGCCAGGAGAAGCGCCTGTTCAGTGAAACCTGTGGCGATGCTACTCGAAACGGTATGTGTTCGACGAAACTGAATGGTCGACCTTGTGAGAGAGGAAACTCCAGACGCGAAACTTAGTGCCATTTTAAACTAATTGTTCTATCTGAAACTAAGTGTTCGATACTGTGCCAGGAAAAGCGCCTGTTCTCTGAAATCGGTGGTGATGCTACTCGAAACCGTATGTGTTCGACGAAACTAAGTGGTCGACCTTGTTAGTGAGGAAACTCCAGATGCGAAACTTAGTTCCATTTTAAACTAATTGTTCTATCTGAAACTAAGTGTTCGACACTGTGCCAGGAGAAGCGACTGTTCTCTGAAATCTGTGACGATGCTACTCGAAACTGTATGTGTTCGACGAAACTAAGTGGTCGACCTTGTGAGAGAGGAAACTCCAGATGCGAAACTTAGTTCCATTTTAAACTAATTGTTATATCTGCAACTAAGTGTTCGATACTGTGCCAGGAGAAGCGACTGTTCTCTGAAATATGTGGCGATGCCACTCGAAACCGTATGTGTTGGACAAAACGAAGTGGCTGACCTTGTGAGAGAGGAAACTCCAAATGGGAAGCTTTGTTCCATTTTAAACTAATTTTTCTATCTGAAACTAAGTGTCCGATACTGTGCCAGGAGAAGCGCCCGTTCTGTGAAACCTCTGGCGATACCACTCGAAACGGTATGTGTTCGACGAAACTGAGTGGTCCACTTTGTGAGAGAGGAAACTCCAGACGCGAAACTTAGTGCCATTTTAAACTAATTGTTCTATCTGAAATTAAGTGTTCGACACTGTGCCAGGAGAAGCGCCCGTTCAGTGAAACCTGTGGCGATACCACTCGAAACGGTATGTGTTCGACGAAACTGAGTGGTCGACCTTGTGAGAGAGGAAACTCCAGACGCGAAACTTAGTGCCATTTTAAACTAAATGTTCCATCTGAAATTAAGTGTTCGACACTGTGCCAGGAGAAGCGCCCGTTCAGTGAAACCTGTGGCGATACCACTCGAAACGGTATGTGTTCGACGAAACTGAGTGGTCGACCTTGTGAGAGAGGAAACTCCAGACGCGAAACTTAGTGCCATTTTAAACTAATTGTTCTATCTGAAACTAAGTGTTCGATACTGTGCCAGGAGAAGCGCCCGTTCTCTGAAATCGGTGGCGATGCTACTCGAAACCGTATGTGTTCGACGAAACTAAGTGGTCGACCTTGTGAGTGAGGAAACTCCAGATGCGAAACTTAGTTCCATTTTAAACTAATTGTTCTATCTGAAACTAAGTGTTCGACACTGTGCCAGGAGAAGCGACTGTTCTCTGAAATCTGTGACGATGCTACTCGAAACTGTATGTGTTCGACGAAACTAAGTGGTCGACCTTGTGAGAGAGGAAACTCCAGATGCGAAACTTAGTTCCATTTTAAACTAATTGTTCTATCTGAAACTAAGTGTTCGATACTGTGCCAGGAGAAGCGACTGTTCTCTGAAATCTGTGGCGATGCCACTCGAAACCGTATGTGTTCGACGAAACTAAGTGGTCGACCTTGTGAGAGAGGAAACTCCAGATGCGAAACTTAGTTCCATTTTAAACTAATTGTTCTATCTGCAACTAAGTGTACGATACTGTGCCAGGAGAAGCGCCTGTTCTCTGAAATCTGTGGCGATGCCACTCGAAACCGTATGTGTTCGACGAAACTAAGTGGCCGACCTTGTGAGAGGGGAAACTTCAGATGCGAAACTTAGTTCCATTTTAAATTAATTGTTCTATCTGAAACTAAGTGTTCGGTACTGTGCCAGTAGAAGCGCCTGTTCTCTGAAATCTGTGGCGATGCCACTCGAAACTGTATGCGTTCGGCGAAACTAAGTGGTCGAACTTGTGAGAGAGGAAACTCCAGATGCGAAACATAGTTCAATTTTAAACTAAATGTTCCATCTGAAACTAAGTGTTCGATACTGTGCATGGAGAAGCGCCTGTTCTCTGAAATCTGTGGCGATGCCACTCGAAACCGTATGTGTTCGACGAAACTAAGTGGCCGACCTTGTGAGAGAGGAAATTTCCGATGCGAAACTTTGTTCCATTTTAAACTAAATGTTCCATCTGAAATTAAGTGTTCGACACTGTGCCAGGAGAAGCGCCCGTTCAGTGAAACCTGTGGCGATACCACTCGAAACGGTATGTGTTCGACGAAACTGAGTGGTCGACCTTGTGAGAGAGGAAACTCCAGACGCGAAACTTAGTGCCATTTTAAACTAATTGTTCTATCTGTAACTAAGTGTTCGATACTGTGCCAGGAGAAGCGCCTGTTCTCTGAAATCTGTGGCGATGCCACTCGAAACCGTATGTGTTCGACGAAACTAAGTGGCCGACCTTGTGAGAGAGGAAACTCCAAATAGGAAGGTTTGTTCCATTTCAAACTAATTTTTCTATCTGAAACTAAGTGTCCGATTCTGTGCCAGGAGAAGCGCCTGTTCTCTGAAATCTGTGGCGATGCCACTCGAAACCGTATGTGTTCGACGAAACTAAGTGGCCGACCTTGTGAGAGGGGAAACTTCAGATGCGAAACTTAGTTCCATTTTAAATTAATTGTTCTATCTGAAACTAAGTGTTCGGTACTGTGCCAGTAGAAGCGCCTGTTCTCTGAAATCTGTGGCGATGCCACTCGAAACTGTATGCGTTCGGCGAAACTAAGTGGTCGAACTTGTGAGAGAGGAAACTCCAGATGCGAAACATAGTTCAATTTTAAACTAAATGTTCCATCTGAAACTAAGTGTTCGATACTGTGCATGGAGAAGCGCCTGTTCTCTGAAATCTGTGGCGATGCCACTCGAAACCGTATGTGTTCGACGAAACTAAGTGGCCGACCTTGTGAGAGAGGAAATTTCCGATGCGAAACTTAGTTCCATTTTAAACTAAATGTTCCATCTGAAATTAAGTGTTCGACACTGTGCCAGGAGAAGCGCCCGTTCAGTGAAACCTGTGGCGATACCACTCGAAACGGTATGTGTTCGACGAAACTGAGTGGTCGACCTTGTGAGAGAGGAAACTCCAGATGCGAAACTTAGTTCCATTTTAAACTAATTGTTCTATCTGCAACTAAGTGTACGATACTGTGCCAGGAGAAGCGCCTGTTCTCTGAAATCTGTGGCGATGCCACTCGAAACCGTATGTGTTCGACGAAACTAAGTGGCCGACCTTGTGAGAGGGGAAACTTCAGATGCGAAACTTAGTTCCATTTTAAATTAATTGTTCTATCTGAAACTAAGTGTTCGGTACTGTGCCAGTAGAAGCGCCTGTTCTCTGAAATCTGTGGCGATGCCACTCGAAACTGTATGCGTTCGGCGAAACTAAGTGGTCGAACTTGTGAGAGAGGAAACTCCAGATGCGAAACATAGTTCAATTTTAAACTAAATGTTCCATCTGAAACTAAGTGTTCGATACTGTGCATGGAGAAGCGCCTGTTCTCTGAAATCTGTGGCGATGCCACTCGAAACCGTATGTGTTCGACGAAACTAAGTGGCCGACCTTGTGAGAGAGGAAATTTCCGATGCGAAACTTTGTTCCATTTTAAACTAAATGTTCCATCTGAAATTAAGTGTTCGACACTGTGCCAGGAGAAGCGCCCGTTCAGTGAAACCTGTGGCGATACCACTCGAAACGGTATGTGTTCGACGAAACTGAGTGGTCGACCTTGTGAGAGAGGAAACTCCAGACGCGAAACTTAGTGCCATTTTAAACTAATTGTTCTATCTGTAACTAAGTGTTCGATACTGTGCCAGGAGAAGCGCCTGTTCTCTGAAATCTGTGGCGATGCCACTCGAAACCGTATGTGTTCGACGAAACTAAGTGGCCGACCTTGTGAGAGAGGAAACTCCAAATAGGAAGGTTTGTTCCATTTCAAACTAATTTTTCTATCTGGAACTAAGTGTCCGATTCTGTGCCAGGAGAAGCGCCTGTTCTCTGAAATCTGTGGCGATGCCACTCGAAACCGTATGTGTTCGACGAAACTAAGTGGCCGACCTTGTGAGAGGGGAAACTTCAGATGCGAAACTTAGTTCCATTTTAAATTAATTGTTCTATCTGAAACTAAGTGTTCGGTACTGTGCCAGTAGAAGCGCCTGTTCTCTGAAATCTGTGGCGATGCCACTCGAAACTGTATGCGTTCGGCGAAACTAAGTGGTCGAACTTGTGAGAGAGGAAACTCCAGATGCGAAACATAGTTCAATTTTAAACTAAATGTTCCATCTGAAACTAAGTGTTCGATACTGTGCATGGAGAAGCGCCTGTTCTCTGAAATCTGTGGCGATGCCACTCGAAACCGTATGTGTTCGACGAAACTAAGTGGCCGACCTTGTGAGAGAGGAAACTCCAGACGCGAAACTTAGTGCCATTTTAAACTAATTGTTCTATCTGTAACTAAGTGTTCGATACTGTGCCAGGAGAAGCGCCTGTTCTCTGAAATCTGTGGCGATGCCACTCGAAACGGTATGTGTTCGACGAAACTAAGTGGCCGACCTTGTGAGAGAGGAAACTTCCGATGCGAAACTTAGTTCCATTTTAAACTAAATGTTCCATCTGTGTTGAAATTTGTTTTAAAATTATCGGCCAACTATAACCGATATTGGAGGAAGTGAAGCTTCCTCCTCCGGTCCGGACGAGGGAGAGTGAGTAAAGGTAACTCCAAACCAATACGCCTTTGATTCCATTTGACTGTCCTGAAAAGGACAGTCGTTTATTACAGACCCTTTTTCGCTCTGTATAATACAGTGTTTTGCCGATCTCAAGAATTTAGCTTCTTGGTAGCCTGGCTGTCGGCGGGCCTGGTTGTCCTAGGTTATGACTCTGGAACAACAGAAAAAAGAACGAACCGGTGTAATCACCTGAAATACGATAATCGTATTAACGTTCTGTCTCGGGAATGTTTTGACGCGCACACTTAAACAGCAACGGTAACCGTGCTGTGTGTGCTAATGCGTGTACTGGTGCGTGGCTTTTAAATACGGTAAGCCACGCGTCGACTGTTTTGGCCGATCTGTTCCGTCTTTTTCAGGAACACAATCGTGGCGGTCGGCTAGATTTACGCAATGAAATCTTTAGTGCAACGACCGCACAGTCGTACTGCCTCGAACGGAAAACCAAGGCGGAGGTTGTAAATCTCCTGTATGGATTCCGTGAGCGGGGAGATCCACGGTTACTAGTAACTAGTCCCGGTGGCTGACAACGGAGGCTGATCTAACCGTTTCTTTCTCAACACGCTTTGGCGTGGAGTAAGAGTGGACCAACGCTATTTCTAACCCGTCTTCTTCAACACGCCGCGTCGTGAAGGAAGCCTAGACACAGCGGTATCGAAACTCTCCGGTCGCTCTTTGGTTTCTCTAAACGTCACCAAGGCGATTCCCGGTAGAGAACGAGTAGCGGGTCTTAAGTTAGAATAGCGCGCCAACTAACGTAGTGCTCCGCCGACCAGTGGTCATCCAAGGAGTGGACTCCTGACGCTCCCACGTCGAATAACAATGGTTGGCGAAAACCAGGTGAACCCACCGATTTTCGCCCCAGTACTAATTCAGGGGAAAGACCGCTAAATTACTAAAAGGCGCAGCTATTGTGCTGAAGAGTCAACACGAATTGTCGTGTGCTATTCTCGATTCAGTTTCACAATTGCTGGTGTTGAGCTGAAAGCTGTGTTCGTTATGACGCGAGCACGATCGACAATCGATGCGCTCCGTGCGAACTCTTTCTGAGGACTCTCTAAATTGAACTGACTGTGTGCGACGTTACACCGTCGTCGGCAAGTGCGAACGAGTAATTCCTCGTTACGCGGCGCTTTCGTCATACTATTAGTTCTTTCTCACTCTCTCTCATATCCGTTTACTATTCGCGAATTCGAACGTCTTCAAACGGTAATATGTACCGGTCAGACGTGTCGATCTCTGGTCTCCCACGGTCTAGACGAAAACAATCATTGTCATGTTATTGGACCTCGCTAGTTTTTCTATTTCCTTTTCGAATCACACCGGTCAAATAAACTCGGTAGACTCAAGAAAAAGAAATCAACTATGAGGCTCGTGATCGGGTGAAACAACTACTGGTCACTTATTTAAACATACCGCCCCCCTTGCACTGTCTGTGCAATTTCTGGAGGGTTTGGTAGTTGTGACATCGAGACTCGAATCGCGGAATTTTACAAATTCAAGTTGAATAGACGTTTGAGAGAGAGGATAAATGCAAGTTAATTATATTGTATAATGTTAACTTACTTTTTGGTGGCGGCGAGGGGGTGACTGTCGTCTCCAGCAGTCTCAACGACGTCTCCAGGGCCATACGAGTGATTTGCTCGTACAATACCCTGCTGTCCCCGGAGGGCGTGAGGCTGCCTGAGCTTCCGCTGGTCGAGCTGGACGAAGCCCTTCCAGCTCGTCCCCGATGTCGCCTCCGTTTCGGGTCTGTGGAGCTACGCTCCTTTGGACCCGGTGTTGCCCCCTGTGCCATCGGTGTTGGTGCCGGGAGTGCCGGACACGGCGTCCTCTCCGATGGATTCTCCGGTTTGACCTTGTATATGAGGGACGTTAAACGTCCCTCGGAGTTCCAGCGGAGGGTGTATTTCCCGCCTTCCACCCGGCAGTTATACCTCCGGGTGGTCCGGGGTATGTGCTGCGGCACCCGCAGCACATCGTGCCCCAGGTCGATGATTAGGCCCTCTTTAGGTTTGCCCGGGATGGGCCTTGCCCCACTGGGGTCCTCCACCTCCATGCTGGGGCTATCCTCTTCCTCTTGGGCTGCCCACACTTGCTCGCCGAGCTTGAGGCATTTTTCAAAGCTCGCGCTTATCAATTTGTGGCTCTCTCCGTCCATTCTGCCGGCTATCACAGTTAGAACTATGAGGGCGAACGGATCGGGACCTGTTTTATTTCCTCGGTGGTACCCGTGGGCAACGGGGGTACCTCCCCTACAGGTGCGAAACCAGAAGAAAGACTTTACGCCCTCTTTTCGTCTTATCCTGAGGAGTGGGGGCCAAGAAGGGGGTACCGGATCGAATTTTCGAGCTCAACGGTTTCTCTCCCCTTCTTGCCTCGCCTAACCGAAAAACAGTCCTCTGGAGTTTATTCGTCTTCGGGGTCACGATTCGTGCCCGAAGACTCGTTTCCCACGGGTAGCTTACACAGTCTAGTTATCGGACGTGTGTAGGTGGAGGTTTTTGTACGGAGTTTAACCACTCGCACATTACCGTCTCTACCCGGGAAAATCTCCTCAATTCTTCCCATTTCCCATTGATTAGGTGGGAGAAGAGGGTTTTGCACCAGTACCAGATCCCCTGGTTGCAGGTGCATTTCGATGGATCGCCACTTATAGCGATTCTGGAGATGCGTGATATAATCACGTGTCCAATGCTTCCACAGCGGCTCGTGAAATTTCTGGATCGCTCTCCAGCGCGATAGGCGCGAGAGCTGTTCCGTCTCAACAGAGCGCATCGGAAGTGCATTTAAAGGACCTCCACTAAGGAAGTGGCCCAGCGTGAGAGGCGCATAGCTATCGGGTGCATCACTCAACGCTGCGATCGGGCGGGAGTTTAAGCTCGCCTCGATCTTGCAAAGGAGCGTATACATCTCCTCTGCGGTGGGAGTGAATGCACCTAGAATGCGCTTTAAGTGATGTTTCACTGATTTCACGCCGGCTTCCTGCATGCCACCGAAATGTGGTGCACTAGGAGGATTAAATCTCCATTCTATGCCCTGCGTGCCGCAGTTATTTTGCACTTCCTGCGAATTACTCACCTCGCGGAAGTGCGTTCTTAGCTCGCGATCTGCACCGACGAAGTTTGTCCCATTGTCACTGAAAATGCAGGGTGGGGTTCCACGTCGGGCGATGAAGCGATCTAAGGCGGCAATAAACGAGCCTGTCGTGTAATCACTGACAAGTTCGAGATGGACAGCTCTTGTAGCGTAACATACGAAAACCGCAAGGTACGCTTTATGAGCTGTCTTCCCTCGGCCAGCGGAGTAGCGAAAGCGAAACGGTCCAGCATAATCCACTCCGCAATTCGAGAAAGCTCGAGCCGGTCTGCAACGCTCAGGGATCAAACCAGCCATTATCTGCGTGGAGGTGCGACCCTTCCACCTTATGCATTTCATGCATTGGTTGATCACCGTTCGAGCGGCATTTCGGCAGCCAAGGATCCAGAATTGCTGTCTCACCTTGTACAAGGTCATCTGCAAACCTCCGTGCAACGTATCCACGTGCCCCTGCCTAATTATTAGTGTGCTCACATAATGTTTCGGCAGGATTATCGGATGTTTCGTTTGCCAATCGAGTACTGTGTTCTCCAGCCTTCCACCGACCCTCAAGACGCCTTTATCGTCGAGAAACGGATGCAGACTTTTTATCGGAGATTTCGCAGGAATTCCGCGGTGATTTTTCAAGCACCGGTACTCCTCTGCGAAGTGCGTACTCTGTACGTACTGTGCAATTCTGTGGGTTGCTTGTTGCAACTCCGATGCGTGGAGGATCTCCTTGACAAAGGACCTTGGGTCACCTTGCACTCGTCTCCGAAACCGGAGACAATATGCTGTGACACGCACTAGTTTTCTCCACGATGGAAATCGGAATAGGAAATCCCATTCCTTTTCGGGAGTAACTAGATGAGTATGCGCTACGCGCTTTCCCTCATCGGTCTCTATGGAAGCGGGTATTTTCGGCCACCTCACTTCCACTTGTCTTAGCCACGCTGGTCCTGACGACCACAGCTCCGAGGATAGCAGCTCCGCAGCTTCCACTCCACGTGAATTAAGATCCGCGGGATTGGAGCTTGTCGGAACATACCGCCATTGTGCACTCGGAAGCATCGTCTGTACCTTCGACACTCGGTTGGCAACAACCACCTTCCATGTCGAAGGATGTTTCCTCAACCATGCGAGTGCAATCGTGGAGTCTGTCCAACAGACCACGCGCTCAACTCTGGTACAGAGCGAGCTTTGCACATGCAGCATTAGTTCGGTGAGGAGCACAACCCCGTTCAACTCCAGAATCGGGATTGATTGCGTTTTGATGGGAGCCACTCGCGTTTTTGCCATTAATAATGTAGTGTTTACATCATTATTCATCGACGTTACTCTTAAATAAGTAACGGCGGATAGGCAGCGAGTGATGCGTCACAGAATCCGTGTAATTCCACAGAAAGTGTGTCGGCTCCGCATCTTAACCATCGGGGAATTTTCAAATCATTCAACTTGCTCCAATCCACACAAAACGCATTCCACGTTTTGAGTGTATTCGCGGAGACTTGTTCGTCCCACTGGATTTTCTCCAGCCATTGGGCCTGCATGAGGACCTTTGCGCGAATCACTACCGGGGATAACCACCCGAGTGGATCGTACAATTTCGCGATCTCCGAGAACAAAGTGCGCTTCGTTATCGGGACCAGCGACGGTTGAAACCGTTGCAAGTTGAAATAGAAATAATCTCCCGACGGTACCCATCGTAGGCCTAATACCTTAAGTTCGGAATCCTCGAACAGTGCAAGGTCGACCGCGTGCGAATGGGCACTTTGGGGGATATTGCTCAGTAAATCTGGTGAATTTCCAGCCCACTTTCGCAGGCGAAATCCACCTTTTTGTAGAAGCTCGCAAATTTGCCTTCGCGTTTGCTCTAACAACGATTTATCTGGAGCCCCCATAAATACGTCGTCAACGTATATGTCCTTCTCGAGGACTGGAGCGGCAAGAGGGAAATCACCTCCGTCCTGCTCTTTCAACTCGAGAAGGGTTCGCATCGATAGATATGGCGCGCAAGCCGCACCGTATGTCACGGTATTTAACTCGAAAGCGATAAGTCGCTCGGTTTTTGGCGCACGCCATAGGATGCATTGAAACCGACGGTCCTCCGGGGCGACGAGAATTTGTCTAAACATTTTCTCAATGTCTGCCACCAGCACGTAGGCATGCAGACGCCATCTCATCAGAACCGACGTGATGTCTTTCTGCAATTTTGGCCCTACGTGAAGGACGTCGTTCAACAAGCGACCGCTCGTGGTTCCGGAGGTTGCATTAAATACGACGCGCAACTTCGTCGTCGAGCTATCCTCACGGATGACTGCTCGATGTGGAATATATAGTCGTGCTCGGTCAAGCGACTCAAGACGGGTCATATGCCCCATCGACTCATATTCGGTGAGAAACTCACCGTATTCCTCTTCGAGGGTCTGGTTTGCTTCCAGCTTCTTCCTTAACCTTGTGAGGGCGGAGAGCGCTATGTGGAAAGAATCTCCCAGCACTTCTTCCGGCCTCGGATGGTTGAAGGGCAAGCGGACGACAAACCTGCCCATTGCATCGCGTGCAACGGTCTTTGCGAAGTGCGCTTCGCAATCCTCCTCGTCTTTGGTTAAAACCAATTTGCGAGGGATCTCCTCAATCTCCCAAAAACGCCGTATCGCTTCGTCCAGCGATTCAAGGACGTTGCAATGCAACGTCCTCAGCGTCTTGGTGGAGGAGATTGTTGCGCTTAAAGGTCCGGATAGCACCCAACCGAGCGCGGTTTCTTGGGCTATCGGACTTGTGGTGCTTATCCGACGGAAACCCCGTCGAATAATTTGCGCATACAGCTCAGCGCCGATCAACACCTCAATACGGTGGTTCGACGCTAGATTCGGGTCTGCGAGTGGGAGGTCACGTATGGCATCGCTATCGGGTATTTGCACCGACGGCGGAACATACGTCGTGATCCTCGGGACCACATACGCGCTCGTTACAAAAACTTCCGAGGCGTTATGCAGTGACGACAGACTCATCTGCACCTTGTGGGTTATGGATTGGGTTCGACCGCCCCCCATAAAAGAAGTCTCTGATCCCTGATCCAGGAGGGCACGCGCGATGCGCGTTGTGCCATCCCTTCCCAACAGGCGCACATTCGCTGTAGCGAGTAGCACCGGCGGAGTTTTTACTGCCATCGACGCGCTACAGTGTGACGTCACTGAGGCGGATGACGTATCAGCCGGCTTACTGCTCGAGCGACGGGGTGGGGCGTTGCTCCGTCCCGCTCTCCGTTTGCTCGGCGTAGCCGTACTCATCGGCGACGGTTTTACCTGTGCCTTACTTGTCCGTTGTTCGAAATGCAGCAGGCTATGATGTCTCCCACTGCACTTCTCGCAGACTGTACGGCTCTGGCATTGCTTCGTCGTGTGAGTGGCGGCCAAGCAGAGTATACAATGCTGGCTGCCTCTAATAAACTGGAAACGGTGCTCGGGCGACAGTCGCTTGAAGCTATCACAATATGATACGTCGTGCGACTGACAGCAAAACGCACACGTTTCGTTCGTGGAAGGGGACGCCTGTACCACGGTATTATGAGCCCGTAGTCTTGGCTTCGATTGGGGATCGGTCGAGGCTTTCCGACGCTGCTCGTTTGGCACCAGCATAGCGCACTCATACACCTCTAGGAACGCCAACATCTCGTCAAACGAGGGGTATTCCTTGGCGTTTTTCAACGACTTTTCCCAATCCCAATCGAGCGCAGGCTCCAACTTATTTTTTACCAGTAGGACTAGCAAGTCACTCCAGTGTTTCACTGGTCGGTTCAGCTTTTGCAAGGCGGCAAGCGTTCGCTTTATGCCAACCGTAACTTGCTGCAGACTCGCTAGATCCCCCTTCCTTATTGGTTTTAGCTTCCCGATTGGCTCGAGAAGCTGCGCGATCACTACGCGTGGTTTCCCGAATTTGTCCTTCAGGGCTTCCCACGCCACCTCGAAATTAGTATCCCTAATTTCGAGGGATGCGATCGTCGCCGAAGCGTCTCCGTCAACGCAGGCATTAAGGTATTGCAACCTTTGTCCATCCGACAGCCTATCGTCGTTAATTATAACGGTGGTGAATAGATCCTCGAACTGAGCCCAGTTCCGTGGATCTCCTCCGAATCTTGGGAGACTTTGCTTCGGGAGTTCTAATGGGAAGGGGATGCGGCTAGCTTTGCCCTCTAAAGAGGTTCGCGAGGCTTCACCCTTCTCCCTTTCCTTCTCAGCTGCGGCGAGGCTGGCTAATTCCGAGGTCAGGTAATCCTGACTCTCAAGGAATTCTTCCTCAGCCTCTACCATGCGGTTCAACTTAAAGAAGCTGTAGCTCTTACGTTTGTTGGGAGGAATGACTCTCATCAACTCCGAGTGGCGTGAGAGAGCGTCCATCCAAATTCCCGTAATGTAGCGCAGCTTTTCTTTAAGGAGCGCTTCTGAGAAGTTAGCTCGTCCTCTTTTTTTCAGGTTTGTCATCACGGGCTTAAGTCGTTCTAGACCGAATACGAGATCACCCATCTGCCCCTTGAAATCAAATTCCAAGTCATGATCGGTCTCTTCAACTTGAGCCATTGTGATTTATTGAGGATTAAATAATCGACTCGCAAACCTGCGTGTGTTACTCCACACGCTCAAGCTTGTTTGGTTGGATGTCTTTCCCAAACTCTCGACCTCTAGTCCGTATATCCGGCTCGAAGGACCTTGTTGAAATTTGTTTTAAAATTATCGGCCAACTATAACCGATATTGGAGGAAGTGAAGCTTCCTCCTCCGGTCCGGACGAGGGAGAGTGGGTAAAGGTAACTCCAAACCAATACGCCTTTGATTCCCTTTGACTGTCCTGAAAAGGACAGTCGTTTATTACAGACCCTTTTTCGCTCTGTATAATACAGTGTTTTGCCGATCTCAAGAATTTAGCTTCTTGGTAGCCTGGCTGTCGGCGGGCCTGGTTGTCCTAGGTTATGACTCTGGAACAACAGAAAAAAGAACGAACCGGTGTAATCACCTGAAATACGATAATCGTATTAACGTTCTGTCTCGGGAATGTTTTGACGCGCACACTTAAACAGCAACGGTAACCGTGCTGTGTGTGCTAATGCGTGTACTGGTGCGTGGCTTTTAAATACGCTAAGCCACGCGTCGACTGTTTTGGCCGATCTGTTCCGTCTTTTTCAGGAACACAATCGTGGCGGTCGGCTAGATTTACGCAATGAAATCTTTAGTGCAACGACCGCACAGTCGTACTGCCTCGAACGGAAAACCAAGGCGGAGGTTGTAAATCTCCTGTATGGATTCCGTGAGCGGGGAGATCCACGGTTACTAGTAACTAGTCCCGGTGGCTGACAACGGAGGCTGATCTAACCGTTTCTTTCTCAACACGCTTTGGCGTGGAGTAAGAGTGGACCAACGCTATTTCTAACCCGTCTTCTTCAACACGCCGCGTCGTGAAGGAAGCCTAGACACAGCGGTATCGAAACTCTCCGGTCGCTCTTTGGTTTCTCTAAACGTCACCAAGGCGATTCCCGTTAGAGAACGAGTAGCGGGTCTTAAGTTAGAATAGCGCGCCAACTAACGTAGTGCTCCGCCGACCAGTGGTCATCCAAGGAGTGGACTCCTGACGCTCCCACGTCGAATAACAATGATTTTCGCCCCAGTACTAATTCAGGGGAAAGACCGCTAAATTACTAAAAGGCGCAGCTATTGTGCTGAAGAGTCAACACGAATTGTCGTGTGCTATTCTCGATTCAGTTTCACAATTGCTGGTGTTGAGCTGAAAGCTGTGTTCGTTATGACGGGAGCACGATCGACAATCGATGCGCTCCGTGCGAACTGTTTCTGAGGACTCTCTAAATTGAACTGACTGTGTGCGACGTTACACCGTCGTCGGCAAGCGCGAACGAGTAATTCCTCGTTACGCGGCGCTTTCGTCAAACTATTAGTTCTTTCTCACTCTCTCTCATATCCGTTTACTATTCGCGAATTCGAACGTCTTCAAACGGTAATATGTACCGGTCAGACGTGTCGATCTCTGGTCTCCCACGGTCTAGACGAAAACAATCATTGTCATGTTATTGGACCTCGCTAGTTTTTCTATTTCCTTTTCGAATCACACCGGTCAAATAAACTCGGTAGACTCAAGAAAAAGAAATCAACTATGAGGCTCGTGATCGGGTGAAACAACTACTGGTCACTTATTTAAACATACCGCCCCCCTTGCACTGTCTGTGCAATTTCTGGAGGGTTTGGTAGTTGTGACATCGAGACTCGAATCGCGGAATTTTACAAATTCAAGTTGAATAGACGTTTGAGAGAGAGGATAAATGCAAGTTAATTATATTGTATAATGTTAACTTACTTTTTGGTGGCGGCGAGGGGGTGACTGTCGTCTCCAGCAGTCTCAACGACGTCTCCAGGGCCATACGAGTGATTTGCTCGTACAATACCCTGCTGTCCCCGGAGGGCGTGAGGCTGCCTGAGCTTCCGCTGGTCGAGCTGGACGAAGCCCTTCCAGCTCGTCCCCGATGTCGCCTCCGTTTCGGGTCTGTGGAGCTACGCTCCTTTGGACCCGGTGTTGCCCCCTGTGCCATCGGTGTTGGTGCCGGGAGTGCCGGACACGGCGTCCTCTCCGATGGATTCTCCGGTTTGACCTTGTATATGAGGGACGTTAAACGTCCCTCGGAGTTCCAGCGGAGGGTGTATTTCCCGCCTTCCACCCGGCAGTTATACCTCCGGGTGGTCCGGGGTATGTGCTGCGGCACCCGCAGCACATCGTGCCCCAGGTCGATGATTAGGCCCTCTTTAGGTTTGCCCGGGATGGGCCTTGCCCCACTGGGGTCCTCCACCTCCATGCTGGGGCTATCCTCTTCCTCTTGGGCTGCCCACACTTGCTCGCCGAGCTTGAGGCATTTTTCAAAGCTCGCGCTTATCAATTTGTGGCTCTCTCCGTCCATTCTGCCGGCTATCACAGTTAGAACTATGAGGGCGAACGGATCGGGACCTGTTTTATTTCCTCGGTGGTACCCGTGGGCAACGGGGGTACCTCCCCTACAGGTGCGAAACCAGAAGAAAGACTTTACGCCCTCTTTTCGTCTTATCCTGAGGAGTGGGGGCCAAGAAGGGGGTACCGGATCGAATTTTCGAGCTCAACGGTTTCTCTCCCCTTCTTGCCTCGCCTAACCGAAAAACAGTCCTCTGGAGTTTATTCGTCTTCGGGGTCACGATTCGTGCCCGAAGACTCGTTTCCCACGGGTAGCTTACACAGTCTAGTTATCGGACGTGTGTAGGTGGAGGTTTTTGTACGGAGTTTAACCACTCGCACATTACCGTCTCTACCCGGGAAAATCTCCTCAATTCTTCCCATTTCCCATTGATTAGGTGGGAGAAGAGGGTTTTGCACCAGTACCAGATCCCCTGGTTGCAGGTGCATTTCGATGGATCGCCACTTATAGCGATTCTGGAGATGCGTGATATAATCACGTGTCCAATGCTTCCACAGCTGCTCGTGAAATTTCTGGATCGCTCTCCAGCGCGATAGGCGCGAGAGCTGTTCCGTCTCAACAGAGCGCATCGGAAGTGCATTTAAAGGACCTCCACTAAGGAAGTGGCCCAGCGTGAGAGGCGCATAGCTATCGGGTGCATCACTCAACGCTGCGATCGGGCGGGAGTTTAAGCTCGCCTCGATCTTGCAAAGGAGCGTATACATCTCCTCTGCGGTGGGAGTGAATGCACCTAGAATGCGCTTTAAGTGATGTTTCACTGATTTCACGCCGGCTTCCAGCATGCCACCGAAATGTGGTGCACTAGGAGGATTAAATCTCCATTCTATGCCCTGCGTGCCGCAGTTATTTTGCACTTCCTGCGAATTACTCACCTCGCGGAAGTGCGTTCTTAGCTCGCGATCTGCACCGACGAAGTTTGTCCCATTGTCACTGAAAATGCAGGGTGGGGTTCCACGTCGGGCGATGAAGCGATCTAAGGCGGCAATAAACGAGCCTGTCGTGTAATCACTGACAAGTTCGAGATGGACAGCTCTTGTAGCGTAACATACGAAAACCGCAAGGTACGCTTTATGAGCTGTCTTCCCTCGGCCAGCGGCGTAGCGAACGCGAAACGGTCCAGCATAATCCACTCCGCAATTCGAGAAAGCTCGAGCCGGTCTGCAACGCTCAGGGATCAAACCAGCCATTATCTGCGTGGAGGTGCGACCCTTCCACCTTATGCATTTCATGCATTGGTTGATCACCGTTCGAGCGGCATTTCGGCAGCCAAGGATCCAGAATTGCTGTCTCACCTTGTACAAGGTCATCTGCAAACCTCCGTGCAACGTATCCACGTGCCCCTGCCTAATTATTAGTGTGCTCACATAATGTTTCGGCAGGATTATCGGATGTTTCGTTTGCCAATCGAGTACTGTGTTCTCCAGCCTTCCACCGACCCTCAAGACGCCTTTATCGTCGAGAAACGGATGCAGACTTTTTATCGGAGATTTCGCAGGAATTCCGCGGTGATTTTTCAAGCACCGGTACTCCTCTGCGAAGTGCGTACTCTGTACGTACTGTGCAATTCTGTGGGTTGCTTGTTGCAACTCCGATGCGTGGAGGATCTCCTTGACAAAGGACCTTGGGTCACCTTGCACTCGTCTCCGAAACCGGAGACAATATGCTGTGACACGCACTAGTTTTCTCCACGATGGAAATCGGAATAGGAAATCCCATTCCTTTTCGGGAGTAACTAGATGAGTATGCGCTACGCGCTTTCCCTCATCGGTCTCTATGGAAGCGGGTATTTTCGGCCACCTCACTTCCACTTGTCTTAGCCACGCTGGTCCTGACGACCACAGCTCCGAGGATAGCAGCTCCGCAGCTTCCACTCCACGTGAATTAAGATCCGCGGGATTGGAGCTTGTCGGAACATACCGCCATTGTGCACTCGGAAGCATCGTCTGTACCTTCGACACTCGGTTGGCAACAACCACCTTCCATGTCGAAGGATGTTTCCTCAACCATGCGAGTGCAATCGTGGAGTCTGTCCAACAGACCACGCGCTCAACTCTGGTACAGAGCGAGCTTTGCACATGCAGCATTAGTTCGGTGAGGAGCACAACCCCGTTCAACTCCAGAATCGGGATTGATTGCGTTTTGATGGGAGCCACTCGCGTTTTTGCCATTAATAATGTAGTGTTTACATCATTATTCATCGACGTTACTCTTAAATAAGTAACGGCGGATAGGCAGCGAGTGATGCGTCACAGAATCCGTGTAATTCCACAGAAAGTGTGTCGGCTCCGCATCTTAACCATCGGGGAATTTTCAAATCATTCAACTTGCTCCAATCCACACAAAACGCATTCCACGTTTTGAGTGTATTCGCGGAGACTTGTTCGTCCCACTGGATTTTCTCCAGCCATTGGGCCTGCATGAGGACCTTTGCGCGAATCACTACCGGGGATAACCACCCGAGTGGATCGTACAATTTCGCGATCTCCGAGAACAAAGTGCGCTTCGTTATCGGGACCAGCGACGGTTGAAACCGTTGCAAGTTGAAATAGAAATAATCTCCCGACGGTACCCATCGTAGGCCTAATACCTTAAGTTCGGAATCCTCGAACAGTGCAAGGTCGACCGCGTGCGAATGGGCACTTTGGGGGATATTGCTCAGTAAATCTGGTGAATTTCCAGCCCACTTTCGCAGGCGAAATCCACCTTTTTGTAGAAGCTCGCAAATTTGCCTTCGCGTTTGCTCTAACAACGATTTATCTGGAGCCCCCATAAATACGTCGTCAACGTATATGTCCTTCTCGAGGACTGGAGCGGCAAGAGGGAAATCACCTCCGTCCTGCTCTTTCAACTCGAGAAGGGTTCGCATCGATAGATATGGCGCGCAAGCCGCACCGTATGTCACGGTATTTAACTCGAAAGCGATAAGTCGCTCGGTTTTTGGCGCACGCCATAGGATGCATTGAAACCGACGGTCCTCCGGGGCGACGAGAATTTGTCTAAACATTTTCTCAATGTCTGCCACCAGCACGTAGGCATGCAGACGCCATCTCATCAGAACCGACGTGATGTCTTTCTGCAATTTTGGCCCTACGTGAAGGACGTCGTTCAACAAGCGACCGCTCGTGGTTCCGGAGGTTGCATTAAATACGACGCGCAACTTCGTCGTCGAGCTATCCTCACGGATGACTGCTCGATGTGGAATATATAGTCGTGCTCGGTCAAGCGACTCAAGACGGGTCATATGCCCCATCGACTCATATTCGGTGAGAAACTCACCGTATTCCTCTTCGAGGGTCTGGTTTGCTTCCAGCTTCTTCCTTAACCTTGTGAGGGCGGAGAGCGCTATGTGGAAAGAATCTCCCAGCACTTCTTCCGGCCTCGGATGGTTGAAGGGCAAGCGGACGACAAACCTGCCCATTGCATCGCGTGCAACGGTCTTTGCGAAGTGCGCTTCGCAATCCTCCTCGTCTTTGGTTAAAACCAATTTGCGAGGGATCTCCTCAATCTCCCAAAAACGCCGTATCGCTTCGTCCAGCGATTCAAGGACGTTGCAATGCAACGTCCTCAGCGTCTTGGTGGAGGAGATTGTTGCGCTTAAAGGTCCGGATAGCACCCAACCGAGCGCGGTTTCTTGGGCTATCGGACTTGTGGTGCTTATCCGACGGAAACCCCGTCGAATAATTTGCGCATACAGCTCAGCGCCGATCAACACCTCAATACGGTGGTTCGACGCTAGATTCGGGTCTGCGAGTGGGAGGTCACGTATGGCATCGCTATCGGGTATTTGCACCGACGGCGGAACATACGTCGTGATCCTCGGGACCACATACGCGCTCGTTACAAAAACTTCCGAGGCGTTATGCAGTGACGACAGACTCATCTGCACCTTGTGGGTTATGGATTGGGTTCGACCGCCCCCCATAAAAGAAGTCTCTGACCCCTGATCCAGGAGGGCACGCGCGATGCGCGTTGTGCCATCCCTTCCCAACAGGCGCACATTCGCTGTAGCGAGTAGCACCGGCGGAGTTTTTACTGCCATCGACGCGCTACAGTGTGACGTCACTGAGGCGGATGACGTATCAGCCGGCTTACTGCTCGAGCGACGGGGTGGGGCGTTGCTCCGTCCCGCTCTCCGTTTGCTCGGCGTAGCCGTACTCATCGGCGACGGTTTTACCTGTGCCTTACTTGTCCGTTGTTCGAAATGCAGCAGGCTATGATGTCTCCCACTGCACTTCTCGCAGACTGTACGGCTCTGGCATTGCTTCGTCGTGTGAGTGGCGGCCAAGCAGAGTATACAATGCTGGCTGCCTCTAATAAACTGGAAACGGTGCTCGGGCGACAGTCGCTTGAAGCTATCACAATATGATACGTCGTGCGACTGACAGCAAAACGCACACGTTTCGTTCGTGGAAGGGGACGCCTGTACCACGGTATTATGAGCCCGTAGTCTTGGCTTCGATTGGGGATCGGTCGAGGCTTTCCGACGCTGCTCGTTTGGCACCAGCATAGCGCACTCATACACCTCTAGGAACGCCAACATCTCGTCAAACGAGGGGTATTCCTTGGCGTTTTTCAACGACTTTTCCCAATCCCAATCGAGCGCAGGCTCCAACTTATTTTTTACCAGTAGGACTAGCAAGTCACTCCAGTGTTTCACTGGTCGGTTCAGCTTTTGCAAGGCGGCAAGCGTTCGCTTTATGCCAACCGTAACTTGCTGCAGACTCGCTAGATCCCCCTTCCTTATTGGTTTTAGCTTCCCGATTGGCTCGAGAAGCTGCGCGATCACTACGCGTGGTTTCCCGAATTTGTCCTTCAGGGCTTCCCACGCCACCTCGAAATTAGTATCCCTAATTTCGAGGGATGCGATCGTCGCCGAAGCGTCTCCGTCAACGCAGGCATTAAGGTATTGCAACCTTTGTCCATCCGACAGCCTATCGTCGTTAATTATAACGGTGGTGAATAGATCCTCGAACTGAGCCCAGTTCCGTGGATCTCCTCCGAATCTTGGGAGACTTTGCTTCGGGAGTTCTAATGGGAAGGGGATGCGGCTAGCTTTGCCCTCTAAAGAGGTTCGCGAGGCTTCACCCTTCTCCCTTTCCTTCTCAGCTGCGGCGAGGCTGGCTAATTCCGAGGTCAGGTAATCCTGACTCTCAAGGAATTCTTCCTCAGCCTCTACCATGCGGTTCAACTTAAAGAAGCTGTAGCTCTTACGTTTGTTGGGAGGAATGACTCTCATCAACTCCGAGTGGCGTGAGAGAGCGTCCATCCAAATTCCCGTAATGTAGCGCAGCTTTTCTTTAAGGAGCGCTTCTGAGAAGTTAGCTCGTCCTCTTTTTTTCAGGTTTGTCATCACGGGCTTAAGTCGTTCTAGACCGAATACGAGATCACCCATCTGCCCCTTGAAATCAAATTCCAAGTCATGATCGGTCTCTTCAACTTGAGCCATTGTGATTTATTGAGGATTAAATAATCGACTCGCAAACCTGCGTGTGTTACTCCACACGCTCAAGCTTGTTTGGTTGGATGTCTTTCCCAAACTCTCGACCTCTAGTCCGTATATCCGGCTCGAAGGACCTTGTTGAAATTTGTTTTAAAATTATCGGCCAACTATAACCGATATTGGAGGAAGTGAAGCTTCCTCCTCCGGTCCGGACGAGGGAGAGTGGGTAAAGGTAACTCCAAACCAATACGCCTTTGATTCCCTTTGACTGTCCTGAAAAGGACAGTCGTTTATTACAGACCCTTTTTCGCTCTGTATAATACAGTGTTTTGCCGATCTCAAGAATTTAGCTTCTTGGTAGCCTGGCTGTCGGCGGGCCTGGTTGTCCTAGGTTATGACTCTGGAACAACAGAAAAAAGAACGAACCGGTGTAATCACCTGAAATACGATAATCGTATTAACGTTCTGTCTCGGGAATGTTTTGACGCGCACACTTAAACAGCAACGGTAACCGTGCTGTGTGTGCTAATGCGTGTACTGGTGCGTGGCTTTTAAATACGCTAAGCCACGCGTCGACTGTTTTGGCCGATCTGTTCCGTCTTTTTCAGGAACACAATCGTGGCGGTCGGCTAGATTTACGCAATGAAATCTTTAGTGCAACGACCGCACAGTCGTACTGCCTCGAACGGAAAACCAAGGCGGAGGTTGTAAATCTCCTGTATGGATTCCGTGAGCGGGGAGATCCACGGTTACTAGTAACTAGTCCCGGTGGCTGACAACGGAGGCTGATCTAACCGTTTCTTTCTCAACACGCTTTGGCGTGGAGTAAGAGTGGACCAACGCTATTTCTAACCCGTCTTCTTCAACACGCCGCGTCGTGAAGGAAGCCTAGACACAGCGGTATCGAAACTCTCCGGTCGCTCTTTGGTTTCTCTAAACGTCACCAAGGCGATTCCCGGTAGAGAACGAGTAGCGGGTCTTAAGTTAGAATAGCGCGCCAACTAACGTAGTGCTCCGCCGACCAGTGGTCATCCAAGGAGTGGACTCCTGACGCTCCCACGTCGAATAACAATGATTTTCGCCCCAGTACTAATTCAGGGGAAAGACCGCTAAATTACTAAAAGGCGCAGCTATTGTGCTGAAGAGTCAACACGAATTGTCGTGTGCTATTCTCGATTCAGTTTCACAATTGCTGGTGTTGAGCTGAAAGCTGTGTTCGTTATGACGGGAGCACGATCGACAATCGATGCGCTCCGTGCGAACTGTTTCTGAGGACTCTCTAAATTGAACTGACTGTCTGCGACGTTACACGAACGAGTAATTCCTCGTTACGCGGCGCTTTCGTCAAACTATTAGTTCTTTCTCACTCTCTCTCATATCCGTTTACTATTCGCGAATTCGAACGTCTCCAACGGTAATATGTACCGGTCAGACGTGTCGATCTCTGGTCTCCCACGGTCTAGACGAAAACAATCATTGTCATGTTATTGGACCTCGCTAGTTTTTCTATTTCCTTTTCGAATCACACCGGTCAAATAAACTCGGTAGACTCAAGAAAAAGAAATCAACTATGAGGCTCGTGATCGGGTGAAACAACTACTGGTCACTTATTTAAACAATCTGAAATTAAGTGTTCGACACTGTGCCAGGAGAAGCGACTGTTCTCTGAAATCTGTGACGATGCTACTCGAAACTGTATGTGTTCGACGAAACTAAGTGGTCGACCTTGTGAGAGAGGAAACTCCAGATGCGAAACTTAGTTCCTTTTTAAACTAATTGTTCTATCTGAAACTAAGTGTTCGATACTGTGCCAGGAGAAGCGACTGTTCTCTGAAATCTGTGGCGATGCCACTCGAAACCGTATGTGTTCGGCGAAACTAAGTGGTCGACCTTGTGAGAGAGGAAACTCCAGATGCGAAACTTAGTTCCATTTTAAACTAATTGTTCTATCTGCAACTAAGTGTTCGATACTGTGCCAGGAGAAGCGCCTGTTCTCTGAAATCTGCGGTGATGCCACTCGAAACCGTATGTGTTCGACGAAACTAAGTGGCCGACCTTGTGAGAGGGGAAACTTCAGATGCGAAACTTAGTTCCATTTTAAATTAAATGTTCTATCTGAAACTAAGTGTTTGGTACTGTGCCAGTAGAAGCGCCTGTTCTCTGAAATCTGTGGCGATGCCACTCGAAACTGTATGCGTTCGGCGAAACTAAGTGGTCGAACTTGTGAGAGAGGAAACTCCAGATGCGAAACATAGTTCAATTTTAAACTAAATGTTCCATCTGAAACTAAGCGTTCGATACTGTGCATGGAGAAGCGCCTGTTCTCTGAAATCTGTGGCGATGCCACTCGAAACCGTATGTGTTCGACGAAACTAAGTGGCCGACCTTGTGAGAGAGGAAATTTCCGATGCGAAACTTTGTTCCATTTTAAACTAAATGTTCCATCTGAAATTAAGTGTTCGACACTGTGCCAGGAGAAGCGACTGTTCTCTGATATCGGTGGCGATGCGACTCGAAACTGTATGTGTTCGACGAAACTCAGTGGTCGACCTTGTGAGAGAGGAAACTCCAAATGCGAAGCTTTCTTCAATTTTAAAATAATTGTTCTATCTGATACTGAGTGTTCGATAATGTGCCAGGAGAAGCGCCCGTTTTGTGAAACCTGTGACCATGCCACTCGAAACCGTATGTGTTCGACGAAACTAAGTGGCCGACCTTGTGAGAGAGGAAACTCCAGATGCCAAACTTAGTTCCATTTTAAACTAATTCTTCTATCTGGAACTAAGTGTTCGATACTGTGCCAGGAGAAGCGTCTGTTCTCTGAAATCTGTGGCGATGCCACTCCAAACCGTATGTGTTGGACGAAACTAAGTGGTCGAACTTGTGGGAGAGGAAATTCCAGATGCGAAACTTAGTTCCATTTTAAACTTATTGTTCTATCTGAAACTATGTGTTCGATACTGTACCAGGAGAAGCGCCTGTTCTCTCAAATGTGTGGCGATGTAACTCGAAACCACATGTGTTCGACGAAACTAAGTGGTCGACCTTGCGAGAGGGGAAACTCCAAATGCGAAACATAGTTCAACTTTAAACTAATTTTTCTATCTGAAACTAAGTGTCCGTTACTGTGCCAGGTGAAGCGCCTGCTTTCTGAATAGTGTGGCGATGCCACTCGAAACCGTATGTGTTCGACGAAAATATGTGGTGGACCTTGTGAGAGAGGAAACTCCAGATGCGAAAATTAGTTCCATTTTAAACTAATTGTTCTATCTGAAACTAAGTATTCGATACTGTGCCAGGAGTAGCGCCTGTTCTCTGAGATCAGTGGCGATGCTACTCGAAACCGTATGTGTTCGAGTTAACTAAGTGGCCGACCTTGTGGGAGAGGAAACTCCAGATGCGAAACTAAGTTCCAATTCAAACTAATCGTTCTAGCTGAAACTAAGTGTTCGATACTGTGCCAGATTTAGATTTTTTCCTATCGAGTGGCTACCGTGAAGAGTCGCCGACGACGACTTTAGAAATTATTTAAAAATCAACCGTAAGAGATAGAGCCGTGGTTTATTAAGCAAAAGTGCATCAAATGCGCTCCTATAACTCAATCTAACATATAAAAGGTACCTCGTCGGTGAAAATAATTACAGTTCGGACTTAGATTTTTTCCTATCGAGTGGCTACCGTGAAGAGTCGCCGACGACGACTTTAGAAATTATTTAAAAATCAACAGTAAGAGATGGAGCCGTGGTTTATTAAGCAAAAGTGCGTCAAATACGCTCCCATAACCGAACATAACATTTAAAAGATACGTCGTCGGTGAAAATATTTTCAATTCGGACCTAGTCTCTGTACGGAGAGGCTACCGAGAAGCGCTACCGTCGAAGACTTTCTGATTAATTTAAAAATCAACCGTAAGAGATAGAGCCGTGGTTTATTAAGCAAAAGTGCTTCAAATACGCTCCTATAACTCAACCTAACATATAAAAGGTACCTGGTCGGTGAAAATAATTACAGTTTGGACTTAGATTTTTTCCTACCGAGTGGCTACCGTGAAGAGTCGCCGACGACGACTTTAGAAATTATTTAAAAATCAACCGTAAGAGATGGAGCCGTGGTTTATTAAGCAAAAGTGCACTAAATACGCTCCCATAACCGAACATAACATTTAAAAGGTACATTGTCGGTGAAAATATTTTCAATTCGGACTTAGTCTCTGTACGGAGAGGCTACCGAGAAACGCTACCGACGAAGACTTTCTGATTAATTTAAAAATCAACCGAAGGAGATAGAGCCGTGGTTTATTAAGCAAAAGTGCTTCAAATGCGCTCCTATAACTCAATCTGACATATAAAAGGTACCTCGTCGGTGAAAATAATTACAGTTCGGACTTACATTTATTCCTACCGAGTGGCTACCGTGAAGAGTCGCCGACGACGACTAGAAATTATTTAAAAATCACCCGTAAGAGATGGAGCCGTGGTTTATTAAGCAAAAGTGCGTCAAATACGCTCCCATAACCGAACATAACATTTAAGGGATACGTCGTCGGTGAAAATATTTTCAATTCGGATTTAGTCTCTGTACGGAGAGGCTACCGAGAAATGCTACCGACGAAGACTTTCTGATTAATTTAAAAATCAACCGAAAGAGATAGAGCCGTGGTTTATTAAGCAAAAGTGCTTCAAATACGCTCCTATAACTCAATCTAACATATAAAAGGTACCTCGTCGGTGAAAATAATTACAGTTCGGACTTAGATTTTTTCCTACCGAGTGGCTACCATGAAGAGTCGCCTACGACGATTTTAGAAATTTTTTAAAAATCAACCGTAAGATATAGAGCCGTGGTTTATTAAGCAAAAGTGCGTCAAATACGCTCCCATAACTGAACATAATATTTAAAAGATACGTCGTCGGTGAAAATATTTTCAATTCGGACTTAGTCTCTGTACGGAGAGGCTACCGAGAAGCGCTACCGATGAAGACTTTCTGATTAATTTAAAAATCAATAGTAAGAGATAGAGCCGTGGTTTATTAAGCAAAAGTGCTTCAAATACGCTCCTATAACTCAATCTAACATATAAAAGGTACCTCGTCGGTGAAAATAATTACAGTTCGGACTTAGATTTTTTCCTACCGAGTGGCTACCGTGAAGAGTCGCCGACGACGACTCGAAATTATTTAAAAATCACCCGTAAGAGATGAAGCCGTGGTTTATTAAGCAAAAGTGCGTCAAATACGCTCCCATAACCGAACATAACATTTAAAAGATACGTCGTCGGTGAAAATATTTTCAATTCGGACTTAGTCTCTGTACGGAGAGGCTACCGAGAAGCGCTACCGACGAAGACTTTCTGATTAATTTAAAAATCAACCGAAAGAGATAGAGCCGTGGTTTATTAAGCAAAAGTGCTTCAAATACGCTCCTATAACTCAATCTAACATATAAAAGGTACCTCGTCGGTGAAAATAATTACAGTTCGGACTTAGATTTTTTCCTACCGAGTGGCTACCGTGAAGAGTCGCCGACGACGACTTTAGAAATTATTTAAAAATCAACCGTAAGAGATGGAGCCGTGGTTTATTAAGCAAAAGTGCGTCAAATACGTTCCCATAACCGAACATAACATTTAAAAGATACGTCGTCGGTGAAAATATTTTCAATTCGGACTTAGTCTCTGTACTGAGAGGCTACCGAGAAGCGCTACCGACGAAGACTTTCTGATTAATTTAAAAATCAACCGAAAGAGATAGAGCCGTGGTTTATTAAGCAAAAGTGCTTCAAATACGCTCCTATAACTCAATCTAACATATAAAAGGTACCTCGTCGGTGAAAATAATTACAGTTCGGACTTAGATTTTTTCCTACCGAGTGGCTACCGTGAAGAGTCGCCGACGACGACTTTAGAAATTATTTAAAAATCAACCGTAAGAGATGGAGCCGTGGTTTATTAAGCAAAAGTGCGTCAAATACGCTCCCATAACCGAACATAACATTTAAAAGATACGTCGTCGGTGAAAATATTTTCAATTCGGACTTAGTCTCTGTACTGAGAGGCTACCGAGAAGCGCTACCGACGAAGACTTTCTGATTAATTTAAAAATCAACCGTAAGAGATGGAGCCGTGGTATATTAAGCAAAAGTGCTTAAAATACGCTCCCATAACCGAACATAACATTTAAAAGATACGTCGTCGGTGAAAATATTTTCAATTCGGACTTAGTCTCTGTACTGAGAGGCTACCGAGAAGCGCTACCGACGAGGACTTTCTGATTAATTTAAAAATCAACCGTAAGAGATAGAGCCGTTGTTTATTAAGCAAAAGTGCTTCAAATGCGCTCCTATAACTCAATCTAACATATAAAAGGTACCTCGTCGGTGAAAATAATTACAGTTCGGACTTAGATTTTTTCCTACCGAGTGGCTACCGTGAAGAGTCGCCGACGACGACTTTAGAAATTATTTAAAAATCAACCGTAAGAGATGGAGCCGTGGTTTATTAAGCAAAAGTGCGTCAAATACGCTCCCATAACCGAACATAACATTTAAAAGATACGTCGTCGGTGAAAATATTTTCAATTCGGACTTAGTCTCTGTACGGAGAGGCTACCGAGAAGCGCTACCGACGAGGACTTTCTGATTAATTTAAAAATCAACCGTAAGAGATAGAGCCGTTGTTTATTAAGCAAAAGTGCTTCAAATGCGCTCCTATAACTCAATCTAACATATAAAAGGTACCTCGTCGGTGAAAATAATTACAGTTCGGACTTAGATTTTTTCCTACCGAGTGGCTACCGTGAAGAGTCGCCGACGACGACTTTAGAAATTATTTAAAAATCAACCGTAAGAGATGGAGCCGTGGTTTATTAAGCAAAAGTGCGTCAAATACGCTCCCATAACCGAACATAACATTTAAAAGATACGTCGTCGGTGAAAATATTTTCAATTGGGACTTAGTCTCTGTACGGAGAGGCTACCGAGAAGCGCTACCGACGAGGACTTTCTGATTAATTTAAAAATCAACCGTAAGAGATAGAGCCGTGGTTTATTAAGCAAAAGTGCTTCAAATGCGCTCCTATAACTCTATCTAACATATAAAAGGTACCTCGTCGGTGAAAATAATTACAGTTCGGACTTAGATTTTTTCCTACCGAGTGGCTACCGTGAAGAGTCGCCGACGACGACTTTAGAAATTATTTAAAAATCAACCGTAAGAGATGGAGCCGTGGTTTATTAAGCAAAAGTGCGTCAAATACGCTCCCATAACCGAACATAACATTTAAAAGATACGTCGTCGGTGAAAATATTTTCAATTCGGACTTAGTCTCTGTACGGAGAGGCTACCGAGAAGCGCTACCGACGAAGACTTTCTGATTAATTTAAAAATCAACCGTAAGAGATAGAGCCGTGGTTTACTAAGCAAAAGTGCTTCAAATGCGCTCCTATAACTCAATCTAACATATAAAAGGTACCTCGTCGGTGAAAATAATTACAGTTCGGACTTAGATTTTTTCCTACCGAGTGGCTACCGTGAAGAGTCGCCGACGACGACTTTAGAAATTATTTAAAAATCAACCGTAAGAGATGGAGCCGTGGTTTATTAAGCAAAAGTGCGTCAAATACGCTCCCATAACCGAACATAACATTTAAAAGATACGTCGTCGGTGAAAATATTTTCAATTCGGACTTAGTCTCTGTACTGAGAGGCTACCGAGAAGCGCTACCGACGAAGACTTTCTGATTAATTTAAAAATCAACCGAAAGAGATAGAGCCGTGGTTTATTAAGCAAAAGTGCTTCAAATACGCTCCTATAACTCAATCTAACATATAAAAGGTACCTCGTCGGTGAAAATAATTACAGTTCGGACTTAGATTTTTTCCTACCGAGTGGCTACCGTGAAGAGTCGCCGACGACGACTCGAAATTATTTAAAAATCACCCGTAAGAGATGAAGCCGTGGTTTATTAAGCAAAAGTGCGTCAAATACGCTCCCATAACCGAACATAACATTTAAAAGATACGTCGTCGGTGAAAATATTTTCAATTCGGACTTAGTCTCTGTACGGAGAGGCTACCGAGAAGCGCTACCGACGAAGACTTTCTGATTAATTTAAAAATCAACCGAAAGAGATAGAGCCGTGGTTTATTAAGCAAAAGTGCTTCAAATACGCTCCTATAACTCAATCTAACATATAAAAGGTACCTCGTCGGTGAAAATAATTACAGTTCGGACTTAGATTTTTTCCTACCGAGTGGCTACCGTGAAGAGTCGCCGACGACGACTTTAGAAATTATTTAAAAATCAACCGTAAGAGATGGAGCCGTGGTTTATTAAGCAAAAGTGCACTAAATACGCTCCCATAACCGAACATAACATTTAAAAGGTACATTGTCGGTGAAAATATTTTCAATTCGGACTTAGTCTCTGTACGGAGAGGCTACCGAGAAACGCTACCGACGAAGACTTTCTGATTAATTTAAAAATCAACCGAAGGAGATAGAGCCGTGGTTTATTAAGCAAAAGTGCTTCAAATGCGCTCCTATAACTCAATCTGACATATAAAAGGTACCTCGTCGGTGAAAATAATTACAGTTCGGACTTACATTTTTTCCTACCGAGTGGCTACCGTGAAGAGTCGCCGACGACGACTAGAAATTATTTAAAAATCACCCGTAAGAGATGGAGCCGTGGTTTATTAAGCAAAAGTGCGTCAAATACGCTCCCATAACCGAACATAACATTTAAGGGATACGTCGTCAGTGAAAATATTTTCAATTCGGATTTAGTCTCTGTACGGAGAGGCTACCGAGAAATGCTACCGACGAAGACTTTCTGATTAATTTAAAAATCAACCGAAAGAGATAGAGCCGTGGTTTATTAAGCAAAAGTGCTTCAAATACGCTCCTATAACTCAATCTAACATATAAAAGGTACCTCGTCGGTGAAAATAATTACAGTTCGGACTTAGATTTTTTCCTACCGAGTGGCTACCATGAAGAGTCGCCTACGACGAATTTAGAAATTTTTTAAAAATCAACCGTAAGATATAGAGCCGTGGTTTATTAAGCAAAAGTGCGTCAAATACGCTCCCATAACTGAACATAATATTTAAAAGATACGTCGTCGGTGAAAATATTTTCAATTCGGACTTAGTCTCTGTACGGAGAGGCTACCGAGAAGCGCTACCGATGAAGACTTTCTGATTAATTTAAAAATCAATAGTAAGAGATAGAGCCGTGGTTTATTAAGCAAAAGTGCTTCAAATACGCTCCTATAACTCAATCTAACATATAAAAGGTACCTCGTCGGTGAAAATAATTACAGTTCGGACTTAGATTTTTTCCTACCGAGTGGCTACCGTGAAGAGTCGCCGACGACGACTCGAAATTATTTAAAAATCACCCGTAAGAGATGAAGCCGTGGTTTATTAAGCAAAAGTGCGTCAAATACGCTCCCATAACCGAACATAACATTTAAAAGATACGTCGTCGGTGAAAATATTTTCAATTCGGACTTAGTCTCTGTACGGAGAGGCTACCGAGAAGCGCTACCGACGAAGGCTTTCTGATTAATTTAAAAATCAACCGTAAGAGATAGAGCCGTGGTTTATTAAGCAAAAGTGCTTCAAATGCGCTCCTATAACTCAATCTAACATATAAAAGGTACCTCGTCGGTGAAAATAATTACAGTTCGGACTTAGATTTTTTCCTACCGAGTGGCTACCGTGAAGAGTCGCCGACGACGACTTTAGAAATTATTTAAAAATCAACCGTAAGAGATGGAGCCGTGGTTTATTAAGCAAAAGTGCGTCAAATACGCTCCCATAACCGAACATAACATTTAAAAGATACGTCGTCGGTGAAAATATTTTCAATTCGGACTTAGTCTCTGTACGGAGAGGCTACCGAGAAGCGCTACCGACGAAGACTTTCTGATTAATTTAAAAATCAACCGAAAGAGATAGAGCCGTGGTTTATTAAGCAAAAGTGCTTCAAATACGCTCCTATAACTCAATCTAACATATAAAAGGTACCTCGTCGGTGAAAATAATTACAGTTCGGACTTAGATTTTTTCCTACCGAGTGGCTACCGTGAAGAGTCGCCGACGACGACTTTAGAAATTATTTAAAAATCAACAGTAAGAGATAGAGCCGAGGTTTATTAAGCAAAAGTGCGTCAAATACGCTCCCATAACGGAACATAACATTTAAAAGATACGTCGTGGATGAAAATATTTTCAATTCGGACTTAGTCTCTGTACGGAGAGACTACCGAGAAGCGCTACCGACGAAGACTTTCTGATTAATTTAAAAATCAACCGTAAGAGATAGAGCCGTGGTTTATTAAGCAAAAGTCCTTCAAATGCGCTCCTATAACTCAATCTAACATATAAAAGGTACCTCGTCGGTGAAAATAATTACAGTTCGGACTTAGATTTTTTCCTACCGAGTGGCTACCGTGAAGAGTCGCCGACGACGACTTTAGAAATTATTTAAAAATCAACCGTAAGAGATGGAGCCGTGGTTTATTAAGCAAAAGTGCGTCAAATACGCTCCCATAACCGAACATAACATTTAAAAGATACGTCGTCGGTGAAAATATTTTCAATTCGGACTTAGTCTCTGTACTGAGAGGCTACCGAGAAGCGCTACCGACGAAGACTTTCTGATTAATTTAAAAATCAACCGTAAGAGATGGAGCCGTGGTATATTAAGCAAAAGTGCTTAAAATACGCTCCCATAACCGAACATAACATTTAAAAGATACGTCGTCGGTGAAAATATTTTCAATTCGGACTTAGTCTCTGTACTGAGAGGCTACCGAGAAGCGCTACCGACGAGGACTTTCTGATTAATTTAAAAATCAACCGTAAGAGATAGAGCCGTTGTTTATTAAGCAAAACTGCTTCAAATGCGCTCCTATAACTCAATCTAACATATAAAAGGTACCTCGTCGGTGAAAATAATTACAGTTCGGACTTAGATTTTTTCCTACCGAGTGGCTACCGTGAAGAGTCGCCGACGACGACTTTAGAAATTATTTAAAAATCAACCGTAAGAGATGGAGCCGTGGTTTATTAAGCAAAAGTGCGTCAAATACGCTCCCATAACCGAACATAACATTTAAAAGATACGTCGTCGGTGAAAATATTTTCAATTCGGACTTAGTCTCTGTACGGAGAGGCTACCGAGAAGCGCTACCGACGAGGACTTTCTGATTAATTTAAAAATCAACCGTAAGAGATAGAGCCGTTGTTTATTAAGCAAAAGTGCTTCAAATGCGCTCCTATAACTCAATCTAACATATAAAAGGTACCTCGTCGGTGAAAATAATTACAGTTCGGACTTAGATTTTTTCCTACCGAGTGGCTACCGTGAAGAGTCGCCGACGACGACTTTAGAAATTATTTAAAAATCAACCGTAAGAGATGGAGCCGTGGTTTATTAAGCAAAAGTGCGTCAAATACGCTCCCATAACCGAACATAACATTTAAAAGATACGTCGTCGGTGAAAATATTTTCAATTGGGACTTAGTCTCTGTACGGAGAGGCTACCGAGAAGCGCTACCGACGAGGACTTTCTGATTAATTTAAAAATCAACCGTAAGAGATAGAGCCGTGGTTTATTAAGCAAAAGTGCTTCAAATGCGCTCCTATAACTCTATCTAACATATAAAAGGTACCTCGTCGGTGAAAATAATTACAGTTCGGACTTAGATTTTTTCCTACCGAGTGGCTACCGTGAAGAGTCGCCGACGACGACTTTAGAAATTATTTAAAAATCAACCGTAAGAGATGGAGCCGTGGTTTATTAAGCAAAAGTGCGTCAAATACGCTCCCATAACCGAACATAACATTTAAAAGATACGTCGTCGGTGAAAATATTTTCAATTCGGACTTAGTCTCTGTACAGAGAGGCTACCGAGAAGCGCTACCGACGAAGACTTTCTGATTAATTTAAAAATCAACCGTAAGAGATAGAGCCGTGGTTTACTAAGCAAAAGTGCTTCAAATGCGCTCCTATAACTCAATCTAACATATAAAAGGTACCTCGTCGGTGAAAATAATTACAGTTCGGACTTAGATTTTTTCCTACCGAGTGGCTACCGTGAAGAGTCGCCGACGACGACTTTAGAAATTATTTAAAAATCAACCGTAAGAGATGGAGCCGTGGTTTATTAAGCAAAAGTGCGTCAAATACGCTCCCATAACCGAACATAACATTTAAAAGATACGTCGTCGGTGAAAATATTTTCAATTCGGACTTAGTCTCTGTACTGAGAGGCTACCGAGAAGCGCTACCGACGAAGACTTTCTGATTAATTTAAAAATCAACCGAAAGAGATAGAGCCGTGGTTTATTAAGCAAAAGTGCTTCAAATACGCTCCTATAACTCAATCTAACATATAAAAGGTACCTCGTCGGTGAAAATAATTACAGTTCGGACTTAGATTTTTTCCTACCGAGTGGCTACCGTGAAGAGTCGCCGACGACGACTCGAAATTATTTAAAAATCACCCGTAAGAGATGAAGCCGTGGTTTATTAAGCAAAAGTGCGTCAAATACGCTCCCATAACCGAACATAACATTTAAAAGATACGTCGTCGGTGAAAATATTTTCAATTCGGACTTAGTCTCTGTACGGAGAGGCTACCGAGAAGCGCTACCGACGAAGACTTTCTGATTAATTTAAAAATCAACCGAAAGAGATAGAGCCGTGGTTTATTAAGCAAAAGTGCTTCAAATACGCTCCTATAACTCAATCTAACATATAAAAGGTACCTCGTCGGTGAAAATAATTACAGTTCGGACTTAGATTTTTTCCTACCGAGTGGCTACCGTGAAGAGTCGCCGACGACGACTTTAGAAATTATTTAAAAATCAACCGTAAGAGATGGAGCCGTGGTTTATTAAGCAAAAGTGCACTAAATACGCTCCCATAACCGAACATAACATTTAAAAGGTACATTGTCGGTGAAAATATTTTCAATTCGGACTTAGTCTCTGTACGGAGAGGCTACCGAGAAACGCTACCGACGAAGACTTTCTGATTAATTTAAAAATCAACCGAAGGAGATAGAGCCGTGGTTTATTAAGCAAAAGTGCTTCAAATGCGCTCCTATAACTCAATCTGACATATAAAAGGTACCTCGTCGGTGAAAATAATTACAGTTCGGACTTACATTTATTCCTACCGAGTGGCTACCGTGAAGAGTCGCCGACGACGACTAGAAATTATTTAAAAATCACCCGTAAGAGATGGAGCCGTGGTTTATTAAGCAAAAGTGCGTCAAATACGCTCCCATAACCGAACATAACATTTAAGGGATACGTCGTCAGTGAAAATATTTTCAATTCGGATTTAGTCTCTGTACGGAGAGGCTACCGAGAAATGCTACCGACGAAGACTTTCTGATTAATTTAAAAATCAACAGAAAGAGATAGAGCCGTGGTTTATTAAGCAAAAGTGCTTCAAATACGCTCCTATAACTCAATCTAACATATAAAAGGTACCTCGTCGGTGAAAATAATTACAGTTCGGACTTAGATTTTTTCCTACCGAGTGGCTACCATGAAGAGTCGCCTACGACGATTTTAGAAATTTTTTAAAAATCAACCGTAAGATATAGAGCCGTGGTTTATTAAGCAAAAGTGCGTCAAATACGCTCCCATAACCGAACATAACATTTAAAAGGTACATTGTCGGTGAAAATATTTTCAATTCGGACTTAGTCTCTGTACGGAGAGGCTACCGAGAAACGCTACCGACGAAGACTTTCTGATTAATTTAAAAATCAACCGAAGGAGATAGAGCCGTGGTTTATTAAGCAAAAGTGCTTCAAATACGCTCCTATAACTCAATCTGACATATAAAAGGTACCTCGTCGGTGAAAATAATTACAGTTCGGACTTAGATTTTTTCCTACCGAGTGGCTACCGTGAAGAGTCGCCGACGACGACTCGAAATTATTTAAAAATCACCCGTAAGAGATGAAGCCGTGGTTTATTAAGCAAAAGTGCGTCAAATACGCTCCCATAACCGAACATAACATTTAAAAGATACGTCTTCGGTGAAAATATTTTCAATTCGGACTTAGTCTCTGTACGGAGAGGCTACCGAGAAGCGCTACCGACGAAGACTTTCTGATTAATTTAAAAATCAACCGAAAGAGATAGAACCGTGGTTTATTAAGCAAAAGTGCTTCAAATACGCTCCTATAACTCAATCTAACATATAAAAGGTACCTCGTCGGTGAAAATAATTACAGTTCGGACTTAGATTTTTTCCTACCGAGTGGCTACCGTGAAGAGTCGCCGACGACGACTTTAGAAATTATTTAAAAATCAACCGTAAGAGATGGAGCCGTGGTTTATTAAGCAAAAGTGCGTCAAATACGTTCCCATAACCGAACATAACATTTAAAAGATACGTCGTCGGTGAAAATATTTTCAATTCGGACTTAGTCTCTGTACTGAGAGGCTACCGAGAAGCGCTACCGACGAAGACTTTCTGATTAATTTAAAAATCAACCGAAAGAGATAGAGCCGTGGTTTATTAAGCAAAAGTGCTTCAAATACGCTCCTATAACTCAATCTAACATATAAAAGGTACCTCGTCGGTGAAAATAATTACAGTTCGGACTTAGATTTTTTCCTACCGAGTGGCTACCGTGAAGAGTCGCCGACGACGACTTTAGAAATTATTTAAAAATCAACCGTAAGAGATGGAGCCGTGGTTTATTAAGCAAAAGTGCTTCAAATACGCTCCCATAACCGAACATAACATTTAAAAGATACGTCGTCGGTGAAAATATTTTCAATTCGGACTTAGTCTCTGTACTGAGAGGCTACCTAGAAGCGCTACCGACGAAGACTTTCTGATTAATTTAAAAATCAACCGAAAGAGATAGAGCCGTGGTTTATTAAGCAAAAGTGCTTCAAATACGCTCCTATAACTCAATCTAACATATAAAAGGTACCTCGTCGGTGAAAATAATTACAGTTCGGACTTAGATTTTTTCCTACCGAGTGGCTACCGTGAAGAGTCGCCGACGACGACTTTAGAAATTATTTAAAAATCAACCGTAAGAGATAGAGCCGAGGTTTATTAAGCAAAAGTGCGTCAAATACGCTCCCATAACGGAACATAACATTTTAAAGATACGTCGTGGATGAAAATATTTTCAATTCGGACTTAGTCTCTTTACGGAGAGGCTACCGAGAAGCGCTACCGACGAAGGCTTTCTGATTAATTTAAAAATCAACCGTAAGAGATAGAGCCGTGGTTTATTAAGCAAAAGTGCTTCAAATGCGCTCCTATAACTCAATCTAACATATAAAAGGTACCTCGTCGGTGAAAATAATTACAGTTCGGACTTAGATTTTTTCCTACCGAGTGGCTACCGTGAAGAGTCGCCGACGACGACTTTAGAAATTATTTAAAAATCAACCGTAAGAGATGGAGCCGTGGTTTATTAAGCAAAAGTGCGTCAAATACGCTCCCATAACCGAACATAACATTTAAAAGATACGTCGTCGGTGAAAATATTTTCAATTCGGACTTAGTCTCTGTACGGAGAGGCTACCGAGAAGCGCTACCGACGAAGACTTTCTGATTAATTTAAAAATCAACCGAAAGAGATAGAGCCGTGGTTTATTAAGCAAAAGTGCTTCAAATACGCTCCTATAACTCAATCTAACATATAAAAGGTACCTCGTCGGTGAAAATAATTACAGTTCGGACTTAGATTTTTTCCTACCGAGTGGCTACCGTGAAGAGTCGCCGACGACGACTCGAAATTATTTAAAAATCACCCGTAAGAGATGAAGCCGTGGTTTATTAAGCAAAAGTGCGTCAAATACGCTCCCATAACCGAACATAACATTTAAAAGATACGTCGTCGGTGAAAATATTTTCAATTCGGACTTAGTCTCTGTACGGAGAGGCTACCGAGAAGCGCTACCGACGAAGACTTTCTGATTAATTTAAAAATCAACCGAAAGAGATAGAGCCGTGGTTTATTAAGCAAAAGTGCTTCAAATACGCTCCTATAACTCAATCTAACATATAAAAGGTACCTCGTCGGTGAAAATAATTACAGTTCGGACTTAGATTTTTTCCTACCGAGTGGCTACCGTGAAGAGTCGCCGACGACGACTTTAGAAATTATTTAAAAATCAACCGTAAGAGATGGAGCCGTGGTTTATTAAGCAAAAGTGCACTAAATACGCTCCCATAACCGAACATAACATTTAAAAGGTACATTGTCGGTGAAAATATTTTCAATTCGGACTTAGTCTCTGTACGGAGAGGCTACCGAGAAACGCTACCGACGAAGACTTTCTGATTAATTTAAAAATCAACCGAAGGAGATAGAGCCGTGGTTTATTAAGCAAAAGTGCTTCAAATGCGCTCCTATAACTCAATCTGACATATAAAAGGTACCTCGTCGGTGAAAATAATTACAGTTCGGACTTACATTTATTCCTACCGAGTGGCTACCGTGAAGAGTCGCCGACGACGACTAGAAATTATTTAAAAATCACCCGTAAGAGATGGAGCCGTGGTTTATTAAGCAAAAGTGCGTCAAATACGCTCCCATAACCGAACATAACATTTAAGGGATACGTCGTCAGTGAAAATATTTTCAATTCGGATTTAGTCTCTGTACGGAGAGGCTACCGAGAAATGCTACCGACGAAGGCTTTCTGATTAATTTAAAAATCAACCGAAAGAGATAGAGCCGTGGTTTATTAAGCAAAAGTGCTTCAAATACGCTCCTATAACTCAATCTAACATATAAAAGGTACCTCGTCGGTGAAAATAATTACAGTTCGGACTTAGATTTTTTCCTACCGAGTGGCTACCATGAAGAGTCGCCTACGACGATTTTAGAAATTTTTTAAAAATCAACCGTAAGATATAGAGCCGTGGTTTATTAAGCAAAAGTGCGTCAAATACGCTCCCATAACTGAACATAATATTTAAAAGATACGTCGTCGGTGAAAATATTTTCAATTCGGACTTAGTCTCTGTACGGAGAGGCTACCGAGAAGCGCTACCGATGAAGACTTTCTGATTAATTTAAAAATCAATAGTAAGAGATAGAGCCGTGGTTTATTAAGCAAAAGTGCTTCAAATACGCTCCTATAACTCAATCTAACATATAAAAGGTACCTCGTCGGTGAAAATAATTACAGTTCGGACTTAGATTTTTTCCTACCGAGTGGCTACCGTGAAGAGTCGCCGACGACGACTCGAAATTATTTAAAAATCACCCGTAAGAGATGAAGCCGTGGTTTATTAAGCAAAAGTGCGTCAAATACGCTCCCATAACCGAACATAACATTTAAAAGATACGTCGTCGGTGAAAATATTTTCAATTCGGACTTAGTCTCTGTACGGAGAGGCTACCGAGAAGCGCTACCGACGAAGACTTTCTGATTAATTTAAAAATCAACCGAAAGAGATAGAGCCGTGGTTTATTAAGCAAAAGTGCTTCAAATACGCTCCTATAACTCAATCTAACATATAAAAGGTACCTCGTCGGTGAAAATAATTACAGTTCGGACTTAGATTTTTTCCTACCGAGTGGCTACCGTGAAGAGTCGCCGACGACGACTTTAGAAATTATTTAAAAATCAACCGTAAGAGATGGAGCCGTGGTTTATTAAGCAAAAGTGCACTAAATACGCTCCCATAACCGAACATAACATTTAAAAGGTACATTGTCGGTGAAAATATTTTCAATTCGGACTTAGTCTCTGTACGGAGAGGCTACCGAGAAACGCTACCGACGAAGACTTTCTGATTAATTTAAAAATCAACCGAAGGAGATAGAGCCGTGGTTTATTAAGCAAAAGTGCTTCAAATACGCTCCTATAACTCAATCTAACATATAAAAGGTACCTCGTCGGTGAAAATAATTACAGTTCGGACTTACATTTATTCCTACCGAGTGGCTACCGTGAAGAGTCGCCGACGACGACTAGAAATTATTTAAAAATCACCCGTAAGAGATGGAGCCGTGGTTTATTAAGCAAAAGTGCGTCAAATACGCTCCCATAACCGAACATAACATTTAAGGGATACGTCGTCAGTGAAAATATTTTCAATTCGGATTTAGTCTCTGTACGGAGAGGCTACCGAGAAATGCTACCGACGAAGACTTTCTGATTAATTTAAAAATCAACCGAAAGAGATAGAGCCGTGGTTTATTAAGCAAAAGTGCTTCAAATACGCTCCTATAACTCAATCTAACATATAAAAGGTACCTCGTCGGTGAAAATAATTACAGTTCGGACTTAGATTTTTTCCTACCGAGTGGCTACCATGAAGAGTCGCCTACGACGATTTTAGAAATTTTTTAAAAATCAACCGTAAGATATAGAGCCGTGGTTTATTAAGCAAAAGTGCGTCAAATACGCTCCCATAACTGAACATAATATTTAAAAGATACGTCGTCGGTGAAAATATTTTCAATTCGGACTTAGTCTCTGTACGGAGAGGCTACCGAGAAGCGCTACCGATGAAGACTTTCTGATTAATTTAAAAATCAATAGTAAGAGATAGAGCCGTGGTTTATTAAGCAAAAGTGCTTCAAATACGCTCCTATAACTCAATCTAACATATAAAAGGTACCTCGTCGGTGAAAATAATTACAGTTCGGACTTAGATTTTTTCCTACCGAGTGGCTACCGTGAAGAGTCGCCGACGACGACTCGAAATTATTTAAAAATCACCCGTAAGAGATGAAGCCGTGGTTTATTAAGCAAAAGTGCGTCAAATACGCTCCCATAACCGAACATAACATTTAAAAGATACGTCGTCGGTGAAAATATTTTCAATTCGGACTTAGTCTCTGTACGGAGAGGCTACCGAGAAGCGCTACCGACGAAGACTTTCTGATTAATTTAAAAATCAACCGAAAGAGATAGAGCCGTGGTTTATTAAGCAAAAGTGCTTCAAATACGCTCCTATAACTCAATCTAACATATAAAAGGTACCTCGTCGGTGAAAATAATTACAGTTCGGACTTAGATTTTTTCCTACCGAGTGGCTACCGTGAAGAGTCGCCGACGACGACTTTAGAAATTATTTAAAAATCAACCGTAAGAGATGGAGCCGTGGTTTATTAAGCAAAAGTGCGTTAAATACGTTTCCATAACCGAACATAACATTTAAAAGATACGTCGTCGGTGAAAATATTTTCAATTCGGACTTAGTCTCTGTACTGAGAGGCTACCGAGAAGCGCTACCGACGAAGACTTTCTGATTAATTTAAAAATCAACCGAAAGAGATAGAGCCGTGGTTTATTAAGCAAAAGTGCTTCAAATACGCTCCTATAACTCAATCTAACATATAAAAGGTACCTCGTCGGTGAAAATAATTACAGTTCGGACTTAGATTTTTTCCTACCGAGTGGCTACCGTGAAGAGTCGCCGACGACGACTTTAGAAATTATTTAAAAATCAACCGTAAGAGATGGAGCCGTGGTTTATTAAGCAAAAGTGCTTCAAATACGCTCCCATAACCGAACATAACATTTAAAAGATACGTCGTCGGTGAAAATATTTTCAATTCGGACTTAGTCTCTGTACTGAGAGGCTACCTAGAAGCGCTACCGACGAAGACTTTCTGATTAATTTAAAAATCAACCGAAAGAGATAGAGCCGTGGTTTATTAAGCAAAAGTGCTTCAAATACGCTCCTATAACTCAATCTAACATATAAAAGGTACCTCGTCGGTGAAAATAATTACAGTTCGGACTTAGATTTTTTCCTACCGAGTGGCTACCGTGAAGAGTCGCCGACGACGACTTTAGAAATTATTTAAAAATCAACCGTAAGAGATAGAGCCGAGGTTTATTAAGCAAAAGTGCGTCAAATACGCTCCCATAACGGAACATAACATTTTAAAGATACGTCGTGGATGAAAATATTTTCAATTCGGACTTAGTCTCTGTACGGAGAGGCTACCGAGAAGCGCTACCGACGAAGGCTTTCTGATTAATTTAAAAATCAACCGTAAGAGATAGAGCCGTGGTTTATTAAGCAAAAGTGCTTCAAATGCGCTCCTATAACTCAATCTAACATATAAAAGGTACCTCGTCGGTGAAAATAATTACAGTTCGGACTTAGATTTTTTCCTACCGAGTGGCTACCGTGAAGAGTCGCCGACGACGACTTTAGAAATTATTTAAAAATCAACCGTAAGAGATGGAGCCGTGGTTTATTAAGCAAAAGTGCGTCAAATACGCTCCCATAACCGAACATAACATTTAAAAGATACGTCGTCGGTGAAAATATTTTCAATTCGGACTTAGTCTCTGTACGGAGAGGCTACCGAGAAGCGCTACCGACGAAGACTTTCTGATTAATTTAAAAATCAACCGAAAGAGATAGAGCCGTGGTTTATTAAGCAAAAGTGCTTCAAATACGCTCCTATAACTCAATCTAACATATAAAAGGTACCTCGTCGGTGAAAATAATTACAGTTCGGACTTAGATTTTTTCCTACCGAGTGGCTACCGTGAAGAGTCGCCGACGACGACTCGAAATTATTTAAAAATCACCCGTAAGAGATGAAGCCGTGGTTTATTAAGCAAAAGTGCGTCAAATACGCTCCCATAACCGAACATAACATTTAAAAGATACGTCGTCGGTGAAAATATTTTCAATTCGGACTTAGTCTCTGTACGGAGAGGCTACCGAGAAGCGCTACCGACGAAGACTTTCTGATTAATTTAAAAATCAACCGAAAGAGATAGAGCCGTGGTTTATTAAGCAAAAGTGCTTCAAATACGCTCCTATAACTCAATCTAACATATAAAAGGTACCTCGTCGGTGAAAATAATTACAGTTCGGACTTAGATTTTTTCCTACCGAGTGGCTACCGTGAAGAGTCGCCGACGACGACTTTAGAAATTATTTAAAAATCAACCGTAAGAGATGGAGCCGTGGTTTATTAAGCAAAAGTGCACTAAATACGCTCCCATAACCGAACATAACATTTAAAAGGTACATTGTCGGTGAAAATATTTTCAATTCGGACTTAGTCTCTGTACGGAGAGGCTACCGAGAAACGCTACCGACGAAGACTTTCTGATTAATTTAAAAATCAACCGAAGGAGATAGAGCCGTGGTTTATTAAGCAAAAGTGCTTCAAATGCGCTCCTATAACTCAATCTGACATATAAAAGGTACTTCGTCGGTGAAAATAATTACAGTTCGGACTTACATTTATTCCTACCGAGTGGCTACCGTGAAGAGTCGCCGACGACGACTAGAAATTATTTAAAAATCACCCGTAAGAGATGGAGCCGTGGTTTATTAAGCAAAAGTGCGTCAAATACGCTCCCATAACCGAACATAACATTTAAGGGATACGTCGTCGGTGAAAATATTTTCAATTCGGATTTAGTCTCTGTACGGAGAGGCTACCGAGAAATGCTACCGACGAAGACTTTCTGATTAATTTAAAAATCAACCGAAAGAGATAGAGCCGTGGTTTATTAAGCAAAAGTGCTTCAAATACGCTCCTATAACTCAATCTAACATATAAAAGGTACCTCGTCGGTGAAAATAATTACAGTTCGGACTTAGATTTTTTCCTACCGAGTGGCTACCATGAAGAGTCGCCTACGACGATTTTAGAAATTTTTTAAAAATCAACCGTAAGATATAGAGCCGTGGTTTATTAAGCAAAAGTGCGTCAAATACGCTCCCATAACTGAACATAATATTTAAAAGATACGTCGTCGGTGAAAATATTTTCAATTCGGACTTAGTCTCTGTACGGAGAGGCTACCGAGAAGCGCTACCGATGAAGACTTTCTGATTAATTTAAAAATCAATAGTAAGAGATAGAGCCGTGGTTTATTAAGCAAAAGTGCTTCAAATACGCTCCTATAACTCAATCTAACATATAAAAGGTACCTCGTCGGTGAAAATAATTACAGTTCGGACTTAGATTTTTTCCTACCGTGTGGCTACCGTGAAGAGTCGCCGACGACGACTCGAAATTATTTAAAAATCACCCGTAAGAGATGAAGCCGTGGTTTATTAAGCAAAAGTGCGTCAAATACGCTCCCATAACCGAACATAACATTTAAAAGATACGTCGTCGGTGAAAATATTTTCAATTCGGACTTAGTCTCTGTACGGAGAGGCTACCGAGAAGCGCTACCGACGAAGACTTTCTGATTAATTTAAAAATCAACCGAAAGAGATAGAGCCGTGGTTTATTAAGCAAAAGTGCTTCAAATACGCTCCTATAACTCAATCTAACATATAAAAGGTACCTCGTCGGTGAAAATAATTACAGTTCGGACTTAGATTTTTTCCTACCGAGTGGCTACCGTGAAGAGTCGCCGACGACGACTTTAGAAATTATTTAAAAATCAACCGTAAGAGATGGAGCCGTGGTTTATTAAGCAAAAGTGCGTCAAATACGTTCCCATAACCGAACATAACATTTAAAAGATACGTCGTCGGTGAAAATATTTTCAATTCGGACTTAGTCTCTGTACTGAGAGGCTACCGAGAAGCGCTACCGACGAAGACTTTCTGATTAATTTAAAAATCAACCGAAAGAGATAGAGCCGTGGTTTATTAAGCAAAAGTGCTTCAAATACGCTCCTATAACTCAATCTAACATATAAAAGGTACCTCGTCGGTGAAAATAATTACAGTTCGGACTTAGATTTTTTCCTACCGAGTGGCTACCGTGAAGAGTCGCCGACGACGACTTTAGAAATTATTTAAAAATCAACCGTAAGAGATGGAGCCGTGGTTTATTAAGCAAAAGTGCTTCAAATACGCTCCCATAACCGAACATAACATTTAAAAGATACGTCGTCGGTGAAAATATTTTCAATTCGGACTTAGTCTCTGTACTGAGAGGCTACCTAGAAGCGCTACCGACGAAGACTTTCTGATTAATTTAAAAATCAACCGAAAGAGATAGAGCCGTGGTTTATTAAGCAAAAGTGCTTCAAATACGCTCCTATAACTCAATCTAACATATAAAAGGTACCTCGTCGGTGAAAATAATTACAGTTCGGACTTAGATTTTTTCCTACCGAGTGGCTACCGTGAAGAGTCGCCGACGACGACTTTAGAAATTATTTAAAAATCAACCGTAAGAGATAGAGCCGAGGTTTATTAAGCAAAAGTGCGTCAAATACGCTCCCATAACGGAACATAACATTTTAAAGATACGTCGTGGATGAAAATATTTTCAATTCGGACTTAGTCTCTGTACGGAGAGGCTACCGAGAAGCGCTACCGACGAAGGCTTTCTGATTAATTTAAAAATCAACCGTAAGAGATAGAGCCGTGGTTTATTAAGCAAAAGTGCTTCAAATGCGCTCCTATAACTCAATCTAACATATAAAAGGTACCTCGTCGGTGAAAATAATTACAGTTCGGACTTAGATTTTTTCCTACCGAGTGGCTACCGTGAAGAGTCGCCGACGACGACTTTAGAAATTATTTAAAGATCAACCGTAAGAGATGGAGCCGTGGTTTATTAAGCAAAAGTGCGTCAAATACGCTCCCATAACCGAACATAACATTTAAAAGATACGTCGTCGGTGAAAATATTTTCAATTCGGACTTAGTCTCTGTACGGAGAGGCTACCGAGAAGCGCTACCGACGAAGACTTTCTGATTAATTTAAAAATCAACCGAAAGAGATAGAGCCGTGGTTTATTAAGCAAAAGTGCTTCAAATACGCTCCTATAACTCAATCTAACATATAAAAGGTACCTCGTCGGTGAAAATAATTACAGTTCGGACTTAGATTTTTTCCTACCGAGTGGCTACCGTGAAGAGTCGCCGACGACGACTTTAGAAATTATTTAAAAATCAACCGTAAGAGATAGAGCCGAGGTTTATTAAGCAAAAGTGCGTCAAATACGCTCCCATAACGGAACATAACATTTAAAAGATACGTCGTGGATGAAAATATTTTCAATTCGGACTTAGTCTCTGTACGGAGAGACTACCGAGAAGCGCTACCGACGAAGACTTTCTGATTAATTTAAAAATCAACCGTAAGAGATAGAGCCGTGGTTTATTAAGCAAAAGTCCTTCAAATGCGCTCCTATAACTCAATCTAACATATAAAAGGTACCTCGTCGGTGAAAATAATTACAGTTCGGACTTAGATTTTTTCCTACCGAGTGGCTACCGTGAAGAGTCGCCGACGACGACTTTAGAAATTATTTAAAAATCAACCGTAAGAGATGGAGCCGTGGTTTATTAAGCAAAAGTGCGTCAAATACGCTCCCATAACCGAACATAACATTTAAAAGATACGTCGTCGGTGAAAATATTTTCAATTCGGACTTAGTCTCTGTACTGAGAGGCTACCGAGAAGCGCTACCGACGAAGACTTTCTGATTAATTTAAAAATCAACCGTAAGAGATGGAGCCGTGGTATATTAAGCAAAAGTGCTTCAAATACGCTCCCATAACCGAACATAACATTTAAAAGATACGTCGTCGGTGAAAATATTTTCAATTCGGACTTAGTCTCTGTACTGAGAGGCTACCGAGAAGCGCTACCGACGAGGACTTTCTGATTAATTTAAAAATCAACCGTAAGAGATAGAGCCGTTGTTTATTAAGCAAAAGTGCTTCAAATGCGCTCCTATAACTCAATCTAACATATAAAAGGTACCTCGTCGGTGAAAATAATTACAGTTCGGACTTAGATTTTTTCCTACCGAGTGGCTACCGTGAAGAGTCGCCGACGACGACTTTAGAAATTATTTAAAAATCAACCGTAAGAGATGGAGCCGTGGTTTATTAAGCAAAAGTGCGTCAAATACGCTCCCATAACCGAACATAACATTTAAAAGATACGTCGTCGGTGAAAATATTTTCAATTCGGACTTAGTCTCTGTACGGAGAGGCTACCGAGAAGCGCTACCGACGAGGACTTTCTGATTAATTTAAAAATCAACCGTAAGAGATAGAGCCGTTGTTTATTAAGCAAAAGTGCTTCAAATGCGCTCCTATAACTCAATCTAACATATAAAAGGTACCTCGTCGGTGAAAATAATTACAGTTCGGACTTAGATTTTTTCCTACCGAGTGGCTACCGTGAAGAGTCGCCGACGACGACTTTAGAAATTATTTAAAAATCAACCGTAAGAGATGGAGCCGTGGTTTATTAAGCAAAAGTGCGTCAAATACGCTCCCATAACCGAACATAACATTTAAAAGATACGTCGTCGGTGAAAATATTTTCAATTGGGACTTAGTCTCTGTACGGAGAGGCTACCGAGAAGCGCTACCGACGAGGACTTTCTGATTAATTTAAAAATCAACCGTAAGAGATAGAGCCGTGGTTTATTAAGCAAAAGTGCTTCAAATGCGCTCCTATAACTCTATCTAACATATAAAAGGTACCTCGTCGGTGAAAATAATTACAGTTCGGACTTAGATTTTTTCCTACCGAGTGGCTACCGTGAAGAGTCGCCGACGACGACTTTAGAAATTATTTAAAAATCAACCGTAAGAGATGGAGCCGTGGTTTATTAAGCAAAAGTGCGTCAAATACGCTCCCATAACCGAACATAACATTTAAAAGATACGTCGTCGGTGAAAATATTTTCTATTCGGACTTAGTCTCTGTACGGAGAGGCTACCGAGAAGCGCTACCGACGAAGACTTTCTGATTAATTTAAAAATCAACCGTAAGAGATAGAGCCGTGGTTTACTAAGCAAAAGTGCTTCAAATGCGCTCCTATAACTCAATCTAACATATAAAAGGTACCTCGTCGGTGAAAATAATTACAGTTCGGACTTAGATTTTTTCCTACCGAGTGGCTACCGTGAAGAGTCGCCGACGACGACTTTAGAAATTATTTAAAAATCAACCGTAAGAGATGGAGCCGTGGTTTATTAAGCAAAAGTGCGTCAAATACGCTCCCATAACCGAACATAACATTTAAAAGATACGTCGTCGGTGAAAATATTTTCAATTCGGACTTAGTCTCTGTACTGAGAGGCTACCGAGAAGCGCTACCGACGAAGACTTTCTGATTAATTTAAAAATCAACCGAAAGAGATAGAGCCGTGGTTTATTAAGCAAAAGTGCTTCAAATACGCTCCTATAACTCAATCTAACATATAAAAGGTACCTCGTCGGTGAAAATAATTACAGTTCGGACTTAGATTTTTTCCTACCGAGTGGCTACCGTGAAGAGTCGCCGACGACGACTTTAGAAATTATTTAAAAATCAACCGTAAGAGATAGAGCCGAGGTTTATTAAGCAAAAGTGCGTCAAATACGCTCCCATAACGGAACATAACATTTAAAAGATACGTCGTGGATGAAAATATTTTCAATTCGGACTTAGTCTCTGTACGGAGAGACTACCGAGAAGCGCTACCGACGAAGACTTTCTGATTAATTTAAAAATCAACCGTAAGAGATAGAGCCGTGGTTTATTAAGCAAAAGTCCTTCAAATGCGCTCCTATAACTCAATCTAACATATAAAAGGTACCTCGTCGGTGAAAATAATTACAGTTCGGACTTAGATTTTTTCCTACCGAGTGGCTACCGTGAAGAGTCGCCGACGACGACTTTAGAAATTATTTAAAAATCAACCGTAAGAGATGGAGCCGTGGTTTATTAAGCAAAAGTGCGTCAAATACGCTCCCATAACCGAACATAACATTTAAAAGATACGTCGTCGGTGAAAATATTTTCAATTCGGACTTAGTCTCTGTACTGAGAGGCTACCGAGAAGCGCTACCGACGAAGACTTTCTGATTAATTTAAAAATCAACCGTAAGAGATGGAGCCGTGGTATATTAAGCAAAAGTGCTTCAAATACGCTCCCATAACCGAACATAACATTTAAAAGATACGTCGTCGGTGAAAATATTTTCAATTCGGACTTAGTCTCTGTACTGAGAGGCTACCGAGAAGCGCTACCGACGAGGACTTTCTGATTAATTTAAAAATCAACCGTAAGAGATAGAGCCGTTGTTTATTAAGCAAAAGTGCTTCAAATGCGCTCCTATAACTCAATCTAACATATAAAAGGTACCTCGTCGGTGAAAATAATTACAGTTCGGACTTAGATTTTTTCCTACCGAGTGGCTACCGTGAAGAGTCGCCGACGACGACTTTAGAAATTATTTAAAAATCAACCGTAAGAGATGGAGCCGTGGTTTATTAAGCAAAAGTGCGTCAAATACGCTCCCATAACCGAACATAACATTTAAAAGATACGTCGTCGGTGAAAATATTTTCAATTCGGACTTAGTCTCTGTACGGAGAGGCTACCGAGAAGCGCTACCGACGAGGACTTTCTGATTAATTTAAAAATCAACCGTAAGAGATAGAGCCGTGGTTTATTAAGCAAAAGTGCTTCAAATACGCTCCTATAACTCAATCTAACATATAAAAGGTACCTCGTCGGTGAAAATAATTACAGTTCGGACTTAGATTTTTTCCTACCGAGTGGCTACCGTGAAGAGTCGCCGACGACGACTTTAGAAATTATTTAAAAATCAACCGTAAGAGATAGAGCCGAGGTTTATTAAGCAAAAGTGCGTCAAATACGCTCCCATAACGGAACATAACATTTTAAAGATACGTCGTGGATGAAAATATTTTCAATTCGGACTTAGTCTCTGTACGGAGAGGCTACCGAGAAGCGCTACCGACGAAGGCTTTCTGATTAATTTAAAAATCAACCGTAAGAAATAGAGCCGTGGTTTATTAAGCAAAAGTGCTTCAAATGCGCTCCTATAACTCAATCTAACATATAAAAGGTACCTCGTCGGTGAAAATAATTACAGTTCGGACTTAGATTTTTTCCTACCGAGTGGCTACCGTGAAGAGTCGCCGACGACGACTTTAGAAATTATTTAAAAATCAACCGTAAGAGATGGAGCCGTGGTTTATTAAGCAAAAGTGCGTCAAATACGCTCCCATAACCGAACATAACATTTAAAAGATACGTCGTCGGTGAAAATATTTTCAATTCGGACTTAGTCTCTGTACGGAGAGGCTACCGAGAAGCGCTACCGACGAGGACTTTCTGATTAATTTAAAAATCAACCGTAAGAGATAGAGCCGTTGTTTATTAAGCAAAAGTGCTTCAAATGCGCTCCTATAACTCAATCTAACATATAAAAGGTACCTCGTCGGTGAAAATAATTACAGTTCGGACTTAGATTTTTTCCTACCGAGTGGCTACCGTGAAGAGTCGCCGACGACGACTTTAGAAATTATTTAAAAATCAACCGTAAGAGATGGAGCCGTGGTTTATTAAGCAAAAGTGCGTCAAATACGCTCCCATAACCGAACATAACATTTAAAAGATACGTCGTCGGTGAAAATATTTTCAATTCGGACTTAGTCTCTGTACGGAGAGGCTACCGAGAAGCGCTACCGACGAAGACTTTCTGATTAATTTAAAAATCAACCGAAAGAGATAGAGCCGTGGTTTATTAAGCAAAAGTGCTTCAAATACGCTCCTATAACTCAATCTAACATATAAAAGGTACCTCGTCGGTGAAAATAATTACAGTTCGTACTTAGATTTTTTCCTACCGAGTGGCTACCGTGAAGAGTCGCCGACGACGACTTTAGAAATTATTTAAAAATCAACCGTAAGAGATGGAGCCGTGGTTTATTAAGCAAAAGTGCGTCAAATACGCTCCCATAACCGAACATAACATTTAAAAGATACGTCGTCGGTGAAAATATTTTCAATTGGGACTTAGTCTCTGTACGGAGAGGCTACCGAGAAGCGCTACCGACGAGGACTTTCTGATTAATTTAAAAATCAACCGTAAGAGATAGAGCCGTGGTTTATCAAGCAAAAGTGCTTCAAATGCGCTCCTATAACTCAATCTAACATATAAAAGGTACCTCGTCGGTGAAAATAATTACAGTTCGGACTTAGATTTTTTCCTACCGAGTGGCTACCGTGAAGAGTCGCCGACGACGACTTTAGAAATTATTTAAAAATCAACCGTAAGAGATGGAGCCGTGGTTTATTAAGCAAAAGTGCGTCAAATACGCTCCCATAACCGAACATAACATTTAAAAGATACGTCGTCGGTGAAAATATTTTCAATTCGGACTTAGTCTCTGTACGGAGAGGCTACCGAGAAGCGCTACCGACGAGGACTTTCTGATTAATTTAAAAATCAACCGTAAGAGATAGAGCCGTTGTTTATTAAGCAAAAGTGCTTCAAATGCGCTCCTATAACTCAATCTAACATATAAAAGGTACCTCGTCGGTGAAAATAATTACAGTTCGGACTTAGATTTTTTCCTACCGAGTGGCTACCGTGAAGAGTCGCCGACGACGACTTTAGAAATTATTTAAAAATCAACCGTAAGAGATGGAGCCGTGGTTTATTAAGCAAAAGTGCGTCAAATACGCTCCCATAACCGAACATAACATTTAAAAGATACGTCGTCGGTGAAAATATTTTCAATTCGGACTTAGTCTCTGTACGGAGAGGCTACCGAGAAGCGCTACCGACGAAGACTTTCTGATTAATTTAAAAATCAACCGAAAGAGATAGAGCCGTGGTTTATTAAGCAAAAGTGCTTCAAATACGCTCCTATAACTCAATCTAACATATAAAAGGTACCTCGTCGGTGAAAATAATTACAGTTCGGACTTAGATTTTTTCCTACCGAGTGGCTACCGTGAAGAGTCGCCGACGACGACTTTAGAAATTATTTAAAAATCAACCGTAAGAGATGGAGCCGTGGTTTATTAAGCAAAAGTGCGTCAAATACGCTCCCATAACCGAACATAACATTTAAAAGATACGTCGTCGGTGAAAATATTTACAGTTCGGACTTAGATTTTTTCCTACCGAGTGGCTACCGTGAAGAGTCGCCGACGACGACTTTAGAAATTATTTAAAAATCAACCGTAAGAGATGGAGCCGTGGTTTATTAAGCAAAAGTGCGTCAAATACGCTCCCATAACGGAACATAACATTTAAAAGATACGTCGTGGATGAAAATATTTTCAATTCGGACTTAGTCTCTGTACGGAGAGACTACCGAGAAGCGCTACCGACGAAGACTTTCTGATTAATTTAAAAATCAACCGTAAGAGATAGAGCCGTGGTTTATTAAGCAAAAGTCCTTCAAATGCGCTCCTATAACTCAATCTAACATATAAAAGGTACCTCGTCGGTGAAAATAATTACAGTTCGGACTTAGATTTTTTCCTACCGAGTGGCTACCGTGAAGAGTCGCCGACGACGACTTTAGAAATTATTTAAAAATCAACCGTAAGAGATGGAGCCGTGGTTTATTAAGCAAAAGTGCGTCAAATACGCTCCCATAACCGAACATAACATTTAAAAGATACGTCGTCGGTGAAAATATTTTCAATTCGGACTTAGTCTCTGTACTGAGAGGCTACCGAGAAGCGCTACCGACGAAGACTTTCTGATTAATTTAAAAATCAACCGTAAGAGATGGAGCCGTGGTATATTAAGCAAAAGTGCTTCAAATACGCTCCCATAACCGAACATAACATTTAAAAGATACGTCGTCGGTGAAAATATTTTCAATTCGGACTTAGTCTCTGTACTGAGAGGCTACCGAGAAGCGCTACCGACGAGGACTTTCTGATTAATTTAAAAATCAACCGTAAGAGATAGAGCCGTTGTTTATTAAGCAAAAGTGCTTCAAATGCGCTCCTATAACTCAATCTAACATATAAAAGGTACCTCGTCGGTGAAAATAATTACAGTTCGGACTTAGATTTTTTCCTACCGAGTGGCTACCGTGAAGAGTCGCCGACGACGACTTTAGAAATTATTTAAAAATCAACCGTAAGAGATGGAGCCGTGGTTTATTAAGCAAAAGTGCGTCAAATACGCTCCCATAACCGAACATAACATTTAAAAGATACGTCGTCGGTGAAAATATTTTCAATTGGGACTTAGTCTCTGTACGGAGAGGCTACCGAGAAGCGCTACCGACGAGGACTTTCTGATTAATTTAAAAATCAACCGTAAGAGATAGAGCCGTGGTTTATCAAGCAAAAGTGCTTCAAATGCGCTCCTATAACTCAATCTAACATATAAAAGGTACCTCGTCGGTGAAAATAATTACAGTTCGGACTTAGATTTTTTCCTACCGAGTGGCTACCGTGAAGAGTCGCCGACGACGACTTTAGAAATTATTTAAAAATCAACCGTAAGAGATGGAGCCGTGGTTTATTAAGCAAAAGTGCGTCAAATACGCTCCCATAACCGAACATAACATTTAAAAGATACGTCGTCGGTGAAAATATTTTCAATTCGGACTTAGTCTCTGTACGGAGAGGCTACCGAGAAGCGCTACCGACGAGGACTTTCTGATTAATTTAAAAATCAACCGTAAGAGATAGAGCCGTTGTTTATTAAGCAAAAGTGCTTCAAATGCGCTCCTATAACTCAATCTAACATATAAAAGGTACCTCGTCGGTGAAAATAATTACAGTTCGGACTTAGTCTCTGTACGGAGAGGCTACCGAGAAGCGCTACCGACGAAGACTTTCTGATTAATTTAAAAATCAACCGAAAGAGATAGAGCCGTGGTTTATTAAGCAAAAGTGCTTCAAATACGCTCCTATAACTCAATCTAACATATAAAAGGTACCTCGTCGGTGAAAATAATTACAGTTCGGACTTAGATTTTTTCCTACCGAGTGGCTACCGTGAAGAGTCGCCGACGACGACTTTAGAAATTATTTAAAAATCAACCGTAAGAAATGGAGCCGTGGTTTATTAAGCAAAAGTGCGTCAAATACGCTCCCATAACCGAACATAACATTTAAAAGATACGTCGTCGGTGAAAATATTTTCAGTTCGGACTTAGATTTTTTCCTACCGAGTGGCTACCGTGAAGAGTCGCCGACGACGACTTTAGAAATTATTTAAAAATCAACCGTAAGAGATGGAGCCGTGGTTTATTAAGCAAAAGTGCGTCAAATACGCTCCCATAACGGAACATAACATTTAAAAGATACGTCGTGGATGAAAATATTTTCAATTCGGACTTAGTCTCTGTACGGAGAGACTACCGAGAAGCGCTACCGACGAAGACTTTCTGATTAATTTAAAAATCAACCGTAAGAGATAGAGCCGTGGTTTATTAAGCAAAAGTCCTTCAAATGCGCTCCTATAACTCAATCTAACATATAAAAGGTACCTCGTCGGTGAAAATAATTACAGTTCGGACTTAGATTTTTTCCTACCGAGTGGCTACCGTGAAGAGTCGCCGACGACGACTTTAGAAATTATTTAAAAATCAACCGTAAGAGATGGAGCCGTGGTTTATTAAGCAAAAGTGCGTCAAATACGCTCCCATAACCGAACATAACATTTAAAAGATACGTCGTCGGTGAAAATATTTTCAATTCGGACTTAGTCTCTGTACTGAGAGGCTACCGAGAAGCGCTACCGACGAAGACTTTCTGATTAATTTAAAAATCAACCGTAAGAGATGGAGCCGTGGTATATTAAGCAAAAGTGCTTCAAATACGCTCCCATAACCGAACATAACATTTAAAAGATACGTCGTCGGTGAAAATATTTTCAATTCGGACTTAGTCTCTGTACTGAGAGGCTACCGAGAAGCGCTACCGACGAGGACTTTCTGATTAATTTAAAAATCAACCGTAAGAGATAGAGCCGTTGTTTATTAAGCAAAAGTGCTTCAAATGCGCTCCTATAACTCAATCTAACATATAAAAGGTACCTCGTCGGTGAAAATAATTACAGTTCGGACTTAGTCTCTGTACGGAGAGGCTACCGAGAAGCGCTACCGACGAAGACTTTCTGATTAATTTAAAAATCAACCGAAAGAGATAGAGCCGTGGTTTATTAAGCAAAAGTGCTTCAAATACGCTCCTATAACTCAATCTAACATATAAAAGGTACCTCGTCGGTGAAAATAATTACAGTTCGGACTTAGTCTCTGTACGGAGAGGCTACCGAGAAGCGCTACCGACGAAGACTTTCTGATTAATTTAAAAATCAACCGAAAGAGATAGAGCCGTGGTTTATTAAGCAAAAGTGCTTCAAATACGCTCCTATAACTCAATCTAACATATAAAAGGTACCTCGTCGGTGAAAATAATTACAGTTCGGACTTAGATTTTTTCCTACCGAGTGGCTACCGTGAAGAGTCGCCGACGACGACTTTAGAAATTATTTAAAAATCAACCGTAAGAAATGGAGCCGTGGTTTATTAAGCAAAAGTGCGTCAAATACGCTCCCATAACCGAACATAACATTTAAAAGATACGTCGTCGGTGAAAATATTTTCAGTTCGGGCTTAGATTTTTTCCTACCGAGTGGCTACCGTGAAGAGTCGCCGACGACGACTTTAGAAATTATTTAAAAATCAACCGTAAGAGATGGAGCCGTGGTTTATTAAGCAAAAGTGCGTCAAATACGCTCCCATAACGGAACATAACATTTAAAAGATACGTCGTGGATGAAAATATTTTCAATTCGGACTTAGTCTCTGTACGGAGAGACTACCGAGAAGCGCTACCGACGAAGACTTTCTGATTAATTTAAAAATCAACCGTAAGAGATAGAGCCGTGGTTTATTAAGCAAAAGTCCTTCAAATGCGCTCCTATAACTCAATCTAACATATAAAAGGTACCTCGTCGGTGAAAATAATTACAGTTCGGACTTAGATTTTTTCCTACCGAGTGGCTACCGTGAAGAGTCGCCGACGACGACTTTAGAAATTATTTAAAAATCAACCGTAAGAGATGGAGCCGTGGTTTATTAAGCAAAAGTGCGTCAAATACGCTCCCATAACCGAACATAACATTTAAAAGATACGTCGTCGGTGAAAATATTTTCAATTCGGACTTAGTCTCTGTACTGAGAGGCTACCGAGAAGCGCTACCGACGAAGACTTTCTGATTAATTTAAAAATCAACCGTAAGAGATGGAGCCGTGGTATATTAAGCAAAAGTGCTTCAAATACGCTCCCATAACCGAACATAACATTTAAAAGATACGTCGTCGGTGAAAATATTTTCAATTCGGACTTAGTCTCTGTACTGAGAGGCTACCGAGAAGCGCTACCGACGAGGACTTTCTGATTAATTTAAAAATCAACCGTAAGAGATAGAGCCGTTGTTTATTAAGCAAAAGTGCTTCAAATGCGCTCCTATAACTCAATCTAACATATAAAAGGTACCTCGTCGGTGAAAATAATTACAGTTCGGACTTAGATTTTTTCCTACCGAGTGGCTACCGTGAAGAGTCGCCGACGACGACTTTAGAAATTATTTAAAAATCAACCGTAAGAGATGGAGCCGTGGTTTATTAAGCAAAAGTGCGTCAAATACGCTCCCATAACCGAACATAACATTTAAAAGATACGTCGTCGGTGAAAATATTTTCAATTCGGACTTAGTCTCTGTACGGAGAGGCTACCGAGAAGCGCTACCGACGAGGACTTTCTGATTAATTTAAAAATCAACCGTAAGAGATAGAGCCGTTGTTTATTAAGCAAAAGTGCTTCAAATGCGCTCCTATAACTCAATCTAACATATAAAAGGTACCTCGTCGGTGAAAATAATTACAGTTCGGACTTAGATTTTTTCCTACCGAGTGGCTACCGTGAAGAGTCGCCGACGACGACTTTAGAAATTATATAAAAATCAACCGTAAGAGATGGAGCCGTGGTTTATTAAGCAAAAGTGCGTCAAATACGCTCCCATAACCGAACATAACATTTAAAAGATACGTCGTCGGTGAAAATATTTTCAATTCGGACTTAGTCTCTGTACGGAGAGGCTACCGAGAAGCGCTACCGACGAAGACTTTCTGATTAATTTAAAAATCAACCGTAAGAGATAGAGCCGTGGTTTACTAAGCAAAAGTGCTTCAAATGCGCTCCTATAACTCAATCTAACATATAAAAGGTACCTCGTCGGTGAAAATAATTACAGTTCGGACTTAGATTTTTTCCTACCGAGTGGCTACCGTGAAGAGTCGCCGACGACGACTTTAGAAATTATTTAAAAATCAACCGTAAGAGATGGAGCCGTGGTTTATTAAGCAAAAGTGCGTCAAATACGCTCCCATAACCGAACATAACATTTAAAAGATACGTCGTCGGTGAAAATATTTTCAATTCGGACTTAGTCTCTGTACTGAGAGGCTACCGAGAAGCGCTACCGACGAAGACTTTCTGATTAATTTAAAAATCAACCGAAAGAGATAGAGCCGTGGTTTATTAAGCAAAAGTGCTTCAAATACGCTCCTATAACTCAATCTAACATATAAAAGGTACCTCGTCGGTGAAAATAATTACAGTTCGGACTTAGATTTTCTCCTACCGAGTGGCTACCGTGAAGAGTCGCCGCCGACGACTTTAGAAATTATTTAAAAATCAACCGTAAGAGATGGAGCCGTGGTTTATTAAGCAAAAGTGCGTCAAATACGCTCCCATAACCGAACATAACATTTAAAAGATACGTCGTCGGTGAAAATATTTTCAATTCGGACTTAGTCTCTGTACTGAGAGGCTACCTAGAAGCGCTACCGACGAAGACTTTCTGATTAATTTAAAAATCAACCGAAAGAGATAGAGCCGTGGTTTATTAAGCAAAAGTGCTTCAAATACGCTCCTATAACTCAATCTAACATATAAAAGGTACCTCGTCGGTGAAAATAATTACAGTTCGGACTTAGATTTTTTCCTACCGAGTGGCTACCGTGAAGAGTCGCCGACGACGACTTTAGAAATTATTTAAAAATCAACCGTAAGAGATAGAGCCGAGGTTTATTAAGCAAAAGTGCGTCAAATACGCTCCCATAACGGAACATAACATTTAAAAGATACGTCGTCGGTGAAAATATTTTCAATTCGGACTTAGTCTCTGTACTGAGAGGCTACCTAGAAGCGCTACCGACGAAGACTTTCTGATTAATTTAAAAATCAACCGAAAGAGATAGAGCCGTGGTTTATTAAGCAAAAGTGCTTCAAATGCGCTCCTATAACTCAATCTAACATATAAAAGGTACCTCGTCGGTGAAAATAATTACAGTTCGGACTTAGATTTTTTCCTACCGAGTGGCTACCGTGAAGAGTCGCCGACGACGACTTTAGAAATTATTTAAAAATCAACCGTAAGAGATGGAGCCGTGGTTTATTAAGCAAAAGTGCTTCAAATGCGCTCCTATAACTCAATCTAACATATAAAAGGTACCTCGTCGGTGAAAATAATTACAGTTCGGACTTAGATTTTTTCCTACCGAGTGGCTACCGTGAAGAGTCGCCGACGACGACTTTAGAAATTATTTAAAACTCAACCGTAAGAGATGGAGCCGTGGTTTATTAAGCAAAAGTGCGTCAAATACGCTCCCATAACCGAACATAACATTTAAAAGATACGTCGTCGGTGAAAATATTTTCAATTGGGACTTAGATTTTTTCCTACCGAGTGGCTACCGTGAAGAGTCGCCGACGACGACTTTAGAAATTATTTAAAAATCAACCGTAAGAGATGGAGCCGTGGTTTATTAAGCAAAAGTGCGTCAAATACGCTCCCATAACGGAACATAACATTTAAAAGATACGTCGTGGATGAAAATATTTTCAATTCGGACTTAGTCTCTGTACGGAGAGACTACCGAGAAGCGCTACCGACGAAGACTTTCTGATTAATTTAAAAATCAACCGTAAGAGATAGAGCCGTGGTTTATTAAGCAAAAGTGCTTCAAATGCGCTCCTATAACTCAATCTAACATATAAAAGGTACCTCGTCGGTGAAAATAATTACAGTTCGGACTTAGATTTTTTCCTACCGAGTGGCTACCGTGAAGAGTCGCCGACGACGACTTTAGAAATTATTTAAAAATCAACCGTAAGAGATGGAGCCGTGGTTTATTAAGCAAAAGTGCGTCAAATACGCTCCCATAACCGAACATAACATTTAAAAGATACGTCGTCGGTGAAAATATTTTCAATTCGGACTTAGTCTCTGTACTGAGAGGCTACCGAGAAGCGCTACCGACGAAGACTTTCTGATTAATTTAAAAATCAACCGTAAGAGATGGAGCCGTGGTATATTAAGCAAAAGTGCTTCAAATACGCTCCCATAACCGAACATAACATTTAAAAGATACGTCGTCGGTGAAAATATTTTCAATTCGGACTTAGTCTCTGTACTGAGAGGCTACCGAGAAGCGCTACCGACGAGGACTTTCTGATTAATTTAAAAATCAACCGTAAGAGATAGAGCCGTTGTTTATTAAGCAAAAGTGCTTCAAATGCGCTCCTATAACTCAATCTAACATATAAAAGGTACCTCGTCGGTGAAAATAATTACAGTTCGGACTTAGATTTTTTCCTACCGAGTGGCTACCGTGAAGAGTCGCCGACGACGACTTTAGAAATTATTTAAAAATCAACCGTAAGAGATGGAGCCGTGGTTTATTAAGCAAAAGTGCGTCAAATACGCTCCCATAACCGAACATAACATTTAAAAGATACGTCGTCGGTGAAAATATTTTCAATTCGGACTTAGTCTCTGTACGGAGAGGCTACCGAGAAGCGCTACCGACGAGGACTTTCTGATTAATTTAAAAATCAACCGTAAGAGATAGAGCCGTTGTTTATTAAGCAAAAGTGCTTCAAATGCGCTCCTATAACTCAATCTAACATATAAAAGGTACCTCGTCGGTGAAAATAATTACAGTTCGGACTTAGATTTTTTCCTACCGAGTGGCTACCGTGAAGAGTCGCCGACGACGACTTTAGAAATTATTTAAAAATCAACCGTAAGAGATGGAGCCGTGGTTTATTAAGCAAAAGTGCGTCAAATACGCTCCCATAACCGAACATAACATTTAAAAGATACGTCGTCGGTGAAAATATTTTCAATTCGGACTTAGTCTCTGTACGGAGAGGCTACCGAGAAGCGCTACCGACGAAGACTTTCTGATTAATTTAAAAATCAACCGTAAGAGATAGAGCCGTGGTTTACTAAGCAAAAGTGCTTCAAATGCGCTCCTATAACTCAATCTAACATATAAAAGGTACCTCGTCGGTGAAAATAATTACAGTTCGGACTTAGATTTTTTCCTACCGAGTGGCTACCGTGAAGAGTCGCCGACGACGACTTTAGAAATTATTTAAAAATCAACCGTAAGAGATGGAGCCGTGGTTTATTAAGCAAAAGTGCGTCAAATACGCTCCCATAACCGAACATAACATTTAAAAGATACGTCGTCGGTGAAAATATTTTCAATTCGGACTTAGTCTCTGTACTGAGAGGCTACCGAGAAGCGCTACCGACGAAGACTTTCTGATTAATTTAAAAATCAACCGAAAGAGATAGAGCCGTGGTTTATTAAGCAAAAGTGCTTCAAATACGCTCCTATAACTCAATCTAACATATAAAAGGTACCTCGTCGGTGAAAATAATTACAGTTCGGACTTAGATTTTCTCCTACCGAGTGGCTACCGTGAAGAGTCGCCGACGACGACTTTAGAAATTATTTAAAAATCAACCGTAAGAGATGGAGCCGTGGTTTATTAAGCAAAAGTGCTTCAAATACGCTCCCATAACCGAACATAACATTTAAAAGATACGTCGTCGGTGAAAATATTTTCAATTCGGACTTAGTCTCTGTACTGAGAGGCTACCTAGAAGCGCTACCGACGAAGACTTTCTGATTAATTTAAAAATCAACCGAAAGAGATAGAGCCGTGGTTTATTAAGCAAAAGTGCTTCAAATACGCTCCTATAACTCAATCTAACATATAAAAGGTACCTCGTCGGTGAAAATAATTACAGTTCGGACTTAGATTTTTTCCTACCGAGTGGCTACCGTGAAGAGTCGCCGACGACGACTTTAGAAATTATTTAAAAATCAACCGTAAGAGATAGAGCCGAGGTTTATTAAGCAAAAGTGCGTCAAATACGCTCCCATAACGGAACATAACATTTAAAAGATACGTCGTCGGTGAAAATATTTTCAATTCGGACTTAGTCTCTGTACTGAGAGGCTACCTAGAAGCGCTACCGACGAAGACTTTCTGATTAATTTAAAAATCAACCGAAAGAGATAGAGCCGTGGTTTATTAAGCAAAAGTGCTTCAAATGCGCTCCTATAACTCAATCTAACATATAAAAGGTACCTCGTCGGTGAAAATAATTACAGTTCGGACTTAGATTTTTTCCTACCGAGTGGCTACCGTGAAGAGTCGCCGACGACGACTTTAGAAATTATTTAAAAATCAACCGTAAGAGATGGAGCCGTGGTTTATTAAGCAAAAGTGCTTCAAATGCGCTCCTATAACTCAATCTAACATATAAAAGGTACCTCGTCGGTGAAAATAATTACAGTTCGGACTTAGATTTTTTCCTACCGAGTGGCTACCGTGAAGAGTCGCCGACGACGACTTTAGAAATTATTTAAAAATCAACCGTAAGAGATGGAGCCGTGGTTTATTAAGCAAAAGTGCGTCAAATACGCTCCCATAACCGAACATAACATTTAAAAGATACGTCGTCGGTGAAAATATTTTCAGTTCGGACTTAGATTTTTTCCTACCGAGTGGCTACCGTGAAGAGTCGCCGACGACGACTTTAGAAATTATTTAAAAATCAACCGTAAGAGATGGAGCCGTGGTTTATTAAGCAAAAGTGCGTCAAATACGCTCCCATAACGGAACATAACATTTAAAAGATACGTCGTGGATGAAAATATTTTCAATTCGGACTTAGTCTCTGTACGGAGAGACTACCGAGAAGCGCTACCGACGAAGACTTTCTGATTAATTTAAAAATCAACCGTAAGAGATAGAGCCGTGGTTTATTAAGCAAAAGTCCTTCAAATGCGCTCCTATAACTCAATCTAACATATAAAAGGTACCTCGTCGGTGAAAATAATTACAGTTCGGACTTAGATTTTTTCCTACCGAGTGGCTACCGTGAAGAGTCGCCGACGACGACTTTAGAAATTATTTAAAAATCAACCGTAAGAGATGGAGCCGTGGTTTATTAAGCAAAAGTGCGTCAAATACGCTCCCATAACCGAACATAACATTTAAAAGATACGTCGTCGGTGAAAATATTTTCAATTCGGACTTAGTCTCTGTACTGAGAGGCTACCGAGAAGCGCTACCGACGAAGACTTTCTGATTAATTTAAAAATCAACCGTAAGAGATGGAGCCGTGGTATATTAAGCAAAAGTGCTTCAAATACGCTCCCATAACCGAACATAACATTTAAAAGATACGTCGTCGGTGAAAATATTTTCAATTCGGACTTAGTCTCTGTACTGAGAGGCTACCGAGAAGCGCTACCGACGAGGACTTTCTGATTAATTTAAAAATCAACCGTAAGAGATAGAGCCGTTGTTTATTAAGCAAAAGTGCTTCAAATGCGCTCCTATAACTCAATCTAACATATAAAAGGTACCTCGTCGGTGAAAATAATTACAGTTCGGACTTAGATTTTTTCCTACCGAGTGGCTACCGTGAAGAGTCGCCGACGACGACTTTAGAAATTATTTAAAAATCAACCGTAAGAGATGGAGCCGTGGTTTATTAAGCAAAAGTGCGTCAAATACGCTCCCATAACCGAACATAACATTTAAAAGATACGTCGTCGGTGAAAATATTTTCAATTCGGACTTAGTCTCTGTACGGAGAGGCTACCGAGAAGCGCTACCGACGAGGACTTTCTGATTAATTTAAAAATCAACCGTAAGAGATAGAGCCGTTGTTTATTAAGCAAAAGTGCTTCAAATGCGCTCCTATAACTCAATCTAACATATAAAAGGTACCTCGTCGGTGAAAATAATTACAGTTCGGACTTAGATTTTTTCCTACCGAGTGGCTACCGTGAAGAGTCGCCGACGACGACTTTAGAAATTATTTAAAAATCAACCGTAAGAGATGGAGCCGTGGTTTATTAAGCAAAAGTGCGTCAAATACGCTCCCATAACCGAACATAACATTTAAAAGATACGTCGTCGGTGAAAATATTTTCAATTCGGACTTAGTCTCTGTACGGAGAGGCTACCGAGAAGCGCTACCGACGAAGACTTTCTGATTAATTTAAAAATCAACCGTAAGAGATAGAGCCGTGGTTTACTAAGCAAAAGTGCTTCAAATGCGCTCCTATAACTCAATCTAACATATAAAAGGTACCTCGTCGGTGAAAATAATTACAGTTCGGACTTAGATTTTTTCCTACCGAGTGGCTACCGTGAAGAGTCGCCGACGACGACTTTAGAAATTATTTAAAAATCAACCGTAAGAGATGGAGCCGTGGTTTATTAAGCAAAAGTGCGTCAAATACGCTCCCATAACCGAACATAACATTTAAAAGATACGTCGTCGGTGAAAATATTTTCAATTCGGACTTAGTCTCTGTACTGAGAGGCTACCGAGAAGCGCTACCGACGAAGACTTTCTGATTAATTTAAAAATCAACCGAAAGAGATAGAGCCGTGGTTTATTAAGCAAAAGTGCTTCAAATACGCTCCTATAACTCAATCTAACATATAAAAGGTACCTCGTCGGTGAAAATAATTACAGTTCGGACTTAGATTTTCTCCTACCGAGTGGCTACCGTGAAGAGTCGCCGACGACGACTTTAGAAATTATTTAAAAATCAACCGTAAGAGATGGAGCCGTGGTTTATTAAGCAAAAGTGCTTCAAATACGCTCCCATAACCGAACATAACATTTAAAAGATACGTCGTCGGTGAAAATATTTTCAATTCGGACTTAGTCTCTGTACTGAGAGGCTACCTAGATGCGCTACCGACGAAGACTTTCTGATTAATTTAAAAATCAACCGAAAGAGATAGAGCCGTGGTTTATTAAGCAAAAGTGCTTCAAATACGCTCCTATAACTCAATCTAACATATAAAAGGTACCTCGTCGGTGAAAATAATTACAGTTCGGACTTAGATTTTTTCCTACCGAGTGGCTACCGTGAAGAGTCGCCGACGACGACTTTAGAAATTATTTAAAAATCAACCGTAAGAGATGGAGCCGTGGTTTATTAAGCAAAAGTGCGTCAAATACGCTCCCATAACCGAACATAACATTTAAAAGATACGTCGTCGGTGAAAATATTTTCAATTCGGACTTAGTCTCTGTACGGAGAGGCTACCGAGAAGCGCTACCGACGAGGACTTTCTGATTAATTTAAAAATCAACCGTAAGAGATAGAGCCGTTGTTTATTAAGCAAAAGTGCTTCAAATGCGCTCCTATAACTCAATCTAACATATAAAAGGTACCTCGTCGGTGAAAATAATTACAGTTCGGACTTAGATTTTTTCCTACCGAGTGGCTACCGTGAAGAGTCGCCGACGACGACTTTAGAAATTATTTAAAAATCAACCGTAAGAGATGGAGCCGTGGTTTATTAAGCAAAAGTGCGTCAAATACGCTCCCATAACCGAACATAACATTTAAAAGATACGTCGTCGGTGAAAATATTTTCAATTCGGACTTAGTCTCTGTACGGAGAGGCTACCGAGAAGCGCTACCGACGAAGACTTTCTGATTAATTTAAAAATCAACCGTAAGAGATAGAGCCGTGGTTTACTAAGCAAAAGTGCTTCAAATGCGCTCCTATAACTCAATCTAACATATAAAAGGTACCTCGTCGGTGAAAATAATTACAGTTCGGACTTAGATTTTTTCCTACCGAGTGGCTACCGTGAAGAGTCGCCGACGACGACTTTAGAAATTATTTAAAAATCAACCGTAAGAGATGGAGCCGTGGTTTATTAAGCAAAAGTGCGTCAAATACGCTCCCATAACCGAACATAACATTTAAAAGATACGTCGTCGGTGAAAATATTTTCAATTCGGACTTAGTCTCTGTACTGAGAGGCTACCGAGAAGCGCTACCGACGAAGACTTTCTGATTAATTTAAAAATCAACCGAAAGAGATAGAGCCGTGGTTTATTAAGCAAAAGTGCTTCAAATACGCTCCTATAACTCAATCTAACATATAAAAGGTACCTCGTCGGTGAAAATAATTACAGTTCGGACTTAGATTTTCTCCTACCGAGTGGCTACCGTGAAGAGTCGCCGACGACGACTTTAGAAATTATTTAAAAATCAACCGTAAGAGATGGAGCCGTGGTTTATTAAGCAAAAGTGCTTCAAATACGCTCCCATAACCGAACATAACATTTAAAAGATACGTCGTCGGTGAAAATATTTTCAATTCGGACTTAGTCTCTGTACTGAGAGGCTACCTAGAAGCGCTACCGACGAAGACTTTCTGATTAATTTAAAAATCAACCGAAAGAGATAGAGCCGTGGTTTATTAAGCAAAAGTGCTTCAAATACGCTCCTATAACTCAATCTAACATATAAAAGGTACCTCGTCGGTGAAAATAATTACAGTTCGGACTTAGATTTTTTCCTACCGAGTGGCTACCGTGAAGAGTCGCCGACGACGACTTTAGAAATTATTTAAAAATCAACCGTAAGAGATAGAGCCGAGGTTTATTAAGCAAAAGTGCGTCAAATACGCTCCCATAACGGAACATAACATTTTAAAGATACGTCGTGGATGAAAATATTTTCAATTCGGACTTAGTCTCTGTACGGAGAGGCTACCGAGAAGCGCTACCGACGAAGGCTTTCTGATTAATTTAAAAATCAACCGTAAGAGATAGAGCCGTGGTTTATTAAGCAAAAGTGCTTCAAATGCGCTCCTATAACTCAATCTAACATATAAAAGGTACCTCGTCGGTGAAAATAATTACAGTTCGGACTTAGATTTTTTCCTACCGAGTGGCTACCGTGAAGAGTCGCCGACGACGACTTTAGAAATTATTTAAAAATCAACCGTAAGAGATGGAGCCGTGGTTTATTAAGCAAAAGTGCGTCAAATACGCTCCCATAACCGAACATAACATTTAAAAGATACGTCGTCGGTGAAAATATTTTCAATTCGGACTTAGTCTCTGTACGGAGAGGCTACCGAGAAGCGCTACCGACGAAGACTTTCTGATTAATTTAAAAATCAACCGAAAGAGATAGAGCCGTGGTTTATTAAGCAAAAGTGCTTCAAATACGCTCCTATAACTCAATCTAACATATAAAAGGTACCTCGTCGGTGAAAATAATTACAGTTCGGACTTAGATTTTTTCCTACCGAGTGGCTACCGTGAAGAGTCGCCGACGACGACTTTAGAAATTATTTAAAAATCAACCGTAAGAGATAGAGCCGAGGTTTATTAAGCAAAAGTGCGTCAAATACGCTCCCATAACGGAACATAACATTTAAAAGATACGTCGTGGATGAAAATATTTTCAATTCGGACTTAGTCTCTGTACGGAGAGGCTACCGAGAAGCGCTACCGACGAAGACTTTCTGATTAATTTAAAAATCAACCGTAAGAGATAGAGCCGTGGTTTATTAAGCAAAAGTGCTTCAAATGCGCTCCTATAACTCAATCTAACATATAAAAGGTACCTCGTCGGTGAAAATAATTACAGTTCGGACTTAGATTTTTTCCTACCGAGTGGCTACCGTGAAGAGTCGCCGACGACGACTTTAGAAATTATTTAAAAATCAACCGTAAGAGATGGAGCCGTGGTTTATTAAGCAAAAGTGCGTCAAATACGCTCCCATAACCGAACATAACATTTAAAAGATACGTCGTCGGTGAAAATATTTTCAATTCGGACTTAGTCTCTGTACTGAGAGGCTACCGAGAAGCGCTACCGACGAAGACTTTCTGATTAATTTAAAAATCAACCGAAAGAGATAGAGCCGTGGTTTATTAAGCAAAAGTGCTTCAAATACGCTCCTATAACTCAATCTAACATATAAAAGGTACCTCGTCGGTGAAAATAATTACAGTTCGGACTTAGATTTTTTCCTACCGTGTGGCTACCGTGAAGAGTCGCCGACGACGACTTTAGAAATTATTTAAAAATCAACCGTAAGAGATGGAGCCGTGGTTTATTAAGCAAAAGTGCTTCAAATACGCTCCCATAACCGAACATAACATTTAAAAGATACGTCGTCGGTGAAAATATTTTCAATTCGGACTTAGTCTCTGTACTGAGAGGCTACCGAGAAGCGCTACCGACGAAGACTTTCTGATTAATTTAAAAATCAACCGAAAGAGATAGAGCCGTGGTTTATTAAGCAAAAGTGCTTCAAATACGCTCCTATAACTCAATCTAACATATAAAAGGTACCTCGTCGGTGAAAATAATTACAGTTCGGACTTAGATTTTTTCCTACCGTGTGGCTACCGTGAAGAGTCGCCGACGACGACTTTAGAAATTATTTAAAAATCAACCGTAAGAGATGGAGCCGTGGTTTATTAAGCAAAAGTGCTTCAAATACGCTCCCATAACCGAACATAACATTTAAAAGATACGTCGTCGGTGAAAATATTTTCAATTCGGACTTAGTCTCTGTACTGAGAGGCTACCTAGAAGCGCTACCGACGAAGACTTTCTGATTAATTTAAAAATCAACCGAAAGAGATAGAGCCGTGGTTTATTAAGCAAAAGTGCTTCAAATACGCTCCTATAACTCAATCTAACATATAAAAGGTACCTCGTCGGTGAAAATAATTACAGTTCGGACTTAGATTTTTTCCTACCGTGTGGCTACCGTGAAGAGTCGCCGACGACGACTTTAGAAATTATTTAAAAATCAACCGTAAGAGATGGAGCCGTGGTTTATTAAGCAAAAGTGCTTCAAATACGCTCCCATAACCGAACATAACATTTAAAAGATACGTCGTCGGTGAAAATATTTTCAATTCGGACTTAGTCTCTGTACTGAGAGGCTACCTAGAAGCGCTACCGACGAAGACTTTCTGATTAATTTAAAAATCAACCGAAAGAGATAGAGCCGTGGCTTATTAAGCAAAAGTGCTTCAAATACGCTCCTATAACACAATCTAACATATAAAAGGTACCTCGTCGGTGAAAATAATTACAGTTCGGACTTAGATTTTTTCCTACCGAGTGGCTACCGTGAAGAGTCGCCGACGACGACTTTAGAAATTATTTAAAAATCAACCGTAAGAGATAGAGCCGAGGTTTATTAAGCAAAAGTGCGTCAAATACGCTCCCATAACGGAACATAACATTTTAAAGATACGTCGTGGATGAAAATATTTTCAATTCGGACTTAGTCTCTGTACGGAGAGGCTACAGAGAAGCGCTACCGACGAAGGCTTTCTGATTAATTTAAAAATCAACCGTAAGAGATAGAGCCGTGGTTTATTAAGCAAAAGTGCTTCAAATGCGCTCCTATAACTCAATCTAACATATAAAAGGTACCTCGTCGGTGAAAATAATTACAGTTCGGACTTAGATTTTTTCCTACCGAGTGGCTACCGTGAAGAGTCGCCGACGACGACTTTAGAAATTATTTAAAAATCAACCGTAAGAGATGGAGCCGTGGTTTATTAAGCAAAAGTGCGTCAAATACGCTCCCATAACCGAACATAACATTTAAAAGATACGTCGTCGGTGAAAATATTTTCAATTCGGACTTAGTCTCTGTACGGAGAGGCTACCGAGAAGCGCTACCGACGAAGACTTTCTGATTAATTTAAAAATCAACCGTAAGAGATAGAGCCGTGGTTTATTAAGCAAAAGTGCTTCAAATGCGCTCCTATAACTCAATCTAACATATAAAAGGTACCTCGTCGGTGAAAATAATTACAGTTCGGACTTAGATTTTTTCCTACCGAGTGGCTACCGTGAAGAGTCGCCGACGACGACTTTAGAAATTATTTAAAAATCAACCGTAAGAGATGGAGCCGCGGTTTATTAAGCAAAAGTGCGTCAAATACGCTCCCATAACCGAACATAACATTTAAAAGATACGTCGTCGGTGAAAATATTTTCAATTCGGACTTAGTCTCTGTACGGAGAGGCTACCGAGAAGCGCTACCGACGAAGACTTTCTGATTAATTTAAAAATCAACCGTAAGAGATAGAGCCGTGGTTTATTAAGCAAAAGTGCTTCAAATGCGCTCCTATAACTCAATCTAACATATAAAAGGTACCTCGTCGGTGAAAATAATTACAGTTCGGACTTAGATTTTTTCCTACCGAGTGGCTACCGTGAAGAGTCGCCGACGACGACTTTAGAAATTATTTAAAAATCAGCCGTAAGAGATGGAGCCGTGGTTTATTAAGCAAAAGTGCGTCAAATACGCTCCCATAACCGAACATAACATTTAAAAGATACGTCGTCGGTGAAAATATTTTCAATTCGGACTTAGTCTCTGTACTGAGAGGCTACCGAGAAGCGCTACCGACGAAGACTTTCTGATTAATTTAAAAATCAACCGAAAGAGATAGAGCCGTGGTTTATTAAGCAAAAGTGCTGCAAATACGCTCCTATAACTGAATCTAACATATAAAAGGTACCTCGTCGGTGAAAATAATTACAGTTCGGACTTAGATTTTTTCCTACCGAGTGGCTACCGTGAAGAGTCGCCGACGACGACTTTAGAAATTATTTAAAAATCAACCGTAAGAGATAGAGCCGAGGTTTATTAAGCAAAAGTGCGTCAAATACGCTCCCATAACGGAACATAACATTTAAAAGATACGTCGTGGATGAAAATATTTTCAATTCGGACTTAGTCTCTGTACGGAGAGGCTACCGAGAAGCGCCACCGACGAAGACTTTCTGATTAATTTAAAAATCAACCGTAAGAGATAGAGCCGTGGTTTACTAAGAAAAAGTGCTTCAAATGCGCTCCTATAACTCAATCTAACATATAAAAGGTACCTCGTCGGTGAAAATAATTACAGTTCGGACTTAGATTTTTTCCTACCGAGTGGCTACCGTGAAGAGTCGCCGACGACGACTTTAGAAATTATTTAAAAATCAACCGTAAGAGATGGAGCCGTGGTTTATTAAGCAAAAGTGCGTCAAATACGCTCCCATAACCGAACATAACATTTAAAAGATACGTCGTCGGTGAAAATATTTTCAATTCGGACTTAGTCTCTGTACGGAGAGGCTACCGAGAAGCGCTACCGACGAAGACTTTCTGATTAATTTAAAAATCAACCGTAAGAGATAGAGCCGTGGTTTACTAAGCAAAAGTGCTTCAAATGCGCTCCTATAACTCACTCTACCATATAAAAGGTACCTCGTCGGTGAAAATAATTACAGTTCGGACTTAGATTTTTTCCTACCGAGTGGCTACCGTGAAGAGTCGCCGACGACGACTTTAGAAATTATTTAAAAATCAACCGTAAGAGATAGAGCCGTGGTTTATTAAGCAAAAGTGCGTCAAATACGCTCCCATAACCGAACATAACATTTAAAAGATACGTCGTCGGTGAAAATATTTTCAATTCGGACTTAGTCTCTGTACGGAGAGGCTACCGGGAAGCGCTACCGACGAAGACTTTCTGATTAATTTAAAAATCAACCGTAAGAGATAGAGCCGTGGTTTACTAAGCAAAAGTGCTTCAAATGCGCTCCTATAACTCAATCTAACATATAAAAGGTACCTCGTCGGTGAAAATAATTACAGTTCGGACTTAGATTTTTTCCTACCGAGTGGCTACCGTGAAGAGTCGCCGACGACGACTTTAGAAATTATTTAAAAATCAACCGTAAGAGATGGAGCCGTGGTTTATTAAGCAAAAGTGCGTCAAATACGCTCCCATAACCGAACATAACATTTAAAAGATACGTCGTCGGTGAAAATATTTTCAATTCGGACTTAGTCTCTGTACTGAGAGGCTACCGAGAAGCGCTACCGACGAAGACTTTCTGATTAATTTAAAAATCAACCGAAAGAGATAGAGCCGTGGTTTATTAAGCAAAAGTGCTGCAAATACGCTCCTATAACTCAATCTAACATATAAAAGGTACCTCGTCGGTGAAAATAATTACAGTTCGGACTTAGATTTTTTCCTACCGAGTGGCTACCGTGAAGAGTCGCCGACGACGACTTTAGAAATTATTTAAAAATCAACCGTAAGAGATAGAGCCGAGGTTTATTAAGCAAAAGTGCGTCAAATACGCTCCCATAACGGAACATAACATTTAAAAGATACGTCGTGGATGAAAATATTTTCAATTCGGACTTAGTCTCTGTACGGAGAGGCTACCGAGAAGCGCTACCGACGAAGACTTTCTGATTAATTTAAAAATCAACCGAAAGAGATAGAGCCGTGGTTTATTAAGCAAAAGTGCTTCAAATACGCTCCTATAACTCAATCTAACATATAAAAGGTACCTCGTCGGTGAAAATAATTACAGTTCGGACTTAGATTTTTTCCTACCGAGTGGCTACCGTGAAGAGTCGCCGACGACGACTTTAGAAATTATTTAAAAATCAACCGTAAGAGATAGAGCCGAGGTTTATTAAGCAAAAGTGCGTCAAATACGCTCCCATAACGGAACATAACATTTAAAAGATACGTCGTGGATGAAAATATTTTCAATTCGGACTTAGTCTCTGTACGGAGAGGCTACCGAGAAGCGCTACCGACGAAGACTTTCTGATTAATTTAAAAATCAACCGAAAGAGATAGAGCCGTGGTTTATTAAGCAAAAGTGCTTCAAATACGCTCCTATAACTCAATCTAACATATAAAAGGTACCTCGTCGGTGAAAATAATTACAGTTCGGACTTAGATTTTTTCCTACCGAGTGGCTACCGTGAAGAGTCGCCGACGACGACTTTAGAAATTATTTAAAAATCAACCGTAAGAGATGGAGCCGTGGTTTATTAAGCAAAATTGCGTCAAATACGCTCCCATAACCGAACATAACATTTAAAAGATACGTCGTCGGTGAAAATATTTTCAATTCGGACTTAGTCTCTGTACGGAGAGGCTACCGAGAAGCGCTACCGACGAAGACTTTCTGATTAATTTAAAAATCAACCGTAAGAGATAGAGCCGTGGTTTACTAAGCAAAAGTGCTTCAAATGCGCTCCTATAACTCACTCTACCATATAAAAGGTACCTCGTCGGTGAAAATAATTACAGTTCGGACTTAGATTTTTTCCTACCGAGTGGCTACCGTGAAGAGTCGCCGACGACGACTTTAGAAATTATTTAAAAATCAACCGTAAGAGATAGAGCCGTGGTTTATTAAGCAAAAGTGCGTCACATACGCTCCCATAACCGAACATAACATTTAAAAGATACGTCGTCGGTGAAAATATTTTCAATTCGGACTTAGTCTCTGTACGGAGAGGCTACCGGGAAGCGCTACCGACGAAGACTTTCTGATTAATTTAAAAATCAACCGTAAGAGATAGAGCCGTGGTTTACTAAGCAAAAGTGCTTCAAATGCGCTCCTATAACTCAATCTAACATATAAAAGGTACCTCGTCGGTGAAAATAATTACAGTTCGGACTTAGATTTTTTCCTACCGAGTGGCTACCGTGAAGAGTCGCCGACGACGACTTTAGAAATTATTTAAAAATCAACCGTAAGAGATGGAGCCGTGGTTTATTAAGCAAAAGTGCGTCAAATACGCTCCCATAACCGAACATAACATTTAAAAGATACGTCGTCGGTGAAAATATTTTCAATTCGGACTTAGTCTCTGTACTGAGAGGCTACCGAGAAGCGCTACCGACGAAGACTTTCTGATTAATTTAAAAATCAACCGAAAGAGATAGAGCCGTGGTTTATTAAGCAAAAGTGCTGCAAATACGCTCCTATAACTCAATCTAACATATAAAAGGTACCTCGTCGGTGAAAATAATTACAGTTCGGACTTAGATTTTTTCCTACCGAGTGGCTACCGTGAAGAGTCGCCGACGACGACTTTAGAAATTATTTAAAAATCAACCGTAAGAGATGGAGCCGTGGTTTATTAAGCAAAAGTGCGTCAAATACGCTCCCATAACGGAACATAACATTTAAAAGATACGTCGTGGATGAAAATATTTTCAATTCGGACTTAGTCTCTGTACGGAGAGGCTACCGAGAAGCGCTACCGACGAAGACTTTCTGATTAATTTAAAAATCAACCGAAAGAGATAGAGCCGTGGTTTATTAAGCAAAAGTGCTTCAAATACGCTCCTATAACTCAATCTAACATATAAAAGGTACCTCGTCGGTGAAAATAATTACAGTTCGGACTTAGATTTTTTCCTACCGAGTGGCTACCGTGAAGAGTCGCCGACGACGACTTTAGAAATTATTTAAAAATCAACCGTAAGAGATAGAGCCGTGGTTTATTAAGCAAAAGTGCGTCAATTACGCTCCCATAACCGAACATAACATTTAAAAGATACGTCGTCGGTGAAAATATTTTCAATTCGGACTTAGTCTCTGTACGGAGAGGCTACCGGGAAGCGCTACCGACGAAGACTTTCTGATTAATTTAAAAATCAACCGTAAGAGATAGAGCCGTGGTTTACTAAGCAAAAGTGCTTCAAATGCGCTCCTATAACTCAATCTAACATATAAAAGGTACCTCGTCGGTGAAAATAATTACAGTTCGGACTTAGATTTTTTCCTACCGAGTGGCTACCGTGAAGAGTCGCCGACGACGACTTTAGAAATTATTTAAAAATCAACCGTAAGAGATGGAGCCGTGGTTTATTAAGCAAAAGTGCGTCAAATACGCTCCCATAACCGAACATAACATTTAAAAGATACGTCGTCGGTGAAAATATTTTCAATTCGGACTTAGTCTCTGTACGGAGAGGCTACCGAGAAGCGCTACCGACGAAGACTTTCTGATTAATTTAAAAATCAACCGAAAGAGATAGAGCCGTGGTTTATTAAGCAAAAGTGCTTCAAATACGCTCCTATAACTCAATCTAACATATAAAAGGTACCTCGTCGGTGAAAATAATTACAGTTCGGACTTAGATTTTTTCCTACCGAGTGGCTACCGTGAAGAGTCGCCGACGACGACTTTAGAAATTATTTAAAAATCAACCGTAAGAGATGGAGCCGTGGTTTATTAAGCAAAATTGCGTCAAATACGCTCCCATAACCGAACATAACATTTAAAAGATACGTCGTCGGTGAAAATATTTTCAATTCGGACTTAGTCTCTGTACGGAGAGGCTACCGAGAAGCGCTACCGACGAAGACTTTCTGATTAATTTAAAAATCAACCGTAAGAGATAGAGCCGTGGTTTACTAAGCAAAAGTGCTTCAAATGCGCTCCTATAACTCAATCTAACATATAAAAGGTACCTCGTCGGTGAAAATAATTACAGTTCGGACTTAGATTTTTTCCTACCGAGTGGCTACCGTGAAGAGTCGCCGACGACGACTTTAGAAATTATTTAAAAATCAACCGTAAGAGATGGAGCCGTGGTTTATTAAGCAAAAGTGCGTCAAATACGCTCCCATAACCGAACATAACATTTAAAAGATACGTCGTCGGTGAAAATATTTTCAATTCGGACTTAGTCTCTGTACTGAGAGGCTACCGAGAAGCGCTACCGACGAAGACTTTCTGATTAATTTAAAAATCAACCGAAAGAGATAGAGCCGTGGTTTATTAAGCAAAAGTGCTGCAAATACGCTCCTATAACTCAATCTAACATATAAAAGGTACCTCGTCGGTGAAAATAATTACAGTTCGGACTTAGATTTTTTCCTACCGAGTGGCTACCGTGAAGAGTCGCCGACGACGACTTTAGAAATTATTTAAAAATCAACCGTAAGAGATAGAGCCGAGGTTTATTAAGCAAAAGTGCGTCAAATACGCTCCCATAACGGAACATAGCATTTAAAAGATACGTCGTGGATGAAAATATTTTCAATTCGGACTTAGTCTCTGTACGGAGAGGCTACCGAGAAGCGCTACCGACGAAGACTTTCTGATTAATTTAAAAATCAACCGAAAGAGATAGAGTCGTGGTTTATTAAGCAAAAGTGCTTCAAATACGCTCCTATAACTCAATCTAACATATAAAAGGTACCTCGTCGGTGAAAATAATTACAGTTCGGACTTAGATTTTTTCCTACCGAGTGGCTACCGTGAAGAGTCGCCGACGACGACTTTAGAAATTATTTAAAAATCAACCGTAAGAGATAGAGCCGAGGTTTATTAAGCAAAAGTGCGTCAAATACGCTCCCATAACGGAACATAACATTTAAAAGATACGTCGTGGATGAAAATATTTTCAATTCGGACTTAGTCTCTGTACGGAGAGGCTACCGAGAAGCGCTACCGACGAAGACTTTCTGATTAATTTAAAAATCAACCGAAAGAGATAGAGCCGTGGTTTATTAAGCAAAAGTGCTTCAAATACGCTCCTATAACTCAATCTAACATATAAAAGGTACCTCGTCGGTGAAAATAATTACAGTTCGGACTTAGATTTTTTCCTACCGAGTGGCTACCGTGAAGAGTCGCCGACGACGACTTTAGAAATTATTTAAAAATCAACCGTAAGAGATGGAGCCGTGGTTTATTAAGCAAAATTGCGTCAAATACGCTCCCATAACCGAACATAACATTTAAAAGATACGTCGTCGGTGAAAATATTTTCAATTCGGACTTAGTCTCTGTACGGAGAGGCTACCGAGAAGCGCTACCGACGAAGACTTTCTGATTAATTTAAAAATCAACCGTAAGAGATAGAGCCGTGGTTTACTAAGCAAAAGTGCTTCAAATGCGCTCCTATAACTCAATCTAACATATAAAAGGTACCTCGTCGGTGAAAATAATTACAGTTCGGACTTAGATTTTTTCCTACCGAGTGGCTACCGTGAAGAGTCGCCGACGACGACTTTAGAAATTATTTAAAAATCAACCGTAAGAGATGGAGCCGTGGTTTATTAAGCAAAAGTGCGTCAAATACGCTCCCATAACCGAACATAACATTTAAAAGATACGTCGTCGGTGAAAATATTTTCAATTCGGACTTAGTCTCTGTACGGAGAGGCTACCGAGAAGCGCTACCGACGAAGACTTTCTGATTAATTTAAAAATCAACCGTAAGAGATAGAGCCGTGGTTTACTAAGCAAAAGTGCTTCAAATGCGCTCCTATAACTCACTCTACCATATAAAAGGTACCTCGTCGGTGAAAATAATTACAGTTCGGACTTAGATTTTTTCCTACCGAGTGGCTACCGTGAAGAGTCGCCGACGACGACTTTAGAAATTATTTAAAAATCAACCGTAAGAGATAGAGCCGTGGTTTATTAAGCAAAAGTGCGTCAAATACGCTCCCATAACCGAACATAACATTTAAAAGATACGTCGTCGGTGAAAATATTTTCAATTCGGACTTAGTCTCTGTACGGAGAGGCTACCGGGAAGCGCTACCGACGAAGACTTTCTGATTAATTTAAAAATCAACCGTAAGAGATAGAGCCGTGGTTTACTAAGCAAAAGTGCTTCAAATGCGCTCCTATAACTCAATCTAACATATAAAAGGTACCTCGTCGGTGAAAATAATTACAGTTCGGACTTAGATTTTTTCCTACCGAGTGGCTACCGTGAAGAGTCGCCGACGACGACTTTAGAAATTATTTAAAAATCAACCGTAAGAGATGGAGCCGTGGTTTATTAAGCAAAAGTGCGTCAAATACGCTCCCATAACCGAACATAACATTTAAAAGATACGTCGTCGGTGAAAATATTTTCAATTCGGACTTAGTCTCTGTACTGAGAGGCTACCGAGAAGCGCTACCGACGAAGACTTTCTGATTAATTTAAAAATCAACCGAAAGAGATAGAGCCGTGGTTTATTAAGCAAAAGTGCTGCAAATACGCTCCTATAACTCAATCTAACATATAAAAGGTACCTCGTCGGTGAAAATAATTACAGTTCGGACTTAGATTTTTTCCTACCGAGTGGCTACCGTGAAGAGTCGCCGACGACGACTTTAGAAATTATTTAAAAATCAACCGTAAGAGATAGAGCCGAGGTTTATTAAGCAAAAGTGCGTCAAATACGCTCCCATAACGGAACATAACATTTAAAAGATACGTCGTGGATGAAAATATTTTCAATTCGGACTTAGTCTCTGTACGGAGAGGCTACCGGGAAGCGCTACCGACGAAGACTTTCTGATTAATTTAAAAATCAACCGTAAGAGATAGAGCCGTGGTTTACTAAGCAAAAGTGCTTCAAATGCGCTCCTATAACTCAATCTAACATATAAAAGGTACCTCGTCGGTGAAAATAATTACAGTTCGGACTTAGATTTTTTCCTACCGAGTGGCTACCGTGAAGAGTCGCCGACGACGACTTTAGAAATTATTTAAAAATCAACCGTAAGAGATGGAGCCGTGGTTTATTAAGCAAAAGTGCGTCAAATACGCTCCCATAACCGAACATAACATTTAAAAGATACGTCGTCGGTGAAAATATTTTCAATTCGGACTTAGTCTCTGTACTGAGAGGCTACCGAGAAGCGCTACCGACGAAGACTTTCTGATTAATTTAAAAATCAACCGAAAGAGATAGAGCCGTGGTTTATTAAGCAAAAGTGCTGCAAATACGCTCCTATAACTCAATCTAACATATAAAAGGTACCTCGTCGGTGAAAATAATTACAGTTCGGACTTAGATTTTTTCCTACCGAGTGGCTACCGTGAAGAGTCGCCGACGACGACTTTAGAAATTATTTAAAAATCAACCGTAAGAGATGGAGCCGTGGTTTATTAAGCAAAAGTGCGTCAAATACGCTCCCATAACGGAACATAACATTTAAAAGATACGTCGTGGATGAAAATATTTTCAATTCGGACTTAGTCTCTGTACGGAGAGGCTACCGAGAAGCGCTACCGACGAAGACTTTCTGATTAATTTAAAAATCAACCGAAAGAGATAGAGCCGTGGTTTATTAAGCAAAAGTGCTTCAAATACGCTCCTATAACTCAATCTAACATATAAAAGGTACCTCGTCGGTGAAAATAATTACAGTTCGGACTTAGATTTTTTCCTACCGAGTGGCTACCGTGAAGAGTCGCCGACGACGACTTTAGAAATTATTTAAAAATCAACCGTAAGAGATAGAGCCGTGGTTTATTAAGCAAAAGTGCGTCAATTACGCTCCCATAACCGAACATAACATTTAAAAGATACGTCGTCGGTGAAAATATTTTCAATTCGGACTTAGTCTCTGTACGGAGAGGCTACCGGGAAGCGCTACCGACGAAGACTTTCTGATTAATTTAAAAATCAACCGTAAGAGATAGAGCCGTGGTTTACTAAGCAAAAGTGCTTCAAATGCGCTCCTATAACTCAATCTAACATATAAAAGGTACCTCGTCGGTGAAAATAATTACAGTTCGGACTTAGATTTTTTCCTACCGAGTGGCTACCGTGAAGAGTCGCCGACGACGACTTTAGAAATTATTTAAAAATCAACCGTAAGAGATGGAGCCGTGGTTTATTAAGCAAAAGTGCGTCAAATACGCTCCCATAACCGAACATAACATTTAAAAGATACGTCGTCGGTGAAAATATTTTCAATTCGGACTTAGTCTCTGTACGGAGAGGCTACCGAGAAGCGCTACCGACGAAGACTTTCTGATTAATTTAAAAATCAACCGAAAGAGATAGAGCCGTGGTTTATTAAGCAAAAGTGCTTCAAATACGCTCCTATAACTCAATCTAACATATAAAAGGTACCTCGTCGGTGAAAATAATTACAGTTCGGACTTAGATTTTTTCCTACCGAGTGGCTACCGTGAAGAGTCGCCGACGACGACTTTAGAAATTATTTAAAAATCAACCGTAAGAGATGGAGCCGTGGTTTATTAAGCAAAATTGCGTCAAATACGCTCCCATAACCGAACATAACATTTAAAAGATACGTCGTCGGTGAAAATATTTTCAATTCGGACTTAGTCTCTGTACGGAGAGGCTACCGAGAAGCGCTACCGACGAAGACTTTCTGATTAATTTAAAAATCAACCGTAAGAGATAGAGCCGTGGTTTACTAAGCAAAAGTGCTTCAAATGCGCTCCTATAACTCAATCTAACATATAAAAGGTACCTCGTCGGTGAAAATAATTACAGTTCGGACTTAGATTTTTTCCTACCGAGTGGCTACCGTGAAGAGTCGCCGACGACGACTTTAGAAATTATTTAAAAATCAACCGTAAGAGATGGAGCCGTGGTTTATTAAGCAAAAGTGCGTCAAATACGCTCCCATAACCGAACATAACATTTAAAAGATACGTCGTCGGTGAAAATATTTTCAATTCGGACTTAGTCTCTGTACGGAGAGGCTACCGAGAAGCGCTACCGACGAAGACTTTCTGATTAATTTAAAAATCAACCGTAAGAGATAGAGCCGTGGTTTACTAAGCAAAAGTGCTTCAAATGCGCTCCTATAACTCACTCTACCATATAAAAGGTACCTCGTCGGTGAAAATAATTACAGTTCGGACTTAGATTTTTTCCTACCGAGTGGCTACCGTGAAGAGTCGCCGACGACGACTTTAGAAATTATTTAAAAATCAACCGTAAGAGATAGAGCCGTGGTTTATTAAGCAAAAGTGCGTCAAATACGCTCCCATAACCGAACATAACATTTAAAAGATACGTCGTCGGTGAAAATATTTTCAATTCGGACTTAGTCTCTGTACGGAGAGGCTACCGGGAAGCGCTACCGACGAAGACTTTCTGATTAATTTAAAAATCAACCGTAACAGATAGAGCCGTGGTTTACTAAGCAAAAGTGCTTCAAATGCGCTCCTATAACTCAATCTAACATATAAAAGGTACCTCGTCGGTGAAAATAATTACAGTTCGGACTTAGATTTTTTCCTACCGAGTGGCTACCGTGAAGAGTCGCCGACGACGACTTTAGAAATTATTTAAAAATCAACCGTAAGAGATGGAGCCGTGGTTTATTAAGCAAAAGTGCGTCAAATACGCTCCCATAACCGAACATAACATTTAAAAGATACGTCGTCGGTGAAAATATTTTCAATTCGGACTTAGTCTCTGTACTGAGAGGCTACCGAGAAGCGCTACCGACGAAGACTTTCTGATTAATTTAAAAATCAACCGAAAGAGATAGAGCCGTGGTTTATTAAGCAAAAGTGCTGCAAATACGCTCCTATAACTCAATCTAACATATAAAAGGTACCTCGTCGGTGAAAATAATTACAGTTCGGACTTAGATTTTTTCCTACCGAGTGGCTACCGTGAAGAGTCGCCGACGACGACTTTAGAAATTATTTAAAAATCAACCGTAAGAGATAGAGCCGAGGTTTATTAAGCAAAAGTGCGTCAAATACGCTCCCATAACGGAACATAACATTTAAAAGATACGTCGTGGATGAAAATATTTTCAATTCGGACTTAGTCTCTGTACGGAGAGGCTACCGAGAAGCGCTACCGACGAAGACTTTCTGATTAATTTAAAAATCAACCGAAAGAGATAGAGCCGTGGTTTATTAAGCAAAAGTGCTTCAAATACGCTCCTATAACTCAATCTAACATATAAAAGGTACCTCGTCGGTGAAAATAATTACAGTTCGGACTTAGATTTTTTCCTACCGAGTGGCTACCGTGAAGAGTCGCCGACGACGACTTTAGAAATTATTTAAAAATCAACCGTAAGAGATAGAGCCGAGGTTTATTAAGCAAAAGTGCGTCAAATACGCTCCCATAACGGAACATAACATTTAAAAGATACGTCGTGGATGAAAATATTTTCAATTCGGACTTAGTCTCTGTACGGAGAGGCTACCGAGAAGCGCTACCGACGAAGACTTTCTGATTAATTTAAAAATCAACCGAAAGAGATAGAGCCGTGGTTTATTAAGCAAAAGTGCTTCAAATACGCTCCTATAACTCAATCTAACATATAAAAGGTACCTCGTCGGTGAAAATAATTACAGTTCGGACTTAGATTTTTTCCTACCGAGTGGCTACCGTGAAGAGTCGCCGACGACGACTTTAGAAATTATTTAAAAATCAACCGTAAGAGATGGAGCCGTGGTTTATTAAGCAAAATTGCGTCAAATACGCTCCCATAACCGAACATAACATTTAAAAGATACGTCGTCGGTGAAAATATTTTCAATTCGGACTTAGTCTCTGTACGGAGAGGCTACCGAGAAGCGCTACCGACGAAGACTTTCTGATTAATTTAAAAATCAACCGTAAGAGATAGAGCCGTGGTTTACTAAGCAAAAGTGCTTCAAATGCGCTCCTATAACTCAATCTAACATATAAAAGGTACCTCGTCGGTGAAAATAATTACAGTTCGGACTTAGATTTTTTCCTACCGAGTGGCTACCGTGAAGAGTCGCCGACGACGACTTTAGAAATTATTTAAAAATCAACCGTAAGAGATGGAGCCGTGGTTTATTAAGCAAAAGTGCGTCAAATACGCTCCCATAACCGAACATAACATTTAAAAGATACGTCGTCGGTGAAAATATTTTCAATTCGGACTTAGTCTCTGTACGGAGAGGCTACCGAGAAGCGCTACCGACGAAGACTTTCTGATTAATTTAAAAATCAACCGTAAGAGATAGAGCCGTGGTTTACTAAGCAAAAGTGCTTCAAATGCGCTCCTATAACTCACTCTACCATATAAAAGGTACCTCGTCGGTGAAAATAATTACAGTTCGGACTTAGATTTTTTCCTACCGAGTGGCTACCGTGAAGAGTCGCCGACGACGACTTTAGAAATTATTTAAAAATCAACCGTAAGAGATAGAGCCGTGGTTTATTAAGCAAAAGTGCGTCAAATACGCTCCCATAACCGAACATAACATTTAAAAGATACGTCGTCGGTGAAAATATTTTCAATTCGGACTTAGTCTCTGTACGGAGAGGCTACCGGGAAGCGCTACCGACGAAGACTTTCTGATTAATTTAAAAATCAACCGTAAGAGATAGAGCCGTGGTTTACTAAGCAAAAGTGCTTCAAATGCGCTCCTATAACTCAATCTAACATATAAAAGGTACCTCGTCGGTGAAAATAATTACAGTTCGGACTTAGATTTTTTCCTACCGAGTGGCTACCGTGAAGAGTCGCCGACGACGACTTTAGAAATTATTTAAAAATCAACCGTAAGAGATGGAGCCGTGGTTTATTAAGCAAAAGTGCGTCAAATACGCTCCCATAACCGAACATAACATTTAAAAGATACGTCGTCGGTGAAAATATTTTCAATTCGGACTTAGTCTCTGTACGGAGAGGCTACCGGGAAGCGCTACCGACGAAGACTTTCTGATTAATTTAAAAATCAACCGTAAGAGATAGAGCCGTGGTTTACTAAGCAAAAGTGCTTCAAATGCGCTCCTATAACTCAATCTAACATATAAAAGGTACCTCGTCGGTGAAAATAATTACAGTTCGGACTTAGATTTTTTCCTACCGAGTGGCTACCGTGAAGAGTCGCCGACGACGACTTTAGAAATTATTTAAAAATCAACCGTAAGAGATGGAGCCGTGGTTTATTAAGCAAAAGTGCGTCAAATACGCTCCCATAACCGAACATAACATTTAAAAGATACGTCGTCGGTGAAAATATTTTCAATTCGGACTTAGTCTCTGTACTGAGAGGCTACCGAGAAGCGCTACCGACGAAGACTTTCTGATTAATTTAAAAATCAACCGAAAGAGATAGAGCCGTGGTTTATTAAGCAAAAGTGCTGCAAATACGCTCCTATAACTCAATCTAACATATAAAAGGTACCTCGTCGGTGAAAATAATTACAGTTCGGACTTAGATTTTTTCCTACCGAGTGGCTACCGTGAAGAGTCGCCGACGACGACTTTAGAAATTATTTAAAAATCAACCGTAAGAGATAGAGCCGAGGTTTATTAAGCAAAAGTGCGTCAAATACGCTCCCATAACGGAACATAACATTTAAAAGATACGTCGTGGATGAAAATATTTTCAATTCGGACTTAGTCTCTGTACGGAGAGGCTACCGAGAAGCGCTACCGACGAAGACTTTCTGATTAATTTAAAAATCAACCGTAAGAGATAGAGCCGTGGTTTACTAAGCAAAAGTGCTTCAAATACGCTCCTATAACTCAATCTAACATATAAAAGGTACCTCGTCGGTGAAAATAATTACAGTTCGGACTTAGATTTTTTCCTACCGAGTGGCTACCGTGAAGAGTCGCCGACGACGACTTTAGAAATTATTTAAAAATCAACCGTAAGAGATAGAGCCGTGGTTTATTAAGCAAAAGTGCGTCACATACGCTCCCATAACGGAACACAACATTTAAAAGATACGTCGTCGGTGAAAATATTTTCAATTCGGACTTAGTCTCTGTACGGAGAGGCTACCGACGAAGAATTTCTGATTAATTTAAAAATCAACCGAAAGAGATAGAGCCGTGTTTTATTAAGCAAAAGTGCTTCAAATACGCTCCTATAACTCAATCTAACATATAAAAGGTACCTCGTCGGTGAAAATAATTACAGTTCGGACTTAGATTTTTTCCTACCGAGTGGCTACCGTGAAGAGTCGCCGACGACGACTTTAGAAATTATTTAAAAATCAACCGTAAGAGATGGAGCCGTGGTATATTAAGCAAAAGTGCGCCAAATACGCTCCCATAACCGAACATAACATTTAAAAGATACGTCGTCGGTGAAAATATTTTCAATTCGGACTTAGTCTTTGTACGGAGAGGCTACCGAGAAGCGCTACCGACGAAGAATTTCTGATTAATTTAAAAATCAACCGAAAGAGATAGAGCCGTGGTTTATTAAGCAAAAGTGCTTCAAATACGCTCCTATAACTCAATCTAACATATAAAAGGTACCTCGTCGGTGAAAATAATTACAGTTCGGACTTAGATTTTTTCCTACCGAGTGGCTACCGTGAAGAGTCGCCGACGACGACTTTAGAAATTATTTAAAAATCAACCGTAAGAGATGGAGCCGTGGTTTATTAAGCAAAAGTGCGTCAAATACGCTCCCATAACCGAACATAACATTTAAAAGATACGTCGTCGGTGAAAATATTTTCAATTGGGACTTAGTCTCTGTACGGAGAGGCTACCGAGAAGCGCTACCGACGAGGACTTTCTGATTAATTTAAAAATCAACCGTAAGAGATAGAGCCGTGGTTTACTAAGCAAAAGTGCTTCAAATGCGCTCCTATAACTCAATCTAACATATAAAAGGTACCTCGTCGGTGAAAATAATTACAGTTCGGACTTAGATTTTTTCCTACCGAGTGGCTACCGTGAAGAGTCGCCGACGACGACTTTAGAAATTATTTAAAAATCGACCGTAAGAGATGGAGCCGTGGTTTATTAAGCAAAAGTGCGTCAAATACGCTCCCATAACCGAACATAACATTTAAAAGATACGTCGTCGGTGAAAATATTTTCAATTCGGACTTAGTCTCTGTACTGAGAGGCTACCGAGAAGCGCTACCGACGAAGACTTTCTGATTAATTTAAAAATCAACCGAAAGAGATAGAGCCGTGGTTTATTAAGCAAAAGTGCTGCAAATACGCTCCTATAACTCAATCTAACATATAAAAGGTACCTCGTCGGTGAAAATAATTACAGTTCGGACTTAGATTTTTTCCTACCGAGTGGCTACCGTGAAGAGTCGCCGACGACGACTTTAGAAATTATTTAAAAATCAACCGTAAGAGATGGAGCCGTGGTTTATTAAGCAAAAGTGCGTCAAATACGCTCCCATAACCGAACATAACATTTAAAAGATACGTCGTCGGTGAAAATATTTTCAATTCGGACTTAGTCTCTGTACTGAGAGGCTACCGAGAAGCGCTACCGACGAAGACTTTCTGATTAATTTAAAAATCAACCGAAAGAGATAGAGCCGTGGTTTATTAAGCAAAAGTGCTTCAAATACGCTCCTATAACTCAATCTAACATATAAAAGGTACCTCGTCGGTGAAAATAATTACAGTTCGGACTTAGATTTTTTCCTACCGAGTGGCTACCGTGAAGAGTCGCCGACGACGACTTTAGAAATTATTTAAAAATCAACCGTAAGAGATAGAGCCGTGGTTTATTAAGCAAAAGTGCGTCAATTACGCTCCCATAACCGAACATAACATTTAAAAGATACGTCGTCGGTGAAAATATTTTCAATTCGGACTTAGTCTCTGTACGGAGAGGCTACCGGGAAGCGCTACCGACGAAGACTTTCTGATTAATTTAAAAATCAACCGTAAGAGATAGAGCCGTGGTTTACTAAGCAAAAGTGCTTCAAATGCGCTCCTATAACTCAATCTAACATATAAAAGGTACCTCGTCGGTGAAAATAATTACAGTTCGGACTTAGATTTTTTCCTACCGAGTGGCTACCGTGAAGAGTCGCCGACGACGACTTTAGAAATTATTTAAAAATCAACCGTAAGAGATGGAGCCGTGGTTTATTAAGCAAAAGTGCGTCAAATACGCTCCCATAACGGAACATAACATTTAAAAGATACGTCGTGGATGAAAATATTTTCAATTCGGACTTAGTCTCTGTACGGAGAGGCTACCGAGAAGCGCTACCGACGAAGACTTTCTGATTAATTTAAAAATCAACCGAAAGAGATAGAGCCGTGGTTTATTAAGCAAAAGTGCTTCAAATACGCTCCTATAACTCAATCTAACATATAAAAGGTACCTCGTCGGTGAAAATAATTACAGTTCGGACTTAGATTTTTTCCTACCGAGTGGCTACCGTGAAGAGTCGCCGACGACGACTTTAGAAATTATTTAAAAATCAACCGTAAGAGATAGAGCCGTGGTTTATTAAGCAAAAGTGCGTCAATTACGCTCCCATAACCGAACATAACATTTAAAAGATACGTCGTCGGTGAAAATATTTTCAATTCGGACTTAGTCTCTGTACGGAGAGGCTACCGGGAAGCGCTACCGACGAAGACTTTCTGATTAATTTAAAAATCAACCGTAAGAGATAGAGCCGTGGTTTACTAAGCAAAAGTGCTTCAAATGCGCTCCTATAACTCAATCTAACATATAAAAGGTACCTCGTCGGTGAAAATAATTACAGTTCGGACTTAGATTTTTTCCTACCGAGTGGCTACCGTGAAGAGTCGCCGACGACGACTTTAGAAATTATTTAAAAATCAACCGTAAGAGATGGAGCCGTGGTTTATTAAGCAAAAGTGCGTCAAATACGCTCCCATAACCGAACATAACATTTAAAAGATACGTCGTCGGTGAAAATATTTTCAATTCGGACTTAGTCTCTGTACGGAGAGGCTACCGAGAAGCGCTACCGACGAAGACTTTCTGATTAATTTAAAAATCAACCGAAAGAGATAGAGCCGTGGTTTATTAAGCAAAAGTGCTTCAAATACGCTCCTATAACTCAATCTAACATATAAAAGGTACCTCGTCGGTGAAAATAATTACAGTTCGGACTTAGATTTTTTCCTACCGAGTGGCTACCGTGAAGAGTCGCCGACGACGACTTTAGAAATTATTTAAAAATCAACCGTAAGAGATGGAGCCGTGGTTTATTAAGCAAAATTGCGTCAAATACGCTCCCATAACCGAACATAACATTTAAAAGATACGTCGTCGGTGAAAATATTTTCAATTCGGACTTAGTCTCTGTACGGAGAGGCTACCGAGAAGCGCTACCGACGAAGACTTTCTGATTAATTTAAAAATCAACCGTAAGAGATAGAGCCGTGGTTTACTAAGCAAAAGTGCTTCAAATGCGCTCCTATAACTCAATCTAACATATAAAAGGTACCTCGTCGGTGAAAATAATTACAGTTCGGACTTAGATTTTTTCCTACCGAGTGGCTACCGTGAAGAGTCGCCGACGACGACTTTAGAAATTATTTAAAAATCAACCGTAAGAGATGGAGCCGTGGTTTATTAAGCAAAAGTGCGTCAAATACGCTCCCATAACCGAACATAACATTTAAAAGATACGTCGTCGGTGAAAATATTTTCAATTCGGACTTAGTCTCTGTACTGAGAGGCTACCGAGAAGCGCTACCGACGAAGACTTTCTGATTAATTTAAAAATCAACCGAAAGAGATAGAGCCGTGGTTTATTAAGCAAAAGTGCTGCAAATACGCTCCTATAACTCAATCTAACATATAAAAGGTACCTCGTCGGTGAAAATAATTACAGTTCGGACTTAGATTTTTTCCTACCGAGTGGCTACCGTGAAGAGTCGCCGACGACGACTTTAGAAATTATTTAAAAATCAACCGTAAGAGATAGAGCCGAGGTTTATTAAGCAAAAGTGCGTCAAATACGCTCCCATAACGGAACATAGCATTTAAAAGATACGTCGTGGATGAAAATATTTTCAATTCGGACTTAGTCTCTGTACGGAGAGGCTACCGAGAAGCGCTACCGACGAAGACTTTCTGATTAATTTAAAAATCAACCGAAAGAGATAGAGCCGTGGTTTATTAAGCAAAAGTGCTTCAAATACGCTCCTATAACTCAATCTAACATATAAAAGGTACCTCGTCGGTGAAAATAATTACAGTTCGGACTTAGATTTTTTCCTACCGAGTGGCTACCGTGAAGAGTCGCCGACGACGACTTTAGAAATTATTTAAAAATCAACCGTAAGAGATAGAGCCGAGGTTTATTAAGCAAAAGTGCGTCAAATACGCTCCCATAACGGAACATAACATTTAAAAGATACGTCGTGGATGAAAATATTTTCAATTCGGACTTAGTCTCTGTACGGAGAGGCTACCGAGAAGCGCTACCGACGAAGACTTTCTGATTAATTTAAAAATCAACCGAAAGAGATAGAGCCGTGGTTTATTAAGCAAAAGTGCTTCAAATACGCTCCTATAACTCAATCTAACATATAAAAGGTACCTCGTCGGTGAAAATAATTACAGTTCGGACTTAGATTTTTTCCTACCGAGTGGCTACCGTGAAGAGTCGCCGACGACGACTTTAGAAATTATTTAAAAATCAACCGTAAGAGATGGAGCCGTGGTTTATTAAGCAAAATTGCGTCAAATACGCTCCCATAACCGAACATAACATTTAAAAGATACGTCGTCGGTGAAAATATTTTCAATTCGGACTTAGTCTCTGTACGGAGAGGCTACCGAGAAGCGCTACCGACGAAGACTTTCTGATTAATTTAAAAATCAACCGTAAGAGATAGAGCCGTGGTTTACTAAGCAAAAGTGCTTCAAATGCGCTCCTATAACTCAATCTAACATATAAAAGGTACCTCGTCGGTGAAAATAATTACAGTTCGGACTTAGATTTTTTCCTACCGAGTGGCTACCGTGAAGAGTCGCCGACGACGACTTTAGAAATTATTTAAAAATCAACCGTAAGAGATGGAGCCGTGGTTTATTAAGCAAAAGTGCGTCAAATACGCTCCCATAACCGAACATAACATTTAAAAGATACGTCGTCGGTGAAAATATTTTCAATTCGGACTTAGTCTCTGTACTGAGAGGCTACCGAGAAGCGCTACCGACGAAGACTTTCTGATTAATTTAAAAATCAACCGAAAGAGATAGAGCCGTGGTTTATTAAGCAAAAGTGCTGCAAATACGCTCCTATAACTCAATCTAACATATAAAAGGTACCTCGTCGGTGAAAATAATTACAGTTCGGACTTAGATTTTTTCCTACCGAGTGGCTACCGTGAAGAGTCGCCGACGACGACTTTAGAAATTATTTAAAAATCAACCGTAAGAGATAGAGCCGAGGTTTATTAAGCAAAAGTGCGTCAAATACGCTCCCATAACGGAACATAACATTTAAAAGATACGTCGTGGATGAAAATATTTTCAATTCGGACTTAGTCTCTGTACGGAGAGGCTACCGGGAAGCGCTACCGACGAAGACTTTCTGATTAATTTAAAAATCAACCGTAAGAGATAGAGCCGTGGTTTACTAAGCAAAAGTGCTTCAAATGCGCTCCTATAACTCAATCTAACATATAAAAGGTACCTCGTCGGTGAAAATAATTACAGTTCGGACTTAGATTTTTTCCTACCGAGTGGCTACCGTGAAGAGTCGCCGACGACGACTTTAGAAATTATTTAAAAATCAACCGTAAGAGATGGAGCCGTGGTTTATTAAGCAAAAGTGCGTCAAATACGCTCCCATAACCGAACATAACATTTAAAAGATACGTCGTCGGTGAAAATATTTTCAATTCGGACTTAGTCTCTGTACTGAGAGGCTACCGAGAAGCGCTACCGACGAAGACTTTCTGATTAATTTAAAAATCAACCGAAAGAGATAGAGCCGTGGTTTATTAAGCAAAAGTGCTGCAAATACGCTCCTATAACTCAATCTAACATATAAAAGGTACCTCGTCGGTGAAAATAATTACAGTTCGGACTTAGATTTTTTCCTACCGAGTGGCTACCGTGAAGAGTCGCCGACGACGACTTTAGAAATTATTTAAAAATCAACCGTAAGAGATGGAGCCGTGGTTTATTAAGCAAAAGTGCGTCAAATACGCTCCCATAACGGAACATAACATTTAAAAGATACGTCGTGGATGAAAATATTTTCAATTCGGACTTAGTCTCTGTACGGAGAGGCTACCGAGAAGCGCTACCGACGAAGACTTTCTGATTAATTTAAAAATCAACCGAAAGAGATAGAGCCGTGGTTTATTAAGCAAAAGTGCTTCAAATACGCTCCTATAACTCAATCTAACATATAAAAGGTACCTCGTCGGTGAAAATAATTACAGTTCGGACTTAGATTTTTTCCTACCGAGTGGCTACCGTGAAGAGTCGCCGACGACGACTTTAGAAATTATTTAAAAATCAACCGTAAGAGATAGAGCCGTGGTTTATTAAGCAAAAGTGCGTCAATTACGCTCCCATAACCGAACATAACATTTAAAAGATACGTCGTCGGTGAAAATATTTTCAATTCGGACTTAGTCTCTGTACGGAGAGGCTACCGGGAAGCGCTACCGACGAAGACTTTCTGATTAATTTAAAAATCAACCGTAAGAGATAGAGCCGTGGTTTACTAAGCAAAAGTGCTTCAAATGCGCTCCTATAACTCAATCTAACATATAAAAGGTACCTCGTCGGTGAAAATAATTACAGTTCGGACTTAGATTTTTTCCTACCGAGTGGCTACCGTGAAGAGTCGCCGACGACGACTTTAGAAATTATTTAAAAATCAACCGTAAGAGATGGAGCCGTGGTTTATTAAGCAAAAGTGCGTCAAATACGCTCCCATAACCGAACATAACATTTAAAAGATACGTCGTCGGTGAAAATATTTTCAATTCGGACTTAGTCTCTGTACGGAGAGGCTACCGAGAAGCGCTACCGACGAAGACTTTCTGATTAATTTAAAAATCAACCGAAAGAGATAGAGCCGTGGTTTATTAAGCAAAAGTGCTTCAAATACGCTCCTATAACTCAATCTAACATATAAAAGGTACCTCGTCGGTGAAAATAATTACAGTTCGGACTTAGATTTTTTCCTACCGAGTGGCTACCGTGAAGAGTCGCCGACGACGACTTTAGAAATTATTTAAAAATCAACCGTAAGAGATGGAGCCGTGGTTTATTAAGCAAAATTGCGTCAAATACGCTCCCATAACCGAACATAACATTTAAAAGATACGTCGTCGGTGAAAATATTTTCAATTCGGACTTAGTCTCTGTACGGAGAGGCTACCGAGAAGCGCTACCGACGAAGACTTTCTGATTAATTTAAAAATCAACCGTAAGAGATAGAGCCGTGGTTTACTAAGCAAAAGTGCTTCAAATGCGCTCCTATAACTCAATCTAACATATAAAAGGTACCTCGTCGGTGAAAATAATTACAGTTCGGACTTAGATTTTTTCCTACCGAGTGGCTACCGTGAAGAGTCGCCGACGACGACTTTAGAAATTATTTAAAAATCAACCGTAAGAGATGGAGCCGTGGTTTATTAAGCAAAAGTGCGTCAAATACGCTCCCATAACCGAACATAACATTTAAAAGATACGTCGTCGGTGAAAATATTTTCAATTCGGACTTAGTCTCTGTACGGAGAGGCTACCGAGAAGCGCTACCGACGAAGACTTTCTGATTAATTTAAAAATCAACCGTAAGAGATAGAGCCGTGGTTTACTAAGCAAAAGTGCTTCAAATGCGCTCCTATAACTCACTCTACCATATAAAAGGTACCTCGTCGGTGAAAATAATTACAGTTCGGACTTAGATTTTTTCCTACCGAGTGGCTACCGTGAAGAGTCGCCGACGACGACTTTAGAAATTATTTAAAAATCAACCGTAAGAGATAGAGCCGTGGTTTATTAAGCAAAATTGCGTCAAATACGCTCCCATAACCGAACATAACATTTAAAAGATACGTCGTCGGTGAAAATATTTTCAATTCGGACTTAGTCTCTGTACGGAGAGGCTACCGAGAAGCGCTACCGACGAAGACTTTCTGATTAATTTAAAAATCAACCGTAAGAGATAGAGCCGTGGTTTACTAAGCAAAAGTGCTTCAAATGCGCTCCTATAACTCAATCTAACATATAAAAGGTACCTCGTCGGTGAAAATAATTACAGTTCGGACTTAGATTTTTTCCTACCGAGTGGCTACCGTGAAGAGTCGCCGACGACGACTTTAGAAATTATTTAAAAATCAACCGTAAGAGATGGAGCCGTGGTTTATTAAGCAAAAGTGCGTCAAATACGCTCCCATAACCGAACATAACATTTAAAAGATACGTCGTCGGTGAAAATATTTTCAATTCGGACTTAGTCTCTGTACGGAGAGGCTACCGAGAAGCGCTACCGACGAAGACTTTCTGATTAATTTAAAAATCAACCGTAAGAGATAGAGCCGTGGTTTACTAAGCAAAAGTGCTTCAAATGCGCTCCTATAACTCACTCTACCATATAAAAGGTACCTCGTCGGTGAAAATAATTACAGTTCGGACTTAGATTTTTTCCTACCGAGTGGCTACCGTGAAGAGTCGCCGACGACGACTTTAGAAATTATTTAAAAATCAACCGTAAGAGATAGAGCCGTGGTTTATTAAGCAAAAGTGCGTCAAATACGCTCCCATAACCGAACATAACATTTAAAAGATACGTCGTCGGTGAAAATATTTTCAATTCGGACTTAGTCTCTGTACGGAGAGGCTACCGGGAAGCGCTACCGACGAAGACTTTCTGATTAATTTAAAAATCAACCGTAAGAGATAGAGCCGTGGTTTACTAAGCAAAAGTGCTTCAAATGCGCTCCTATAACTCAATCTAACATATAAAAGGTACCTCGTCGGTGAAAATAATTACAGTTCGGACTTAGATTTTTTCCTACCGAGTGGCTACCGTGAAGAGTCGCCGACGACGACTTTAGAAATTATTTAAAAATCAACCGTAAGAGATGGAGCCGTGGTTTATTAAGCAAAAGTGCGTCAAATACGCTCCCATAACCGAACATAACATTTAAAAGATACGTCGTCGGTGAAAATATTTTCAATTCGGACTTAGTCTCTGTACGGAGAGGCTACCGGGAAGCGCTACCGACGAAGACTTTCTGATTAATTTAAAAATCAACCGTAAGAGATAGAGCCGTGGTTTACTAAGCAAAAGTGCTTCAAATGCGCTCCTATAACTCAATCTAACATATAAAAGGTACCTCGTCGGTGAAAATAATTACAGTTCGGACTTAGATTTTTTCCTACCGAGTGGCTACCGTGAAGAGTCGCCGACGACGACTTTAGAAATTATTTAAAAATCAACCGTAAGAGATGGAGCCGTGGTTTATTAAGCAAAAGTGCGTCAAATACGCTCCCATAACCGAACATAACATTTAAAAGATACGTCGTCGGTGAAAATATTTTCAATTCGGACTTAGTCTCTGTACTGAGAGGCTACCGAGAAGCGCTACCGACGAAGACTTTCTGATTAATTTAAAAATCAACCGAAAGAGATAGAGCCGTGGTTTATTAAGCAAAACTGCTGCAAATACGCTCCTATAACTCAATCTAACATATAAAAGGTACCTCGTCGGTGAAAATAATTACAGTTCGGACTTAGATTTTTTCCTACCGAGTGGCTACCGTGAAGAGTCGCCGACGACGACTTTAGAAATTATTTAAAAATCAACCGTAAGAGATAGAGCCGAGGTTTATTAAGCAAAAGTGCGTCAAATACGCTCCCATAACGGAACATAACATTTAAAAGATACGTCGTGGATGAAAATATTTTCAATTCGGACTTAGTCTCTGTACGGAGAGGCTACCGAGAAGCGCTACCGACGAAGACTTTCTGATTAATTTAAAAATCAACCGAAAGAGATAGAGCCGTGGTTTATTAAGCAAAAGTGCTTCAAATACGCTCCTATAACTCAATCTAACATATAAAAGGTACCTCGTCGGTGAAAATAATTACAGTTCGGACTTAGATTTTTTCCTACCGAGTGGCTACCGTGAAGAGTCGCCGACGACGACTTTAGAAATTATTTAAAAATCAACCGTAAGAGATAGAGCCGAGGTTTATTAAGCAAAAGTGCGTCAAATACGCTCCCATAACGGAACATAACATTTAAAAGATACGTCGTGGATGAAAATATTTTCAATTCGGACTTAGTCTCTGTACGGAGAGGCTACCGAGAAGCGCTACCGACGAAGACTTTCTGATTAATTTAAAAATCAACCGAAAGAGATAGAGCCGTGGTTTATTAAGCAAAAGTGCTTCAAATACGCTCCTATAACTCAATCTAACATATAAAAGGTACCTCGTCGGTGAAAATAATTACAGTTCGGACTTAGATTTTTTCCTACCGAGTGGCTACCGTGAAGAGTCGCCGACGACGACTTTAGAAATTATTTAAAAATCAACCGTAAGAGATGGAGCCGTGGTTTATTAAGCAAAAGTGCGTCAAATACGCTCCCATAACCGAACATAACATTTAAAAGATACGTCGTCGGTGAAAATATTTTCAATTCGGACTTAGTCTCTGTACGGAGAGGCTACCGAGAAGCGCTACCGACGAAGACTTTCTGATTAATTTAAAAATCAACCGTAAGAGATAGAGCCGTGGTTTACTAAGCAAAAGTGCTTCAAATGCGCTCCTATAACTCACTCTACCATATAAAAGGTACCTCGTCGGTGAAAATAATTACAGTTCGGACTTAGATTTTTTCCTACCGAGTGGCTACCGTGAAGAGTCGCCGACGACGACTTTAGAAATTATTTAAAAATCAACCGTAAGAGATAGAGCCGTGGTTTATTAAGCAAAAGTGCGTCAAATACGCTCCCATAACCGAACATAACATTTAAAAGATACGTCGTCGGTGAAAATATTTTTAATTCGGACTTAGTCTCTGTACGGAGAGGCTACCGGGAAGCGCTACCGACGAAGACTTTCTGATTAATTTAAAAATCAACCGTAAGAGATAGAGCCGTGGTTTACTAAGCAAAAGTGCTTCAAATGCGCTCCTATAACTCAATCTAACATATAAAAGGTACCTCGTCGGTGAAAATAATTACAGTTCGGACTTAGATTTTTTCCTACCGAGTGGCTACCGTGAAGAGTCGCCGACGACGACTTTAGAAATTATTTAAAAATCAACCGTAAGAGATGGAGCCGTGGTTTATTAAGCAAAAGTGCGTCAAATACGCTCCCATAACCGAACATAACATTTAAAAGATACGTCGTCGGTGAAAATATTTTCAATTCGGACTTAGTCTCTGTACTGAGAGGCTACCGAGAAGCGCTACCGACGAAGACTTTCTGATTAATTTAAAAATCAACCGAAAGAGATAGAGCCGTGGTTTATTAAGCAAAAGTGCTGCAAATACGCTCCTATAACTCAATCTAACATATAAAAGGTACCTCGTCGGTGAAAATAATTACAGTTCGGACTTAGATTTTTTCCTACCGAGTGGCTACCGTGAAGAGTCGCCGACGACGACTTTAGAAATTATTTAAAAATCAACCGTAAGAGATAGAGCCGAGGTTTATTAAGCAAAAGTGCGTCAAATACGCTCCCATAACGGAACATAACATTTAAAAGATACGTCGTGGATGAAAATATTTTCAATTCGGACTTAGTCTCTGTACGGAGAGGCTACCGAGAAGCGCTACCGACGAAGACTTTCTGATTAATTTAAAAATCAACCGAAAGAGATAGAGCCGTGGTTTATTAAGCAAAAGTGCTTCAAATACGCTCCTATAACTCAATCTAACATATAAAAGGTACCTCGTCGGTGAAAATAATTACAGTTCGGACTTAGATTTTTTCCTACCGAGTGGCTACCGTGAAGAGTCGCCGACGACGACTTTAGAAATTATTTAAAAATCAACCGTAAGAGATAGAGCCGAGGTTTATTAAGCAAAAGTGCGTCAAATACGCTCCCATAACGGAACATAACATTTAAAAGATACGTCGTGGATGAAAATATTTTCAATTCGGACTTAGTCTCTGTACGGAGAGGCTACCGAGAAGCGCTACCGACGAAGACTTTCTGATTAATTTAAAAATCAACCGAAAGAGATAGAGCCGTGGTTTATTAAGCAAAAGTGCTTCAAATACGCTCCTATAACTCAATCTAACATATAAAAGGTACCTCGTCGGTGAAAATAATTACAGTTCGGACTTAGATTTTTTCCTACCGAGTGGCTACCGTGAAGAGTCGCCGACGACGACTTTAGAAATTATTTAAAAATCAACCGTAAGAGATGGAGCCGTGGTTTATTAAGCAAAATTGCGTCAAATACGCTCCCATAACCGAACATAACATTTAAAAGATACGTCGTCGGTGAAAATATTTTCAATTCGGACTTAGTCTCTGTACGGAGAGGCTACCGAGAAGCGCTACCGACGAAGAATTTCTGATTAATTTAAAAATCAACCGTAAGAGATAGAGCCGTGGTTTACTAAGCAAAAGTGCTTCAAATGCGCTCCTATAACTCACTCTACCATATAAAAGGTACCTCGTCGGTGAAAATAATTACAGTTCGGACTTAGATTTTTTCCTACCGAGTGGCTACCGTGAAGAGTCGCCGACGACGACTTTAGAAATTATTTAAAAATCAACCGTAAGAGATAGAGCCGTGGTTTATTAAGCAAAAGTGCGTCACATACGCTCCCATAACCGAACATAACATTTAAAAGATACGTCGTCGGTGAAAATATTTTCAATTCGGACTTAGTCTCTGTACGGAGAGGCTACCGGGAAGCGCTACCGACGAAGATTTTCTGATTAATTTAAAAATCAACCGTAAGAGATAGAGCCGTGGTTTACTAAGCAAAAGTGCTTCAAATGCGCTCCTATAACTCAATCTAACATATAAAAGGTACCTCGTCGGTGAAAATAATTACAGTTCGGACTTAGATTTTTTCCTACCGAGTGGCTACCGTGAAGAGTCGCCGACGACGACTTTAGAAATTATTTAAAAATCAACCGTAAGAGATGGAGCCGTGGTTTATTAAGCAAAAGTGCGTCAAATACGCTCCCATAACCGAACATAACATTTAAAAGATACGTCGTCGGTGAAAATATTTTCAATTCGGACTTAGTCTCTGTACTGAGAGGCTACCGAGAAGCGCTACCGACGAAGACTTTCTGATTAATTTAAAAATCAACCGAAAGAGATAGAGCCGTGGTTTATTAAGCAAAAGTGCTGCAAATACGCTCCTATAACTCAATCTAACATATAAAAGGTACCTCGTCGGTGAAAATAATTACAGTTCGGACTTAGATTTTTTCCTACCGAGTGGCTACCGTGAAGAGTCGCCGACGACGACTTTAGAAATTATTTAAAAATCAACCGTAAGAGATGGAGCCGTGGTTTATTAAGCAAAAGTGCGTCAAATACGCTCCCATAACGGAACATAACATTTAAAAGATACGTCGTGGATGAAAATATTTTCAATTCGGACTTAGTCTCTGTACGGAGAGGCTACCGAGAAGCGCTACCGACGAAGACTTTCTGATTAATTTAAAAATCAACCGAAAGAGATAGAGCCGTGGTTTATTAAGCAAAAGTGCTTCAAATACGCTCCTATAACTCAATCTAACATATAAAAGGTACCTCGTCGGTCAAAATAATTACAGTTCGGACTTAGATTTTTTCCTACCGAGTGGCTACCGTGAAGAGTCGCCGACGACGACTTTAGAAATTATTTAAAAATCAACCGTAAGAGATGGAGCCGTGGTTTATTAAGCAAAAGTGCGTCAAATACGCTCCCATAACCGAACATAACATTTAAAAGATACGTCGTCGGTGAAAATATTTTCAATTCGGACTTAGTCTCTGTACTGAGAGGCTACCGAGAAGCGCTACCGACGAAGACTTTCTGATTAATTTAAAAATCAACCGAAAGAGATAGAGCCGTGGTTTATTAAGCAAAAGTGCTGCAAATACGCTCCTATAACTCAATCTAACATATAAAAGGTACCTCGTCGGTGAAAATAATTACAGTTCGGACTTAGATTTTTTCCTACCGAGTGGCTACCGTGAAGAGTCGCCGACGACGACTTTAGAAATTATTTAAAAATCAACCGTAAGAGATAGAGCCGAGGTTTATTAAGCAAAAGTGCATCAAATACGCTCCCATAACGGAACATAACATTTAAAAGATACGTCGTGGATGAAAATATTTTCAATTCGGACTTAGTCTCTGTACGGAGAGGCTACCGAGAAGCGCTACCGACGAAGACTTTCTGATTAATTTAAAAATCAACCGTAAGAGATAGAGCCGTGGTTTATTAAGCAAAAGTGCTTCAAATACGCTCCTATAACTCAATCTAACATATAAAAGGTACCTCGTCGGTGAAAATAATTACAGTTCGGACTTAGATTTTTTCCTACCGAGTGGCTACCGTGAAGAGTCGCCGACGACGACTTTAGAAATTATTTAAAAATCAACCGTAAGAGATGGAGCCGTGGTTTATTAAGCAAAAGTGCGTCAAATACGCTCCCATAACCGAACATAACATTTAAAAGATACGTCGTCGGTGAAAATATTTTCAATTGGGACTTAGTCTCTGTACGGAGAGGCTACCGAGAAGCGCTACCGACGAGGACTTTCTGATTAATTTAAAAATCAACCGTAAGAGATAGAGCCGTGGTTTATTAAGCAAAAGTGCTTCAAATGCGCTCCTATAACTCAATCTAACATATAAAAGGTACCTCGTCGGTGAAAATAATTACAGTTCGGACTTAGATTTTTTCCTACCGAGTGGCTACCGTGAAGAGTCGCCGACGACGACTTTAGAAATTATTTAAAAATCCACCGTAAGAGATGGAGCCGTGGTTTATTAAGCAAAAGTGCGTCAAATACGCTCCCATAACCGAACATAACATTTAAAAGATACGTCGTCGGTGAAAATATTTTCAATTCGGACTTAGTCTCTGTACGGAGAGGCTACCGAGAAGCGCTACCGACGAAGACTTTCTGATTAATTTAAAAATCAACCGAAAGAGATAGAGCCGTGGTTTATTAAGCAAAAGTGCTTCAAATACGCTCCTATAACTCAATCTAACATATAAGAGGTACCTCGTCGGTGAAAATAATTACAGTTCGGACTTAGATTTTTTCCTACCGAGTGGCTACCGTGAAGAGTCGCCGACGACGACTTTAGAAATTATTTAAAAATCAACCGTAAGAGATGGAGCCGTGGTTTATTAAGCAAAAGTGCGTCAAATACGCTCCCATAACCGAACATAACATTTAAAAGATACGTCGTCGGTGAAAATATTTTCAATTCGGATTTAGTCTCTGTACGGAGAGGCTACCGAGAAGCGCTACCGACGAGGACTTTCTGATTAATTTAAAAATCAACCGTAAGAGATAGAGCCGTGGATTATTAAGCAAAAGTGCTTCAAATGCGCTCCTATAACTCAATCTAACATATAAAAGGTACCTCGTCGGTGAAAATAATTACAGTTCGGACTTAGATTTTTTCCTACCGAGTGGCTACCGTGAAGAGTCGCCGACGACGACTTTAGAAATTATTTAAAAATCAACCGTAAGAGATGGAGCCGTGGTTTATTAAGCAAAAGTGCGTCAAATACGCTCCCATAACCGAACATAACATTTAAAAGATACGTCGTCGGTGAAAATATTTTCAATTGGGACTTAGTCTCTGTACGGAGAGGCTACCGAGAAGCGCTACCGACGAAGAATTTCTGATTAATTTAAAAATCAACCGAAAGAGATAGAGCCGAGTTTTATTAAGCAAAAGTGCTTCAAATATGCTCCTATAACTCAATCTAACATATAAAAGGTACCTCGTCGGTGAAAATAATTACAGTTCGGACTTAGATTTTTTCCTACCGAGTGGCTACCGTGAAGAGTCGCCGACGACGACTTTAGAAATTATTTAAAAATCAACCGTAAGAGATGGAGCCGTGGTATATTAAGCAAAAGTGCGTCAAATACGCTCCCATAACCGAACATAACATTTAAAAGATACGTCGTCGGTGAAAATATTTTCAATTCGGACTTAGTCTTTGTACGGAGAGGCTACCGAGAAGCGCTACCGACGAAGAATTTCTGATTAATTTAAAAATCAACCGAAAGAGATAGAGCCGTGGTTTATTAAGCAAAAGTGCTTCAAATACGCTCCTATAACTCAATCTAACATATAAAAGGTACCTCGTCGGTGAAAATAATTACAGTTCGGACTTAGATTTTTTCCTACCGAGTGGCTACCGTGAAGAGTCGCCGACGACGACTTTAGAAATTATTTAAAAATCAACCGTAAGAGATGGAGCCGTGGTTTATTAAGCAAAAGTGCGTCAAATACGCTCCCATAACGGAACATACCATTTAAAAGATACGTCGTCGGTGAAAATATTTTCAATTCGGACTTAGTCTCTGTACGGAGAGGCTATCGAGAAGCGCTACCGACGAGGACTTTCTGATTAATTTAATAATCAACCGTAAGAGATAGAGCCGTGGTTTATTAAGCAAAAGTGCTTCAAATGCGCTCCTATAACTCAATCTAACATATAAAAGGTACCTCGTCGGTGAAAATAATTACAGTTCGGACTTAGATTTTTTCCTACCGAGTGGCTACCGTGAAGAGTCGCCGACGACGACTTTAGAAATTATTTAAAAATCAACCGTAAGAGATGGAGCCGTGGTTTATTTAGCAAAAGTGCGTCAAATTCGCTCCCATAACCGAACATAACATTTAAAAGATACGTCGTCGGTGAAAATATTTTCAATTGGGACTTAGTCTCAGTACGGAGAGGCTATCGAGAAGCGCTACCGACGAGGACTTTCTGATTAATTTAATAATCAACCGTAAGAGATAGAGCCGTGGTTTATTAAGCAAAAGTGCTTCAAATGCGCTCCTATAACTCAATCTAACATATAAAAGGTACCTCGTCGGTGAAAATAATTACAGTTCGGACTTAGATTTTTTCCTACCGAGTGGCTACCGTGAAGAGTCGCCGACGACGACTTTAGAAATTATTTAAAAATCAACCGTAAGAGATGGAGCCGTGGTTAATTAAGCAAAAGTGCGTCAAATTCGCTCCCATAACCGAACATAACATTTAAAAGATACGTCGTCGGTGAAAATATTTTCAATTCGGACTTAGTCTCTGTACGGAGAGGCTACCGAGAAGCGCTACCGACGAAGACTTTCTGATTAATTTAAAAATCAACCGAAAGAGATAGAGCCGTGGTTTATTAAGCAAAAGTGCTTCAAATACGCTCCTATAACTCAATCTAACATATAAAAGGTACCTCGTCGGTGAAAATAATTACAGTTCGGACTTAGATTTTTTCCTACCGAGTGGCTACCGTGAAGAGTCGCCGACGACGACTTTAGAAATTATTTAAAAATCAACCGTAAGAGATAGAGCCGTGGTTTATTAAGCAAAAGTGCGTCACATACGCTCCCATAACGGAACACAACATTTAAAAGATACGTCGTCGGTGAAAATATTTTCAATTCGGACTTAGTCTCTGTACGGAGAGGCTACCGAGAAGCGCTACCGACGAAGAATTTCTGATTAATTTAAAAATCAACCGAAAGAGATAGAGCCGTGGTTTATTAAGCAAAAGTGCTTCAAATACGCTCCTATAACTCAATCTAACATATAAAAGGTACCTCGTCGGTGAAAATAATTACAGTTCGGACTTAGATTTTTTCCTACCGAGTGGCTACCGTGAAGAGTCGCCGACGACGACTTTAGAAATTATTTAAAAATCAACCGTAAGAGATGGAGCCGTGGTTTATTAAGCAAAAGTGCGTCAAATACGCTCCCATAACCGAACATAACATTTAAAAGATACGTCGTCGGTGAAAATATTTTCAATTGGGACTTAGTCTCTGTACGGAGAGGCTACCGAGAAGCGCTACCGACGAGGACTTTCTGATTAATTTAAAAATCAACCGTAAGAGATAGAGCCGTGGTTTATTAAGCAAAAGTGCTTCAAATGCGCTCCTATAACTCAATCTAACATATAAAAGGTACCTCGTCGGTGAAAATAATTACAGTTCGGACTTAGATTTTTTCCTACCGAGTGGCTACCGTGAAGAGTCGCCGACGACGACTTTAGAAATTATTTAAAAATCAACCGTAAGAGATGGAGCCGTGGTTTATTAAGCAAAAGTGCGTCAAATACGCTCCCATAACGGAACATACCATTTAAAAGATACGTCGTCGGTGAAAATATTTTCAATTCGGACTTAGTCTCTGTACGGAGAGGCTATCGAGAAGCGCTACCGACGAGGACTTTCTGATTAATTTAATAATCAACCGTAAGAGATAGAGCCGTGGTTTATTAAGCAAAAGTGCTTCAAATGCGCTCCTATAACTCAATCTAACATATAAAAGGTACCTCGTCGGTGAAAATAATTACAGTTCGGACTTAGATTTTTTCCTACCGAGTGGCTACCGTGAAGAGTCGCCGACGACGACTTTAGAAATTATTTAAAAATCAACCGTAAGAGATGGAGCCGTGGTTTATTAAGCAAAAGTGCGTCAAATTCGCTCCCATAACCGAACATAACATTTAAAAGATACGTCGTCGGTGAAAATATTTTCAATTGGGACTTAGTCTCAGTACGGAGAGGCTATCGAGAAGCGCTACCGACGAGGACTTTCTGATTAATTTAATAATCAACCGTAAGAGATAGAGCCGTGGTTTATTAAGCAAAAGTGCTTCAAATGCGCTCCTATAACTCAATCTAACATATAAAAGGTACCTCGTCGGTGAAAATAATTACAGTTCGGACTTAGATTTTTTCCTACCGAGTGGCTACCGTGAAGAGTCGCCGACGACGACTTTAGAAATTATTTAAAAATCAACCGTAAGAGATGGAGCCGTGGTTTATTAAGCAAAAGTGCGTCAAATTCGCTCCCATAACCGAACATAACATTTAAAAGATACGTCGTCGGTGAAAATATTTTCAATTGGGACTTAGTCTCAGTACGGAGAGGCTACCGAGAAGCGCTACCGACGAGGACTTTCTGATTAATTTAAAAATCAACCGTAAGAGATAGAGCCGTGGTTTATTAAGCAAAAGTGCTTCAAATGCGCTCCTATAACTCAATCTAACATATAAAAGGTACCTCGTCGGTGAAAATAATTACAGTTCGGACTTAGATTTTTTCCTACCGAGTGGCTACCGTGAAGAGTCGCCGACGACGACTTTAGAAATTATTTAAAAATCAACCGTAAGAGATGGAGCCGTGGTTTATTAAGCAAAAGTGCGTCAAATACAATCCCATAACCGAACATAACATTTAACAGATACGTCGTCGGTGAAAATATTTTCAATTCGGACTTAGTCTCTGTACGGAGAGGCTACCGAGAAGCGCTACCGACGAAGACTTTCTGATTAATTTAAAAATCAACCGAAAGAGATAGAGCCGTGGTTTATTAAGCAAAAGTGCTTCAAATACGCTCCTATAACTCAATCTAACATATAAAAGGTACCTCGTCGGTGAAAATAATTACAGTTCGGACTTAGATTTTTTCCTACCGAGTGGCTACCGTGAAGAGTCGCCGACGACGACTTTAGAAATTATTTAAAAATCAACCGTAAGAGATGGAGCCGTGGTTTATTAAGCAAAAGTGCGTCAAATACGCTCCCATAACCGAACATAACATTTAAAAGATACGTCGTCGGTGAAAATATTTTCAATTGGGACTTAGTCTCTGTACGGAGAGGCTACCGAGAAGCGCTACCGACGAGGACTTTCTGATTAATTTAAAAATCAACCGTAAGAGATAGAGCCGTGGTTTATTAAGCAAAAGTGCTTCAAATGCGCTCCTATAACTCAATCTAACATATAAAAGGTACCTCGTCGGTGAAAATAATTACAGTTCGGACTTAGATTTTTTCCTACCGAGTGGCTACCGTGAAGAGTCGCCGACGACGACTTTAGAAATTATTTAAAAATCAACCGTAAGAGATGGAGCCGTGGTTTATTAAGCAAAAGTGCGTCAAATACAATCCCATAACCGAACATAACATTTAACAGATACGTCGTCGGTGAAAATATTTTCAATTCGGACTTAGTCTCTGTACGGAGAGGCTACCGAGAAGCGCTACCGACGAAGACTTTCTGATTAATTTAAAAATCAACCGAAAGAGATAGAGCCGTGGTTTATTAAGCAAAAGTGCTTCAAATACGCTCCTATAACTCAATCTAACATATAAAAGGTACCTCGTCGGTGAAAATAATTACAGTTCGGACTTAGATTTTTTCCTACCGAGTGGCTACCGTGAAGAGTCGCCGACGACGACTTTAGAAATTATTTAAAAATCAACCGTAAGAGATGGAGCCGTGGTTTATTAAGCAAAAGTGCGTCAAATACGCTCCCATAACCGAACATAACATTTAAAAGATACGTCGTCGGTGAAAATATTTTCAATTGGGACTTAGTCTCTGTACGGAGAGGCTACCGAGAAGCGCTACCGACGAGGACTTTCTGATTAATTTAATAATCAACCGTAAGAGATAGAGCCGTGGTTTATTAAGCAAAAGTGCTTCAAATGCGCTCCTATAACTCAATCTAACATATAAAAGGTACCTCGTCGGTGAAAATAATTACAGTTCGGACTTAGATTTTTTCCTACCGAGTGGCTACCGTGAAGAGTCGCCGACGACGATTTTAGAAATTATTTAAAAATCAACCGTAAGAGATGGAGCCGTGGTTTATTAAGCAAAAGTGCGTCAAATTCGCTCCCATAACCGAACATAACATTTAAAAGATACGTCGTCGGTGAAAATATTTTCAATTGGGACTTAGTCTCAGTACGGAGAGGCTACCGAGAAGCGCTACCGACGAGGACTTTCTGATTAATTTAAAAATCAACCGTAAGAGATAGAGCCGTGGTTTATTAAGCAAAAGTGCTTCAAATACGCTCCTATAACTCAATCTAACATATAAAAGGTACCTCGTCGGTGAAAATAATTACAGTTCGGAATTAGATTTTTTCCTACCGAGTGGCTACCGTGAAGAGTCGCCGACGACGACTTTAGAAATTATTTAAAAATCAACCGTAAGAGATGGAGCCGTGGTTTATTAAGCAAAAGTGCGTCAAATACGCTCCCATAACCGAACATAACATTTAAAAGATACGTCGTCGGTGAAAATATTTTCAATTCGGACTTAGTCTCTGTACGGAGAGGCTACCGAGAAGCGCTACCGACGAAGACTTTCTGATTAATTTAAAAATCAACCGTAAGAGATAGAGCCGTGGTTTACTAAGCAAAAGTGCTTCAAATGCGCTCCTATAACTCAATCTAACATATAAAAGGTACCTCGTCGGCGAAAATAATTACAGTTCGGACTTAGATTTTTTCCTACCGAGTGGCTACCGTGAAGAGTCGCCGACGACGACTTTAGAAATTATTTAAAAATCAACCGTAAGAGATAGAGCCGTGGTTTATTAAGCAAAAGTGCGTCACATACGCTCCCATAACGGAACACAACATTTAAAAGATACGTCGTCGGTGAAAATATTTTCAATTCGGACTTAGTCTCTGTACGGAGAGGCTACCGAGAAGCGCTACCGACGAAGACTTTCTGATTAATTTAAAAATCAACCGAAAGAGATAGAGCCGTGGTTTATTAAGCAAAAGTGCTTCAAATACGCTCCTATAACTCAATCTAACATATAAAAGGTACCTCGTCGGTGAAAATAATTACAGTTCGGACTTAGATTTTTTCCTACCGAGTGGCTACCGTGAAGAGTCGCCGACGACGACTTTAGAAATTATTTAAAAATCAACCGTAAGAGATAGAGCCGTGGTTTATTAAGCAAAAGTGCGTCACATACGCTCCCATAACGGAACACAACATTTAAAAGATACGTCGTCGGTGAAAATATTTTCAATTCGGACTTAGTCTCTGTACGGAGAGGCTACCGAGAAGCGCTACCGACGAAGAATTTCTGATTAATTTAAAAATCAACCGAAAGAGATAGAGCCGTGGTTTATTAAGCAAAAGTGCTTCAAATACGCTCCTATAACTCAATCTAACATATAAAAGGTACCTCGTCGGTGAAAATAATTACAGTTCGGAATTAGATTTTTTCCTACCGAGTGGCTACCGTGAAGAGTCGCCGACGACGACTTTAGAAATTATTTAAAAATCAACCGTAAGAGATGGAGCCGTGGTTTATTAAGCAAAAGTGCGTCAAATACGCTCCCATAACCGAACATAACATTTAAAAGATACGTCGTCGGTGAAAATATTTTCAATTCGGACTTAGTCTCTGTACGGAGAGGCTACCGAGAAGCGCTACCGACGAAGACTTTCTGATTAATTTAAAAATCAACCGTTAGAGATAGAGCCGTGGTTTACTAAGCAAAAGTGCTTCAAATGCGCTCCTATAACTCAATCTAACATATAAAAGGTACCTCGTCGGTGAAAATAATTACAGTTCGGACTTAGATTTTTTCCTACCGAGTGGCTACCGTGAAGAGTCGCCGACGACGACTTTAGAAATTATTTAAAAATCAACCGTAAGAGATAGAGCCGTGGTTTATTAAGCAAAAGTGCGTCACATACGCTCCCATAACGGAACACAACATTTAAAAGATACGTCGTCGGTGAAAATATTTTCAATTCGGACTTAGTCTCTGTACGGAGAGGCTACCGGGAAGCGCTACCGACGAAGACTTTCTGATTAATTTAAAAATCAACCGTAAGAGATAGAGCCGTGGTTTACTAAGCAAAAGCGCTTCAAATGCGCTCCTATAACTCAATCTAACATATAAAAGGTACCTCGTCGGTGAAAATAATTACAGTTCGGACTTAGATTTTTTCCTACCGAGTGGCTACCGTGAAGAGTCGCCGACGACGACTTTAGAAATTATTTAAAAATCAACCGTAAGAGATGGAGCCGTGGTTTATTAAGCAAAAGTGCGTCAAATACGCTCCCATAACCGAACATAACATTTAAAAGATACGTCGTCGGTGAAAATATTTTCAATTCGGACTTAGTCTCTGTACGGAGAGGCTACCGAGAAGCGCTACCGACGAAGACTTTCTGATTAATTTAAAAATCAACCGTTAGAGATAGAGCCGTGGTTTACTAAGCAAAAGTGCTTCAAATGCGCTCCTATAACTCAATCTAACATATAAAAGGTACCTCGTCGGTGAAAATAATTACAGTTCGGACTTAGATTTTTTCCTACCGAGTGGCTACCGTGAAGAGTCGCCGACGACGACTTTAGAAATTATTTAAAAATCAACCGTAAGAGATAGAGCCGTGGTTTATTAAGCAAAAGTGCGTCACATACGCTCCCATAACGGAACACAACATTTAAAAGATACGTCGTCGGTGAAAATATTTTCAATTCGGACTTAGTCTCTGTACGGAGAGGCTACCGGGAAGCGCTACCGACGAAGACTTTCTGATTAATTTAAAAATCAACCGTAAGAGATAGAGCCGTGGTTTACTAAGCAAAAGTGCTTCAAATGCGCTCCTATAACTCAATCTAACATATAAAAGGTACCTCGTCGGTGAAAATAATTACAGTTCGGACTTAGATTTTTTCCTACCGAGTGGCTACCGTGAAGAGTCGCCGACGACGACTTTAGAAATTATTTAAAACTCAACCGTAAGAGATGGAGCCGTGGTTTATTAAGCAAAAGTGCGTCAAATACGCTCCCAGAACCGAACATAACATTTAAAAGATACGTCGTCGGTGAAAATATTTTCAATTCGGACTTAGTCTCTGTACTGAGAGGCTACCGAGAAGCGCTACCGACGAAGACTTTCTGATTAATTTAAAAATCAACCGAAAGAGATAGAGCCGTGGTTTATTAAGCAAAAGTGCTGCAAATACGCTCCTATAACTCAATCTAACATATAAAAGGTACCTCGTCGGTGAAAATAATTACAGTTCGGACTTAGATTTTTTCCTACCGAGTGGCTACCGTGAAGAGTCGCCGACGACGACTTTAGAAATTATTTAAAAATCAACTGTAAGAGATAGAGCCGTGGTTTATTAAGCAAAAGTGCGTCAAATACGCTCCCATAACCGAACATAACATTTAAAAGATACGTCGTCGGTGAAAATATTTTCAATTCGGACTTAGTCTCTGTACGGAGAGGCTACCGGGAAGCGCTACCGACGAAGACTTTCTGATTAATTTAAAAATCAACCGTAAGAGATAGAGCCGTGGTTTACTAAGCAAAAGTGCTTCAAATGCGCTCCTATAACTCAATCTAACATATAAAAGGTACCTCGTCGGTGAAAATAATTACAGTTCGGACTTAGATTTTTTCCTACCGAGTGGCTACCGTGAAGAGTCGCCGACGACGACTTTAGAAATTATTTAAAAATCAACCGTAAGAGATGGAGCCGTGGTTTATTAAGCAAAAGTGCGTCAAATACGCTCCCATAACCGAATATCACATTTAAAAGATACGTCGTCGGTGAAAATATTTTCAATTCGGACTTAGTCTCTGTACTGAGAGGCTACCGAGAAGCGCTACCGACGAAGACTTTCTGATTAATTTAAAAATCAACCGAAAGAGATAGAGCCGTGGTTTATTAAGCAAAAGTGCTGCAAATACGCTCCTATAACTCAATCTAACATATAAAAGGTACCTCGTCGGTGAAAATAATTACAGTTCGGACTTAGATTTTTTCCTACCGAGTGGCTACCGTGAAGAGTCGCCGACGACGACTTTAGAAATTATTTAAAAATCAACCGTAAGAGATAGAGCCGAGGTTTATTAAGCAAAAGTGCGTCAAATACGCTCCCATAACGGAACATAACATTTAAAAGATACGTCGTGGATGAAAATATTTTCAATTCGGACTTAGTCTCTGTACGGAGAGGCTACCGAGAAGCGCTACCGACGAAGACTTTCTGATTAATTTAAAAATCAACCGTAAGAGATAGAGCCGTGGTTTACTAAGCAAAAGTGCTTCAAATGCGCTCCTATAACTCAATCTAACATATAAAAGGTACCTCGTCGGTGAAAATAATTACAGTTCGGACTTAGATTTTTTCCTACCGAGTGGCTACCGTGAAGAGTCGCCGACGACGACTTTAGAAATTATTTAAAAATCAACCGTAAGAGATAGAGCCGTGGTTTATTAAGCAAAAGTGCGTCACATACGCTCCCATAACGGAACACAACATTTAAAAGATACGTCGTCGGTGAAAATATTTTCAATTCGGACTTAGTCTCTGTACGGAGAGGCTACCGGGAAGCGCTACCGACGAAGACTTTCTGATTAATTTAAAAATCAACCGTAAGAGATAGAGCCGTGGTTTACTAAGCAAAAGTGCTTCAAATGCGCTCCTATAACTCAATCTAACATATAAAAGGTACCTCGTCGGTGAAAATAATTACAGTTCGGACTTAGATTTTTTCCTACCGAGTGGCTACCGTGAAGAGTCGCCGACGACGACTTTAGAAATTATTTAAAAATCAACCGTAAGAGATGGAGCCGTGGTTTATTAAGCAAAAGTGCGTCAAATACGCTCCCATAACCGAACATAACATTTAAAAGATACGTCGTCGGTGAAAATATTTTCAATTCGGACTTAGTCTCTGTACTGAGAGGCTACCGAGAAGCGCTACCGACGAAGACTTTCTGATTAATTTAAAAATCAACCGAAAGAGATAGAGCCGTGGTTTATTAAGCAAAAGTGCTGCAAATACGCTCCTATAACTCAATCTAACATATAAAAGGTACCTCGTCGGTGAAAATAATTACAGTTCGGACTTAGATTTTTTCCTACCGAGTGGCTACCGTGAAGAGTCGCCGACGACGACTTTAGAAATTATTTAAAAATCAACCGTAAGAGATAGAGCCGAGGTTTATTAAGCAAAAGTGCGTCAAATACGCTCCCATAACGGAACATAACATTTAAAAGATACGTCGTGGATGAAAATATTTTCAATTCGGACTTAGTCTCTGTACGGAGAGGCTACCGAGAAGCGCTACCGACGAAGACTTTCTGATTAATTTAAAAATCAACCGTAAGAGATAGAGCCGTGGTTTACTAAGCAAAAGTGCTTCAAATACGCTCCTATAACTCAATCTAACATATAAAAGGTACCTCGTCGGTGAAAATAATTACAGTTCGGACTTAGATTTTTTCCTACCGAGTGGCTACCGTGAAGAGTCGCCGACGACGACTTTAGAAATTATTTAAAAATCAACCGTAAGAGGTAGAGCCGAGGTTTATTAAGCAAAAGTGCGTCAAATACGCTCCCATAACGGAACATAACATTTAAAAGATACGTCGTGGATGAAAATATTTTCAATTCGGACTTAGTCTCTGTACGGAGAGGCTACCGAGAAGCGCTACCGACGAAGACTTTCTGATTAATTTAAAAATCAACCGTAAGAGATAGAGCCGTGGTTTACTAAGCAAAAGTGCTTCAAATGCGCTCCTATAAATCAATCTAACATATAAAATGTACCTCGTCGGTGAAAATAATTACAGTTCGGACTTAGATTTTTTCCTACCGAGTGGCTACCGTGAAGAGTCGCCGACGACGACTTTAGAAATTATTTAAAAATCAACCGTAAGAGATGGAGCCGTGGTTTATTAAGCAAAATTGCGTCAAATACGCTCCCATAACCGAACATAACATTTAAAAGATACGTCGTCGGTGAAAATATTTTCAATTCGGACTTAGTCTCTGTACTGAGAGGCTACCGAGAAGCGCTACCGACGAAGACTTTCTGATTAATTTAAAAATCAACCGAAAGAGATAGAGCCTTGGTTTATTAAGCAAAAGTGCTGCAAATACGCTCCTATAACTCAATCTAACATATAAAAGGTACCTCGTCGGTGAAAATAATTACAGTTCGGACTTAGATTTTTTCCTACCGAGTGGCTACCGTGAAGAGTCGCCGACGACGACTTTAGAAATTATTTAAAAATCAACCGTAAGAGATAGAGCCGAGGTTTATTAATCAAAAGTGCGTCAAATACGCTCCCATAACGGAACATAACATTTAAAAGATACGTCGTGGATGAAAATATTTTCAATTCGGACTTAGTCTCTGTACGGAGAGGCTACCGAGAAGCGCTACCGACGAAGACTTTCTGATTAATTTAAAAATCAACCGTTAGAGATAGAGCCGTGGTTTACTAAGCAAAAGTGCTTCAAATGCGCTCCTATAACTCAATCTAACATATAAAAGGTACCTCGTCGGTGAAAATAATTACAGTTCGGACTTAGATTTTTTCCTACCGAGTGGCTACCGTGAAGAGTCGCCGACGACGACTTTAGAAATTATTTAAAAATCAACCGTAAGAGATAGAGCCGTGGTTTATTAAGCAAAAGTGCGTCACATACGCTCCCATAACGGAACACAACATTTAAAAGATACGTCGTCGGTGAAAATATTTTCAATTCGGACTTAGTCTCTGTACGGAGAGGCTACCGGGAAGCGCTACCGACGAAGACTTTCTGATTAATTTAAAAATCAACCGTAAGAGATAGAGCCGTGGTTTACTAAGCAAAAGTGCTTCAAATGCGCTCCTATAACTCAATCTAACATATAAAAGGTACCTCGTCGGTGAAAATAATTACAGTTCGGACTTAGATTTTTTCCTACCGAGTGGCTACCGTGAAGAGTCGCCGACGACGACTTTAGAAATTATTTAAAACTCAACCGTAAGAGATGGAGCCGTGGTTTATTAAGCAAAAGTGCGTCAAATACGCTCCCAGAACCGAACATAACATTTAAAAGATACGTCGTCGGTGAAAATATTTTCAATTCGGACTTAGTCTCTGTACTGAGAGGCTACCGAGAAGCGCTACCGACGAAGACTTTCTGATTAATTTAAAAATCAACCGAAAGAGATAGAGCCGTGGTTTATTAAGCAAAAGTGCTGCAAATACGCTCCTATAACTCAATCTAACATATAAAAGGTACCTCGTCGGTGAAAATAATTACAGTTCGGACTTAGATTTTTTCCTACCGAGTGGCTACCGTGAAGAGTCGCCGACGACGACTTTAGAAATTATTTAAAAATCAACTGTAAGAGATAGAGCCGTGGTTTATTAAGCAAAAGTGCGTCAAATACGCTCCCATAACCGAACATAACATTTAAAAGATACGTCGTCGGTGAAAATATTTTCAATTCGGACTTAGTCTCTGTACGGAGAGGCTACCGGGAAGCGCTACCGACGAAGACTTTCTGATTAATTTAAAAATCAACCGTAAGAGATAGAGCCGTGGTTTACTAAGCAAAAGTGCTTCAAATGCGCTCCTATAACTCAATCTAACATATAAAAGGTACCTCGTCGGTGAAAATAATTACAGTTCGGACTTAGATTTTTTCCTACCGAGTGGCTACCGTGAAGAGTCGCCGACGACGACTTTAGAAATTATTTAAAAATCAACCGTAAGAGATGGAGCCGTGGTTTATTAAGCAAAAGTGCGTCAAATACGCTCCCATAACCGAATATCACATTTAAAAGATACGTCGTCGGTGAAAATATTTTCAATTCGGACTTAGTCTCTGTACTGAGAGGCTACCGAGAAGCGCTACCGACGAAGACTTTCTGATTAATTTAAAAATCAACCGAAAGAGATAGAGCCGTGGTTTATTAAGCAAAAGTGCTGCAAATACGCTCCTATAACTCAATCTAACATATAAAAGGTACCTCGTCGGTGAAAATAATTACAGTTCGGACTTAGATTTTTTCCTACCGAGTGGCTACCGTGAAGAGTCGCCGACGACGACTTTAGAAATTATTTAAAAATCAACCGTAAGAGATAGAGCCGAGGTTTATTAAGCAAAAGTGCGTCAAATACGCTCCCATAACGGAACATAACATTTAAAAGATACGTCGTGGATGAAAATATTTTCAATTCGGACTTAGTCTCTGTACGGAGAGGCTACCGAGAAGCGCTACCGACGAAGACTTTCTGATTAATTTAAAAATCAACCGTAAGAGATAGAGCCGTGGTTTACTAAGCAAAAGTGCTTCAAATGCGCTCCTATAACTCAATCTAACATATAAAAGGTACCTCGTCGGTGAAAATAATTACAGTTCGGACTTAGATTTTTTCCTACCGAGTGGCTACCGTGAAGAGTCGCCGACGACGACTTTAGAAATTATTTAAAAATCAACCGTAAGAGATAGAGCCGTGGTTTATTAAGCAAAAGTGCGTCACATACGCTCCCATAACGGAACACAACATTTAAAAGATACGTCGTCGGTGAAAATATTTTCAATTCGGACTTAGTCTCTGTACGGAGAGGCTACCGGGAAGCGCTACCGACGAAGACTTTCTGATTAATTTAAAAATCAACCGTAAGAGATAGAGCCGTGGTTTACTAAGCAAAAGTGCTTCAAATGCGCTCCTATAACTCAATCTAACATATAAAAGGTACCTCGTCGGTGAAAATAATTACAGTTCGGACTTAGATTTTTTCCTACCGAGTGGCTACCGTGAAGAGTCGCCGACGACGACTTTAGAAATTATTTAAAAATCAACCGTAAGAGATGGAGCCGTGGTTTATTAAGCAAAAGTGCGTCAAATACGCTCCCATAACCGAACATAACATTTAAAAGATACGTCGTCGGTGAAAATATTTTCAATTCGGACTTAGTCTCTGTACTGAGAGGCTACCGAGAAGCGCTACCGACGAAGACTTTCTGATTAATTTAAAAATCAACCGAAAGAGATAGAGCCGTGGTTTATTAAGCAAAAGTGCTGCAAATACGCTCCTATAACTCAATCTAACATATAAAAGGTACCTCGTCGGTGAAAATAATTACAGTTCGGACTTAGATTTTTTCCTACCGAGTGGCTACCGTGAAGAGTCGCCGACGACGACTTTAGAAATTATTTAAAAATCAACCGTAAGAGATAGAGCCGAGGTTTATTAAGCAAAAGTGCGTCAAATACGCTCCCATAACGGAACATAACATTTAAAAGATACGTCGTGGATGAAAATATTTTCAATTCGGACTTAGTCTCTGTACGGAGAGGCTACCGAGAAGCGCTACCGACGAAGACTTTCTGATTAATTTAAAAATCAACCGTAAGAGATAGAGCCGTGGTTTACTAAGCAAAAGTGCTTCAAATACGCTCCTATAACTCAATCTAACATATAAAAGGTACCTCGTCGGTGAAAATAATTACAGTTCGGACTTAGATTTTTTCCTACCGAGTGGCTACCGTGAAGAGTCGCCGACGACGACTTTAGAAATTATTTAAAAATCAACCGTAAGAAGTAGAGCCGAGGTTTATTAAGCAAAAGTGCGTCAAATACGCTCCCATAACGGAACATAACATTTAAAAGATACGTCGTGGATGAAAATATTTTCAATTCGGACTTAGTCTCTGTACGGAGAGGCTACCGAGAAGCGCTACCGACGAAGACTTTCTGATTAATTTAAAAATCAACCGTAAGAGATAGAGCCGTGGTTTACTAAGCAAAAGTGCTTCAAATGCGCTCCTATAACTCAATCTAACATATAAAATGTACCTCGTCGGTGAAAATAATTACAGTTCGGACTTAGATTTTTTCCTACCGAGTGGCTACCGTGAAGAGTCGCCGACGACGACTTTAGAAATTATTTAAAAATCAACCGTAAGAGATGGAGCCGTGGTTTATTAAGCAAAATTGCGTCAAATACGCTCCCATAACCGAACATAACATTTAAAAGATACGTCGTCGGTGAAAATATTTTCAATTCGGACTTAGTCTCTGTACTGAGAGGCTACCGAGAAGCGCTACCGACGAAGACTTTCTGATTAATTTAAAAATCAACCGAAAGAGATAGAGCCTTGGTTTATTAAGCAAAAGTGCTGCAAATACGCTCCTATAACTCAATCTAACATATAAAAGGTACCTCGTCGGTGAAAATAATTACAGTTCGGACTTAGATTTTTTCCTACCGAGTGGCTACCGTGAAGAGTCGCCGACGACGACTTTAGAAATTATTTAAAAATCAACCGTAAGAGATAGAGCCGAGGTTTATTAATCAAAAGTGCGTCAAATACGCTCCCATAACGGAACATAACATTTAAAAGATACGTCGTGGATGAAAATATTTTCAATTCGGACTTAGTCTCTGTACGGAGAGGCTACCGAGAAGCGCTACCGACGAAGACTTTCTGATTAATTTAAAAATCAACCGTAAGAGATAGAGCCGTTGTTTACTAAGCAAAAGTGCTTCAAATACGCTCCTATAACTCAATCTAACATATAAAAGGTACCTCGTCGGTGAAAATAATTACAGTTCGGACTTAGATTTTTTCCTACCGAGTGGCTACCGTGAAGAGTCGCCGACGACGACTTTAGAAATTATTTAAAAATCAACCGTAAGAGATGGAGCCGTGGTTTATTAAGCAAAAGTGCGTCAAATACGCTCCCATAACCGAACACAACATTTAAAAGATACGTCGTCGGTGAAAATATTTTCAATTCGGACTTAGTCTCTGTACTGAGAGGCTACCGAGAAGCGCTACCGACGAAGACTTTCTGATTAATTTAAAAATCAACCGAAAGAGATAGAGCCGTGGTTTATTAAGCAAAAGTGCTGCAAATACGCTCCTATAACTCAATCTAACATATAAAAGGTACCTCGTCGGTGAAAATAATTACAGTTCGGACTTAGATTTTTTCCTACCGAGTGGCTACCGTGAAGAGTCGCCGACGACGACTTTAGAAATTATTTAAAAATCAACCGTAAGAGATGGAGCCGTGGTTTATTAAGCAAAAGTGCGTCAAATACGCTCCCATAACCGAACATAACATTTAAAAGATACGTCGTCGGTGAAAATATTTTCAATTCGGACTTAGTCTCTGTACTGAGAGGCTACCGAGAAGCGCTACCGACGAAGACTTTCTGATTAATTTAAAAATCAACCGAAAGAGATAGAGCCGTGGTTTATTAAGCAAAAGTGCTGCAAATACGCTCCTATAACTCAATCTAACATATAAAAGGTACCTCGTCGGTGAAAATAATTACAGTTCGGACTTAGATTTTTTCCTACCGAGTGGCTACCGTGAAGAGTCGCCGACGACGACTTTAGAAATTATTTAAAAATCAACCGTAAGAGATAGAGCCGAGGTTTATTAAGCAAAAGTGCGTCAAATACGTTCCCATAACGGAACATAACATTTAAAAGATACGTCGTGGATGAAAATATTTTAAAATTCGGACTTAGTCTCTGTACGGAGAGGCTACCGAGAAGCGCTACCGACGAAGACTTTCTGATTAATTTAAAAATCAACCGTAAGAGATAGAGCCGTTGTTTACTAAGCAAAAGTGCTTCAAATACGCTCCTATAACTCAATCTAACATATAAAAGGTACCTCGTCGGTGAAAATAATTACAGTTCGGACTTAGATTTTTTCCTACCGAGTGGCTACCGTGAAGAGTCGCCGACGACGACTTTAGAAATTATTTAAAAATCAACCGTAAGAGATAGAGCCGAGGTTTATTAAGCAAAAGTGCGTCAAATACGCTCCCATAACGGAACATAACATTTAAAAGATACGTCGTGGATGAAAATATTTTCAATTCGGACTTAGTCTCTGTACGGAGAGGCTACCGAGAAGCGCTACCGACGAAGACTTTCTGATTAATTTAAAAATCAACCGTTAGAGATAGAGCCGTTGTTTACTAAGCAAAAGTGCTTCAAATACGCTCCTATAACTCAATCTAACATATAAAAGGTACCTCGTCGGTGAAAATAATTACAGTTCGGACTTAGATTTTTTCCTACCGAGTGGCTACCGTGAAGAGTCGCCGACGACGACTTTAGAAATTATTTAAAAATCAACCGTAAGAGATAGAGCCGAGTTTTATTAAGCAAAAGTGCGTCAAATACGCTCCCATAACGGAACATAACATTTAAAAGATACGTCGTGGATGAAAATATTTTCAATTCGGACTTAGTCTCTGTACGGAGAGGCTACCGAGAAGCGCTACCGACGAAGAATTTCTGATTAATTTAAAAATCAACCGTAAGAGATAGAGCCGTGGTTTACTAAGCAAAAGTGCTTCAAATACGCTCCTATAACTCAATCTAACATATAAAAGGTACCTCGTCGGTGAAAATAATTACAGTTCGGACTTAGATTTTTTCCTACCGAGTGGCTACCGTGAAGAGTCGCCGACGACGACTTTAGAAATTATTTAAAAATCAACCGTAAGAGATAGAGCCGAGGTTTATTAAGCAAAAGTGCGTCAAATACGCTCCCATAACGGAACATAACATTTAAAAGATACGTCGTGGATGAAAATATTTTCAATTCGGACTTAGTCTCTGTACGGAGAGGCTACCGAGAAGCGCTACCGACGAAGACTTTCTGATTAATTTAAAAATCAACCGAAAGAGATAGAGCCGTGGTTTATTAAGCAAAAGTGCTTCAAATACGCTCCTATAACTCAATCTAACATATAAAAGGTACCTCGTCGGTGAAAATAATTACAGTTCGGACTTAGATTTTTTCCTACCGAGTGGCTACCGTGAAGAGTCGCCGACGACGACTTTAGAAATTATTTAAAAATCAACCGTAAGAGATGGAGCCCTGGTTTATTAAGCAAAAGTGCGTCAAATACGCTCCCATAACCGAACATAACATTTAAAAGATACGTCGTCGGTGAAAATATTTTCAATTCGGACTTAGTCTCTGTACTGAGAGGCTACCGAGAAGCGCTACCGACGAAGACTTTCTGATTAATTTAAAAATCAACCGAAAGAGATAGAGCCGTGGTTTATTAAGCAAAAGTGCTGCAAATACGCTCCTATAACTCAATCTAACATATAAAAGGTACCTCGTCGGTGAAAATAATTACAGTTCGGACTTAGATTTTTTCCTACCGAGTGGCTACCGTGAAGAGTCGCCGACGACGACTTTAGAAATTATTTAAAAATCAACCGTAAGAGATAGAGCCGAGGTTTATTAAGCAAAAGTGCGTCAAATACGCTCCCATAACGGAACATAACATTTAAAAGATACGTCGTGGATGAAAATATTTTCAATTCGGACTTAGTCTCTGTACGGAGAGGCTACCGAGAAGCGCTACCGACGAAGACTTTCTGATTAGTTTAAAAATCAACCGTAAGAGATAGAGCCGTGGTTTACTAAGCAAAAGTGCTTCAAATACGCTCCTATAACTCAATCTAACATATAAAAGGTACCTCGTCGGTGAAAATAATTACAGTTCGGACTTAGGTTTTTTCCTACCGAGTAGCTACCGTGAAGAGTCGCCGACGACGACTTTGGAAATTATTTAAAAATCAACCGTAAGAGATAGAGCCGTGGTTTATTAAGCAAAAGTGCGTCACATACGCTCCCATAACGGAACACAACATTTAAAAGATACGTCGTGGATGAAAATATTTTCAATTCGGACTTAGTCTCTGTACGGAGAGGCTACCGAGAAGCGCTACCGACGAAGACTTTCTGATTAGTTTAAAAATCAACCGTAAGAGATAGAGCCGTGGTTTACTAAGCAAAAGTGCTTCAAATACGCTCCTATAACTCAATCTAACATATAAAAGGTACCTCGTCGGTGAAAATAATTACAGTTCGGACTTAGATTTTTTCCTACCGAGTAGCTACCGTGAAGTGTCGCCGACGACGACTTTGGAAATTATTTAAAAATCAACCGTAAGAGATAGAGCCGTGGTTTATTAAGCAAAAGTGCGTCACATACGCTCCCATAACGGAACACAACATTTAAAAGATACGTCGTCGGTGAAAATATTTTCAATTCGGACTTAGTCTCTGTACGGAGAGGCTACCGAGAAGCGCTACCGACGAAGACTTTCTGATTAATTTAAAAATCAACCGAAAGAGATAGAGCCGTGGTTTATTAAGCAAAAGTGCTGCAAATACGCTCCTATAACTCAATCTAACATATAAAAGGTACCTCGTCGGTGAAAATAATTACAGTTCGGACTTAGATTTTTTCCTACCGAGTGGCTACCGTGAAGAGTCGCCGACGACGACTTTAGAAATTATTTAAAAATCAACCGTAAGAGATGGAGCCGTGGTTTATTAAGCAAAAGTGCGTCAAATACGCTCCCATAACCGAACATAACATTTAAAAGGTACGTCGTCGGTGAAAATATTTTCAATTCGGACTTAGTCTCTGTACTGAGAGGCTACCGAGAAGCGCTACCGACGAAGACTTTCTGATTAATTTAAAAATCAACCGAAAGAGATAGAGCCGTGGTTTATTAAGCAAAAGTGCTGCAAATACGCTCCTATAACTCAATCTAACATATAAAAGGTACCTCGTCGGTGAAAATAATTACAGTTCGGACTTAGATTTTTTCCTACCGAGTGGCTACCGTGAAGAGTCGCCGACGACGACTTTAGAAATTATTTAAAAATCAACCGTAAGAGATAGAGCCGAGGTTTATTAAGCAAAAGTGCGTCAAATACGCTCCCATAACGGAACATAACATTTAAAAGATACGTCGTGGATGAAAATATTTTCAATTCGGACTTAGTCTCTGTACGGAGAGGCTACCGAGAAGCGCTACCGACGAAGACTTTCTGATTAGTTTAAAAATCAACCGTAAGAGATAGAGCCGTGGTTTACTAAGCAAAAGTGCTTCAAATACGCTCCTATAACTCAATCTAACATATAAAAGGTACCTCGTCGGTGAAAATAATTACAGTTCGGACTTAGATTTTTTCCTACCGAGTGGCTACCGTGAAGAGTCGCCGACGACGACTTTAGAAATTATTTAAAAATCAACCGTAAGAGATAGAGCCGAGGTTTATTAAGCAAAAGTGCGTCAAATACGCTCCCATAACGGAACATAACATTTAAAAGATACGTCGTGGATGAAAATATTTTCAATTCGGACTTAGTCTCTGTACGGAGAGGCTACCGAGAAGCGCTACCGACGAAGACTTTCTGATTAGTTTAAAAATCAACCGTAAGAGATAGAGCCGTGGTTTACTAAGCAAAAGTGCTTCAAATACGCTCCTATAACTCAATCTAACATATAAAAGGTACCTCGTCGGTGAAAATAATTACAGTTCGGACTTAGATTTTTTCCTACCGAGTGGCTACCGTGAAGAGTCGCCGACGACGACTTTAGAAATTATTTAAAAATCAACCGTAAGAGATAGAGCCGTGGTTTATTAAGCAAAAGTGCGTCACATACGCTCCCATAACGGAACACAACATTTAAAAGATACGTCGTCGGTGAAAATATTTTCAATTCGGACTTAGTCTCTGTACGGAGAGGCTACCGAGAAGCGCTACCGACGAAGACTTTCTGATTAATTTAAAAATCAACCGAAAGAGATAGAGCCGTGGTTTATTAAGCAAAAGTGCTGCAAATACGCTCCTATAACTCAATCTAACATATAAAAGGTACCTCGTCGGTGAAAATAATTACAGTTCGGACTTAGTTTTTTTCCTACCGAGTGGCTACCGTGAAGAGTCGCCGACGACGACTTTAGAAATTATTTAAAAATCAACCGTAAGAGATAGAGCCGAGGTTTATTAAGCAAAAGTGCGTCAAATACGCTCCCATAACGGAACATAACATTTAAAAGATACGTCGTGGATGAAAATATTTTCAATTCGGACTTAGTCTCTGTACGGAGAGGCTACCGAGAAGCGCTACCGACGAAGACTTTCTGATTAATTTAAAAATCAACCGTAAGAGATAGAGCCGTTGTTTACTAAGCAAAAGTGCTTCAAATACGCTCCTATAACTCAATCTAACATATAAAAGGTACCTCGTCGGTGAAAATAATTACAGTTCGGACTTAGATTTTTTCCTACCGAGTGGCTACCGTGAAGAGTCGCCGACGACGACTTTAGAAATTATTTAAAAATCAACCGTAAGAGATAGAGCCGAGGTTTATTAAGCAAAAGTGCGTCAAATACGCTCCCATAACGGAACATAACATTTAAAAGATACGTCGTGGATGAAAATATTTTCAATTCGGACTTAGTCTCTGTACGGAGAGGCTACCGAGAAGCGCTACCGACGAAGAATTTCTGATTAATTTAAAAATCAACCGTAAGAGATAGAGCCGTGGTTTACTAAGCAAAAGTGCTTCAAATACGCTCCTATAACTCAATCTAACATATAAAAGGTACCTCGTCGGTGAAAATAATTACAGTTCGGACTTAGATTTTTTCCTACCGAGTGGCTACCGTGAAGAGTCGCCGACGACGACTTTAGAAATTATTTAAAAATCAACCGTAAGAGATAGAGCCGTGGTTTACTAAGCAAAAGTGCTTCAAATGCGCTCCTATAACTCAATCTAACATATAAAAGGTACCTCGTCGGTGAAAATAATTACAGTTCGGACTTAGATTTTTTCCTACCGAGTGGCTACCGTGAAGAGTCGCCGACGACGACTTTAGAAATTATTTAAAAATCAACCGTAAGAGATGGAGCCGTGGTTTATTAAGCAAAAGTGCGTCAAATACAATCCCATAACCGAACATAACATTTAAAAGATACGTCGTCGGTGAAAATATTTTCAATTCGGACTTAGTCTCTGTACGGAGAGGCTACCGAGAAGCGCTACCGACGAAGACTTTCTGATTAATTTAAAAATCAACCGAAAGAGATAGAGCCGTGGTTTATTCAGCAAAAGTGCTTCAAATACGCTCCTATAACTCAATCTAACATATAAAAGGTACCTCGTCGGTGAAAATAATTACAGTTCGGACTTAGATTTTTTCCTACCGAGTGGCTACCGTGAAGAGTCGCCGACGACGACTTTAGAAATTATTTAAAAATCAACCGTAAGAGATAGAGCCGTGGTTTATTAAGCAAAAGTGCGTCAAATACGCTCCCATAACCGAACATAACATTTAAAAGATACGTCGTCGGTGAAAATATTTTCAATTCGGACTTAGTCTCTGTACGGAGAGGCTACCGGGAAGCGCTACCGACGAAGACTTTCTGATTAATTTAAAAATCAACCGTAAGAGATAGAGCCGTGGTTTATTAAGCAAAAGTGCTGCAAATACGCTCCTATAACTCAATCTAACATATAAAAGGTACCTCGTCGGTGAAAATAATTACAGTTCGGACTTAGATTTTTTCCTACCGAGTGGCTACCGTGAAGAGTCGCCGACGACGACTTTAGAAATTATTTAAAAATCAACCGTAAGAGATGGAGCCGTGGTTTATTAAGCAAAAGTGCGTCAAATACGCTCCCATAACCGAACATAACATTTAAAAGATACGTCGTCGGTGAAAATATTTTCAATTCGGACTTAGTCTCTGTACGGAGAGGCTACCGAGAAGCGCTACCGACGAAGACTTTCTGATTAATTTAAAAATCAACCGTAAGAGATAGAGCCGTGGTTTACTAAGCAAAAGTGCTTCAAATGCGCTCCTATAACTCAATCTAACATATAAAAGGTACCTCGTCGGTGAAAATAATTACAGTTCGGACTTAGATTTTTTCCTACCGAGTGGCTACCGTGAAGAGTCGCCGACGACGACTTTAGAAATTATTTAAAAATCAACCGTAAGAGATAGAGCCGCGGTTTATTAAGCAAAAGTGCGTCAAATACGCTCCCATAACGGAACATAACATTTAAAAGATACGTCGTGGATGAAAATATTTTCAATTCGGACTTAGTCTCTGTACGGAGAGGCTACCGAGAAGCGCTACCGACGAAGACTTTCTGATTAATTTAAAAATCAACCGAAAGAGATAGAGCCGTGGTTTATTAAGCAAAAGTGCTTCAAATACGCTCCTATAACTCAATCTAACATATAAAAGGTACCTCGTCGGTGAAAATAATTACAGTTCGGACTTAGATTTTTTCCTACCGAGTGGCTACCGTGAAGAGTCGCCGACGACGACTTTAGAAATTATTTAAAAATCAACCGTAAGAGATGGAGCCGTGGTTTATTAAGCAAAAGTGCGTCAAATACGCTCCCATTACCGAACATAACATTTAAAAGATACGTCGTCGGTGAAAATATTTTCAATTCGGACTTAGTCTCTGTACGGAGAGGCTACCGAGAAGCGCTACCGACGAGGACTTTCTGATTAATTTAAAAATCAACCGTAAGAGATAGAGCCGTGGTTTATTAAGCAAAAGTGCTTCAAATGCGCTCCTATAACTCAATCTAACATATAAAAGGTACCTCGTCGGTGAAAATAATTACAGTTCGGACTTAGATTTTTTCCTACCGAGTGGCTACCGTGAAGAGTCGCCGACGACGACTTTAGAAATTATTTAAAAATCAACCGTAAGAGATGGAGCCGTGGTTTATTAAGCAAAAGTGCGTCAAATACGCTCCCATAACGGAACATACCATTTAAAAGATACGTCGTCGGTGAAAATATTTTCAATTCGGACTTAGTCTCTGTACGGAGAGGCTACCGAGAAGCGCTACCGACGAAGACTTTCCGATTAATTTAAAAATCAACCGAAAGAGATAGAGCCGTGGTTTATTAAGCAAAAGTGCTGCAAATACGCTCCTATAACTCAATCTAACATATAAAAGGTACCTCGTCGGTGAAAATAATTACAGTTCGGAATTAGATTTTTTCCTACCGAGTGGCTACCGTGAAGAGTCGCCGACGACGACTTTAGAAATTATTTAAAAATCAACCGTAAGAGATGGAGCCGTGGTTTATTAAGCAAAAGTGCGTCACATACGCTCCCATAACGGAACACAACATTTAAAAGATACGTCGTCGGTGAAAATATTTTCAATTCGGACTTAGTCTCTGTACGGAGAGGCTACCGAGAAGCGCTACCGACGAAGACTTTCTGATTAATTTAAAAATCAACCGAAAGAGATAGAGCCGTGGTTTATTAAGCAAAAGTGCTGCAAATACGCTCCTATAACTCAATCTAACATATAAAAGGTACCTCGTCGGTGAAAATAATTACAGTTCGGACTTAGATTTTTTCCTACCGAGTGGCTACCGTGAAGAGTCGCCGACGACGACTTTAGAAATTATTTAAAAATCAACCGTAAGAGATAGAGCAGCGGTTTATTAAGCAAAAGTGCGTCAAATACGCTCCCATAACGGAACATAACATTTATAAGATACGTCGTGGATGAAAATATTTTCAATTCGGACTTAGTCTCTGTACGGAGAGGCTACCGAGAAGCGCTACCGACGAAGACTTTCTGATTAATTTAAAAATCAACCGAAAGAGATAGAGCCGTGGTTTATTAAGCAAAAGTGCTTCAAATACGCTCCTATAACTCAATCTAACATATAAAAGGTACCTCGTCGGTGAAAATAATTACAGTTCGGACTTAGATTTTTTCCTACCGAGTGGCTACCGTGAAGAGTCGCCGACGACGACTTTAGAAATTATTTAAAAATCAACCGTAAGAGATGGAGCCGTGGTTTATTAAGCAAAAGTGCGTCAAATACGCTCCCATTACCGAACATAACATTTAAAAGATACGTCGTCGGTGAAAATATTTTCAATTCGGACTTAGTCTCTGTACGGAGAGGCTACCGAGAAGCGCTACCGACGAGGACTTTCTGATTAATTTAAAAATCAACCGTAAGAGATAGAGCCGTGGTTTATTAAGCAAAAGTGCTTCAAATGCGCTCCTATAACTCAATCTAACATATAAAAGGTACCTCGTCGGTGAAAATCATTACAGTTCGGAATTAGATTTTTTCCTACCGAGTGGCTACCGTGAAGAGTCGCCGACGACGACTTTAGAAATTATTTAAAAATCAACCGTAAGAGATGGAGCCGTGGTTTATTAAGCAAAAGTGCGTCAAATACGCTCCCATAACCGAACATAACATTTAAAAGATACGTCGTCGGTGAAAATATTTTCAATTGGGACTTAGTCTCTGTACGGAGAGGCTACCGAGAAGCGCTACCGACGAGGACTTTCTGATTAATTTAAAAATCAACCGTAAGAGATAGAGCCGTGGTTTATTAAGCAAAAGTGCTTCAAATGCGCTCCTATAACTCAATCTAACATATAAAAGGTACCTCGTCGGTGAAAATAATTACAGTTCGGACTTAGATTTTTTCCTACCGAGTGGCTACCGTGAAGAGTCGCCGACGACGACTTTAGAAATTATTTAAAAATCAACCGTAAGAGATGGAGCCGTGGTTTATTAAGCAAAAGTGCGTCAAATACGCTCCCATAACGGAACATACCATTTAAAAGATACGTCGTCGGTGAAAATATTTTCAATTCGGACTTAGTCTCTGTACGGAGAGGCTACCGAGAAGCGCTACCGACGAGGACTTTCTGATTAATTTAAAAATCAACCGTAAGAGATAGAGCCGTGGTTTATTAAGCAAAAGTGCTTCAAATGCGCTCCTATAACTCAATCTAACATATAAAAGGTACCTCGTCGGTGAAAATCATTACAGTTCGGAATTAGATTTTTTCCTACCGAGTGGCTACCGTGAAGAGTCGCCGACGACGACTTTAGAAATTTTTTAAAAATCAACCGTAAGAGATGGAGCCGTGGTTTATTAAGCAAAAGTGCGTCAAATACGCTCCCATAACCGAACATAACATTTAAAAGATACGTCGTCGGTGAAAATATTTTCAATTGGGACTTAGTCTCTGTACGGAGAGGCTACCGAGAAGCGCTACCGACGAGGACTTTCTGATTAATTTAAAAATCAACCGTAAGAGATAGAGCCGTGGTTTATTAAGCAAAAGTGCTTCAAATGCGCTCCTATAACTCAATCTAACATATAAAAGGTACCTCGTCGGTGAAAATAATTACAGTTCGGACTTAGATTTTTTCCTACCGAGTGGCTACCGTGAAGAGTCGCCGACGACGACTTTAGAAATTATTTAAAAATCAACCGTAAGAGATGGAGCCGTGGTTTATTAAGCAAAAGTGCGTCAAATACGCTCCCATAACGGAACATACCATTTAAAAGATACGTCGTCGGTGAAAATATTTTCAATTCGGACTTAGTCTCTGTACGGAGAGGCTACCGAGAAGCGCTACCGACGAAGACTTTCTGATTAATTTAAAAATCAACCGAAAGAGATAGAGCCGTGGTTTATTAAGCAAAAGTGCTGCAAATACGCTCCTATAACTCAATCTAACATATAAAAGGTACCTCGTCGGTGAAAATAATTACAGTTCGGAATTAGATTTTTTCCTACCGAGTGGCTACCGTGAAGAGTCGCCGACGACGACTTTAGAAATTATTTAAAAATCAACCGTAAGAGATGGAGCCGTGGTTTATTAAGCAAAAGTGCGTCACATACGCTCCCATAACGGAACACAACATTTAAAAGATACGTCGTCGGTGAAAATATTTTCAATTCGGACTTAGTCTCTGTACGGAGAGGCTACCGAGAAGCGCTACCGACGAAGACTTTCTGATTAATTTAAAAATCAACCGAAAGAGATAGAGCCGTGGTTTATTAAGCAAAAGTGCTGCAAATACGCTCCTATAACTCAATCTAACATATAAAAGGTACCTCGTCGGTGAAAATAATTACAGTTCGGACTTAGATTTTTTCCTACCGAGTGGCTACCGTGAAGAGTCGCCGACGACGACTTTAGAAATTATTTAAAAATCAACCGTAAGAGATAGAGCAGCGGTTTATTAAGCAAAAGTGCGTCAAATACGCTCCCATAACGGAACATAACATTTATAAGATACGTCGTGGATGAAAATATTTTCAATTCGGACTTAGTCTCTGTACGGAGAGGCTACCGAGAAGCGCTACCGACGAAGACTTTCTGATTAATTTAAAAATCAACCGAAAGAGATAGAGCCGTGGTTTATTAAGCAAAAGTGCTTCAAATACGCTCCTATAACTCAATCTAACATATAAAAGGTACCTCGTCGGTGAAAATCATTACAGTTCGGACTTAGATTTTTTCCTACCGAGTGGCTACCGTGAAGAGTCGCCGACGACGACTTTAGAAATTATTTAAAAATCAACCGTAAGAGATGGAGCCGTGGTTTATTAAGCAAAAGTGCGTCAAATACGCTCCCATAACCGAACATAACATTTAAAAGATACGTCGTCGGTGAAAATATTTTCAATTGGGACTTAGTCTCTGTACGGAGAGGCTACCGAGAAGCGCTACCGACGAGGACTTTCTGATTAATTTAAAAATCAACCGTAAGAGATAGAGCCGTGGTTTATTAAGCAAAAGTGCTTCAAATGCGCTCCTATAACTCAATCTAACATATAAAAGGTACCTCGTCGGTGAAAATAATTACAGTTCGGACTTAGATTTTTTCCTACCGAGTGGCTACCGTGAAGAGTCGCCGACGACGACTTTAGAAATTATTTAAAAATCAACCGTAAGAGATGGAGCCGTGGTTTATTAAGCAAAAGTGCGTCAAATACGCTCCCATAACGGAACATACCATTTAAAAGATACGTCGTCGGTGAAAATATTTTCAATTCGGACTTAGTCTCTGTACGGAGAGGCTACCGAGAAGCGCTACCGACGAAGACTTTCTGATTAATTTAAAAATCAACCGAAAGAGATAGAGCCGTGGTTTATTAAGCAAAAGTGCTGCAAATACGCTCCTATAACTCAATCTAACATATAAAAGGTACCTCGTCGGTGAAAATAATTACAGTTCGGACTTAGATTTTTTCCTACCGAGTGGCTACCGTGAAGAGTCGCCGACGACGACTTTAGAAATTATTTAAAAATCAACCGTAAGAGATGGAGCCGTGGTTTATTAAGCAAAAGTGCGTCACATACGCTCCCATAACGGAACACAACATTTAAAAGATACGTCGTCGGTGAAAATATTTTCAATTGGGACTTAGTCTCTGTACGGAGAGGCTACCGAGAAGCGCTACCGACGAGGACTTTCTGATTAATTTAAAAATCAACCGTAAGAGATAGAGCCGTGGTTTATTAAGCAAAAGTGCTTCAAATGCGCTCCTATAACTCAATCTAACATATAAAAGGTACCTCGTCGGTGAAAATAATTACAGTTCGGACTTAGATTTTTTCCTACCGAGTGGCTACCGTGAAGAGTCGCCGACGACGACTTTAGAAATTATTTAAAAATCAACCGTAAGAGATGGAGCCGTGGTTTATTAAGCAAAAGTGCGTCAAATACGCTCCCATAACGGAACATACCATTTAAAAGATACGTCGTCGGTGAAAATATTTTCAATTCGGACTTAGTCTCTGTACGGAGAGGCTACCGAGAAGCGCTACCGACGAAGACTTTCTGATTAATTTAAAAATCAACCGAAAGAGATAGAGCCGTGGTTTATTAAGCAAAAGTGCTGCAAATACGCTCCTATAACTCAATCTAACATATAAAAGGTACCTCGTCGGTGAAAATAATTACAGTTCGGAATTAGATTTTTTCCTACCGAGTGGCTACCGTGAAGAGTCGCCGACGACGACTTTAGAAATTATTTAAAAATCAACCGTAAGAGATGGAGCCGTGGTTTATTAAGCAAAAGTGCGTCACATACGCTCCCATAACGGAACACAACATTTAAAAGATACGTCGTCGGTGAAAATATTTTCAATTCGGACTTAGTCTCTGTACGGAGAGGCTACCGAGAAGCGCTACCGACGAAGACTTTCTGATTAATTTAAAAATCAACCGAAAGAGATAGAGCCGTGGTTTATTAAGCAAAAGTGCTGCAAATACGCTCCTATAACTCAATCTAACATATAAAAGGTACCTCGTCGGTGAAAATAATTACAGTTCGGACTTAGATTTTTTCCTACCGAGTGGCTACCGTGAAGAGTCGCCGACGACGACTTTAGAAATTATTTAAAAATCAACCGTAAGAGATAGAGCAGCGGTTTATTAAGCAAAAGTGCGTCAAATACGCTCCCATAACGGAACATAACATTTATAAGATACGTCGTGGATGAAAATATTTTCAATTCGGACTTAGTCTCTGTACGGAGAGGCTACCGAGAAGCGCTACCGACGAAGACTTTCTGATTAATTTAAAAATCAACCGAAAGAGATAGAGCCGTGGTTTATTAAGCAAAAGTGCTTCAAATACGCTCCTATAACTCAATCTAACATATAAAAGGTACCTCGTCGGTGAAAATAATTACAGTTCGGACTTAGATTTTTTCCTACCGAGTGGCTACCGTGAAGAGTCGCCGACGACGACTTTAGAAATTATTTAAAAATCAACCGTAAGAGATGGAGCCGTGGTTTATTAAGCAAAAGTGCGTCAAATACGCTCCCATTACCGAACATAACACTTAAAAGATACGTCGTCGGTGAAAATATTTTCAATTCGGACTTAGTCTCTGTACGGAGAGGCTACCGAGAAGCGCTACCGACGAGGACTTTCTGATTAATTTAAAAATCAACCGTAAGAGATAGAGCCGTGTTTTATTAAGCAAAAGTGCTTCAAATGCGCTCCTATAACTCAATCTAACATATAAAAGGTACCTCGTCGGTGAAAATCATTACAGTTCGGACTTAGATTTTTTCCTACCGAGTGGCTACCGTGAAGAGTCGCCGACGACGACTTTAGAAATTATTTAAAAATCAACCGTAAGAGATGGAGCCGTGGTTTATTAAGCAAAAGTGCGTCAAATACGCTCCCATAACCGAACATAACATTTAAAAGATACGTCGTCGGTGAAAATATTTTCAATTGGGACTTAGTCTCTGTACGGAGAGGCTACCGAGAAGCACTACCGACGAGGACTTTCTGATTAATTTAAAAATCAACCGAAAGAGATAGAGCCGTGGTTTATTAAGCAAAAGTGCTGCAAATACGCTCCTATAACTCAATCTAACATATAAAAGGTACCTCGTCGGTGAAAATAATTACAGTTGGACTTAGATTTTTTCCTACCGAGTGGCTACCGTGAAGAGTCGCCGACGACGACTTTAGAAATTATTTAAAAATCAACCGTAAGAGATAGAGCCGAGGTTTATTAAGCAAAAGTGCGTCAAATACGCTCCCATAACGGAACATAACATTTAAAAGATACGTCGTGGATGAAAATATTTTCAATTCGGACTTAGTCTCTGTACGGAGAGGCTACCGAGAAGCGCTACCGACGAAGACTTTCTGATTAATTTAAAAATCAACCGAAAGAGATAGAGCCGTGGTTTATTAAGCAAAAGTGCTTCAAATACGCTCCTATAACTCAATCTAACATATAACAGGTACCTCGTCGGTGAAAATAATTACAGTTCGGACTTAGATTTTTTCCTACCGAGTGGCTACCGTGAAGAGTCGCCGACGACGACTTTAGAAATTATTTAAAAATCAACCGTAAGAGATGGAGCCGTGGTTTATTAAGCAAAAGTGCGTCAAATACGCTCCCATAACCGAACATAACATTTAAAAGATACGTCGTCGGTGAAAATATTTTCAATTGGGACTTAGTCTCTGTACGGAGAGGCTACCGAGAAGCGCTACCGACGAGGACTTTCTGATTAATTTAAAAATCAACCGTAAGAGATAGAGCCGTGGTTTATTAAGCAAAAGTGCTTCAAATGCGCTCCTATAACTCAATCTAACATATAAAAGGTACCTCGTCGGTGAAAATAATTACAGTTCGGACTTAGATTTTTTCCTACCGAGTGGCTACCGTGAAGAGTCGCCGACGACGACTTTAGAAATTATTTAAAAATCAACCGTAAGAGATAGAGCCGTGGTTTATTAAGCAAAAGTGCGTCACATACGCTCCCATAACGGAACACAACATTTAAAAGATACGTCGTCGGTGAAAATATTTTCAATTCGGACTTAGTCTCTGTACGGAGAGGCTACCGAGAAGCGCTACCGACGAGGACTTTCTGATTAATTTAAAAATCAACCGTAAGAGATAGAGCCGTGGTTTATTAAGCAAAAGTGCTTCAAATGCGCTCCTATAACTCAATCTAACATATAAAAGGTACCTCGTCGGTGAAAATAATTACAGTTCGGACTTAGATTTTTTCCTACCGAGTGGCTAGTCGTCTGTAGTGGAATGGCGGGGGGTCAATATTAAGGGGGGGTGTGGGCCTCCCAGGGGGTTAACCCAGGTGGGAGGATAAGTGCTTGCCACCTAAAGTATAAGGGTGGCTGCAGCGCACACACCTGCTCGTGAACAGTTTCTTTAGTTCCCTGCGGTTTAGGCAGGTGAGCTTTCGATTCCCCGCCCACGCTGTGGCTACTGCCCCTCTTGCCCGATGCCTCCTGAGACACCCCGCCCCTAGCGGGCAGGAGAGTCTTAAAGACGATCGAGTTGGACGGAGGGCGAGCGTGTTTGCGGATTCGCTTTGCCGCGTCGACGTGCTACGCGAGTGAGAGAGCAGTGTTACGCCGGGGTGATCTGGCCCACCGGGAGCCGCCGATCCGACTTAAATTGTATGCGCCCAACGACTCGAGGCGATACGGCCCTCTGCCGCGATGCTCTTTCTCTCTCACAGCGCGCGCCGACTAGGGCGGCTTTGTCGTGGAGCCAGGTCGTTAGCCTGGAGAGTTGCGAGGCGAGCGAAGATAGGTTCTCTGACCTTGTTTAAGTCTGGGTGTCCCCGGTAACTGGATACCCCGAATCACACCCCAAGCTCCTTTCGGAGAGACCGTACGGTGTCAGAGGTGGCTCGGTTTTCCCCTGCAGCCCCCTATTCCTCTCGCCAAACGTCTCCGTTCGACTGATGTCCCGAGGGACTTGTCACGCGCGAAGCGGACTGGTGGGCTATTGGTTAAGGCGGCTCCTGCCCGTAGTCTGGCAGTGGTTAGACCCCTCCGCCAAGGGGGTGAGGGTGTTTTAGAGGCCACCCCCGGGCCCATCGCACATCGGGGAACGCAGCGTCCCTCCTGCCCCCCACGTGTCGTCCGTACGGGACTCCGCGCATATGGTTCTGCCCAGTCCGTTCCTTGGATTCCTCTCGCGGGTCCCTCTGGTAGGTCACGGGCGTTGTTATGGAGCCCCTGGGAGGTACGTGGGGGAGGCAGGTGCGTTGCTCCGTCCTCCGGTGTTGTGTGGCACAATCCAATCTGGCCTACGAGATTTGGCGGTATTCCGCCAGCTCCCACCGCTGACACGGGTGAGTGACTTGCCTTTGATCCGGGCCGGAAGTCGGGGTGAAATAACGACCGCCCCGTAGTCGGTCTTTGCGATATTTCGCGGGCTCCCACCTTAGGGGGGAGTAATTGCCTTTATTCCGGGTCGGATGTCGGGTGTATAAGGCCACCACGCAGCCTGTTTGACGGTATTTTGTCAGCTCCCACCGTGAACAGGGTGGGAAATTGCCTTTAATCCGGGCCGGAGGTCGGGTGCTTCAGGCCACCACGCAGCCTATACCGGCGGCGGTCGTCAGCCCCCACCACGAGGGTGGGTACATGCCTCTGATCTGTGCCGGGTTTCGGGTGCATAAGGCCACCCCGTAGCCTATTACGGCGGTACATTGCCGGCTCCCACCTCAGGGGGGAGTAATTGCCTTTAGTCCGGGCCGGAGGTCGGGTGTACAAAGGCCACCACGCAGCCTATTTTGACGGTATTTCGTCAGCGCCCACCGCAACAGGGTGGGCAATTGCCTTTAATCCGGGCCGGAGGTCGGGTGCTTAAGGCCACCGCGCAGCCTGTTTGACGGTATTTCGTCAGCGCCCACCGCAACAGGGTGGGCAATTGCCTTTAATCCGGGCCGGGACGGGGAGTGTATAAAGGCCGCTCTAGCCTGTTTACGGGGTTTATTCCGTTACCGAGTGGCTACCGTGAAGAGTCGCCGACGACGCCTTTAGAAATTATTTAAAAATCAACCGTAAGAGATAGAGCCGTGGTTTATTAAGCAAAAGTGCGTCACATACGCTCCCATAACGGAACACAACATTTAAAAGATACGTCGTCGGTGAAAATATTTTCAATTCGGACTTAGTCTCTGTACGGAGAGTCTACCGAGAAGCGCTACCGACGAGGACTTTCTGATTAATTTAAAAATCAACCGTAAGAGATAGAGCCGTGGTTTATTAAGCAAAAGTGCTTCAAATGCGCTCCTATAACTCAATCTAACATATAAAAGGTACCTCGTCGGTGAAAATAATTACAGTTCGGACTTAGATTTTTTCCTACCGAGTGGCTACCGTGAAGAGTCGCCGACGACGACTTTAGAAATTATTTAAAAATCAACCGTAAGAGATGGAGCCGTGGTTTATTAAGCAAAAGTGCGTCAAATACAATCCCATAACCGAACATAACATTTAAAAGATACGTCGTCGGTGAAAATATTTTCAATTCGGACTTAGTCTCTGTACGGAGAGGCTACCGAGAAGCGCTACCGACGAAGACTTTCTGATTAATTTAAAAATCAACCGAAAGAGATAGAGCCGTGGTTTATTATGCAAAAGTGCTTCAAATACGCTCCTATAACTCAATCTAACATATAAAAGGTACCTCGTCGGTGAAAATAATTACAGTTCGGACTTAGATTTTTTCCTACCGAGTGGCTACCGTGAAGAGTCGCCGACGACGACTTTAGAAATTATTTAAAAATCAACCGTAAGAGATGGAGCCGTGGTTTATTAAGCAAAAGTGCGTCAAATACGCTCCCATAACCGAACATAACATTTAAAAGATACGTCGTCGGTGAAAATATTTTCAATTCGGACTTAGTCTCTGTACGGAGAGGCTACCGAGAAGCGCTACCGACGAGGACTTTCTGATTAATTTAAAAATCAACCGTAAGAGATAGAGCCGTGGTTTATTAAGCAAAAGTGCTTCAAATGCGCTCCTATAACTCAATCTAACATATAAAAGGTACCTCGTCGGTGAAAATAATTACAGTTCGGACTTAGATTTTTTCCTACCGAGTGGCTACCGTGAAGAGTCGCCGACGACGACTTTAGAAATTATTTAAAAATCAACCGTAAGAGATAGAGCCGTGGTTTATTAAGCAAAAGTGCGTCACATACGCTCCCATAACGGAACACAACATTTAAAAGATACGTCGTCGGTGAAAATATTTTCAATTCGGACTTAGTCTCTGTACGGAGAGGCTACCGAGAAGCGCTACCGACGAGGACTTTCTGATTAATTTAAAAATCAACCGTAAGAGATAGAGCCGTGGTTTATTAAGCAAAAGTGCTTCAAATGCGCTCCTATAACTCAATCTAACATATAAAATGTACCTCGTCGGTGAAAATAATTACAGTTCGGACTTAGATTTTTTCCTACCGAGTGGCTACCGTGAAGAGTCGCCGACGACGACTTTAGAAATTATTTAAAAATCAACCGTAAGAGATGGAGCCGTGGTTTATTAAGCAAAAGTGCGTCAAATACGCTCCCATAACGGAACATACCATTTAAAAGATACGTCGTCGGTGAAAATATTTTCAATTCGGACTTAGTCTCTGTACGGAGAGGCTACCGAGAAGCGCTACCGACGAGGACTTTCTGATTAATTTAATAATCAACCGTAAGAGATAGAGCCGTGGTTTATTAAGCAAAAGTGCTTCAAATGCGCTCCTATAACTCAATCTAACATAAAAAGGTACCTCGTCGGTGAAAATAATTACAGTTCGGACTTAGATTTTTTCCTACCGAGTGGCTACCGTGAAGAGTCGCCGACGACGACTTTAGAAATTATTTAAAAATCAACCGTAAGAGATGGAGCCGTGGTTTATTAAGCAAAAGTGCGTCAAATACAATCCCATAACCGAACATAACATTTAAAAGATACGTCGTCGGTGAAAATATTTTCAATTCGGACTTAGTCTCTGTACGGAGAGGCTACCGAGAAGCGCTACCGACGAGGACTTTCTGATTAATTTAATAATCAACCGTAAGAGATAGAGCCGTGGTTTATTAAGCAAAAGTGCTTCAAATGCGCTCCTATAACTCAATCTAACATAAAAAGGTACCTCGTCGGTGAAAATAATTACAGTTCGGACTTAGATTTTTTCCTACCGAGTGGCTACCGTGAAGAGTCGCCGACGACGACTTTAGAAATTATTTAAAAATCAACCGTAAGAGATGGAGCCGTGGTTTATTAAGCAAAAGTGCGTCAAATACAATCCCATAACCGAACATAACATTTAAAAGATACGTCGTCGGTGAAAATATTTTCAATTCGGACTTAGTCTCTGTACGGAGAGGCTACCGAGAAGCGCTACCGACGAGGACTTTCTGATTAATTTAAAAATCAACCGTAAGAGATAGAGCCGTGGTTTATTAAGCAAAAGTGCTTCAAATGCGCTCCTATAACTCAATCTAACATATAAAAGGTACCTCGTCGGTGAAAATAATTACAGTTCGGACTTAGATTTTTTCCTACCGAGTGGCTACCGTGAAGAGTCGCCGACGACGACTTTAGAAATTATTTAAAAATCAACCGTAAGAGATAGAGCCGTGGTTTATTAAGCAAAAGTGCGTCACATACGCTCCCATAACGGAACACAACATTTAAAAGATACGTCGTCGGTGAAAATATTTTCAATTCGGACTTAGTCTCTGTACGGAGAGGCTACCGAGAAGCGCTACCGACGAGGACTTTCTGATTAATTTAAAAATCAACCGTAAGAGATAGAGCCGTAGTTTATTAAGCAAAAGTGCTTCAAATGCGCTCCTATAACTCAATCTAACATATAAAAGGTACCTCGTCGGTGAAAATAATTACAGTTCGGACTTAGATTTTTTCCTACCGAGTGGCTACCGTGAAGAGTCGCCGACGACGACTTTAGAAATTATTTAAAAATCAACCGTAAGAGATGGAGCCGTGGTTTATTAAGCAAAAGTGCGTCAAATACGCTCCCATAACGGAACATACCATTTAAAAGATACGTCGTCGGTGAAAATATTTTCAATTCGGACTTAGTCTCTGTACGGAGAGGCTACCGAGAAGCGCTACCGACGAGGACTTTCTGATTAATTTAATAATCAACCGTAAGAGATAGAGCCGTGGTTTATTAAGCAAAAGTGCTTCAAATGCGCTCCTATAACTCAATCTAACATAAAAAGGTACCTCGTCGGTGAAAATAATTACAGTTCGGACTTAGATTTTTTCCTACCGAGTGGCTACCGTGAAGAGTCGCCGACGACGACTTTAGAAATTATTTAAAAATCAACCGTAAGAGATGGAGCCGTGGTTTATTAAGCAAAAGTGCGTCAAATACAATCCCATAACCGAACATAACATTTAAAAGATACGTCGTCGGTGAAAATATTTTCAATTCGGACTTAGTCTCTGTACGGAGAGGCTACCGAGAAGCGCTACCGACGAAGACTTTCTGATTAATTTAAAAATCAACCGAAAGAGATAGAGCCGTGGTTTATTAAGCAAAAGTGCTTCAAATACGCTCCTATAACTCAATCTAACATATAAAAGGTACCTCGTCGGTGAAAATAATTACAGTTCGGACTTAGATTTTTTCCTACCGAGTGGCTACCGTGAAGAGTCGCCGACGACGACTTTAGAAATTATTTAAAAATCAACCGTAAGAGATGGAGCCGTGGTTTATTAAGCAAAAGTGCGTCAAATACGCTCCCATAACCGAACATAACATTTAAAAGATACGTCGTCGGTGAAAATATTTTCAATTGGGACTTAGTCTCTGTACGGAGAGGCTACCGAGAAGCGCTACCGACGAGGACTTCCTGATTAATTTAAAAATCAACCGAAAGAGATAGAGCCGTGGTTTATTAAGCAAAAGTGCTTCAAATGCGCTCCTATAACTCAATCTAACATATAAAAGGTACCTCGTCGGTGAAAATAATTACAGTTCGGACTTAGATTTTTTCCTACCGAGTGGCTACCGTGAAGAGTCGCCGACGACGACTTTAGAAATTATTTAAAAATCAACCGTAAGAGATGGAGCCGTGGTTTATTAAGCAAAAGTGCGTCAAATACGCTCCCATAACCGAACATAACATTTAAAAGATACGTCGTCGGTGAAAATATTTTCAATTGGGACTTAGTCTCTGTACGGAGAGGCTACCGAGAAGCGCTACCGACGAGGACTTTCTGATTAATTTAAAAATCAACCGTAAGAGATAGAGCCGTGGTTTATTAAGCAAAAGTGCTTCAAATGCGCTCCTATAACTCAATCTAACATAAAAAGGTACCTCGTCGGTGAAAATAATTACAGTTCGGACTTAGATTTTTTCCTACCGAGTGGCTACCGTGAAGAGTCGCCGACGACGACTTTAGAAATTATTTAAAAATCAACCGTAAGAGATGGAGCCGTGGTTTATTAAGCAAAAGTGCGTCAAATACAATCCCATAACCGAACATAACATTTAAAAGATACGTCGTCGGTGAAAATATTTTCAATTCGGACTTAGTCTCTGTACGGAGAGGCTACCGAGAAGCGCTACCGACGAAGACTTTCTGATTAATTTAAAAATCAACCGAAAGAGATAGAGCCGTGGTTTATTATGCAAAAGTGCTTCAAATACGCTCCTATAACTCAATCTAACATATAAAAGGTACCTCGTCGGTGAAAATAATTACAGTTCGGACTTAGATTTTTTCCTACCGAGTGGCTACCGTGAAGAGTCGCCGACGACGACTTTAGAAATTATTTAAAAATCAACCGTAAGAGATAGAGCCGTGGTTTATTAAGCAAAAGTGCTTCAAATGCGCTCCTATAACTCAATCTAACATATAAAAGGTACCTCGTCGGTGAAAATAATTACAGTTCGGACTTAGATTTTTTCCTACCGAGTGGCTACCGTGAAGAGTCGCCGACGACGACTTTAGAAATTATTTAAAAATCAACCGTAAGAGATAGAGCCGTGGTTTATTAAGCAAAAGTGCGTCACATACGCTCCCATAACGGAACACAACATTTAAAAGATACGTCGTCGGTGAAAATATTTTCAATTCGGACTTAGTCTCTGTACGGAGAGGCTACCGAGAAGCGCTACCGACGAGGACTTTCTGATTAATTTAAAAATCAACCGAAAGAGATAGAGCCGTGGTTTATTATGCAAAAGTGCTTCAAATACGCTCCTATAACTCAATCTAACATATAAAAGGTACCTCGTCGGTGAAAATAATTACAGTTCGGACTTAGATTTTTTCCTACCGAGTGGCTACCGTGAAGAGTCGCCGACGACGACTTTAGAAATTATTTAAAAATCAACCGTAAGAGATGGAGCCGTGGTTTATTAAGCAAAAGTGCGTCAAATACGCTCCCATAACCGAACATAACATTTAAAAGATACGTCGTCGGTGAAAATATTTTCAATTCGGACTTAGTCTCTGTACGGAGAGGCTACCGAGAAGCGCTACCGACGAGGACTTTCTGATTAATTTAAAAATCAACCGTAAGAGATAGAGCCGTGGTTTATTAAGCAAAAGTGCTTCAAATGCGCTCCTATAACTCAATCTAACATATAAAAGGTACCTCGTCGGTGAAAATAATTACAGTTCGGACTTAGATTTTTTCCTACCGAGTGGCTACCGTGAAGAGTCGCCGACGACGACTTTAGAAATTATTTAAAAATCAACCGTAAGAGATGGAGCCGTGGTTTATTAAGCAAAAGTGCGTCAAATACAATCCCATAACCGAACATAACATTTAAAAGATACGTCGTCGGTGAAAATATTTTCAATTCGGACTTAGTCTCTGTACGGAGAGGCTACCGAGAAGCGCTACCGACGAAGACTTTCTGATTAATTTAAAAATCAACCGAAAGAGATAGAGCCGTGGTTTATTATGCAAAAGTGCTTCAAATACGCTCCTATAACTCAATCTAACATATAAAAGGTACCTCGTCGGTGAAAATAATTACAGTTCGGACTTAGATTTTTTCCTACCGAGTGGCTACCGTGAAGAGTCGCCGACGACGACTTTAGAAATTATTTAAAAATCAACCGTAAGAGATGGAGCCGTGGTTTATTAAGCAAAAGTGCGTCAAATACGCTCCCATAACCGAACATAACATTTAAAAGATACGTCGTCGGTGAAAATATTTTCAATTCGGACTTAGTCTCTGTACGGAGAGGCTACCGAGAAGCGCTACCGACGAGGACTTTCTGATTAATTTAAAAATCAACCGTAAGAGATAGAGCCGTGGTTTATTAAGCAAAAGTGCTTCAAATGCGCTCCTATAACTCAATCTAACATATAAAAGGTACCTCGTCGGTGAAAATAATTACAGTTCGGACTTAGATTTTTTCCTACCGAGTGGCTACCGTGAAGAGTCGCCGACGACGACTTTAGAAATTATTTAAAAATCAACCGTAAGAGATAGAGCCGTGGTTTATTAAGCAAAAGTGCGTCACATACGCTCCCATAACGGAACACAACATTTAAAAGATACGTCGTCGGTGAAAATATTTTCAATTCGGACTTAGTCTCTGTACGGAGAGGCTACCGAGAAGCGCTACCGACGAGGACTTTCTGATTAATTTAAAAATCAACCGTAAGAGATAGAGCCGTGGTTTATTAAGCAAAAGTGCTTCAAATGCGCTCCTATAACTCAATCTAACATATAAAAGGTACCTCGTCGGTGAAAATAATTACAGTTCGGACTTAGATTTTTTCCTACCGAGTGGCTACCGTGAAGAGTCGCCGACGACGACTTTAGAAATTATTTAAAAATCAACCGTAAGAGATGGAGCCGTGGTTTATTAAGCAAAAGTGCGTCAAATACGCTCCCATAACGGAACATACCATTTAAAAGATACGTCGTCGGTGAAAATATTTTCAATTCGGACTTAGTCTCTGTACGGAGAGGCTACCGAGAAGCGCTACCGACGAGGACTTTCTGATTAATTTAATAATCAACCGTAAGAGATAGAGCCGTGGTTTATTAAGCAAAAGTGCTTCAAATGCGCTCCTATAACTCAATCTAACATAAAAAGGTACCTCGTCGGTGAAAATAATTACAGTTCGGACTTAGATTTTTTCCTACCGAGTGGCTACCGTGAAGAGTCGCCGACGACGACTTTAGAAATTATTTAAAAATCAACCGTAAGAGATGGAGCCGTGGTTTATTAAGCAAAAGTGCGTCAAATACAATCCCATAACCGAACATAACATTTAAAAGATACGTCGTCGGTGAAAATATTTTCAATTCGGACTTAGTCTCTGTACGGAGAGGCTACCGAGAAGCGCTACCGACGAAGACTTTCTGATTAATTTAAAAATCAACCGAAAGAGATAGAGCCGTGGTTTATTAAGCAAAAGTGCTTCAAATACGCTCCTATAACTCAATCTAACATATAAAAGGTACCTCGTCGGTGAAAATAATTACAGTTCGGACTTAGATTTTTTCCTACCGAGTGGCTACCGTGAAGAGTCGCCGACGACGACTTTAGAAATTATTTAAAAATCAACCGTAAGAGATGGAGCCGTGGTTTATTAAGCAAAAGTGCGTCAAATACGCTCCCATAACCGAACATAACATTTAAAAGATACGTCGTCGGTGAAAATATTTTCAATTGGGACTTAGTCTCTGTACGGAGAGGCTACCGAGAAGCGCTACCGACGAGGACTTTCTGATTAATTTAAAAATCAACCGTAAGAGATAGAGCCGTGGTTTATTAAGCAAAAGTGCTTCAAATGCGCTCCTATAACTCAATCTAACATATAAAAGGTACCTCGTCGGTGAAAATAATTACAGTTCGGACTTAGATTTTTTCCTACCGAGTGGCTACCGTGAAGAGTCGCCGACGACGACTTTAGAAATTATTTAAAAATCAACCGTAAGAGATGGAGCCGTGGTTTATTAAGCAAAAGTGCGTCAAATACGCTCCCATAACCGAACATAACATTTAAAAGATACGTCGTCGGTGAAAATATTTTCAATTGGGACTTAGTCTCTGTACGGAGAGGCTACCGAGAAGCGCTACCGACGAGGACTTTCTGATTAATTTAAAAATCAACCGAAAGAGATAGAGCCGTGGTTTATTATGCAAAAGTGCTTCAAATACGCTCCTATAACTCAATCTAACATATAAAAGGTACCTCGTCGGTGAAAATAATTACAGTTCGGACTTAGATTTTTTCCTACCGAGTGGCTACCGTGAAGAGTCGCCGACGACGACTTTAGAAATTATTTAAAAATCAACCGTAAGAGATGGAGCCGTGGTTTATTAAGCAAAAGTGCGTCAAATACAATCCCATAACCGAACATAACATTTAAAAGATACGTCGTCGGTGAAAATATTTTCAATTCGGACTTAGTCTCTGTACGGAGAGGCTACCGAGAAGCGCTACCGACGAGGACTTTCTGATTAATTTAAAAAATCAACCGTAAGAGATAGAGCCGTGGTTTATTAAGCAAAAGTGCTTCAAATGCGCTCCTATAACTCAATCTAACATATAAAAGGTACCTCGTCGGTGAAAATAATTACAGTTCGGACTTAGATTTTTTCCTACCGAGTGGCTACCGTGAAGAGTCGCCGACGACGACTTTAGAAATTATTTAAAAATCAACCGTAAGAGATGGAGCCGTGGTTTATTAAGCAAAAGTGCGTCAAATACAATCCCATAACCGAACATAACATTTAAAAGATACGTCGTCGGTGAAAATATTTTCAATTCGGACTTAGTCTCTGTACGGAGAGGCTACCGAGAAGCGCTACCGACGAAGACTTTCTGATTATTTAAAAATCAACCGAAAGAGATAGAGCCGTGGTTTATTATGCAAAAGTGCTTCAAATACGCTCCTATAACTCAATCTAACATATAAAAGGTACCTCGTCGGTGAAAATAATTACAGTTCGGACTTAGATTTTTTCCTACCGAGTGGCTACCGTGAAGAGTCGCCGACGACGACTTTAGAAATTATTTAAAAATCAACCGTAAGAGATGGAGCCGTGGTTTATTAAGCAAAAGTGCGTCAAATACGCTCCCATAACCGAACATAACATTTAAAAGATACGTCGTCGGTGAAAATATTTTCAATTCGGACTTAGTCTCTGTACGGAGAGGCTACCGAGAAGCGCTACCGACGAGGACTTTCTGATTAATTTAAAAATCAACCGTAAGAGATAGAGCCGTGGTTTATTAAGCAAAAGTGCTTCAAATGCGCTCCTATAACTCAATCTAACATATAAAAGGTACCCTCGTCGGTGAAAATAATTACAGTTCGGACTTAGATTTTTTCCTACCGAGTGGCTACCGTGAAGAGTCGCCGACGACGACTTTAGAATTATTTAAAAATCAACCGTAAGAGATAGAGCCGTGGTTTATTAAGCAAAAGTGCGTCACATACGCTCCCATAACGGAACACAACATTTAAAAGATACGTCGTCGGTGAAAATATTTTCAATTCGGACTTAGTCTCTGTACGGAGAGGCTACCGAGAAGCGCTACCGACGAGGACTTTCTGATTAATTTAAAAATCAACCGTAAGAGATAGAGCCGTGGTTTATTAAGCAAAAGTGCTTCAAATGCGCTCCTATAACTCAATCTAACATATAAAAGGTACCTCGTCGGTGAAAATAATTACAGTTCGGACTTAGATTTTTTCCTACCGAGTGGCTACCGTGAAGAGTCGCCGACGACGACTTTAGAAATTATTTAAAAATCAACCGTAAGAGATGGAGCCGTGGTTTATTAAGCAAAAGTGCGTCAAATACGCTCCCATAACGGAACATACCATTTAAAAGATACGTCGTCGGTGAAAATATTTTCAATTCGGACTTAGTCTCTGTACGGAGAGGCTACCGAGAAGCGCTACCGACGAGGACTTTCTGATTAATTTAATAATCAACCGTAAGAGATAGAGCCGTGGTTTATTAAGCAAAAGTGCTTCAAATGCGCTCCTATAACTCAATCTAACATAAAAAGGTACCTCGTCGGTGAAAATAATTACAGTTCGGACTTAGATTTTTTCCTACCGAGTGGCTACCGTGAAGAGTCGCCGACGACGACTTTAGAAATTATTTAAAAATCAACCGTAAGAGATGGAGCCGTGGTTTATTAAGCAAAAGTGCGTCAAATACAATCCCATAACCGAACATAACATTTAAAAGATACGTCGTCGGTGAAAATATTTTCAATTCGGACTTAGTCTCTGTACGGAGAGGCTACCGAGAAGCGCTACCGACGAAGACTTTCTGATTAATTTAAAAATCAACCGAAAGAGATAGAGCCGTGGTTTATTAAGCAAAAGTGCTTCAAATACGCTCCTATAACTCAATCTAACATATAAAAGGTACCTCGTCGGTGAAAATAATTACAGTTCGGACTTAGATTTTTTCCTACCGAGTGGCTACCGTGAAGAGTCGCCGACGACGACTTTAGAAATTATTTAAAAATCAACCGTAAGAGATGGAGCCGTGGTTTATTAAGCAAAAGTGCGTCAAATACGCTCCCATAACCGAACATAACATTTAAAAGATACGTCGTCGGTGAAAATATTTTCAATTGGGACTTAGTCTCTGTACGGAGAGGCTACCGAGAAGCGCTACCGACGAGGACTTTCTGATTAATTTAAAAATCAACCGTAAGAGATAGAGCCGTGGTTTATTAAGCAAAAGTGCTTCAAATGCGCTCCTATAACTCAATCTAACATATAAAAGGTACCTCGTCGGTGAAAATAATTACAGTTCGGACTTAGATTTTTTCCTACCGAGTGGCTACCGTGAAGAGTCGCCGACGACGACTTTAGAAATTATTTAAAAATCAACCGTAAGAGATGGAGCCGTGGTTTATTAAGCAAAAGTGCGTCAAATACGCTCCCATAACCGAACATAACATTTAAAAGATACGTCGTCGGTGAAAATATTTTCAATTGGGACTTAGTCTCTGTACGGAGAGGCTACCGAGAAGCGCTACCGACGAGGACTTTCTGATTAATTTAAAAATCAACCGAAAGAGATAGAGCCGTGGTTTATTATGCAAAAGTGCTTCAAATACGCTCCTATAACTCAATCTAACATATAAAAGGTACCTCGTCGGTGAAAATAATTACAGTTCGGACTTAGATTTTTTCCTACCGAGTGGCTACCGTGAAGAGTCGCCGACGACGACTTTAGAAATTATTTAAAAATCAACCGTAAGAGATGGAGCCGTGGTTTATTAAGCAAAAGTGCGTCAAATACGCTCCCATAACCGAACATAACATTTAAAAGATACGTCGTCGGTGAAAATATTTTCAATTCGGACTTAGTCTCTGTACGGAGAGGCTACCGAGAAGCGCTACCGACGAGGACTTTCTGATTAATTTAAAAATCAACCGTAAGAGATAGAGCCGTGGTTTATTAAGCAAAAGTGCTTCAAATGCGCTCCTATAACTCAATCTAACATATAAAAGGTACCTCGTAGGTGAAAATAATTACAGTTCGGACTTAGATTTTTTCCTACCGAGTGGCTACCGTGAAGAGTCGCCGACGACGACTTTAGAAATTATTTAAAAATCAACCGTAAGAGATGGAGCCGTGGTTTATTAAGCAAAAGTGCGTCAAATACAATCCCATAACCGAACATAACATTTAAAAGATACGTCGTCGGTGAAAATATTTTCAATTCGGACTTAGTCTCTGTACGGAGAGGCTACCGAGAAGCGCTACCGACGAAGACTTTCTGATTAATTTAAAAATCAACCGAAAGAGATAGAGCCGTGGTTTATTATGCAAAAGTGCTTCAAATACGCTCCTATAACTCAATCTAACATATAAAAGGTACCTCGTCGGTGAAAATAATTACAGTTCGGACTTAGATTTTTTCCTACCGAGTGGCTACCGTGAAGAGTCGCCGACGACGACTTTAGAAATTATTTAAAAATCAACCGTAAGAGATGGAGCCGTGGTTTATTAAGCAAAAGTGCGTCAAATACGCTCCCATAACCGAACATAACATTTAAAAGATACGTCGTCGGTGAAAATATTTTCAATTCGGACTTAGTCTCTGTACGGAGAGGCTACCGAGAAGCGCTACCGACGAGGACTTTCTGATTAATTTAAAAATCAACCGAAAGAGATAGAGCCGTGGTTTATTAAGCAAAAGTGCTTCAAATACGCTCCTATAACTCAATCTAACATATAAAAGGTACCTCGTCGGTGAAAATAATTACAGTTCGGACTTAGATTTTTTCCTACCGAGTGGCTACCGTGAAGAGTCGCCGACGACGACTTTAGAAATTATTTAAAAATCAACCGTAAGAGATGGAGCCGTGGTTTATTAAGCAAAAGTGCGTCAAATACGCTCCCATAACCGAACATAACATTTAAAAGATACGTCGTCGGTGAAAATATTTTCAATTGGGACTTAGTCTCTGTACGGAGAGGCTACCGAGAAGCGCTACCGACGAGGACTTTCTGATTAATTTAAAAATCAACCGTAAGAGATAGAGCCGTGGTTTATTAAGCAAAAGTGCTTCAAATGCGCTCCTATAACTCAATCTAACATATAAAAGGTACCTCGTCGGTGAAAATAATTACAGTTCGGACTTAGATTTTTTCCTACCGAGTGGCTACCGTGAAGAGTCGCCGACGACGACTTTAGAAATTATTTAAAAATCAACCGTAAGAGATGGAGCCGTGGTTTATTAAGCAAAAGTGCGTCAAATACGCTCCCATAACCGAACATAACATTTAAAAGATACGTCGTCGGTGAAAATATTTTCAATTGGGACTTAGTCTCTGTACGGAGAGGCTACCGAGAAGCGCTACCGTCGAGGACTTTCTGATTAATTTAAAAATCAACCGAAAGAGATAGAGCCGTGGTTTATTATGCAAAAGTGCTTCAAATACGCTCCTATAACTCAATCTAACATATAAAAGGTACCTCGTCGGTGAAAATAATTACAGTTCGGACTTAGATTTTTTCCTACCGAGTGGCTACCGTGAAGAGTCGCCGACGACGACTTTAGAAATTATTTAAAAATCAACCGTAAGAGATGGAGCCGTGGTTTATTAAGCAAAAGTGCGTCAAATACGCTCCCATAACCGAACATAACATTTAAAAGATACGTCGTCGGTGAAAATATTTTCAATTCGGACTTAGTCTCTGTACGGAGAGGCTACCGAGAAGCGCTACCGACGAGGACTTTCTGATTAATTTAAAAATCAACCGTAAGAGATAGAGCCGTGGTTTATTAAGCAAAAGTGCTTCAAATGCGCTCCTATAACTCAATCTAACATATAAAAGGTACCTCGTCGGTGAAAATAATTACAGTTCGGACTTAGATTTTTTCCTACCGAGTGGCTACCGTGAAGAGTCGCCGACGACGACTTTAGAAATTATTTAAAAATCAACCGTAAGAGATAGAGCCGTGGTTTATTAAGCAAAAGTGCGTCACATACGCTCCCATAACGGAACACAACATTTAAAAGATACGTCGTCGGTGAAAATATTTTCAATTCGGACTTAGTCTCTGTACGGAGAGGCTACCGAGAAGCGCTACCGACGAGGACTTTCTGATTAATTTAAAAATCATCCGTAAGAGATAGAGCCGTGGTTTATTAAGCAAAAGTGCTTCAAATGCGCTCCTATAACTCAATCTAACATATAAAAGGTACCTCGTCGGTGAAAATAATTACAGTTCGGACTTAGATTTTTTCCTACCGAGTGGCTACCGTGAAGAGTCGCCGACGACGACTTTAGAAATTATTTAAAAATCAACCGTAAGAGATGGAGCCGTGGTTTATTAAGCAAAAGTGCGTCAAATACGCTCCCATAACGGAACATACCATTTAAAAGATACGTCGTCGGTGAAAATATTTTCAATTCGGACTTAGTCTCTGTACGGAGAGGCTACCGAGAAGCGCTACCGACGAGGACTTTCTGATTAATTTAAAAATCAACCGTAAGAGATAGAGCCGTGGTTTATTAAGCAAAAGTGCTTCAAATGCGCTCCTATAACTCAATCTAACATAAAAAGGTACCTCGTCGGTGAAAATAATTACAGTTCGGACTTAGATTTTTTCCTACCGAGTGGCTACCGTGAAGAGTCGCCGACGACGACTTTAGAAATTATTTAAAAATCAACCGTAAGAGATGGAGCCGTGGTTTATTAAGCAAAAGTGCGTCAAATACAAGCCCATAACCGAACATAACATTTAAAAGATACGTCGTCGGTGAAAATATTTTCAATTCGGACTTAGTCTCTGTACGGAGAGGCTACCGAGAAGCGCTACCGACGAAGACTTTCTGATTAATTTAAAAATCAACCGAAAGAGATAGAGCCGTGGTTTATTAAGCAAAAGTGCTTCAAATACGCTCCTATAACTCAATCTAACATATAAAAGGTACCTCGTCGGTGAAAATAATTACAGTTCGGACTTAGATTTTTTCCTACCGAGTGGCTACCGTGAAGAGTCGCCGACGACGACTTTAGAAATTATTTAAAAATCAACCGTAAGAGATGGAGCCGTGGTTTATTAAGCAAAAGTGCGTCAAATACGCTCCCATAACCGAACATAACATTTAAAAGATACGTCGTCGGTGAAAATATTTTCAATTGGGACTTAGTCTCTGTACGGAGAGGCTACCGAGAAGCGCTACCGACGAGGACTTTCTGATTAATTTAAAAATCAACCGTAAGAGATAGAGCCGTGGTTTATTAAGCAAAAGTGCTTCAAATGCGCTCCTATAACTCAATCTAACATATAAAAGGTACCTCGTCGGTGAAAATAATTACAGTTCGGACTTAGATTTTTTCCTACCGAGTGGCTACCGTGAAGAGTCGCCGACGACGACTTTAGAAATTATTTAAAAATCAACCGTAAGAGATGGAGCCGTGGTTTATTAAGCAAAAGTGCGTCAAATACGCTCCCATAACGGAACATACCATTTAAAAGATACGTCGTCGGTGAAAATATTTTCAATTCGGACTTAGTCTCTGTACGGAGAGGCTACCGAGAAGCGCTACCGACGAGGACTTTCTGATTAATTTAATAATCAACCGTAAGAGATAGAGCCGTGGTTTATTAAGCAAAAGTGCTTCAAATGCGCTCCTATAACTCAATCTAACATAAAAAGGTACCTCGTCGGTGAAAATAATTACAGTTCGGACTTAGATTTTTTCCTACCGAGTGGCTACCGTGAAGAGTCGCCGACGACGACTTTAGAAATTATTTAAAAATCAACCGTAAGAGATGGAGCCGTGGTTTATTAAGCAAAAGTGCGTCAAATACAATCCCATAACCGAACATAACATTTAAAAGATACGTCGTCGGTGAAAATATTTTCAATTCGGACTTAGTCTCTGTACGGAGAGGCTACCGAGAAGCGCTACCGACGAAGACTTTCTGATTAATTTAAAAATCAACCGAAAGAGATAGAGCCGTGGTTTATTAAGCAAAAGTGCTTCAAATACGCTCCTATAACTCAATCTAACATATAAAAGGTACCTCGTCGGTGAAAATAATTACAGTTCGGACTTAGATTTTTTCCTACCGAGTGGCTACCGTGAAGAGTCGCCGACGACGACTTTAGAAATTATTTAAAAATCAACCGTAAGAGATGGAGCCGTGGTTTATTAAGCAAAAGTGCGTCAAATACGCTCCCATAACCGAACATAACATTTAAAAGATACGTCGTCGGTGAAAATATTTTCAATTGGGACTTAGTCTCTGTACGGAGAGGCTACCGAGAAGCGCTACCGACGAGGACTTTCTGATTAATTTAAAAATCAACCGTAAGAGATAGAGCCGTGGTTTATTAAGCAAAAGTGCTTCAAATGCGCTCCTATAACTCAATCTAACATATAAAAGGTACCTCGTCGGTGAAAATAATTACAGTTCGGACTTAGATTTTTTCCTACCGAGTGGCTACCGTGAAGAGTCGCCGACGACGACTTTAGAAATTATTTAAAAATCAACCGTAAGAGATGGAGCCGTGGTTTATTAAGCAAAAGTGCGTCAAATACGCTCCCATAACCGAACATAACATTTAAAAGATACGTCGTCGGTGAAAATATTTTTAATTGGGACTTAGTCTCTGTACGGAGAGGCTACCGAGAAGCGCTACCGACGAGGACTTTCTGATTAATTTAAAAATCAACCGTAAGAGATAGAGCCGTGGTTTATTAAGCAAAAGTGCTTCAAATGCGCTCCTATAACTCAATCTAACATAAAAAGGTACCTCGTCGGTGAAAATAATTACAGTTCGGACTTAGATTTTTTCCTACCGAGTGGCTACCGTGAAGAGTCGCCGACGACGACTTTAGAAATTATTTAAAAATCAACCGTAAGAGATGGAGCCGTGGTTTATTAAGCAAAAGTGCGTCAAATACAATCCCATAACCGAACATAACATTTAAAAGATACGTCGTCGGTGAAAATATTTTCAATTCGGACTTAGTCTCTGTACGGAGAGGCTACCGAGAAGCGCTACCGACGAAGACTTTCTGATTAATTTAAAAATCAACCGAAAGAGATAGAGCCGTGGTTTATTATGCAAAAGTGCTTCAAATACGCTCCTATAACTCAATCTAACATATAAAAGGTACCTCGTCGGTGAAAATAATTACAGTTCGGACTTAGATTTTTTCCTACCGAGTGGCTACCGTGAAGAGTCGCCGACGACGACTTTAGAAATTATTTAAAAATCAACCGTAAGAGATGGAGCCGTGGTTTATTAAGCAAAAGTGCGTCAAATACGCTCCCATAACCGAACATAACATTTAAAAGATACGTCGTCGGTGAAAATATTTTCAATTGGGACTTAGTCTCTGTACGGAGAGGCTACCGAGAAGCGCTACCGACGAGGACTTTCTGATTAATTTAAAAATCAACCGTAAGAGATAGAGCCGTGGTTTATTAAGCAAAAGTGCTTCAAATGCGCTCCTATAACTCAATCTAACATATAAAAGGTACCTCGTCGGTGAAAATAATTACAGTTCGGACTTAGATTTTTTCCTACCGAGTGGCTACCGTGAAGAGTCGCCGACGACGACTTTAGAAATTATTTAAAAATCAACCGTAAGAGATGGAGCCGTGGTTTATTAAGCAAAAGTGCGTCAAATACGCTCCCATAACCGAACATAACATTTAAAAGATACGTCGTCGGTGAAAATATTTTCAATTGGGACTTAGTCTCTGTACGGAGAGGCTACCGAGAAGCGCTACCGACGAGGACTTTCTGATTAATTTAAAAATCAACCGTAAGAGATAGAGCCGTGGTTTATTAAGCAAAAGTGCTTCAAATGCGCTCCTATAACTCAATCTAACATAAAAAGGTACCTCGTCGGTGAAAATAATTACAGTTCGGACTTAGATTTTTTCCTACCGAGTGGCTACCGTGAAGAGTCGCCGACGACGACTTTAGAAATTATTTAAAAATCAACCGTAAGAGATGGAGCCGTGGTTTATTAAGCAAAAGTGCGTCAAATACAATCCCATAACCGAACATAACATTTAAAAGATACGTCGTCGGTGAAAATATTTTCAATTCGGACTTAGTCTCTGTACGGAGAGGCTACCGAGAAGCGCTACCGACGAAGACTTTCTGATTAATTTAAAAATCAACCGAAAGAGATAGAGCCGTGGTTTATTATGCAAAAGTGCTTCAAATACGCTCCTATAACTCAATCTAACATATAAAAGGTACCTCGTCGGTGAAAATAATTACAGTTCGGACTTAGATTTTTTCCTACCGAGTGGCTACCGTGAAGAGTCGCCGACGACGACTTTAGAAATTATTTAAAAATCAACCGTAAGAGATGGAGCCGTGGTTTATTAAGCAAAAGTGCGTCAAATACGCTCCCATAACCGAACATAACATTTAAAAGATACGTCGTCGGTGAAAATATTTTCAATTGGGACTTAGTCTCTGTACGGAGAGGCTACCGAGAAGCGCTACCGACGAGGACTTTCTGATTAATTTAAAAATCAACCGTAAGAGATAGAGCCGTGGTTTATTAAGCAAAAGTGCTTCAAATGCGCTCCTATAACTCAATCTAACATATAAAAGGTACCTCGTCGGTGAAAATAATTACAGTTCGGACTTAGATTTTTTCCTACCGAGTGGCTACCGTGAAGAGTCGCCGACGACGACTTTAGAAATTATTTAAAAATCAACCGTAAGAGATGGAGCCGTGGTTTATTAAGCAAAAGTGCGTCAAATACGCTCCCATAACCGAACATAACATTTAAAAGATACGTCGTCGGTGAAAATATTTTCAATTGGGACTTAGTCTCTGTACGGAGAGGCTACCGAGAAGCGCTACCGACGAGGACTTTCTGATTAATTTAAAAATCAACCGTAAGAGATAGAGCCGTGGTTTATTAAGCAAAAGTGCTTCAAATGCGCTCCTATAACTCAATCTAACATAAAAAGGTACCTCGTCGGTGAAAATAATTACAGTTCGGACTTAGATTTTTTCCTACCGAGTGGCTACCGTGAAGAGTCGCCGACGACGACTTTAGAAATTATTTAAAAATCAACCGTAAGAGATGGAGCCGTGGTTTATTAAGCAAAAGTGCGTCAAATACAATCCCATAACCGAACATAACATTTAAAAGATACGTCGTCGGTGAAAATATTTTCAATTCGGACTTAGTCTCTGTACGGAGAGGCTACCGAGAAGCGCTACCGACGAAGACTTTCTGATTAATTTAAAAATCAACCGAAAGAGATAGAGCCGTGGTTTATTATGCAAAAGTGCTTCAAATACGCTCCTATAACTCAATCTAACATATAAAAGGTACCTCGTCGGTGAAAATAATTACAGTTCGGACTTAGATTTTTTCCTACCGAGTGGCTACCGTGAAGAGTCGCCGACGACGACTTTAGAAATTATTTAAAAATCAACCGTAAGAGATAGAGCCGTGGTTTATTAAGCAAAAGTGCTTCAAATGCGCTCCTATAACTCAATCTAACATATAAAAGGTACCTCGTCGGTGAAAATAATTACAGTTCGGACTTAGATTTTTTCCTACCGAGTGGCTACCGTGAAGAGTCGCCGACGACGACTTTAGAAATTATTTAAAAATCAACCGTAAGAGATGGAGCCGTGGTTTATTAAGCAAAAGTGCGTCAAATACGCTCCCATAACCGAACATAACATTTAAAAGATACGTCGTCGGTGAAAATATTTTCAATTCGGACTTAGTCTCTGTACGGAGAGGCTACCGAGAAGCGCTACCGACGAGGACTTTCTGATTAATTTAAAAATCAACCGTAAGAGATAGAGCCGTGGTTTATTAAGCAAAAGTGCTTCAAATGCGCTCCTATAACTCAATCTAACATATAAAAGGTACCTCGTAGGTGAAAATAATTACAGTTCGGACTTAGATTTTTTCCTACCGAGTGGCTACCGTGAAGAGTCGCCGACGACGACTTTAGAAATTATTTAAAAATCAACCGTAAGAGATGGAGCCGTGGTTTATTAAGCAAAAGTGCGTCAAATACAATCCCATAACCGAACATAACATTTAAAAGATACGTCGTCGGTGAAAATATTTTCAATTCGGACTTAGTCTCTGTACGGAGAGGCTACCGAGAAGCGCTACCGACGAAGACTTTCTGATTAATTTAAAAATCAACCGAAAGAGATAGAGCCGTGGTTTATTATGCAAAAGTGCTTCAAATACGCTCCTATAACTCAATCTAACAAATAAAAGGTACCTCGTCGGTGAAAATAATTACAGTTCGGACTTAGATTTTTTCCTACCGAGTGGCTACCGTGAAGAGTCGCCGACGACGACTTTAGAAATTATTTAAAAATCAACCGTAAGAGATGGAGCCGTGGTTTATTAAGCAAAAGTGCGTCAAATACGCTCCCATAACCGAACATAACATTTAAAAGATACGTCGTCGGTGAAAATATTTTCAATTCGGACTTAGTCTCTGTACGGAGAGGCTACCGAGAAGCGCTACCGACGAGGACTTTCTGATTAATTTAAAAATCAACCGAAAGAGATAGAGCCGTGGTTTATTAAGCAAAAGTGCTTCAAATACGCTCCTATAACTCAATCTAACATATAAAAGGTACCTCGTCGGTGAAAATAATTACAGTTCGGACTTAGATTTTTTCCTACCGAGTGGCTACCGTGAAGAGTCGCCGACGACGACTTTAGAAATTATTTAAAAATCAACCGTAAGAGATGGAGCCGTGGTTTATTAAGCAAAAGTGCGTCAAATACGCTCCCATAACCGAACATAACATTTAAAAGATACGTCGTCGGTGAAAATATTTTCAATTGGGACTTAGTCTCTGTACGGAGAGGCTACCGAGAAGCGCTACCGACGAGGACTTTCTGATTAATTTAAAAATCAACCGTAAGAGATAGAGCCGTGGTTTATTAAGCAAAAGTGCTTCAAATGCGCTCCTATAACTCAATCTAACATATAAAAGGTACCTCGTCGGTGAAAATAATTACAGTTCGGACTTAGATTTTTTCCTACCGAGTGGCTACCGTGAAGAGTCGCCGACGACGACTTTAGAAATTATTTAAAAATCAACCGTAAGAGATGGAGCCGTGGTTTATTAAGCAAAAGTGCGTCAAATACGCTCCCATAACCGAACATAACATTTAAAAGATACGTCGTCGGTGAAAATATTTTCAATTGGGACTTAGTCTCTGTACGGAGAGGCTACCGAGAAGCGCTACCGACGAGGACTTTCTGATTAATTTAAAAATCAACCGTAAGAGATAGAGCCGTGGTTTATTAAGCAAAAGTGCTTCAAATGCGCTCCTATAACTCAATCTAACATAAAAAGGTACCTCGTCGGTGAAAATAATTACAGTTCGGACTTAGATTTTTTCCTACCGAGTGGCTACCGTGAAGAGTCGCCGACGACGACTTTAGAAATTATTTAAAAATCAACCGTAAGAGATGGAGCCGTGGTTTATTAAGCAAAAGTGCGTCAAATACAATCCCATAACCGAACATAACATTTAAAAGATACGTCGTCGGTGAAAATATTTTCAATTCGGACTTAGTCTCTGTACGGAGAGGCTACCGAGAAGCGCTACCGACGAAGACTTTCTGATTAATTTAAAAATCAACCGAAAGAGATAGAGCCGTGGTTTATTATGCAAAAGTGCTTCAAATACGCTCCTATAACTCAATCTAACATATAAAAGGTACCTCGTCGGTGAAAATAATTACAGTTCGGACTTAGATTTTTTCCTACCGAGTGGCTACCGTGAAGAGTCGCCGACGACGACTTTAGAAATTATTTAAAAATCAACCGTAAGAGATGGAGCCGTGGTTTATTAAGCAAAAGTGCGTCAAATACGCTCCCATAACCGAACATAACATTTAAAAGATACGTCGTCGGTGAAAATATTTTCAATTCGGACTTAGTCTCTGTACGGAGAGGCTACCGAGAAGCGCTACCGACGAGGACTTTCTGATTAATTTAAAAATCAACCGTAAGAGATAGAGCCGTGGTTTATTAAGCAAAAGTGCTTCAAATGCGCTCCTATAACTCAATCTAACATATAAAAGGTACCTCGTCGGTGAAAATAATTACAGTTCGGACTTAGATTTTTTCCTACCGAGTGGCTACCGTGAAGAGTCGCCGACGACGACTTTAGAAATTATTTAAAAATCAACCGTAAGAGATAGAGCCGTGGTTTATTAAGCAAAAGTGCGTCACATACGCTCCCATAACGGAACACAACATTTAAAAGATACGTCGTCGGTGAAAATATTTTCAATTCGGACTTAGTCTCTGTACGGAGAGGCTACCGAGAAGCGCTACCGACGAGGACTTTCTGATTAATTTAAAAATCATCCGTAAGAGATAGAGCCGTGGTTTATTAAGCAAAAGTGCTTCAAATGCGCTCCTATAACTCAATCTAACATATAAAAGGTACCTCGTCGGTGAAAATAATTACAGTTCGGACTTAGATTTTTTCCTACCGAGTGGCTACCGTGAAGAGTCGCCGACGACGACTTTAGAAATTATTTAAAAATCAACCGTAAGAGATGGAGCCGTGGTTTATTAAGCAAAAGTGCGTCAAATACGCTCCCATAACGGAACATACCATTTAAAAGATACGTCGTCGGTGAAAATATTTTCAATTCGGACTTAGTCTCTGTACGGAGAGGCTACCGAGAAGCGCTACCGACGAGGACTTTCTGATTAATTTAATAATCAACCGTAAGAGATAGAGCCGTGGTTTATTAAGCAAAAGTGCTTCAAATGCGCTCCTATAACTCAATCTAACATAAAAAGGTACCTCGTCGGTGAAAATAATTACAGTTCGGACTTAGATTTTTTCCTACCGAGTGGCTACCGTGAAGAGTCGCCGACGACGACTTTAGAAATTATTTAAAAATCAACCGTAAGAGATGGAGCCGTGGTTTATTAAGCAAAAGTGCGTCAAATACAATCCCATAACCGAACATAACATTTAAAAGATACGTCGTCGGTGAAAATATTTTCAATTCGGACTTAGTCTCTGTACGGAGAGGCTACCGAGAAGCGCTACCGACGAAGACTTTCTGATTAATTTAAAAATCAACCGAAAGAGATAGAGCCGTGGTTTATTAAGCAAAAGTGCTTCAAATACGCTCCTATAACTCAATCTAACATATAAAAGGTACCTCGTCGGTGAAAATAATTACAGTTCGGACTTAGATTTTTTCCTACCGAGTGGCTACCGTGAAGAGTCGCCGACGACGACTTTAGAAATTATTTAAAAATCAACCGTAAGAGATGGAGCCGTGGTTTATTAAGCAAAAGTGCGTCAAATACGCTCCCATAACCGAACATAACATTTAAAAGATACGTCGTCGGTGAAAATATTTTCAATTGGGACTTAGTCTCTGTACGGAGAGGCTACCGAGAAGCGCTACCGACGAGGACTTTCTGATTAATTTAAAAATCAACCGTAAGAGATAGAGCCGTGGTTTATTAAGCAAAAGTGCTTCAAATGCGCTCCTATAACTCAATCTAACATATAAAAGGTACCTCGTCGGTGAAAATAATTACAGTTCGGACTTAGATTTTTTCCTACCGAGTGGCTACCGTGAAGAGTCGCCGACGACGACTTTAGAAATTATTTAAAAATCAACCGTAAGAGATGGAGCCGTGGTTTATTAAGCAAAAGTGCGTCAAATACGCTCCCATAACCGAACATAACATTTAAAAGATACGTCGTCGGTGAAAATATTTTCAATTGGGACTTAGTCTCTGTACGGAGAGGCTACCGAGAAGCGCTACCGACGAGGACTTTCTGATTAATTTAAAAATCAACCGTAAGAGATAGAGCCGTGGTTTATTAAGCAAAAGTGCTTCAAATGCGCTCCTATAACTCAATCTAACATAAAAAGGTACCTCGTCGGTGAAAATAATTACAGTTCGGACTTAGATTTTTTCCTACCGAGTGGCTACCGTGAAGAGTCGCCGACGACGACTTTAGAAATTATTTAAAAATCAACCGTAAGAGATGGAGCCGTGGTTTATTAAGCAAAAGTGCGTCAAATACAATCCCATAACCGAACATAACATTTAAAAGATACGTCGTCGGTGAAAATATTTTCAATTCGGACTTAGTCTCTGTACGGAGAGTCTACCGAGAAGCGCTACCGACGAAGACTTTCTGATTAATTTAAAAATCAACCGAAAGAGATAGAGCCGTGGTTTATTATGCAAAAGTGCTTCAAATACGCTCCTATAACTCAATCTAACATATAAAAGGTACCTCGTCGGTGAAAATAATTACAGTTCGGACTTAGATTTTTTCCTACCGAGTGGCTACCGTGAAGAGTCGCCGACGACGACTTTAGAAATTATTTAAAAATCAACCGTAAGAGATGGAGCCGTGGTTTATTAAGCAAAAGTGCGTCAAATACGCTCCCATAACCGAACATAACATTTAAAAGATACGTCGTCGGTGAAAATATTTTCAATTGGGACTTAGTCTCTGTACGGAGAGGCTACCGAGAAGCGCTACCGACGAGGACTTTCTGATTAATTTAAAAATCAACCGTAAGAGATAGAGCCGTGGTTTATTAAGCAAAAGTGCTTCAAATGCGCTCCTATAACTCAATCTAACATATAAAAGGTACCTCGTCGGTGAAAATAATTACAGTTCGGACTTAGATTTTTTCCTACCGAGTGGCTACCGTGAAGAGTCGCCGACGACGACTTTAGAAATTATTTAAAAATCAACCGTAAGAGATGGAGCCGTGGTTTATTAAGCAAAAGTGCGTCAAATACGCTCCCATAACCGAACATAACATTTAAAAGATACGTCGTCGGTGAAAATATTTTCAATTGGGACTTAGTCTCTGTACGGAGAGGCTACCGAGAAGCGCTACCGACGAGGACTTTCTGATTAATTTAAAAATCAACCGTAAGAGATAGAGCCGTGGTTTATTAAGCAAAAGTGCTTCAAATGCGCTCCTATAACTCAATCTAACATAAAAAGGTACCTCGTCGGTGAAAATAATTACAGTTCGGACTTAGATTTTTTCCTACCGAGTGGCTACCGTGAAGAGTCGCCGACGACGACTTTAGAAATTATTTAAAAATCAACCGTAAGAGATGGAGCCGTGGTTTATTAAGCAAAAGTGCGTCAAATACAATCCCATAACCGAACATAACATTTAAAAGATACGTCGTCGGTGAAAATATTTTCAATTCGGACTTAGTCTCTGTACGGAGAGGCTACCGAGAAGCGCTACCGACGAAGACTTTCTGATTAATTTAAAAATCAACCGAAAGAGATAGAGCCGTGGTTTATTATGCAAAAGTGCTTCAAATACGCTCCTATAACTCAATCTAACATATAAAAGGTACCTCGTCGGTGAAAATAATTACAGTTCGGACTTAGATTTTTTCCTACCGAGTGGCTACCGTGAAGAGTCGCCGACGACGACTTTAGAAATTATTTAAAAATCAACCGTAAGAGATAGAGCCGTGGTTTATTAAGCAAAAGTGCTTCAAATGCGCTCCTATAACTCAATCTAACATATAAAAGGTACCTCGTCGGTGAAAATAATTACAGTTCGGACTTAGATTTTTTCCTACCGAGTGGCTACCGTGAAGAGTCGCCGACGACGACTTTAGAAATTATTTAAAAATCAACCGTAAGAGATAGAGCCGTGGTTTATTAAGCAAAAGTGCGTCAAATACGCTCCCATAACGGAACATACCATTTAAAAGATACGTCGTCGGTGAAAATATTTTCAATTCGGACTTAGTCTCTGTACGGAGAGGCTACCGAGAAGCGCTACCGACGAGGACTATCTGATTAATTTAATAATCAACCGTAAGAGATAGAGCCGTGGTTTATTAAGCAAAAGTGCTTCAAATGCGCTCCTATAACTCAATCTAACATAAAAAGGTACCTCGTCGGTGAAAATAATTACAGTTCGGACTTAGATTTTTTCGTACCGAGTGGCTACCGTGAAGAGTCGCCGACGACGACTTTAGAAATTATTTAAAAATCAACCGTAAGAGATGGAGCCGTGGTTTATTAAGCAAAAGTGCGTCAAATACAATCCCATAACCGAACATAACATTTAAAAGATACGTCGTCGGTGAAAATATTTTCAATTCGGACTTAGTCTCTGTACGGAGAGGCTACCGAGAAGCGCTACCGACGAAGACTTTCTGATTTATTTAAAAATCAACCGAAAGAGATAGAGCCGTGGTTTATTATGCAAAAGTGCTTCAAATACGCTCCTATAACTCAATCTAACATATAAAAGGTACCTCGTCGGTGAAAATAATTACAGTTCGGACTTAGATTTTTTCCTACCGAGTGGCTACCGTGAAGAGTCGCCGACGACGACTTTAGAAATTATTTAAAAATCAACCGTAAGAGATGGAGCCGTGGTTTATTAAGCAAAAGTGCGTCAAATACGCTCCCATAACCGAACATAACATTTAAAAGATACGTCGTCGGTGAAAATATTTTCAATTGGGACTTAGTCTCTGTACGGAGAGGCTACCGAGAAGCGCTACCGACGAGGACTTTCTGATTAATTTAAAAATCAACCGTAAGAGATAGAGCCGTGGTTTATTAAGCAAAAGTGCTTCAAATGCGCTCCTATAACTCAATCTAACATATAAAAGGTACCTCGTCGGTGAAAATAATTACAGTTCGGACTTAGATTTTTTCCTACCGAGTGGCTACCGTGAAGAGTCGCCGACGACGACTTTAGAAATTATTTAAAAATCAACCGTAAGAGATGGAGCCGTGGTTTATTAAGCAAAAGTGCGTCAAATACGCTCCCATAACCGAACATAACATTTAAAAGATACGTCGTCGGTGAAAATATTTTCAATTGGGACTTAGTCTCTGTACGGAGAGGCTACCGAGAAGCGCTACCGACGAGGACTTTCTGATTAATTTAAAAATCAACCGTAAGAGATAGAGCCGTGGTTTATTAAGCAAAAGTGCTTCAAATGCGCTCCTATAACTCAATCTAACATAAAAAGGTACCTCGTCGGTGAAAATAATTACAGTTCGGACTTAGATTTTTTCCTACCGAGTGGCTACCGTGAAGAGTCGCCGACGACGACTTTAGAAATTATTTAAAAATCAACCGTAAGAGATGGAGCCGTGGTTTATTAAGCAGAAGTGCGTCAAATACAATCCCATAACCGAACATAACATTTAAAAGATACGTCGTCGGTGAAAATATTTTCAATTCGGACTTAGTCTCTGTACGGAGAGGCTACCGAGAAGCGCTACCGACGAAGACTTTCTGATTAATTTAAAAATCAACCGAAAGAGATAGAGCCGTGGTTTATTATGCAAAAGTGCTTCAAATACGCTCCTATAACTCAATCTAACATATAAAAGGTACCTCGTCGGTGAAAATAATTACAGTTCGGACTTAGATTTTTTCCTACCGAGTGGCTACCGTGAAGAGTCGCCGACGACGACTTTAGAAATTATTTAAAAATCAACCGTAAGAGATAGAGCCGTGGTTTATTAAGCAAAAGTGCTTCAAATGCGCTCCTATAACTCAATCTAACATATAAAAGGTACCTCGTCGGTGAAAATAATTACAGTTCGGACTTAGATTTTTTCCTACCGAGTGGCTACCGTGAAGAGTCGCCGACGACGACTTTAGAAATTATTTAAAAATCAACCGTAAGAGATAGAGCCGTGGTTTATTAAGCAAAAGTGCGTCAAATACGCTCCCATAACGGAACATACCATTTAAAAGATACGTCGTCGGTGAAAATATTTTCAATTCGGACTTAGTCTCTGTACGGAGAGGCTACCGAGAAGCGCTACCGACGAGGACTTTCTGATTAATTTAATAATCAACCGTAAGAGATAGAGCCGTGGTTTATTAAGCAAAAGTGCTTCAAATGCGCTCCTATAACTCAATCTAACATAAAAAGGTACCTCGTCGGTGAAAATAATTACAGTTCGGACTTAGATTTTTTCGTACCGAGTGGCTACCGTGAAGAGTCGCCGACGACGACTTTAGAAATTATTTAAAAATCAACCGTAAGAGATGGAGCCGTGGTTTATTAAGCAAAAGTGCGTCAAATACAATCCCATAACCGAACATAACATTTAAAAGATACGTCGTCGGTGAAAATATTTTCAATTCGGACTTAGTCTCTGTACGGAGAGGCTACCGAGAAGCGCTACCGACGAAGACTTTCTGATTAATTTAAAAATCAACCGAAAGAGATAGAGCCGTGGTTTATTAAGCAAAAGTGCTTCAAATACGCTCCTATAACTCAATCTAACATATAAAAGGTACCTCGTCGGTGAAAATAATTACAGTTCGGACTTAGATTTTTTCCTACCGAGTGGCTACCGTGAAGAGTCGCCGACGACGATTTTAGAAATTATTTAAAAATCAACCGTAAGAGATGGAGCCGTGGTTTATTAAGCAAAAGTGCGTCAAATACGCTCCCATAACCGAACATAACATTTAAAAGATACGTCGTCGGTGAAAATATTTTCAATTGGGACTTAGTCTCTGTACGGAGAGGCTACCGAGAAGCGCTACCGACGAGGACTTTCTGATTAATTTAAAAATCAACCGTAAGAGATAGAGCCGTGGTTTATTAAGCAAAAGTGCTTCAAATGCGCTCCTATAACTCAATCTAACATATAAAAGGTACCTCGTCGGTGAAAATAATTACAGTTCGGACTTAGATTTTTTCCTACCGAGTGGCTACCGTGAAGAGTCGCCGACGACGACTTTAGAAATTATTTAAAAATCAACCGTAAGAGATGGAGCCGTGGTTTATTAAGCAAAAGTGCGTCAAATACGCTCCCACAACCGAACATAACATTTAAAAGATACGTCGTCGGTGAAAATATTTTCAATTGGGACTTAGTCTCTGTACGGAGAGGCTACCGAGAAGCGCTACCGACGAGGACTTTCTGATTAATTTAAAAATCAACCGTAAGAGATAGAGCCGTGGTTTATTAAGCAAAAGTGCTTCAAATGCGCTCCTATAACTCAATCTAACATATAAAAGGTACCTCGTCGGTGAAAATAATTACAGTTCGGACTTAGATTTTTTCCTACCGAGTGGCTACCGTGAAGAGTCGCCGACGACGACTTTAGAAATTATTTAAAAATCAACCGTAAGAGATGGAGCCGTGGTTTATTAAGCAAAAGTGCGTCAAATACGCTCCCATAACGGAACATACCATTTAAAAGATACGTCGTCGGTGAAAATATTTTCAATTCGGACTTAGTCTCTGTACGGAGAGGCTACCGAGAAGCGCTACCGACGAGGACTTTCTGATTAATTTAATAATCAACCGTAAGAGATAGAGCCGTGGTTTATTAAGCAAAAGTGCTTCAAATGCGCTCCTATAACTCAATCTAACATAAAAAGGTACCTCGTCGGTGAAAATAATTACAGTTCGGACTTAGATTTTTTCCTACCGAGTGGCTACCGTGAAGAGTCGCCGACGACGACTTTAGAAATTATTTAAAAATCAACCGTAAGAGATGGAGCCGTGGTTTATTAAGCAAAAGTGCGTCAAATACAATCCCATAACCGAACATAACATTTAAAAGATACGTCGTCGGTGAAAATATTTTCAATTCGGACTTAGTCTCTGTACGGAGAGGCTACCGAGAAGCGCTACCGACGAAGACTTTCTGATTAATTTAAAAATCAACCGAAAGAGATAGAGCCGTGGTTTATTATGCAAAAGTGCTTCAAATACGCTCCTATAACTCAATCTAACATATAAAAGGTACCTCGTCGGTGAAAATAATTACAGTTCGGACTTAGATTTTTTCCTACCGAGTGGCTACCGTGAAGAGTCGCCGACGACGACTTTAGAAATTATTTAAAAATCAACCGTAAGAGATGGAGCCGTGGTTTATTAAGCAAAAGTGCGTCAAATACGCTCCCATAACCGAACATAACATTTAAAAGATACGTCGTCGGTGAAAATATTTTCAATTCGGACTTAGTCTCTGTACGGAGAGGCTACCGAGAAGCACTACCGACGAGGACTTTCTGATTAATTTAAAAATCAACCGTAAGAGATAGAGCCGTGGTTTATTAAGCAAAAGTGCTTCAAATGCGCTCCTATAACTCAATCTAACATATAAAAGGTACCTCGTCGGTGAAAATAATTACAGTTCGGACTTAGATTTTTTCCTACCGAGTGGCTACCGTGAAGAGTCGCCGACGACGACTTTAGAAATTATTTAAAAATCAACCGTAAGAGATGGAGCCGTGGTTTATTAAGCAAAAGTGCGTCAAATACAATCCCATAACCGAACATAACATTTAACAGATACGTCGTCGGTGAAAATATTTTCAATTCGGACTTAGTCTCTGTACGGAGAGGCTACCGAGAAGCGCTACCGACGAAGACTTTCTGATTAATTTAAAAATCAACCGAAAGAGATAGAGCCGTGGTTTATTAAGCAAAAGTGCTTCAAATACGCTCCTATAACTCAATCTAACATATAAAAGGTACCTCGTCGGTGAAAATAATTACAGTTCGGACTTAGATTTTTTCCTACCGAGTGGCTACCGTGAAGAGTCGCCGACGACGACTTTAGAAATTATTTAAAAATCAACCGTAAGAGATGGAGCCGTGGTTTATTAAGCAAAAGTGCGTCAAATACGCTCCCATAACCGAACATAACATTTAAAAGATACGTCGTCGGTGAAAATATTTTCAATTCGGACTTAGTCTCTGTACGGAGAGGCTACCGAGAAGCGCTACCGACGAGGACTTTCTGATTAATTTAAAAATCAACCGTAAGAGATAGAGCCGTGGTTTATTAAGCAAAAGTGCTTCAAATGCGCTCCTATAACTCAATCTAACATATAAAAGGTACCTCGTCGGTGAAAATAATTACAGTTCGGACTTAGATTTTTTCCTACCGAGTGGCTACCGTGAAGAGTCGCCGACGACGACTTTAGAAATTATTTAAAAATCAACCGTAAGAGATAGAGCCGTGGTTTATTAAGCAAAAGTGCGTCACATACGCTCCCATAACGGAACACAACATTTAAAAGATACGTCGTCGGTGAAAATATTTTCAATTCGGACTTAGTCTCTGTACGGAGAGGCTACCGAGAAGCGCTACCGACGAGGACTTTCTGATTAATTTAAAAATCAACCGTAAGAGATAGAGCCGTGGTTTATTAAGCAAAAGTGCTTCAAATGCGCTCCTATAACTCAATCTAACATATAAAAGGTACCTCGTCGGTGAAAATAATTACAGTTCGGACTTAGATTTTTTCCTACCGAGTGGCTACCGTGAAGAGTCGCCGACGACGACTTTAGAAATTATTTAAAAATCAACCGTAAGAGATGGAGCCGTGGTTTATTAAGCAAAAGTGCGTCAAATACGCTCCCATAACGGAACATACCATTTAAAAGATACGTCGTCGGTGAAAATATTTTCAATTCGGACTTAGTCTCTGTACGGAGAGGCTACCGAGAAGCGCTACCGACGAGGACTTTCTGATTAATTTAATAATCAACCGTAAGAGATAGAGCCGTGGTTTATTAAGCAAAAGTGCTTCAAATGCGCTCCTATAACTCAATCTAACATAAAAAGGTACCTCGTCGGTGAAAATAATTACAGTTCGGACTTAGATTTTTTCCTACCGAGTGGCTACCGTGAAGAGTCGCCGACGACGACTTTAGAAATTATTTAAAAATCAACCGTAAGAGATGGAGCCGTGGTTTATTAAGCAAAAGTGCGTCAAATACAATCCCATAACCGAACATAACATTTAAAAGATACGTCGTCGGTGAAAATATTTTCAATTCGGACTTAGTCTCTGTACGGAGAGGCTACCGAGAAGCGCTACCGACGAAGACTTTCTGATTAATTTAAAAATCAACCGAAAGAGATAGAGCCGTGGTTTATTAAGCAAAAGTGCTTCAAATACGCTCCTATAACTCAATCTAACATATAAAAGGTACCTCGTCGGTGAAAATAATTACAGTTCGGACTTAGATTTTTTCCTACCGAGTGGCTACCGTGAAGAGTCGCCGACGACGACTTTAGAAATTATTTAAAAATCAACCGTAAGAGATGGAGCCGTGGTTTATTAAGCAAAAGTGCGTCAAATACGCTCCCATAACCGAACATAACATTTAAAAGATACGTCGTCGGTGAAAATATTTTCAATTGGGACTTAGTCTCTGTACGGAGAGGCTACCGAGAAGCGCTACCGTCGAGGACTTTCTGATTAATTTAAAAATCAACCGTAAGAGATAGAGCCGTGGTTTATTAAGCAAAAGTGCTTCAAATGCGCTCCTATAACTCAATCTAACATATAAAAGGTACCTCGTCGGTGAAAATAATTACAGTTCGGACTTAGATTTTTTCCTACCGAGTGGCTACCGTGAAGAGTCGCCGACGACGACTTTAGAAATTATTTAAAAATCAACCGTAAGAGATGGAGCCGTGGTTTATTAAGCAAAAGTGCGTCAAATACGCTCCCATAACCGAACATAACATTTAAAAGATACGTCGTCGGTGAAAATATTTTCAATTGGGACTTAGTCTCTGTACGGAGAGGCTACCGAGAAGCGCTACCGACGAGGACTTTCTGATTAATTTAAAAATCAACCGTAAGAGATAGAGCCGTGGTTTATTAAGCAAAAGTGCTTCAAATGCGCTCCTATAACTCAATCTAACATAAAAAGGTACCTCGTCGGTGAAAATAATTACAGTTCGGACTTAGATTTTTTCCTACCGAGTGGCTACCGTGAAGAGTCGCCGACGACGACTTTAGAAATTATTTAAAAATCAACCGTAAGAGATGGAGCCGTGGTTTATTAAGCAAAAGTGCGTCAAATACAATCCCATAACCGAACATAACATTTAAAAGATACGTCGTCGGTGAAAATATTTTCAATTCGGACTTAGTCTCTGTACGGAGAGGCTACCGAGAAGCGCTACCGACGAAGACTTTCTGATTAATTTAAAAATCAACCGAAAGAGATAGAGCCGTGGTTTATTATGCAAAAGTGCTTCAAATACGCTCCTATAACTCAATCTAACATATAAAAGGTACCTCGTCGGTGAAAATAATTACAGTTCGGACTTAGATTTTTTCCTACCGAGTGGCTACCGTGAAGAGTCGCCGACGACGACTTTAGAAATTATTTAAAAATCAACCGTAAGAGATGGAGCCGTGGTTTATTAAGCAAAAGTGCGTCAAATACGCTCCCATAACCGAACATAACATTTAAAAGATACGTCGTCGGTGAAAATATTTTCAATTGGGACTTAGTCTCTGTACGGAGAGGCTACCGAGAAGCGCTACCGACGAGGACTTTCTGATTAATTTAAAAATCAACCGTAAGAGATAGAGCCGTGGTTTATTAAGCAAAAGTGCTTCAAATGCGCTCCTATAACTCAATCTAACATATAAAAGGTACCTCGTCGGTGAAAATAATTACAGTTCGGACTTAGATTTTTTCCTACCGAGTGGCTACCGTGAAGAGTCGCCGACGACGACTTTAGAAATTATTTAAAAATCAACCGTAAGAGATGGAGCCGTGGTTTATTAAGCAAAAGTGCGTCAAATACGCTCCCATAACCGAACATAACATTTAAAAGATACGTCGTCGGTGAAAATATTTTCAATTGGGACTTAGTCTCTGTACGGAGAGGCTACCGAGAAGCGCTACCGACGAGGACTTTCTGATTAATTTAAAAATCAACCGTAAGAGATAGAGCCGTGGTTTATTAAGCAAAAGTGCTTCAAATGCGCTCCTATAACTCAATCTAACATAAAAAGGTACCTCGTCGGTGAAAATAATTACAGTTCGGACTTAGATTTTTTCCTACCGAGTGGCTACCGTGAAGAGTCGCCGACGACGACTTTAGAAATTATTTAAAAATCAACCGTAAGAGATGGAGCCGTGGTTTATTAAGCAAAAGTGCGTCAAATACAATCCCATAACCGAACATAACATTTAAAAGATACGTCGTCGGTGAAAATATTTTCAATTCGGACTTAGTCTCTGTACGGAGAGGCTACCGAGAAGCGCTACCGACGAAGACTTTCTGATTAATTTAAAAATCAACCGAAAGAGATAGAGCCGTGGTTTATTAAGCAAAAGTGCTTCAAATACGCTCCTATAACTCAATCTAACATATAAAAGGTACCTCGTCGGTGAAAATAATTACAGTTCGGACTTAGATTTTTTCCTACCGAGTGGCTACCGTGAAGAGTCGCCGACGACGACTTTAGAAATTATTTAAAAATCAACCGTAAGAGATAGAGCCGTGGTTTATTAAGCAAAAGTGCTTCAAATGCGCTCCTATAACTCAATCTAACATATAAAAGGTACCTCGTCGGTGAAAATAATTACAGTTCGGACTTAGATTTTTTCCTACCGAGTGGCTACCGTGAAGAGTCGCCGACGACGACTTTAGAAATTATTTAAAAATCAACCGTAAGAGATAGAGCCGTGGTTTATTAAGCAAAAGTGCGTCAAATACGGTCCCATAACGGAACATACCATTTAAAAGATACGTCGTCGGTGAAAATATTTTCAATTCGGACTTAGTCTCTGTACGGAGAGGCTACCGAGAAGCGCTACCGACGAGGACTTTCTGATTAATTTAATAATCAACCGTAAGAGATAGAACCGTGGTTTATTAAGCAAAAGTGCTTCAAATGCGCTCCTATAACTCAATCTAACATAAAAAGGTACCTCGTCGGTGAAAATAATTACAGTTCGGACTTAGATTTTTTCGTACCGAGTGGCTACCGTGAAGAGTCGCCGACGACGACTTTAGAAATTATTTAAAAATCAACCGTAAGAGATGGAGCCGTGGTTTATTAAGCAAAAGTGCGTCAAATACAATCCCATAACCGAACATAACATTTAAAAGATACGTCGTCGGTGAAAATATTTTCAATTCGGACTTAGTCTCTGTACGGAGAGGCTACCGAGAAGCGCTACCGACGAAGACTTTCTGATTAATTTAAAAATCAACCGAAAGAGATAGAGCCGTGGTTTATTAAGCAAAAGTGCTTCAAATACGCTCCTATAACTCAATCTAACATATAAAAGGTACCTCGTCGGTGAAAATAATTACAGTTCGGACTTAGATTTTTTCCTACCGAGTGGCTACCGTGAAGAGTCGCCGACGACGACTTTAGAAATTATTTAAAAATCAACCGTAAGAGATGGAGCCGTGGTTTATTAAGCAAAAGTGCGTCAAATACGCTCCCATAACCGAACATAACATTTAAAAGATACGTCGTCGGTGAAAATATTTTCAATTGGGACTTAGTCTCTGTACGGAGAGGCTACCGAGAAGCGCTACCGACGAGGACTTTCTGATTAATTTAAAAATCAACCGTAAGAGATAGAGCCGTGGTTTATTAAGCAAAAGTGCTTCAAATGCGCTCCTATAACTCAATCTAACATATAAAAGGTACCTCGTCGGTGAAAATAATTACAGTTCGGACTTAGATTTTTTCCTACCGAGTGGCTACCGTGAAGAGTCGCCGACGACGACTTTAGAAATTATTTAAAAATCAACCGTAAGAGATGGAGCCGTGGTTTATTAAGCAAAAGTGCGTCAAATACAATCCCATAACCGAACATAACATTTAAAAGATACGTCGTCGGTGAAAATATTTTCAATTCGGACTTAGTCTCTGTACGGAGAGGCTACCGAGAAGCGCTACCGACGAAGACTTTCTGATTAATTTAAAAATCAACCGAAAGAGATAGAGCCGTGGTTTATTATGCAAAAGTGCTTCAAATACGCTCCTATAACTCAATCTAACATATAAAAGGTACCTCGTCGGTGAAAATAATTACAGTTCGGACTTAGATTTTTTCCTACCGAGTGGCTACCGTGAAGAGTCGCCGACGACGACTTTAGAAATTATTTAAAAATCAACCGTAAGAGATGGAGCCGTGGTTTATTAAGCAAAAGTGCGTCAAATACGCTCCCATAACCGAACATAACATTTAAAAGATACGTCGTCGGTGAAAATATTTTCAATTCGGACTTAGTCTCTGTACGGAGAGGCTACCGAGAAGCGCTACCGACGAGGACTTTCTGATTAATTTAAAAATCAACCGTAAGAGATAGAGCCGTGGTTTATTAAGCAAAAGTGCTTCAAATGCGCTCCTATAACTCAATCTAACATATAAAAGGTACCGCGTCGGTGAAAATAATTACAGTTCGGACTTAGATTTTTTCCTACCGAGTGGCTACCGTGAAGAGTCGCCGACGACGACTTTAGAAATTATTTAAAAATCAACCGTAAGAGATAGAGCCGTGGTTTATTAAGCAAAAGTGCGTCACATACGCTCCCATAACGGAACACAACATTTAAAAGATACGTCGTCGGTGAAAATATTTTCAATTCGGACTTAGTCTCTGTACGGAGAGGCTACCGAGAAGCGCTACCGACGAGGACTTTCTGATTAATTTAAAAATCAACCGTAAGAGATAGAGCCGTGGTTTATTAAGCAAAAGTGCTTCAAATGCGCTCCTATAACTCAATCTAACATATAAAAGGTACCTCGTCGGTGAAAATAATTACAGTTCGGACTTAGATTTTTTCCTACCGAGTGGCTACCGTGAAGAGTCGCCGACGACGACTTTAGAAATTATTTAAAAATCAACCGTAAGAGATGGAGCCGTGGTTTATTAAGCAAAAGTGCGTCAAATACGCTCCCATAACGGAACATACCATTTAAAAGATACGTCGTCGGTGAAAATATTTTCAATTCGGACTTAGTCTCTGTACGGAGAGGCTACCGAGAAGCGCTACCGACGAGGACTTTCTGATTAATTTAAAAATCAACCGTAAGAGATAGAGCCGTGGTTTATTAAGCAAAAGTGCTTCAAATGCGCTCCTATAACTCAATCTAACATATAAAAGGTACCTCGTCGGTGAAAATAATTACAGTTCGGACTTAGATTTTTTCCTACCGAGTGGCTACCGTGAAGAGTCGCCGACGACGACTTTAGAAATTATTTAAAAATCAACCGTAAGAGATAGAGCCGTGGTTTATTAAGCAAAAGTGCGTCACATACGCTCCCATAACGGAACACAACATTTAAAAGATACGTCGTCGGTGAAAATATTTTCAATTCGGACTTAGTCTCTGTACGGAGAGGCTACCGAGAAGCGCTACCGACGAGGACTTTCTGATTAATTTAAAAATCAACCGTAAGAGATAGAGCCGTGGTTTATTAAGCAAAAGTGCTTCAAATGCGCTCCTATAACTCAATCTAACATATAAAAGGTACCTCGTCGGTGAAAATAATTACAGTTCGAACTTAGATTTTTTCCTACCGAGTGGCTACCGTGAAGAGTCGCCGACGACGACTTTAGAAATTATTTAAAAATCAACCGTAAGAGATGGAGCCGTGGTTTATTAAGCAAAAGTGCGTCAAATACGCTCCCATAACGGAACATACCATTTAAAAGATACGTCGTCGGTGAAAATATTTTCAATTCGGACTTAGTCTCTGTACGGAGAGGCTACCGAGAAGCGCTACCGACGAGGACTTTCTGATTAATTTAATAATCAACCGTAAGAGATAGAGCCGTGGTTTATTAAGCAAAAGTGCTTCAAATGCGCTCCTATAACTCAATCTAACATAAAAAGGTACCTCGTCGGTGAAAATAATTACAGTTCGGACTTAGATTTTTTCCTACCGAGTGGCTACCGTGAAGAGTCGCCGACGACGACTTTAGAAATTATTTAAAAATCAACCGTAAGAGATGGAGCCGTGGTTTATTAAGCAAAAGTGCGTCACATACGCTCCCATAACGGAACACAACATTTAAAAGATACGTCGTCGGTGAAAATATTTTCAATTCGGACTTAGTCTCTGTACGGAGAGGCTACCGAGAAGCGCTACCGACGAGGACTTTCTGATTAATTTAAAAATCAACCGTAAGAGATAGAGCCGTGGTTTATTAAGCAAAAGTGCTTCAAATGCGCTCCTATAACTCAATCTAACATATAAAAGGTACCTCGTCGGTGAAAATAATTACAGTTCGGACTTAGATTTTTTCCTACCGAGTGGCTACCGTGAAGAGTCGCCGACGACGACTTTAGAAATTATTTAAAAATCAACCGTAAGAGATAGAGCCGTGGTTTATTAAGCAAAAGTGCGTCACATACGCTCCCATAACGGAACACAACATTTAAAAGATACGTCGTCGGTGAAAATATTTTCAATTCGGACTTAGTCTCTGTACGGAGAGGCTACCGAGAAGCGCTACCGACGAGGCCTTTCTGATTAATTTAAAAATCAACCGTAAGAGATAGAGCCGTGGTTTATTAAGCAAAAGTGCTTCAAATGCGCTCCTATAACTCAATCTAACATATAAAAGGTACCTCGTCGGTGAAAATAATTACAGTTCGGACTTAGATTTTTTCCTACCGAGTGGCTACCGTGAAGAGTCGCCGACGACGACTTTAGAAATTATTTAAAAATCAACCGTAAGAGATGGAGCCGTGGTTTATTAAGCAAAAGTGCGTCAAATACGCTCCCATAACGGAACATACCATTTAAAAGATACGTCGTCGGTGAAAATATTTTCAATTCGGACTTAGTCTCTGTACGGAGAGGCTACCGAGAAGCGCTACCAACGAGGACTTTCTGATTAATTTAATAATCAACCGTAAGAGATAGAGCCGTGGTTTATTAAGCAAAAGTGCTTCAAATGCGCTCCTATAACTCAATCTAACATAAAAAGGTACCTCGTCGGTGAAAATAATTACAGTTCGGACTTAGATTTTTTCCTACCGAGTGGCTACCGTGAAGAGTCGCCGACGACGACTTTAGAAATTATTTAAAAATCAACCGTAAGAGATGGAGCCGTGGTTTATTAAGCAAAAGTGCGTCAAATACAATCCCATAACCGAACATAACATTTAAAAGATACGTCGTCGGTGAAAATATTTTCAATTCGGACTTAGTCTCTGTACGGAGAGGCTACCGAGAAGCGCTACCGACGAAGACTTTCTGATTAATTTAAAAATCAACCGAAAGAGATAGAGCCGTGGTTTATTAAGCAAAAGTGCTTCAAATGCGCTCCTATAACTCAATCTAACATATAAAAGGTACCTCGTCGGTGAAAATAATTACAGTTCGGACTTAGATTTTTTCCTACCGAGTGGCTACCGTGAAGAGTCGCCGACGACGACTTTAGAAATTATTTAAAAATCAACCGTAAGAGATAGAGCCGTGGTTTATTAAGCAAAAGTGCGTCACATACGCTCCCATAACGGAACACAACATTTAAAAGATACGTCGTCGGTGAAAATATTTTCAATTCGGACTTAGTCTCTGTACGGAGAGGCTACCGAGAAGCGCTACCGACGAGGACTTTCTGATTAATTTAAAAATCAACCGTAAGAGATAGAGCCGTGGTTTATTAAGCAAAAGTGCTTCAAATGCGCTCCTATAACTCAATCTAACATATAAAAGGTACCTCGTCGGTGAAAATAATTACCGTTCGGACTTAGATTTTTTCCTACCGAGTGGCTACCGTGAAGAGTCGCCGACGACGACTTTAGAAATTATTTAAAAATCAACCGTAAGAGATAGAGCCGTGGTTTATTAAGCAAAAGTGCGTCACATACGCTCCCATAACGGAACACAACGTTTAAAAGATACGTCGTCGGTGAAAATATTTTCAATTCGGACTTAGTCTCTGTACGGAGAGGCTACCGAGAAGCGCTACCGACGAGGACTTTCTGATTAATTTAAAAATCAACCGTAAGAGATAGAGCCGTGGTTTATTAAGCAAAAGTGCTTCAAATGCGCTCCTATAACTCAATCTAACATATAAAAGGTACCTCGTCGGTGAAAATAATTACAGTTCGGACTTAGATTTTTTCCTACCGAGTGGCTACCGTGAAGAGTCGCCGACGACGACTTTAGAAATTATTTAAAAATCAACCGTAAGAGATGGAGCCGTGGTTTATTAAGCAAAAGTGCGTCAAATACAATCCCATAACCGAACATAACATTTAAAAGATACGTCGTCGGTGAAAATATTTTCAATTGGGACTTAGTCCCTGTACGGAGAGGCTACCGAGAAGCGCTACCGACGAGGACTTTCTGATTAATTTAAAAATCAACCGTAAGAGATAGAGCCGTGGTTTATTAAGCAAAAGTGCTTCAAATGCGCTCCTATAACTCAATCTAACATATAAAAGGTACCTCGTCGGTGAAAATAATTACAGTTCGGACTTAGATTTTTTCCTACCGAGTGGCTACCGTGAAGAGTCGCCGACGACGACTTTAGAAATTATTTAAAAATCAACCGTAAGAGATGGAGCCGTGGTTTATTAAGCAAAAGTGCGTCAAATACAATCCCATAACCGAACATAACATTTAAAAGATACGTCGTCGGTGAAAATATTTTCAATTCGGACTTAGTCTCTGTACGGAGAGGCTACCGAGAAGCGCTACCGACGAAGACTTTCTGATTAATTTAAAAATCAACCGAAAGAGATAGAGCCGTGGTTTATTATGCAAAAGTGCTTCAAATACGCTCCTATAACTCAATCTAACATATAAAAGGTACCTCGTCGGTGAAAATAATTACAGTTCGGACTTAGATTTTTTCCTACCGAGTGGCTACCGTGAAGAGTCGCCGACGACGACTTTAGAAATTATTTAAAAATCAACCGTAAGAGATGGAGCCGTGGTTTATTAAGCAAAAGTGCGTCAAATACGCTCCCATAACCGAACATAACATTTAAAAGATACGTCGTCGGTGAAAATATTTTCAATTCGGACTTAGTCTCTGTACGGAGAGGCTACCGAGAAGCGCTACCGACGAGGACTTTCTGATTAATTTAAAAATCAACCGTAAGAGATAGAGCCGTGGTTTATTAAGCAAAAGTGCTTCAAATGCGCTCCTATAACTCAATCTAACATATAAAAGGTACCTCGTCGGTGAAAATAATGACAGTTCGGACTTAGATTTTTTCCTACCGAGTGGCTACCGTGAAGAGTCGCCGACGACGACTTTAGAAATTATTTAAAAATCAACCGTAAGAGATAGAGCCGTGGTTTATTAAGCAAAAGTGCGTCACATACGCTCCCATAACGGAACACAACATTTAAAAGATACGTCGTCGGTGAAAATATTTTCAATTCGGACTTAGTCTATGTACGGAGAGGCTACCGAGAAGCGCTACCGACGAGGACTTTCTGATTAATTTAAAAATCAACCGTAAGAGATAGAGCCGTGGTTTATTAAGCAAAAGTGCTTCAAATGCGCTCCTATAACTCAATCTAACATATAAAAGGTACCTCGTCGGTGAAAATAATTACAGTTCGGACTTAGATTTTTTCCTACCGAGTGGCTACCGTGAAGAGTCGCCGACGACGACTTTAGAAATTATTTAAAAATCAACCGTAAGAGATGGAGCCGTGCTTTATTCAGCAAAAGTGCGTCAAATACGCTCCCATAACGGAACATACCATTTAAAAGATACGTCGTCGGTGAAAATATTTTCAATTCGGACTTAGTCTCTGTACGGAGAGGCTACCGAGAAGCGCTACCGACGAGGACTTTCTGATTAATTTAATAATCAACCGTAAGAGATAGAGCCGTGGTTTATTAAGCAAAAGTGCTTCAAATGCGCTCCTATAACTCAATCTAACATATAAAAGGTACCTCGTCGGTGAAAATAATTACAGTTCGGACTTAGATTTTTTCCTACCGAGTGGCTACCGTGAAGAGTCGCCGACGACGACTTTAGAAATTATTTAAAAATCAACCGTAAGAGATAGAGCCGTGGTTTATTAAGCAAAAGTGCGTCACATACGCTCCCATAACGGAACACAACATTTAAAAGATACGTCGTCGGTGAAAATATTTTCAATTCGGACTTAGTCTCTGTACGGAGAGGCTACCGAGAAGCGCTACCGACGAGGACTTTCTGATTAATTTAAAAATCAACCGTAAGAGATAGAGCCGTGGTTTATTAAGCAAAAGTGCTTCAAATGCGCTCCTATAACTCAATCTAACATATAAAAGGTACCTCGTCGGTGAAAATAATTACAGTTCGGACTTAGATTTTTTCCTACCGAGTGGCTACCGTGAAGAGTCGCCGACGACGACTTTAGAAATTATTTAAAAATCAACCGTAAGAGATAGAGCCGTGGTTTATTAAGCAAAAGTGCGTCACATACGCTCCCATAACGGAACACAACATTTAAAAGATACGTCGTCGGTGAAAATATTTTCAATTCGGACTTAGTCTCTGTACGGAGAGGCTACCGAGAAGCGCTACCGACGAGGACTTTCTGATTAATTTAAAAATCAACCGTAAGAGATAGAGCCGTGGTTTATTAAGCAAAAGTGCTTCAAATGCGCTCCTATAACTCAATCTAACATATAAAAGGTACCTCGTCGGTGAAAATAATTACAGTTCGGACTTAGATTTTTTCCTACCGAGTGGCTACCGTGAAGAGTCGCCGACGACGACTTTAGAAATTATTTAAAAATCAACAGTAAGAGATGGAGCCGTGGTTTATTAAGCAAAAGTGCGTCAAATACGCTCCCATAACGGAACATACCATTTAAAAGATACGTCGTCGGTGAAAATATTTTCAATTCGGACTTAGTCTCTGTACGGAGAGGCTACCGAGAAGCGCTACCAACGAGGACTTTCTGATTAATTTAATAATCAACCGTAAGAGATAGAGCCGTGGTTTATTAAGCAAAAGTGCTTCAAATGCGCTCCTATAACTCAATCTAACATAAAAAGGTACCTCGTCGGTGAAAATAATTACAGTTCGGACTTAGATTTTTTCCTACCGAGTGGCTACCGTGAAGAGTCGCCGACGACGACTTTAGAAATTATTTAAAAATCAACCGTAAGAGATGGAGCCGTGGTTTATTAAGCAAAAGTGCGTCAAATACAATCCCATAACCGAACATAACATTTAAAAGATACGTCGTCGGTGAAAATATTTTCAATTCGGACTTAGTCTCTGTACGGAGAGGCTACCGAGAAGCGCTACCGACGAAGACTTTCTGATTAATTTAAAAATCAACCGAAAGAGATAGAGCCGTGGTTTATTAAGCAAAAGTGCTTCAAATGCGCTCCTATAACTCAATCTAACATATAAAAGGTACCTCGTCGGTGAAAATAATTACAGTTCGGACTTAGATTTTTTCCTACCGAGTGGCTACCGTGAAGAGTCGCCGACGACGACTTTAGAAATTATTTAAAAATCAACCGTAAGAGATAGAGCCGTGGTTTATTAAGCAAAAGTGCGTCACATACGCTCCCATAACGGAACACAACATTTAAAAGATACGTCGTCGGTGAAAATATTTTCAATTCGGACTTAGTCTCTGTACGGAGAGGCTACCGAGAAGCGCTACCGACGAGGACTTTCTGATTAATTTAAAAATCAACCGTAAGAGATAGAGCCGTGGTTTATTAAGCAAAAGTGCTTCAAATGCGCTCCTATAACTCAATCTAACATATAAAAGGTACCTCGTCGGTGAAAATAATTACAGTTCGGGCTTAGATTTTTTCCTACCGAGTGGCTACCGTGAAGAGTCGCCGACGACGACTTTAGAAATTATTTAAAAATCAACCGTAAGAGATAGAGCCGTGGTTTATTAAGCAAAAGTGCGTCACATACGCTCCCATAACGGAACACAACATTTAAAAGATACGTCGTCGGTGAAAATATTTTCAATTCGGACTTAGTCTCTGTACGGAGAGGCTACCGAGAAGCGCTACCGACGAGGACTTTCTGATTAATTTAAAAATCAACCGTAAGAGATAGAGCCGTGGTTTATTAAGCAAAAGTGCTTCAAATGCGCTCCTATAACTCAATCTAACATATAAAAGGTACCTCGTCGGTGAAAATAATTACAGTTCGGACTTAGATTTTTTCCTACCGAGTGGCTACCGTGAAGAGTCGCCGACGACGACTTTAGAAATTATTTAAAAATCAACCGTAAGAGATGGAGCCGTGGTTTATTAAGCAAAAGTGCGTCAAATACGCTCCCATAACGGAACATACCATTTAAAAGATACGTCGTCGGTGAAAATATTTTCAATTCGGACTTAGTCTCTGTACGGAGAGGCTACCGAGAAGCGCTACCGACGAGGACTTTCTGATTAATTTAATAATCAACCGTAAGAGATAGAGCCGTGGTTTATTAAGCAAAAGTGCTTCAAATGCGCTCCTATAACTCAATCTAACATAAAAAGGTACCTCGTCGGTGAAAATAATTACAGTTCGGACTTAGATTTTTTCCTACCGAGTGGCTACCGTGAAGAGTCGCCGACGACGACTTTAGAAATTATTTAAAAATCAACCGTAAGAGATGGAGCCGTGGTTTATTAAGCAAAAGTGCGTCAAATACAATCCCATAACCGAACATAACATTTAAAAGATACGTCGTCGGTGAAAATATTTTCAATTCGGACTTAGTCTCTGTACGGAGAGGCTACCGAGAAGCGCTACCGACGAAGACTTTCTGATTAATTTAAAAATCAACCGAAAGAGATAGAGCCGTGGTTTATTAAGCAAAAGTGCTTCAAATACGCTCCTATAACTCAATCTAACATATAAAAGGTACCTCGTCGGTGAAAATAATTACAGTTCGGACTTAGATTTTTTCCTACCGAGTGGCTACCGTGAAGAGTCGCCGACGACGACTTTAGAAATTATTTAAAAATCAACCGTAAGAGATGGAGCCGTGGTTTATTAAGCAAAAGTGCGTCAAATACGCTCCCATAACGGAACATACCATTTAAAAGATACGTCGTCGGTGAAAATATTTTCAATTCGGACTTAGTCTCTGTACGGAGAGGCTACCGAGAAGCGCTACCGACGAGGACTTTCTGATTAATTTAATAATCAACCGTAAGAGATAGAGCCGTGGTTTATTAAGCAAAAGTGCTTCAAATGCGCTCCTATAACTCAATCTAACATAAAAAGGTACCTCGTCGGTGAAAATAATTACAGTTCGGACTTAGATTTTTTCCTACCGAGTGGCTACCGTGAAGAGTCGCCGACGACGACTTTAGAAATTATTTAAAAATCAACCGTAAGAGATAGAGCCGTGGTTTATTAAGCAAAAGTGCGTCACATACGCTCCCATAACGGAACACAACATTTAAAAGATACGTCGTCGGTGAAAATATTTTCAATTCGGACTTAGTCTATGTACGGAGAGGCTACCGAGAAGCGCTACCGACGAGGACTTTCTGATTAATTTAAAAATCAACCGTAAGAGATAGAGCCGTGGTTTATTAAGCAAAAGTGCTTCAAATGCGCTCCTATAACTCAATCTAACATATAAAAGGTACCTCGTCGGTGAAAATAATTACAGTTCGGACTTAGATTTTTTCCTACCGAGTGGCTACCGTGAAGAGTCGCCGACGACGACTTTAGAAATTATTTAAAAATCAACCGTAAGAGATGGAGCCGTGCTTTATTCAGCAAAAGTGCGTCAAATACGCTCCCATAACGGAACATACCATTTAAAAGATACGTCGTCGGTGAAAATATTTTCAATTCGGACTTAGTCTCTGTACGGAGAGGCTACCGAGAAGCGCTACCGACGAGGACTTTCTGATTAATTTAATAATCAACCGTAAGAGATAGAGCCGTGGTTTATTAAGCAAAAGTGCTTCAAATGCGCTCCTATAACTCAATCTAACATATAAAAGGTACCTCGTCGGTGAAAATAATTACAGTTCGGACTTAGATTTTTTCCTACCGAGTGGCTACCGTGAAGAGTCGCCGACGACGACTTTAGAAATTATTTAAAAATCAACCGTAAGAGATAGAGCCGTGGTTTATTAAGCAAAAGTGCGTCACATACGCTCCCATAACGGAACACAACATTTAAAAGATACGTCGTCGGTGAAAATATTTTCAATTCGGACTTAGTCTCTGTACGGAGAGGCTACCGAGAAGCGCTACCGACGAGGACTTTCTGATTAATTTAAAAATCAACCGTAAGAGATAGAGCCGTGGTTTATTAAGCAAAAGTGCTTCAAATGCGCTCCTATAACTCAATCTAACATATAAAAGGTACCTCGTCGGTGAAAATAATTACAGTTCGGACTTAGATTTTTTCCTACCGAGTGGCTACCGTGAAGAGTCGCCGACGACGACTTTAGAAATTATTTAAAAATCAACCGTAAGAGATAGAGCCGTGGTTTATTAAGCAAAAGTGCGTCACATACGCTCCCATAACGGAACACAACATTTAAAAGATACGTCGTCGGTGAAAATATTTTCAATTCGGACTTAGTCTCTGTACGGAGAGGCTACCGAGAAGCGCTACCGACGAGGACTTTCTGATTAATTTAAAAATCAACCGTAAGAGATAGAGCCGTGGTTTATTAAGCAAAAGTGCTTCAAATGCGCTCCTATAACTCAATCTAACATATAAAAGGTACCTCGTCGGTGAAAATAATTACAGTTCGGACTTAGATTTTTTCCTACCGAGTGGCTACCGTGAAGAGTCGCCGACGACGACTTTAGAAATTATTTAAAAATCAACCGTAAGAGATAGAGCCGTGGTTTATTAAGCAAAAGTGCGTCACATACGCTCCCATAACGGAACACAACATTTAAAAGATACGTCGTCGGTGAAAATATTTTCAATTCGGACTTAGTCTATGTACGGAGAGGCTACCGAGAAGCGCTACCGACGAGGACTTTCTGATTAATTTAAAAATCAACCGTAAGAGATAGAGCCGTGGTTTATTAAGCAAAAGTGCTTCAAATGCGCTCCTATAACTCAATCTAACATATAAAAGGTACCTCGTCGGTGAAAATAATTACAGTTCGGACTTAGATTTTTTCCTACCGAGTGGCTACCGTGAAGAGTCGCCGACGACGACTTTAGAAATTATTGAAAAATCAACCGTAAGAGATGGAGCCGTGGTTTATTAAGCAAAAGTGCGTCAAATACGCTCCCATAACGGAACATACCATTTAAAAGATACGTCGTCGGTGAAAATATTTTCAATTCGGACTTAGTCTCTGTACGGAGAGGCTACCGAGAAACGCTACCGACGAGGACTTTCTGATTAATTTAAAAATCAACCGTAAGAGATAGAGCCGTGGTTTATTAAGCAAAAGTGCTTCAAATGCGCTCCTATAACTCAATCTAACATATAAAAGGTACCTCGTCGGTGAAAATAATTACAGTTCGGACTTAGATTTTTTCCTACCGAGTGGCTACCGTGAAGAGTCGCCGACGACGACTTTAGAAATTATTTAAAAATCAACCGTAAGAGATAGAGCCGTGGTTTATTAAGCAAAAGTGCGTCACATACGCTCCCATAACGGAACACAACATTTAAAAGATACGTCGTCGGTGAAAATATTTTCAATTCGGACTTAGTCTATGTACGGAGAGGCTACCGAGAAGCGCTACCGACGAGGACTTTCTGATTAATTTAAAAATCAACCGTAAGAGATAGAGCCGTGGTTTATTAAGCAAAAGTGCTTCAAATGCGCTCCTATAACTCAATCTAACATATAAAAGGTACCTCGTCGGTGAAAATAATTACAGTTCGGACTTAGATTTTTTCCTACCGAGTGGCTACCGTGAAGAGTCGCCGACGACGACTTTAGAAATTATTTAAAAATCAACCGTAAGAGATAGAGCCGTGGTTTATTAAGCAAAAGTGCGTCACATACGCTCCCATAACGGAACACAACATTTAAAAGATACGTCGTCGGTGAAAATATTTTCAATTCGGACTTAGTCTCTGTACGGAGAGGCTACCGAGAAGCGCTACCGACGAGGACTTTCTGATTAATTTAAAAATCAACCGTAAGAGATAGAGCCGTGGTTTATTAAGCAAAAGTGCTTCAAATGCGCTCCTATAACTCAATCTAACATATAAAAGGTACCTCGTCGGTGAAAATAATTACAGTTCGGACTTAGATTTTTTCCTACCGAGTGGCTACCGTGAAGAGTCGCCGACGACGACTTTAGAAATTATTTAAAAATCAACCGTAAGAGATGGAGCCGTGGTTTATTAAGCAAAAGTGCGTCAAATACGCTCCCATAACGGAACATACCATTTAAAAGATACGTCGTCGGTGAAAATATTTTCAATTCGGACTTAGTCTCTGTACGGAGAGGCTACCGAGAAGCGCTACCAACGAGGACTTTCTGATTAATTTAATAATCAACCGTAAGAGATAGAGCCGTGGTTTATTAAGCAAAAGTGCTTCAAATGCGCTCCTATAACTCAATCTAACATAAAAAGGTACCTCGTCGGTGAAAATAATTACAGTTCGGACTTAGATTTTTTCCTACCGAGTGGCTACCGTGAAGAGTCGCCGACGACGACTTTAGAAATTATTTAAAAATCAACCGTAAGAGATGGAGCCGTGGTTTATTAAGCAAAAGTGCGTCAAATACAATCCCATAACCGAACATAACATTTAAAAGATACGTCGTCGGTGAAAATATTTTCAATTCGGACTTAGTCTCTGTACGGAGAGGCTACCGAGAAGCGCTACCGACGAAGACTTTCTGATTAATTTAAAAATCAACCGAAAGAGATAGAGCCGTGGTTTATTAAGCAAAAGTGCTTCAAATGCGCTCCTATAACTCAATCTAACATATAAAAGGTACCTCGTCGGTGAAAATAATTACAGTTCGGACTTAGATTTTTTCCTACCGAGTGGCTACCGTGAAGAGTCGCCGACGACGACTTTAGAAATTATTTAAAAATCAACCGTAAGAGATGGAGCCGTGGTTTATTAAGCAAAAGTGCGTCAAATACGCTCCCATAACGGAACATACCATTTAAAAGATACGTCGTCGGTGAAAATATTTTCAATTCGGACTTAGTCTCTGTACGGAGAGGCTACCGAGAAGCGCTACCAACGAGGACTTTCTGATTAATTTAATAATCAACCGTAAGAGATAGAGCCGTGGTTTATTAAGCAAAAGTGCTTCAAATGCGCTCCTATAACTCAATCTAACATAAAAAGGTACCTCGTCGGTGAAAATAATTACAGTTCGGACTTAGATTTTTTCCTACCGAGTGGCTACCGTGAAGAGTCGCCGACGACGACTTTAGAAATTATTTAAAAATCAACCGTAAGAGATGGAGCCGTGGTTTATTAAGCAAAAGTGCGTCAAATACAATCCCATAACCGAACATAACATTTAAAAGATACGTCGTCGGTGAAAATATTTTCAATTCGGACTTAGTCTCTGTACGGAGAGGCTACCGAGAAGCGCTACCGACGAAGACTTTCTGATTAATTTAAAAATCAACCGAAAGAGATAGAGCCGTGGTTTATTAAGCAAAAGTGCTTCAAATGCGCTCCTATAACTCAATCTAACATATAAAAGGTACCTCGTCGGTGAAAATAATTACAGTTCGGACTTAGATTTTTTCCTACCGAGTGGCTACCGTGAAGAGTCGCCGACGACGACTTTAGAAATTATTTAAAAATCAACCGTAAGAGATAGAGCCGTGGTTTATTAAGCAAAAGTGCGTCACATACGCTCCCATAACGGAACACAACATTTAAAAGATACGTCGTCGGTGAAAATATTTTCAATTCGGACTTAGTCTCTGTACGGAGAGGCTACCGAGAAGCGCTACCGACGAGGACTTTCTGATTAATTTAAAAATCAACCGTAAGAGATAGAGCCGTGGTTTATTAAGCAAAAGTGCTTCAAATGCGCTCCTATAACTCAATCTAACATATAAAAGGTACCTCGTCGGTGAAAATAATTACCGTTCGGACTTAGATTTTTTCCTACCGAGTGGCTACCGTGAAGAGTCGCCGACGACGACTTTAGAAATTATTTAAAAATCAACCGTAAGAGATAGAGCCGTGGTTTATTAAGCAAAAGTGCGTCACATACGCTCCCATAACGGAACACAACATTTAAAAGATACGTCGTCGGTGAAAATATTTTCAATTCGGACTTAGTCTCTGTACGGAGAGGCTACCGAGAAGCGCTACCGACGAGGACTTTCTGATTAATTTAAAAATCAACCGAAAGAGATAGAGCCGTGGTTTATTAAGCAAAAGTGCTTCAAATACGCTCCTATAACTCAATCTAACATATAAAAGGTACCTCGTCGGTGAAAATAATTACAGTTCGGACTTAGATTTTTTCCTACCGAGTGGCTACCGTGAAGAGTCGCCGACGACGACTTTAGAAATTATTTAAAAATCAACCGTAAGAGATGGAGCCGTGGTTTATTAAGCAAAAGTGCGTCAAATACGCTCCCATAACGGAACATACCATTTAAAAGATACGTCGTCGGTGAAAATATTTTCAATTCGGACTTAGTCTCTGTACGGAGAGGCTACCGAGAAGCGCTACCGACGAGGACTTTCTGATTAATTTAATAATCAACCGTAAGTGATAGAGCCGTGGTTTATTAAGCAAAAGTGCTTCAAATGCGCTCCTATAACTCAATCTAACATATAAAAGGTACCTCGTCGGTGAAAATAATTACCGTTCGGACTTAGATTTTTTCCTACCGAGTGGCTACCGTGAAGAGTCGCCGACGACGACTTTAGAAATTATTTAAAAATCAACCGTAAGAGATAGAGCCGTGGTTTATTAAGCAAAAGTGCGTCACATACGCTCCCATAACGGAACACAACATTTAAAAGATACGTCGTCGGTGAAAATATTTTCAATTCGGACTTAGTCTCTGTACGGAGAGGCTACCGAGAAGCGCTACCGACGAGGACTTTCTGATTAATTTAAAAATCAACCGTAAGAGATAGAGCCGTGGTTTATTAAGCAAAAGTGCTTCAAATGCGCTCCTATAACTCAATCTAACATATAAAAGGTACCTCGTCGGTGAAAATAATTACAGTTCGGACTTAGATTTTTTCCTACCGAGTGGCTACCGTGAAGAGTCGCCGACGACGACTTTAGAAATTATTTAAAAATCAACCGTAAGAGATGGAGCCGTGGTTTATTAAGCAAAAGTGCGTCACATACGCTCCCATAACGGAACACAACATTTAAAAGATACGTCGTCGGTGAAAATATTTTCAATTCGGACTTAGTCTCTGTACGGAGAGGCTACCGAGAAGCGCTACCGACGAGGACTTTCTGATTAATTTAAAAATCAACCGTAAGAGATAGAGCCGTGGTTTATTAAGCAAAAGTGCTTCAAATGCGCTCCTATAACTCAATCTAACATATAAAAGGTACCTCGTCGGTGAAAATAATTACCGTTCGGACTTAGATTTTTTCCTACCGAGTGGCTACCGTGAAGAGTCGCCGACGACGACTTTAGAAATTATTTAAAAATCAACCGTAAGAGATAGAGCCGTGGTTTATTAAGCAAAAGTGCGTCACATACGCTCCCATAACGGAACACAACATTTAAAAGATACGTCGTCGGTGAAAATATTTTCAATTCGGACTTAGTCTCTGTACGGAGAGGCTACCGAGAAGCGCTACCGACGAGGACTTTCTGATTAATTTAATAATCAACCGTAAGTGATAGAGCCGTGGTTTATTAAGCAAAAGTGCTTCAAATGCGCTCCTATAACTCAATCTAACATATAAAAGGTACCTCGTCGGTGAAAATAATTACAGTTCGGACTTAGATTTTTTCCTACCGAGTGGCTACCGTGAAGAGTCGCCGACGACGACTTTAGAAATTATTTAAAAATCAACCGTAAGAGATGGAGCCGTGGTTTATTAAGCAAAAGTGCGTCAAATAAAATCCCATAACCGAACATAACATTTAAAAGATACGTCGTCGGTGAAAATATTTTCAATTCGGACTTAGTCTCTGTACGGAGAGGCTACCGAGAAGCGCTACCGACGAAGACTTTCTGATTAATTTAAAAATCAACCGTAAGAGATAGAGCCGTGGTTTATTAGGCAAAAGTGCTTCAAATGCGCTCCTATAACTCAATCTAACATATAAAAGGTACCTCGTCGGTGAAAATAATTACCGTTCGGACTTAGATTTTTTCCTACCGAGTGGCTACCGTGAAGAGTCGCCGACGACGACTTTAGAAATTATTTAAAAATCAACCGTAAGAGATAGAGCCGTGGTTTATTAAGCAAAAGTGCGTCACATACGCTCCCATAACGGAACACAACATTTAAAAGATACGTCGTCGGTGAAAATATTTTCAATTCGGACTTAGTCTCTGTACGGAGAGGCTACCGAGAAGCGCTACCGACGAGGACTTTCTGATTAATTTAAAAATCAACCGTAAGAGATAGAGCCGTGGTTTATTAAGCAAAAGTGCTTCAAATGCGCTCCTATAACTCAATCTAACATATAAAAGGTACCTCGTCGGTGAAAATAATTACAGTTCGGACTTAGATTTTTTCCTACCGAGTGGCTACCGTGAAGAGTCGCCGACGACGACTTTAGAAATTATTTAAAAATCAACCGTAAGAGATGGAGCCGTGGTTTATTAAGCAAAAGTGCGTCACATACGCTCCCATAACGGAACACAACATTTAAAAGATACGTCGTCGGTGAAAATATTTTCAATTCGGACTTAGTCTCTGTACGGAGAGGCTACCGAGAAGCGCTACCGACGAGGACTTTCTGATTAATTTAATAATCAACCGTAAGTGATAGAGCCGTGGTTTATTAAGCAAAAGTGCTTCAAATGCGCTCCTATAACTCAATCTAACATATAAAAGGTACCTCGTCGGTGAAAATAATTACAGTTCGGACTTAGATTTTTTCCTACCGAGTGGCTACCGTGAAGAGTCGCCGACGACGACTTTAGAAATTATTTAAAAATCAACCGTAAGAGATGGAGCCGTGGTTTATTAAGCAAAAGTGCGTCAAATAAAATCCCATAACCGAACATAACATTTAAAAGATACGTCGTCGGTGAAAATATTTTCAATTCGGACTTAGTCTCTGTACGGAGAGGCTACCGAGAAGCGCTACCGACGAAGACTTTCTGATTAATTTAAAAATCAACCGTAAGAGATAGAGCCGTGGTTTATTAGGCAAAAGTGCTTCAAATGCGCTCCTATAACTCAATCTAACATATAAAAGGTACCTCGTCGGTGAAAATAATTACCGTTCGGACTTAGATTTTTTCCTACCGAGTGGCTACCGTGAAGAGTCGCCGACGACGACTTTAGAAATTATTTAAAAATCAACCGTAAGAGATAGAGCCGTGGTTTATTAAGCAAAAGTGCGTCACATACGCTCCCATAACGGAACACAACATTTAAAAGATACGTCGTCGGTGAAAATATTTTCAATTCGGACTTAGTCTCTGTACGGAGAGGCTACCGAGAAGCGCTACCGACGAGGACTTTCTGATTAATTTAAAAATCAACCGTAAGAGATAGAGCCGTGGTTTATTAAGCAAAAGTGCTTCAAATGCGCTCCTATAACTCAATCTAACATATAAAAGGTACCTCGTCGGTGAAAATAATTACAGTTCGGACTTAGATTTTTTCCTACCGAGTGGCTACCGTGAAGAGTCGCCGACGACGACTTTAGAAATTATTTAAAAATCAACCGTAAGAGATGGAGCCGTGGTTTATTAAGCAAAAGTGCGTCACATACGCTCCCATAACGGAACACAACATTTAAAAGATACGTCGTCGGTGAAAATATTTTCAATTCGGACTTAGTCTCTGTACGGAGAGGCTACCGAGAAGCGCTACCGACGAGGACTTTCTGATTAATTTAAAAATCAACCGTAAGAGATAGAGCCGTGGTTTATTAAGCAAAAGTGCTTCAAATGCGCTCCTATAACTCAATCTAACATATAAAAGGTACCTCGTCGGTGAAAATAATTACAGTTCGGACTTAGATTTTTTCCTACCGAGTAGCTACCGTGAAGAGTCGCCGACGACGACTTTAGAAATTATTTAAAAATCAACCGTAAGAGATGGAGCCGTGGTATATTAAGCAAAAGTGCGTCAAATACGCTCCCATAACGGAACATACCATTTAAAAGATACGTCGTCGGTGAAAATATTTTCAATTCGGACTTAGTCTCTGTACGGAGAGGCTACCGAGAAGCGCTACCGACGAGGACTTTCTGATTAATTTAATAATCAACCGTAAGAGATAGAGCCGTGGTTTATTAAGCAAAAGTGCTTCAAATGCGCTCCTATAACTCAATCTAACATATAAAAGGTACCTCGTCGGTGAAAATAATTACAGTTCGGACTTAGATTTTTTCCTACCGAGTGGCTACCGTGAAGAGTCGCCGACGACGACTTTAGAAATTATTTAAAAATCAACCGTAAGAGATAGAGCCGTGGTTTATTAAGCAAAAGTGCGTCACATACGCTCCCATAACGGAACACAACATTTAAAAGATACGTCGTCGGTGAAAATATTTTCAATTCGGACTTAGTCTCTGTACGGAGAGGCTACCGAGAAGCGCTACCGACGAGGACTTTCTGATTAATTTAAAAATCAACCGTAAGAGATAGAGCCGTGGTTTATTAAGCAAAAGTGCTTCAAATGCGCTCCTATAACTCAATCTAACATATAAAAGGTACCTCGTCGGTGAAAATAATTACAGTTCGGACTTAGATTTTTTCCTACCGAGTGGCTACCGTGAAGAGTCGCCGACGACGACTTTAGAAATTATTTAAAAATCAACCGTAAGAGATAGAGCCGTGGTTTATTAAGCAAAAGTGCGTCACATACGCTCCCATAACGGAACACAACATTTAAAAGATACGTCGTCGGTGAAAATATTTTCAATTCGGACTTAGTCTCTGTACGGAGAGGCTACCGAGAAGCGCTACCGACGAGGACTTTCTGATTAATTTAAAAATCAACCGTAAGAGATAGAGCCGTGGTTTATTAAGCAAAAGTGCTTCAAATGCGCTCCTATAACTCAATCTAACATATAAAAGGTACCTCGTCGGTGAAAATAATTACCGTTCGGACTTAGATTTTTTCCTACCGAGTGGCTACCGTGAAGAGTCGCCGACGACGACTTTAGAAATTATTTAAAAATCAACCGTAAGAGATAGAGCCGTGGTTTATTAAGCAAAAGTGCGTCACATACGCTCCCATAACGGAACACAACATTTAAAAGATACGTCGTCGGTGAAAATATTTTCAATTCGGACTTAGTCTCTGTACGGAGAGGCTACCGAGAAGCGCTACCGACGAGGACTTTCTGATTAATTTAAAAATCAACCGTAAGAGATAGAGCCGTGGTTTATTAAGCAAAAGTGCTTCAAATGCGCTCCTATAACTCAATCTAACATATAAAAGGTACCTCGTCGGTGAAAATAATTACAGTTCGGGCTTAGATTTTTTCCTACCGAGTGGCTACCGTGAAGAGTCGCCGACGACGACTTTAGAAATTATTTAAAAATCAACCGTAAGAGATAGAGCCGTGGTTTATTAAGCAAAAGTGCGTCACATACGCTCCCATAACGGAACACAACATTTAAAAGATACGTCGTCGGTGAAAATATTTTCAATTCGGACTTAGTCTCTGTACGGAGAGGCTACCGAGAAGCGCTACCGACGAGGACTTTCTGATTAATTTAAAAATCAACCGTAAGAGATAGAGCCGTGGTTTATTAAGCAAAAGTGCTTCAAATGCGCTCCTATAACTCAATCTAACATATAAAAGGTACCTCGTCGGTGAAAATAATTACAGTTCGGACTTAGATTTTTTCCTACCGAGTGGCTACCGTGAAGAGTCGCCGACGACGACTTTAGAAATTATTTAAAAATCAACCGTAAGAGATGGAGCCGTGGTTTATTAAGCAAAAGTGCGTCAAATACGCTCCCATAACGGAACATACCATTTAAAAGATACGTCGTCGGTGAAAATATTTTCAATTCGGACTTAGTCTCTGTACGGAGAGGCTACCGAGAAGCGCTACCGACGAGGACTTTCTGATTAATTTAATAATCAACCGTAAGAGATAGAGCCGTGGTTTATTAAGCAAAAGTGCTTCAAATGCGCTCCTATAACTCAATCTAACATAAAAAGGTACCTCGTCGGTGAAAATAATTACAGTTCGGACTAAGATTTTTTCCTACCGAGTGGCTACCGTGAAGAGTCGCCGACGACGACTTTAGAAATTATTTAAAAATCAACCGTAAGAGATGGAGCCGTGGTTTATTAAGCAAAAGTGCGTCAAATACAATCCCATAACCGAACATAACATTTAAAAGATACGTCGTCGGTGAAAATATTTTCAATTCGGACTTAGTCTCTGTACGGAGAGGCTACCGAGAAGCGCTACCGACGAAGACTTTCTGATTAATTTAAAAATCAACCGAAAGAGATAGAGCCGTGGTTTATTAAGCAAAAGTGCTTCAAATACGCTCCTATAACTCAATCTAACATATAAAAGGTACCTCGTCGGTGAAAATAATTACAGTTCGGACTTAGATTTTTTCCTACCGAGTGGCTACCGTGAAGAGTCGCCGACGACGACTTTAGAAATTATTTAAAAATCAACCGTAAGAGATGGAGCCGTGGTTTATTAAGCAAAAGTGCGTCAAATACGCTCCCATAACGGAACATACCATTTAAAAGATACGTCGTCGGTGAAAATATTTTCAATTCGGACTTAGTCTCTGTACGGAGAGGCTACCGAGAAGCGCTACCGACGAGGACTTTCTGATTAATTTAATAATCAACCGTAAGTGATAGAGCCGTGGTTTATTAAGCAAAAGTGCTTCAAATGCGCTCCTATAACTCAATCTAACATATAAAAGGTACCTCGTCGGTGAAAATAATTACAGTTCGGACTTAGATTTTTTCCTACCGAGTGGCTACCGTGAAGAGTCGCCGACAACGACTTTAGAAATTATTTAAAAATCAACCGTAAGAGATAGAGGCGTGGTTTATTAAGCAAAAGTGCGTCACATACGCTCCCATAACGGAACACAACATTTAAAAGATACGTCGTCGGTGAAAATATTTTCAATTCGGACTTAGTCTCTGTACGGAGAGGCTACCGAGAAGCGCTACCGACGAGGACTTTCTGATTAATTTAAAAATCAACCGTAAGAGATAGAGCCGTGGTTTATTAAGCAAAAGTGCTTCAAATGCGCTCCTATAACTCAATCTAACATATAAAAGGTACCTCGTCGGTGAAAATAATTACCGTTCGGACTTAGATTTTTTCCTACCGAGTGGCTACCGTGAAGAGTCGCCGACGACGACTTTAGAAATTATTTAAAAATCAACCGTAAGAGATAGAGCCGTGGTTTATTAAGCAAAAGTGCGTCACATACGCTCCCATAACGGAACACAACATTTAAAAGATACGTCGTCGGTGAAAATATTTTCAATTCGGACTTAGTCTCTGTACGGAGAGGCTACCGAGAAGCGCTACCGACGAGGACTTTCTGATTAATTTAAAAATCAACCGTAAGAGATAGAGCCGTGGTTTATTAAGCAAAAGTGCTTCAAATGCGCTCCTATAACTCAATCTAACATATAAAAGGTACCTCGTCGGTGAAAATAATTACAGTTCGGACTTAGATTTTTTCCTACCGAGTGGCTACCGTGAAGAGTCGCCGACGACGACTTTAGAAATTATTTAAAAATCAACCGTAAGAGATGGAGCCGTGGTTTATTAAGCAAAAGTGCGTCAAATACGCTCCCATAACGGAACATACCATTTAAAAGATACGTCGTCGGTGAAAATATTTTCAATTCGGACTTAGTCTCTGTACGGAGAGGCTACCGAGAAGCGCTACCGACGAGGACTTTCTGATTAATTTAATAATCAACCGTAAGAGATAGAGCCGTGGTTTATTAAGCAAAAGTGCTTCAAATGCGCTCCTATAACTCAATCTAACATAAAAAGGTACCTCGTCGGTGAAAATAATTACAGTTCGGACTTAGATTTTTTCCTACCGAGTGGCTACCGTGAAGAGTCGCCGACGACGACTTTAGAAATTATTTAAAAATCAACCGTAAGAGATGGAGCCGTGGTTTATTAAGCAAAAGTGCGTCAAATACGCTCCCATAACCGAACATAACATTTAAAAGATACGTCGTCGGTGAAAATATTTTCAATTGGGACTTAGTCTCTGTACGGAGAGGCTACCGAGAAGCGCTACCGACGAGGACTTTCTGATTAATTTAAAAATCAACCGTAAGAGATAGAGCCGTGGTTTATTAAGCAAAAGTGCTTCAAATGCGCTCCTATAACTCAATCTAACATATAAAAGGTACCTCGTCGGTGAAAATAATTACAGTTCGGACTTAGATTTTTTCCTACCGAGTGGCTACCGTGAAGAGTCGCCGACGACGACTTTAGAAATTATTTAAAAATCAACCGTAAGAGATGGAGCCGTGGTTTATTAAGCAAAAGTGCGTCAAATACGCTCCCATAACGGAACATACCATTTAAAAGATACGTCGTCGGTGAAAATATTTTCAATTCGGACTTAGTCTCTGTACGGAGAGGCTACCGAGAAGCGCTACCGACGAGGACTTTCTGATTAATTTAATAATCAACCGTAAGAGATAGAGCCGTGGTTTATTAAGCAAAAGTGCTTCAAATGCGCTCCTATAACTCAATCTAACATAAAAAGGTACCTCGTCGGTGAAAATAATTACAGTTCGGACTTAGATTTTTTCCTACCGTGTGGCTACCGTGAAGAGTCGCCGACGACGACTTTAGAAATTATTTAAAAATCAACCGTAAGAGATGGAGCCGTGGTTTATTAAGCAAAAGTGCGTCAAATACGCTCCCATAACGGAACATACCATTTAAAAGATACGTCGTCGGTGAAAATATTTTCAATTCGGACTTAGTCTCTGTACGGAGAGGCTACCGAGAAGCGCTACCGACGAGGACTTTCTGATTAATTTAATAATCAACCGTAAGAGATAGAGCCGTGGTTTATTAAGCAAAAGTGCTTCAAATGCGCTCCTATAACTCAATCTAACATAAAAAGGTACCTCGTCGGTGAAAATAATTACAGTTCGGACTTAGATTTTTTCCTACCGAGTGGCTACCGTGAAGAGTCGCCGACGACGACTTTAGAAATTATTTAAAAATCAACCGTAAGAGATGGAGCCGTGGTTTATTAAGCAAAAGTGCGTCAAATACGCTCCCATAACCGAACATAACATTTAAAAGATACGTCGTCGGTGAAAATATTTTCAATTGGGACTTAGTCTCTGTACGGAGAGGCTACCGAGAAGCGCTACCGACGAGGACTTTCTGATTAATTTAAAAATCAACCGTAAGAGATAGAGCCGTGGTTTATTAAGCAAAAGTGCTTCAAATGCGCTCCTATAACTCAATCTAACATATAAAAGGTACCTCGTCGGTGAAAATAATTACAGTTCGGACTTAGATTTTTTCCTACCGAGTGGCTACCGTGAAGAGTCGCCGACGACGACTTTAGAAATTATTTAAAAATCAACCGTAAGAGATGGAGCCGTGGTTTATTAAGCAAAAGTGCGTCAAATACGCTCCCATAACGGAACATACCATTTAAAAGATACGTCGTCGGTGAAAATATTTTCAATTCGGACTTAGTCTCTGTACGGAGAGGCTACCGAGAAGCGCTACCGACGAGGACTTTCTGATTAATTTAATAATCAACCGTAAGAGATAGAGCCGTGGTTTATTAAGCAAAAGTGCTTCAAATGCGCTCCTATAACTCAATCTAACATAAAAAGGTACCTCGTCGGTGAAAATAATTACAGTTCGGACTTAGATTTTTTCCTACCGTGTGGCTACCGTGAAGAGTCGCCGACGACGACTTTAGAAATTATTTAAAAATCAACCGTAAGAGATGGAGCCGTGGTTTATTAAGCAAAAGTGCGTCAAATACAATCCCATAACCGAACATAACATTTAAAAGATACGTCGTCGGTGAAAATATTTTCAATTCGGACTTAGTCTCTGTACGGAGAGGCTACCGAGAAGCGCTACCGACGAAGACTTTCTGATTAATTTAAAAATCAACCGAAAGAGATAGAGCCGTGGTTTATTATGCAAAAGTGCTTCAAATACGCTCCTATAACTCAATCTAACATATAAAAGGTACCTCGTCGGTGAAAATAATTACAGTTCGGACTTAGATTTTTTCCTACCGAGTGGCTACCGTGAAGAGTCGCCGACGACGACTTTAGAAATTATTTAAAAATCAACCGTAAGAGATGGAGCCGTGGTTTATGAAGCAAAAGTGCGTCAAATACGCTCCCATAACCGAACATAACATTTAAAAGATACGTCGTCGGTGAAAATATTTTCAATTCGGACTTAGTCTCTGTACGGAGAGGCTACCGAGAAGCGCTACCGACGTGGACTTTCTGATTAATTTAAAAATCAACCGTAAGAGATAGAGCCGTGGTTTATTAAGCAAAAGTGCTTCAAATGCGCTCCTATAACTCAATCTAACATATAAAAGGTACCTCGTCGGTGAAAATAATTACAGTTCGGACTTAGATTTTTTCCTACCGAGTGGCTACCGTGAAGAGTCGCCGACGACGACTTTAGAAATTATTTAAAAATCAACCGTAAGAGATAGAGCCGTGGTTTATTAAGCAAAAGTGCGTCACATACGCTACCATAACGGAACACAACATTTAAAAGATACGTCGTCGGTGAAAATATTTTCAATTCGGACTTAGTCTCTGTACGGAGGGGCTACCGAGAAGCGCTACCGACGAGGACTTTCTGATTAATTTAAAAATCAACCGTAAGAGATAGAGCCGTGGTTTATTAAGCAAAAGTGCTTCAAATGCGCTCCTATAACTCAATCTAACATATAAAAGGTACCTCGTCGGTGAAAATAATTACAGTTCGGACTTAGATTTTTTCCTACCGAGTAGCTACCGTGAAGAGTCGCCGACGACGACTTTAGAAATTATTTAAAAATCAACCGTAAGAGATGGAGCCGTGGTATATTAAGCAAAAGTGCGTCAAATACGCTCCCATAACGGAACATACCATTTAAAAGATACGTCGTCGGTGAAAATATTTTCAATTCGGACTTAGTCTCTGTACGGAGAGGCTACCGAGAAGCGCTACCGACGAGGACTTTCTGATTAATTTAATAATCAACCGTAAGAGATAGAGCCGTGGTTTATTAAGCAAAAGTGCTTCAAATGCGCTCCTATAACTCAATCTAACATAAAAAGGTACCTCGTCGGTGAAAATAATTACAGTTCGGACTTAGATTTTTTCCTACCGAGTGGCTACCGTGAAGAGTCGCCGACGACGACTTTAGAAATTATTTAAAAATCAACCGTAAGAGATGGAGCCGTGGTTTATTAAGCAAAAGTGCGTCAAATACGCTCCCATAACCGAACATAACATTTAAAAGATACGTCGTCGGTGAAAATATTTTCAATTGGGACTTAGTCTCTGTACGGAGAGGCTACCGAGAAGCGCTACCGACGAGGACTTTCTGATTAATTTAAAAATCAACCGTAAGAGATAGAGCCGTGGTTTATTAAGCAAAAGTGCTTCAAATGCGCTCCTATAACTCAATCTAACATATAAAAGGTACCTCGTCGGTGAAAATAATTACAGTTCGGACTTAGATTTTTTCCTACCGAGTGGCTACCGTGAAGAGTCGCCGACGACGACTTTAGAAATTATTTAAAAATCAACCGTAAGAGATGGAGCCGTGGTTTATTAAGCAAAAGTGCGTCAAATACGCTCCCATAACCGAACATAACATTTAAAAGATACGTCGTCGGTGAAAATATTTTCAATTGGGACTTAGTCTCTGTACGGAGAGGCTACCGAGAAGCGCTACCGACGAGGACTTTCTGATTAATTTAAAAATCAACCGTAAGAGATAGAGCCGTGGTTTATTAAGCAAAAGTGCTTCAAATGCGCTCCTATAACTCAATCTAACATATAAAAGGTACCTCGTCGGTGAAAATAATTACAGTTCGGACTTAGATTTTTTCCTACCGAGTGGCTACCGTGAAGAGTCGCCGACGACGACTTTAGAAATTATTTAAAAATCAACCGTAAGAGATAGAGCCGTGGTTTATTAAGCAAAAGTGCGTCAAATACGCTCCCATAACGGAACACAACATTTAAAAGATACGTCGTCGGTGAAAATATTTTCAATTCGGACTTAGTCTCTGTACGGAGAGGCTACCGAGAAGCGCTACCGACGAGGACTTTCTGATTAATTTAAAAATCAACCGTAAGAGATAGAGCCGTGGTTTATTAAGCAAAAGTGCTTCAAATGCGCTCCTATAACTCAATCTAACATATAAAAGGTACCTCGTCGGTGAAAATAATTACCGTTCGGACTTAGATTTTTTCCTACCGAGTGGCTACCGTGAAGAGTCGCCGACGACGACTTTAGAAATTATTTAAAAATCAACCGTAAGAGATAGAGCCGTGGTTTATTAAGCAAAAGTGCGTCACATACGCTCCCATAACGGAACACAACATTTAAAAGATACGTCGTCGGTGAAAATATTTTCAATTCGGACTTAGTCTCTGTACGGAGAGGCTACCGAGAAGCGCTACCGACGAGGACTTTCTGATTAATTTAAAAATCAACCGTAAGAGATAGAGCCGTGGTTTATTAAGCAAAAGTGCTTCAAATGCGCTCCTATAACTCAATCTAACATATAAAAGGTACCTCGTCGGTGAAAATAATTACAGTTCGGACTTAGATTTTTTCCTACCGAGTAGCTACCGTGAAGAGTCGCCGACGACGACTTTAGAAATTATTTAAAAATCAACCGTAAGAGATGGAGCCGTGGTATATTAAGCAAAAGTGCGTCAAATACGCTCCCATAACGGAACATACCATTTAAAAGATACGTCGTCGGTGAAAATATTTTCAATTCGGACTTAGTCTCTGTACGGAGAGGCTACCGAGAAGCGCTACCGACGAGGACTTTCTGATTAATTTAAAAATCAACCGTAAGAGATAGAGCCGTGGTTTATTAAGCAAAAGTGCTTCAAATGCGCCCCTATAACTCAATCTAACATATAAAAGGTACCTCGTCGGTGAAAATAATTACAGTTCGGACTTAGATTTTTTCCTACCGAGTGGCTACCGTGAAGAGTCGCCGACGACGACTTTAGAAATTATTTAAAAATCAACCGTAAGAGATGGAGCCGTGGTTTATTAAGCAAAAGTGCGTCAAATACGCTCCCATAACGGAACATACCATTTAAAAGATACGTCGTCGGTGAAAATATTTTCAATTCGGACTTAGTCTCTGTACGGAGAGGCTACCGAGAAGCGCTACCGACGAGGACTTTCTGATTAATTTAATAATCAACCGTAAGAGATAGAGCCGTGGTTTATTAAGCAAAAGTGCTTCAAATGCGCTCCTATAACTCAATCTAACATAAAAAGGTACCTCGTCGGTGAAAATAATTACAGTTCGGACTTAGATTTTTTCCTACCGTGTGGCTACCGTGAAGAGTCGCCGACGACGACATTAGAAATTATTTAAAAATCAACCGTAAGAGATGGAGCCGTGGTTTATTAAGCAAAAGTGCGTTAAATACAATCCCATAACCGAACATAACATTTAAAAGATACGTCGTCGGTGAAAATATTTTCAATTCGGACTTAGTCTCTGTACGGAGAGGCTACCGAGAAGCGCTACCGACGAAGACTTTCTGATTAATTTAAAAATCAACCGAAAGAGATAGAGCCGTGGTTTATTATGCAAAAGTGCTTCAAATACGCTCCTATAACTCAATCTAACATATAAAAGGTACCTCGTCGGTGAAAATAATTACAGTTCGGACTTAGATTTTTTCCTACCGAGTGGCTACCGTGAAGAGTCGCCGACGACGACTTTAGAAATTATTTAAAAATCAACCGTAAGAGATGGAGCCGTGGTTTATGAAGCAAAAGTGCGTCAAATACGCTCCCATAACCGAACATAACATTTAAAAGATACGTCGTCGGTGAAAATATTTTCAATTCGGACTTAGTCTCTGTACGGAGAGGCTACCGAGAAGCGCTACCGACGTGGACTTTCTGATTAATTTAAAAATCAACCGTAAGAGATAGAGCCGTGGTTTATTAAGCAAAAGTGCTTCAAATGCGCTCCTATAACTCAATCTAACATATAAAAGGTACCTCGTCGGTGAAAATAATTACAGTTCGGACTTAGATTTTTTCCTACCGAGTGGCTACCGTGAAGAGTCGCCGACGACGACTTTAGAAATTATTTAAAAATCAACCGTAAGAGATAGAGCAGTGGTTTATTAAGCAAAAGTGCGTCACATACGCTCCCATAACGGAACACAACATTTAAAAGATACGTCGTCGGTGAAAATATTTTCAATTCGGACTTAGTCTCTGTACGGAGGGGCTACCGAGAAGCGCTACCGACGAGGACTTTCTGATTAATTTAAAAATCAACCGTAAGAGATAGAGCCGTGGTTTATTAAGCAAAAGTGCTTCAAATGCGCTCCTATAACTCAATCTAACATATAAAAGGTACCTCGTCGGTGAAAATAATTACAGTTCGGACTTAGATTTTTTCCTACCGAGTAGCTACCGTGAAGAGTCGCCGACGACGACTTTAGAAATTATTTAAAAATCAACCGTAAGAGATGGAGCCGTGGTATATTAAGCAAAAGTGCGTCAAATACGCTCCCATAACGGAACATACCATTTAAAAGATACGTCGTCGGTGAAAATATTTTCAATTCGGACTTAGTCTCTGTACGGAGAGGCTACCGAGAAGCGCTACCGACGAGGACTTACTGATTAATTTAATAATCAACCGTAAGAGATAGAGCCGTGGTTTATTAAGCAAAAGTGCTTCAAATGCGCTCCTATAACTCAATCTAACATATAAAAGGTACCTCGTCGGTAAAAATAATTACAGTTCGGACTTAGATTTTTTCCTACCGAGTGGCTACCGTGAAGAGTCGCCGACGACGACTTTAGAAATTATTTAAAAATCAACCGTAAGAGATAGAGCCGTGGTTTATTAAGCAAAAGTGCGTCACATACGCTCCCATAACGGAACACAACATTTAAAAGATACGTCGTCGGTGAAAATATTTTCAATTCGGACTTAGTCTCTGTACGGAGAGGCTACCGAGAAGCGCTACCGACGAGGACTTTCTGATTAATTTAAAAATCAACCGTAAGAGATAGAGCCGTGGTTTATTAAGCAAAAGTGCTTCAAATGCGCTCCTATAACTCAATCTAACATATAAAAGGTACCTCGTCGGTGAAAATAATTACAGTTCGGACTTAGATTTTTTCCTACCGAGTGGCTACCGTGAAGAGTCGCCGACGACGACTTTAGAAATTATTTAAAAATCAACCGTAAGAGATAGAGCCGTGGTTTATTAAGCAAAAGTGCGTCACATACGCTCCCATAACGGAACACAACATTTAAAAGATACGTCGTCGGTGAAAATATTTATAATTCGGACTTAGTCTCTGTACGGAGAGGCTACCGAGAAGCGCTACCGACGAGGATTTTCTGATTAATTTAAAAATCAACCGTAAGAGATAGAGCCGTGGTTTATTAAGCAAAAGTGCTTCAAATGCGCTCCTATAACTCAATCTAACATATAAAAGGTACCTCGTCGGTGAAAATAATTACAGTTCGGACTTAGATTTTTTCCTACCGAGTGGCTACCGTGAAGAGTCGCCGACGACGACTTTAGAAATTATTTAAAAATCAACCGTAAGAGATGGAGCCGTGGTTTATTAAGCAAAAGTGCGTCAAATACGCTCCCATAACGGAACATACCATTTAAAAGATACGTCGTCGGTGAAAATATTTTCAATTCGGACTTAGTCTCTGTACGGAGAGGCTACCGAGAAGCGCTACCGACGAGGACTTTCTGATTAATTTAATAATCAACCGTAAGAGATAGAGCCGTGGTTTATTAAGCAAAAGTGCTTCAAATGCGCTCCTATAACTCAATCTAACATAAAAAGGTACCTCGTCGGTGAAAATAATTACAGTTCGGACTTTGATTTTTTCCTACCGAGTGGCTACCGTGAAGAGTCGCCGACGACGACTTTAGAAATTATTTAAAAATCAACCGTAAGAGATGGAGCCGTGGTTTATTAAGCAAAAGTGCGTCAAATACAATCCCATAACCGAACATAACATTTAAAAGATACGTCGTCGGTGAAAATATTTTCAATTCGGACTTAGTCTCTGTACGGAGAGGCTACCGAGAAGCGCTACCGACGAAGACTTTCTGATTAATTTAAAAATCAACCGAAAGAGATAGAGCCGTGGTTTATTAAGCAAAAGTGCTTCAAATACGCTCCTATAACTCAATCTAACATATAAAAGGTACCTCGTCGGTGAAAATAATTACAGTTCGGACTTAGATTTTTTCCTACCGAGTGGCTACCGTGAAGAGTCGCCGACGACGACTTTAGAAATTATTTAAAAATCAACCGTAAGAGATGGAGCCGTGGTTTATTAAGCAAAAGTGCGTCAAATACGCTCCCATAACCGAACATAACATTTAAAAGATACGTCGTCGGTGAAAATATTTTCAATTGGGACTTAGACTCTGTACGGAGAGGCTACCGAGAAGCGCTACCGACGAGGACTTTCTGATTAATTTAATAATCAACCGTAAGAGATAGAGCCGTGGTTTATTAAGCAAAAGTGCTTCAAATGCGCTCCTATAACTCAATCTAACATAAAAAGGTACCTCGTCGGTGAAAATAATTACAGTTCGGACTTAGATTTTTTCCTACCGAGTGGCTACCGTGAAGAGTCGCCGACGACGACTTTAGAAATTATTTAAAAATCAACCGTAAGAGATGGAGCCGTGGTTTATTAAGCAAAAGTGCGTCAAATACAATCCCATAACCGAACATAACATTTAAAAGATACGTCGTCGGTGAAAATATTTTCAATTCGGACTTAGTCTCTGTACGGAGAGGCTACCGAGAAGCGCTACCGACGAGGACTTTCTGATTAATTTAATAATCAACCGTAAGAGATAGAGCCGTGGTTTATTAAGCAAAAGTGCTTCAAATGCGCTCCTATAACTCAATCTAACATATAAAAGGTACCTCGTCGGTGAAAATAATTACAGTTCGGACTTAGATTTTTTCCTACCGAGTGGCTACCGTGAAGAGTCGCCGACGACGACTTTAGAAATTATTTAAAAATCAACCGTAAGAGATAGAGCCGTGGTTTATTAAGCAAAAGTGCGTCACATACGCTCCCATAACGGAACACAACATTTAAAAGATACGTCGTCGGTGAAAATATTTTTAATTCGGACTTAGTCTCTGTACGGAGAGGCTACCGAGATGCGCTACCGACGAGGACTTTCTGATTAATTTAAAAATCAACCGTAAGAGATAGAGCCGTGGTTTATTAAGCAAAAGTGCTTCAAATGCGCTCCTATAACTCAATCTAACATATAAAAGGTACCTCGTCGGTGAAAATAATTACAGTTCGGACTTAGATTTTTTCCTACCGAGTGGCTACCGTGAAGAGTCGCCGACGACGACTTTAGAAATTATTTAAAAATCAACCGTAAGAGATAGAGCCGTGGTTTATTAAGCAAAAGTGCGTCACATACGCTCCCATAACGGAACACAACATTTAAAAGATACGTCGTCGGTGAAAATATTTTCAATTCGGACTTAGTCTCTGTACGGAGAGGCTACCGAGAAGCGCTACCGACGAGGACTTTCTGATTAATTTAAAAATCAACCGTAAGAGATAGAGCCGTGGTTTATTAAGCAAAAGTGCTTCAAATGCGCTCCTATAACTCAATCTAACATAAAAAGGTACCTCGTCGGTGAAAATAATTACAGTTCGGACTTTGATTTTTTCCTACCGAGTGGCTACCGTGAAGAGTCGCCGACGACGACTTTAGAAATTATTTAAAAATCAACCGTAAGAGATGGAGCCGTGGTTTATTAAGCAAAAGTGCGTCAAATACAATCCCATAACCGAACATAACATTTAAAAGATACGTCGTCGGTGAAAATATTTTCAATTCGGACTTAGTCTCTGTACGGAGACGCTACCGAGAAGCGCTACCGACGAAGACTTTCTGATTAATTTAAAAATCAACCGAAAGAGATAGAGCCGTGGTTTATTAAGCAAAAGTGCTTCAAATACGCTCCTATAACTCAATCTAACATATAAAAGGTACCTCGTCGGTGAAAATAATTACAGTTCGGACTTAGATTTTTTCCTACCGAGTGGCTACCGTGAAGAGTCGCCGACGACGACTTTAGAAATTATTTAAAAATCAACAGTAAGAGATGGAGCCGTGGTTTATTAAGCAAAAGTGCGTCAAATACGCTCCCATAACGGAACATACCATTTAAAAGATACGTCGTCGGTGAAAATATTTTCAATTCGGACTTAGTCTCTGTACGGAGAGGCTACCGAGAAGCGCTACCGACGAGGACTTTCTGATTAATTTAATAATCAACCGTAAGAGATAGAGCCGTGGTTTATTAAGCAAAAGTGCTTCAAATGCGCTCCTATAACTCAATCTAACATAAAAAGGTACCTCGTCGGTGAAAATAATTACAGTTCGGACTTAGATTTTTTCCTACCGAGTGGCTACCGTGAAGAGTCGCCGACGACGACTTTAGAAATTATTTAAAAATCAACCGTAAGAGATGGAGCCGTGGTTTATTAAGCAAAAGTGCGTCAAATACAATCCCATAACCGAACATAACATTTAAAAGATACGTCGTCGGTGAAAATATTTTCAATTCGGACTTAGTCTCTGTACGGAGAGGCTACCGAGAAGCGCTACCGACGAAGACTTTCTGATTAATTTAAAAATCAACCGAAAGAGATAGAGCCGTGGTTTATTATGCAAAAGTGCTTCAAATACGCTCCTATAACTCAATCTAACATATAAAAGGTACCTCGTCGGTGAAAATAATTACAGTTCGGACTTAGATTTTTTCCTACCGAGTGGCTACCGTGAAGAGTCGCCGACGACGACTTTAGAAATTATTTAAAAATCAACCGTAAGAGATGGAGCCGTGGTTTATTAAGCAAAAGTGCGTCAAATACGCTCCCATAACCGAACATAACATTTAAAAGATATGTCGTCGGTGAAAATATTTTCAATTCGGACTTAGTCTCTGTACGGAGAGGCTACCGAGAAGCGCTACCGACGAGGACTTTCTGATTAATTTAAAAATCAACCGTAAGAGATAGAGCCGTGGTTTATTAAGCAAAAGTGCTTCAAATGCGCTCCTATAACTCAATCTAACATATAAAACGTACCTCGTCGGTGAAAATAATTACAGTTCGGACTTAGATTTTTTCCTACCGAGTGGCTACCGTGAAGAGTCGCCGACGACGACTTTAGAAATTATTTAAAAATCAACCGTAAGAGATAGAGCCGTGGTTTATTAAGCAAAAGTGCGTCACATACGCTCCCATAACGGAACACAACATTTAAAAGATACGTCGTCGGTGAAAATATTTTCAATTCGGACTTAGTCTCTGTACGGAGAGGCTACCGAGAAGCGCTACCGACGAGGACTTTCTGATTAATTTAAAAATCAACCGTAAGAGATAGAGCCGTGGTTTATTAAGCAAAAGTGCTTCAAATGCGCTCCTATAACTCAATCTAACATATAAAAGGTACCTCGTCGGTGAAAATAATTACAGTTCGGACTTAGATTTTTTCCTACCGAGTGGCTACCGTGAAGAGTCGCCGACGACGACTTTAGAAATTATTTAAAAATCAACCGTAAGAGATGGAGCCGTGGTTTATTAAGCAAAAGTGCGTCAAATACGCTCCCATAACGGAACATACCATTTAAAAGATACGTCGTCGGTGAAAATATTTTCAATTCGGACTTAGTCTCTGTACGGAGAGGCTACCGAGAAGCGCTACCGACGAGGACTTTCTGATTAATTTAATAATCAACCGTAAGAGATAGAGCCGTGGTTTATTAAGCAAAAGTGCTTCAAATGCGCTCCTATAACTCAATCTAACATAAAAAGGTACCTCGTCGGTGAAAATAATTACAGTTCGGACTTAGATTTTTTCCTACCGAGTGGCTACCGTGAAGAGTCGCCGACGACGACTTTAGAAATTATTTAAAAATCAACCGTAAGAGATGGAGCCGTGGTTTATTAAGCAAAAGTGCGTCAAATACAATCCCATAACCGAACATAACATTTAAAAGATACGTCGTCGGTGAAAATATTTTCAATTCGGACTTAGTCTCTGTACGGAGAGGCTACCGAGAAGCGCTACCGACGAGGACTTTCTGATTAATTTAAAAATCAACCGTAAGAGATAGAGCCGTGGTTTATTAAGCAAAAGTGCTTCAAATGCGCTCCTATAACTCAATCTAACATAAAAAGGTACCTCGTCGGTGAAAATAATTACAGTTCGGACTTAGATTTTTTCCTACCGAGTGGCTACCGTGAAGAGTCGCCGACGACGACTTTAGAAATTATTTAAAAATCAACCGTAAGAGATGGAGCCGTGGTTTATTAAGCAAAAGTGCGTCAAATACGCTCCCATAACGGAACATACCATTTAAAAGATACGTCGTCGGTGAAAATATTTTCAATTCGGACTTAGTCTCTGTACGGAGAGGCTACCGAGAAGCGCTACCGACGAGGACTTTCTGATTAATTTAATAATCAACCGTAAGAGATAGAGCCGTGGTTTATTAAGCAAAAGTGCTTCAAATGCGCTCCTATAACTCAATCTAACATGAAAAGCTACCTCGTCGGTGAAAATAATTACAGTTCGGACTTAGATTTTTTCCTACCGAGTGGCTACCGTGAAGAGTCGCCGACGACGACTTTAGAAATTATTTAAAAATCAACCGTAAGAGATGGAGCCGTGGTTTATTAAGCAAAAGTGCGTCAAATACAATCCCATAACCGAACATAACATTTAAAAGATACGTCGTCGGTGAAAATATTTTCAATTCGGACTTAGTCTCTGTACGGAGAGGCTACCGAGAAGCGCTACCGACGAAGACTTTCTGATTAATTTAAAAATCAACCGAAAGAGATAGAGCCGTGGTTTATTATGCAAAAGTGCTTCAAATACGCTCCTATAACTCAATCTAACATATAAAAGGTACCTCGTCGGTGAAAATAATTACAGTTCGGACTTAGATTTTTTCCTACCGAGTGGCTACCGTGAAGAGTCGCCGACGACGACTTTAGAAATTATTTAAAAATCAACCGTAAGAGATGGAGCCGTGGTTTATTAAGCAAAAGTGCGTCAAATACGCTCCCATAACCGAACATAACATTTAAAAGATACGTCGTCGGTGAAAATATTTTCAATTCGGACTTAGTCTCTGTACGGAGAGGCTACCGAGAAGCGCTACCGACGAAGAGTTTCTGATTAATTTAAAAATCAACCGTAAGAGATAGAGCCGTGGTTTACTAAGCAAAAGTGCTTCAAATGCGCTCCTATAACTCAATCTAACATATAAAAGGTACCTCGTCGGTGAAAATAATTACAGTTCGGACTTAGATTTTTTCCTACCGAGTGGCTACCGTGAAGAGTCGCCGACGACGACTTTAGAAATTATTTAAAAATCAACCGTAAGAGATGGAGCCGTGGTTTATTAAGCAAAAGTGCGTCAAATACGCTCCCATAACCGAACATAACATTTAAAAGATACGTCGTCGGTGAAAATATTTTCAATTCGGACTTAGTCTCTGTACGGAGAGGCTACCGAGAAGCGCTACCGACGAAGAATTTCTGATTAATTTAAAAATCAACCGAAAGAGATAGAGCCGTGGTTTATTAAGCAAAAGTGCTGCAAATACGCTCCTATAACTCAATCTAACATATAAAAGGTACCTCGTCGGTGAAAATAATTACAGTTCGGACTTAGATTTTTTCCTACCGAGTGGCTACCGTGAAGAGTCGCCGACGACGACTTTAGAAATTATTTAAAAATCAACCGTAAGAGATAGAGCCGAGGTTTATTAAGCAAAAGTGCGTCAAATACGCTCCCATAACGGAACATAACATTTAAAAGATACGTCGTGGATGAAAATATTTTCAATTCGGACTTAGTCTCTGTACGGAGAGGCTACCGAGAAGCGCTACCGACGAAGACTTTCTGATTAATTTAAAAATCAACCGTAAGAGATAGAGCCGTGGTTTACTAAGCAAAAGTGCTTCAAATACGCTCCTATAACTCAATCTAACATATAAAAGGTACCTCGTCGGTGAAAATAATTACAGTTCGGACTTAGATTTTTTCCTACCGAGTGGCTACCGTGAAGAGTCGCCGACGACGACTTTAGAAATTATTTAAAAATCAACCGTAAGAGATAGAGCCGTGGTTTATTAAGCAAAAGTGCGTCACATACGCTCCCATAACGGAACACAACATTTAAAAGATACGTCGTCGGTGAAAATATTTTCAATTCGGACTTAGTCTTTGTACGGAGAGGCTACCGAGAAGCGCTACCGACGAAGACTTTCTGATTAATTTAAAAATCAACCGTAAGAGATAGAGCCGTGGTTTACTAAGCAAAAGTGCTTCAAATGCGCTCCTATAACTCACTCTAACATATAAAAGGTACCTCGTCGGTGAAAATAATTACAGTTCGGACTTAGATTTTTTCCTACCGAGTGGCTACCGTGAAGAGTCGCCGACGACGACTTTAGAAATTATTTAAAAATCAACCGTAAGAGATAGAGCCGTGGTTTATTAAGCAAAAGTGCGTCACATACGCTCCCATAACGGAACACAACATTTAAAAGATACGTCGTCGGTGAAAATATTTTCAATTCGGACTTAGTCTCTGTACGGAGAGGCTACCGAGAAGCGCTACCGACGAAGAATTTCTGATTAATTTAAAAATCAACCGAAAGAGATAGAGCCGTGTTTTATTAAGCAAAAGTGCTTCAAATACGCTCCTATAACTCAATCTAACATATAAAAGGTACCTCGTCGGTGAAAATAATTACAGTTCGGACTTAGATTTTTTCCTACCGAGTGGCTACCGTGAAGAGTCGCCGACGACGACTTTAGAAATTATTTAAAAATCAACCGTAAGAGATAGAGCCGTGGTTTATTAAGCAAAAGTGCGTCACATACGCTCCCATAACGGAACATAACATTTAAAAGATACGTCGTCGGTGAAAATATTTTCAATTCGGACTTAGTCTCTGTACGGAGAGGCTACCGAGAAGCGCTACCGACGAAGAATTTCTGATTAATTTAAAAATCAACCGAAAGAGATAGAGCCGTGTTTTATTAAGCAAAAGTGCTTCAAATACGCTCCTATAACTCAATCTAACATATAAAAGGTACCTCGTCGGTGAAAATAATTACAGTTCGGACTTAGATTTTTTCCTACCGAGTGGCTACCGTGAAGAGTCGCCGACGACGACTTTAGAAATTATTTAAAAATCAACCGTAAGAGATGGAGCCGTGGTTTATTAAGCAAAAGTGCGTCAAATTCGCTCCCATAACCGAACATAACATTTAAAAGATACGTCGTCGGTGAAAATATTTTCAATTCGGACTTAGTCTTTGTACGGAGAGGCTACCGAGAAGCGCTACCGACGAAGACTTTCTGATTAATTTAAAAATCAACCGTAAGAGATAGAGCCGTGGTTTACTAAGCAAAAGTGCTTCAAATGCGCTCCTATAACTCACTCTAACATATAAAAGGTACCTCGTCGGTGAAAATAATTACAGTTCGGACTTAGATTTTTTCCTACCGAGTGGCTACCGTGAAGAGTCGCCGACGACGACTTTAGAAATTATTTAAAAATCAACCGTAAGAGATGGAGCCGTGGTTTATTAAGCAAAAGTGCGTCAAATACGCTCCCATAACGGAACATACCATTTAAAAGATACGTCGTCGGTGAAAATATTTTCAATTCGGACTTAGTCTCTGTACGGAGAGGCTACCGAGAAGCGCTACCGACGAGGACTTTCTGATTAATTTAATAATCAACCGTAAGAGATAGAGCCGTGGTTTATTAAGCAAAAGTGCTTCAAATGCGCTCCTATAACTCAATCTAACATAAAAAGGTACCTCGTCGGTGAAAATAATTACAGTTCGGACTTAGATTTTTTCCTACCGAGTGGCTACCGTGAAGAGTCGCCGACGACGACTTTAGAAATTATTTAAAAATCAACCGTAAGAGATGGAGCCGTGGTTTATTAAGCAAAAGTGCGTCAAATACGCTCCCATAACGGAACATACCATTTAAAAGATACGTCGTCGGTGAAAATATTTTCAATTCGGACTTAGTCTCTGTACGGAGAGGCTACCGAGAAGCGCTACCGACGAAGACTTTCTGATTAATTTAAAAATCAACCGTAAGAGATAGAGCCGTGGTTTACTAAGCAAAAGTGCTTCAAATACGCTCCTATAACTCAATCTAACATATAAAAGGTACCTCGTCGGTGAAAATAATTACAGTTCGGACTTAGATTTTTTCCTACCGAGTGGCTACCGTGAAGAGTCGCCGACGACGACTTTAGAAATTATTTAAAAATCAACCGTAAGAGATAGAGCCGTGGTTTATTAAGCAAAAGTGCGTCACATACGCTCCCATAACGGAACACAACATTTAAAAGATACGTCGTCGGTGAAAATATATTCAATTCGGACTTAGTCTTTGTACGGAGAGGCTACCGAGAAGCGCTACCGACGAAGACTTTCTGATTAATTTAAAAATCAACCGTAAGAGATAGAGCCGTGGTTTACTAAGCAAAAGTGCTTCAAATGCGCTCCTATAACTCACTCTAACATATAAAAGGTACCTCGTCGGTGAAAATAATTACAGTTCGGACTTAGATTTTTTCCTACCGAGTGGCTACCGTGAAGAGTCGCCGACGACGACTTTAGAAATTATTTAAAAATCAACCGTAAGAGATAGAGCCGTGGTTTATTAAGCAAAAGTGCGTCACATACGCTCCCATAACGGAACACAACATTTAAAAGATACGTCGTCGGTGAAAATATTTTCAATTCGGACTTAGTCTCTGTACGGAGAGGCTACCGAGAAGCGCTACCGACGAAGAATTTCTGATTAATTTAAAAATCAACCGAAAGAGATAGAGCCGTGTTTTATTAAGCAAAAGTGCTTCAAATACGCTCCTATAACTCAATCTAACATATAAAAGGTACCTCGTCGGTGAAAATAATTACAGTTCGGACTTAGATTTTTTCCTACCGAGTGGCTACCGTGAAGAGTCGCCGACGACGACTTTAGAAATTATTTAAAAATCAACCGTAAGAGATAGAGCCGTGGTTTATTAAGCAAAAGTGCGTCACATACGCTCCCATAACGGAACATAACATTTAAAAGATACGTCGTCGGTGAAAATATTTTCAATTCGGACTTAGTCTCTGTACGGAGAGGCTACCGAGAAGCGCTACCGACGAAGAATTTCTGATTAATTTAAAAATCAACCGAAAGAGATAGAGCCGTGTTTTATTAAGCAAAAGTGCTTCAAATACGCTCCTATAACTCAATCTAACATATAAAAGGTACCTCGTCGGTGAAAATAATTACAGTTCGGACTTAGATTTTTTCCTACCGAGTGGCTACCGTGAAGAGTCGCCGACGACGACTTTAGAAATTATTTAAAAATCAACCGTAAGAGATGGAGCCGTGGTTTATTAAGCAAAAGTGCGTCAAATTCGCTCCCATAACCGAACATAACATTTAAAAGATACGTCGTCGGTGAAAATATTTTCAATTCGGACTTAGTCTTTGTACGGAGAGGCTACCGAGAAGCGCTACCGACGAAGACTTTCTGATTAATTTAAAAATCAACCGTAAGAGATAGAGCCGTGGTTTACTAAGCAAAAGTGCTTCAAATGCGCTCCTATAACTCACTCTAACATATAAAAGGTACCTCGTCGGTGAAAATAATTACAGTTCGGACTTAGATTTTTTCCTACCGAGTGGCTACCGTGAAGAGTCGCCGACGACGACTTTAGAAATTATTTAAAAATCAACCGTAAGAGATGGAGCCGTGGTTTATTAAGCAAAAGTGCGTCAAATACGCTCCCATAACGGAACATACCATTTAAAAGATACGTCGTCGGTGAAAATATTTTCAATTCGGACTTAGTCTCTGTACGGAGAGGCTACCGAGAAGCGCTACCGACGAGGACTTTCTGATTAATTTAATAATCAACCGTAAGAGATAGAGCCGTGGTTTATTAAGCAAAAGTGCTTCAAATGCGCTCCTATAACTCAATCTAACATAAAAAGGTACCTCGTCGGTGAAAATAATTACAGTTCGGACTTAGATTTTTTCCTACCGAGTGGCTACCGTGAAGAGTCGCCGACGACGACTTTAGAAATTATTTAAAAATCAACCGTAAGAGATGGAGCCGTGGTTTATTAAGCAAAAGTGCGTCAAATACAATCCCATAACCGAACATAACATTTAAAAGATACGTCGTCGGTGAAAATATTTTCAATTCGGACTTAGTCTTTGTACGGAGAGGCTACCGAGAAGCGCTACCGACGAAGACTTTCTGATTAATTTAAAAATCAACCGTAAGAGATAGAGCCGTGGTTTACTAAGCAAAAGTGCTTCAAATGCGCTCCTATAACTCAATCTAACATATAAAAGGTACCTCGTCGGTGAAAATAATTACAGTTCGGACTTAGATTTTTTCCTACCGAGTGGCTACCGTGAAGAGTCGCCGACGACGACTTTAGAAATTATTTAAAAATCAACCGTAAGAGATAGAGCCGTGGTTTATTAAGCAAAAGTGCGTCACATACGCTCCCATAACGGAACACAACATTTAAAAGATACGTCGTCGGTGAAAATATTTTCAATTCGGACTTAGTCTCTGTACGGAGAGGCTACCGAGAAGCGCTACCGACGAGGACTTTCTGATTAATTTAAAAATCAACCGTAAGAGATAGAGCCGTGGTTTATTAAGCAAAAGTGCTTCAAATGCGCTCCTATAACTCAATCTAACATATAAAAGGTACCTCGTCGGTGAAAATAATTACAGTTCGGACTTAGATTTTTTCCTACCGAGTGGCTACCGTGAAGAGTCGCCGACGACGACTTTAGAAATTATTTAAAAATCAACCGTAAGAGATGGAGCCGTGGTTTATTAAGCAAAAGTGCGTCAAATACGCTCCCATAACGGAACATACCATTTAAAAGATACGTCGTCGGTGAAAATATTTTCAATTCGGACTTAGTCTCTGTACGGAGAGGCTACCGAGAAGCGCTACCGACGAGGACTTTCTGATTAATTTAATAATCAACCGTAAGAGATAGAGCCGTGGTTTATTAAGCAAAAGTGCTTCAAATGCGCTCCTATAACTCAATCTAACATAAAAAGCTACCTCGTCGGTGAAAATAATTACAGTTCGGACTTAGATTTTTTCCTACCGAGTGGCTACCGTGAAGAGTCGCCGACGACGACTTTAGAAATTATTTAAAAATCAACCGTAAGAGATGGAGCCGTGGTTTATTAAGCAAAAGTGCGTCAAATACAATCCCATAACCGAACATAACATTTAAAAGATACGTCGTCGGTGAAAATATTTTCAATTCGGACTTAGTCTCTGTACGGAGAGGCTACCGAGAAGCGCTACCGACGAAGACTTTCTGATTAATTTAAAAATCAACCGAAAGAGATAGAGCCGTGGTTTATTAAGCAAAAGTGCTTCAAATACGCTCCTATAACTCAATCTAACATATAAAAGGTACCTCGTCGGTGAAAATAATTACAGTTCGGACTTAGATTTTTTCCTACCGAGTGGCTACCGTGAAGAGTCGCCGACGACGACTTTAGAAATTATTTAAAAATCAACCGAAAGAGATAGAGCCGTGGTTTATTAAGCAAAAGTGCTGCAAATACGCTCCTATAACTCAATCTAACATATAAAAGGTACCTCGTCGGTGAAAATAATTACAGTTCGGACTTAGATTTTTTCCTACCGAGTGGCTACCGTGAAGAGTCGCCGACGACGACTTTAGAAATTATTTAAAAATCAACCGTAAGAGATAGAGCCGAGGCTTATTAAGCAAAAGTGCGTCAAATACGCTCCCATAACGGAACATAACATTTAAAAGATACGTCGTGGATGAAAATATTTTCAATTCGGACTTAGTCTCTGTACGGAGAGGCTACCGAGAAGCGCTACCGACGAAGACTTTCTGATTAATTTAAAAATCAACCGTAAGAGATAGAGCCGTGGTTTACTAAGCAAAAGTGCTTCAAATACGCTCCTATAACTCAATCTAACATATAAAAGGTACCTCGTCGGTGAAAATAATTACAGTTCGGACTTAGATTTTTTCCTACCGAGTGGCTACCGTGAAGAGTCGCCGACGACGACTTTAGAAATTATTTAAAAATCAACCGTAAGAGATAGAGCCGTGGTTTATTAAGCAAAAGTGCGTCACATACGCTCCCATAACGGAACACAACATTTAAAAGATACGTCGTCGGTGAAAATATTTTCAATTCGGACTTAGTCTCTGTACGGAGAGGCTACCGAGAAGCGCTACCGACGAAGAATTTCTGATTAATTTAAAAATCAACCGAAAGAGATAGAGCCGTGTTTTATTAAGCAAAAGTGCTTCAAATACGCTCCTATAACTCAATCTAACATATAAAAGGTACCTCGTCGGTGAAAATAATTACAGTTCGGACTTAGATTTTTTCCTACCGATTGGCTACCGTGAAGAGTCGCCGACGACGACTTTAGAAATTATTTAAAAATCAACCGTAAAAGATGGAGCCGCGGTTTATTAAGCAAAAGTGCGTCAAATACGCTCCCATAACTGAACATAACATTTAAAAGATACGTCGTCGGTGAAAATATTTTCAATTCGGTCTTAGTCTCTGTACGGAGAGGCTACCGAGAAGCGCTAACGACGAGGACTTTCTGATTAATTTAAAAATCAACCGTAAGAGATAGAGCCGTGGTTTATTAAGCAAAAGTGCTTCAATTGCGCTCCTATAACTCAATCTAACATATAAAACGTACCTCGTCGGTGAAAATAATTACAGTTCGGGCTTAGATTTTTTCCTACCGAGTGGCTACCGTGAAGAGTCGCCGACGAAGACTTTAGAAATTATTTAAAAATCAACTGTAAGAGATGGAGCCGTGGTTTATTAAGCAAAAGTGCGTCAAATACGCTCCCATAACCGAACATAACATTTAAAAGATACGTCGTCGGTGAGAATATTTTCAATTCGGACTTAGTCTCTGTACGGAGTGGCTACCGAGAAGCGCTACCGACGAGGACTTTCTGATTAATTTAAAAATCAACCGTAAGAGATAGAGCCGTGGTTTATTAAGCAAAAGTGCTTCAAATGCGCTCCTATAACTCAATCTAACATATAAAACGTACCTCGTCGGTGAAAATAATTACAGTTCGGGCTTAGATTTTTTCCTACCGAGTGGCTACCGTGAAGAGTCGCCGACGACGACTTTAGAAATTATTTAAAAATCAACCGTAAAAGATGGAGCCGCGGTTTATTAAGCAAAAGTGCGTCAAATACGCTCCCATAACTGAACATAACATTTAAAAGATACGTCGTCGGTGAAAATATTTTCAATTCGGACTTAGTCTCTGTACGGAGAGGCTACCGAGAAGCGCTACCGACGAGGACTTTCTGATTAATTTAAAAATCAACCGTAAGAGATAGAGCCGTGGTTTATTAAGCAAAAGTGCTTCAAATGCGCTCCTATAACTCAATCTAACATATAAAACGTACCTCGTCGGTGAAAATAATTACAGTTCGGGCTTAGATTTTTTCCTACCGAGTGGCTACCGTGAAGAGTCGCCGACGACGACTTTAGAAATTATTTAAAAATCAACCGTAAGAGATGGAGCCGTGATTTATTAAGCAAAAGTGCGTCAAATACGCTCCCATAACCGAACATAACATTTAAAAGATACGTCGTCGGTGAGAATATTTTCAATTCGGACTTAGTCTCTGTACGGAGTGGCTACCGAGAAGCGCTACCGACGAAGACTTTCTGATTAATATAAAAATCTACCGTAAGAGATAGAGCCGTGATTTATTAAGCAAAAGTTCTTAAAATACGCTCCTATAACTCAATCTAACATATAAAAGGTACCTCGTCGGTGAAAATAATTACAGTTCGGACTTAGATTTTTTCCTACCGAGTGGCTACCGTGAAGAGTCGCCGACGACGACTTTAGAAATTATTTAAAAATCAACCGTAAAAGATGGAGCCGCCGTTTATTAAGCAAAAGTGCGTCAAATACGCTCCCATAGCTGAACATAACATTTAAAAGATACGTCGTCGGTGAAAATATTTTCAATTCGGACTTAGTCTCTGTACGGAGAGGCTACCGAGAAGCGCCACCGACGAGGACTTTCTGATTAATTTAAAAATCAACCGTATGAGATAGAGCCGTGGTTTATTAAGCAAAACTGCTTCAAATGTGCTCCTATAACTCAATCTAACACATAAAAGGTACCTCGTCGGTGAAAATAATTACAGTTCGGGCTTAGATTTTTTCCTACCGAGTGGCTACCGTGAAGAGTCGCCGACGACGACTTTAGAAATTATTTAGAAATCAACCGTAAGAGATGGAGCCGTGGTTTATTAAGCAAAAGTGCTTCAAATGCGCTCCTATAACTCAATCTAACATATAAAAGGTACCTCGTCGGTGAAAATAATTACAGTTCGGGCTTAGATTTTTTCCTACCGAGTGGCTACCGTGAAGAGTCGCCGACGACGACTTTAGAAATTATGTAAAAATCAACCGTAAGAGATGGAGCCGTGGATTATTAAGCAAAAGTGCGTCAAATACGCTCCCACAACCGAACATAACATTTAAAAGATACGTCGTCGGTGAAAATATTTTCAATTCGGACTTAGTCTCTGTACGGAGTGGCTACCGAGAAGCGCTACCGACGAAGACTTTCTGATTAATATAAAAATCTACCGTAAGAGATAGAGCCGTGATTTATTAAGCAAAAGTTCTTAAAATACGCTCCTATAACTCAATCTAACATATAAAAGGTACCTCGTCGGTGAAAATAATTACAGTTCGGGCTTAGATTTTTTCCTACCCAGTGGCTACCGTGAAGAGTCGCCGACGACGACTTTAGAAATTATTTAAAAATCAACCGTAAGAGATGGAGCCGCGGTTTATTAAGCAAAAGTGCGTCAAATACGCTCCCATAACTGAACATAACATTTAAAAGATACGTCGTCGGTGAAAATATTTTCAATTCGGACTTAGTCTCTGTACGGAGAGGCTACCGAGAAGCGCTACCGACGAAGACTTTCTGATTAATTTAAAAATCAACCGTAAGAGATAGAGCCATGGTTTATTAAGCAAAAGTGCTTCAAATGCGCTCCTATAACTCAATCTAACATGTAAAAGGTACCTCGTCGGTGAAAATAATTACAGTTCGGACTTAGATTTTTTCCTACCGAGTGGCTACCGTGAAGAGTCGCCGACGACGACTTTCGAAATTATTTAAAAATCAACCGTAAGAGATGGAGCCGTGGTTTATTAAGCAAAAGTGCGTCAAATACGCTCCCATAACCGAACATAACATTTAAAAGATACGTCGTCGGTGAGAATATTTTCAATTCGGACTTAGTCTCTGTACGGAGTGGCTACCGAGAAGCGCTACCGACGAGGACTTTCTGATTAATTTAAAAATCAACCGTAAGAGATAGAGCCGTGGTTTATTAAGCAAAAGTGCTTCAAATGCGCTCCTATAACTCAATCTAACATATAAAAGGTACCTCGTCGGTGAAAATAATTACAGTTCGGACTTAGCTTTTTTCCTACCGAGTGGCTACCGTGAAGAGTCGCCGACGACGACTTTAGAAATTATTTAAAAATCAACCGTAAGAGATAGAGCCATGGTTTATTAAGCAAAAGTGCTTCAAATGCGCTCCTATAACTCAATCTAACATATAAAAGGTACCTCGTCGGTGAAAATAATTACAGTTCGGACTTAGATTTTTTCCTACCGAGTGGCTACCGTGAAGAGTCGCCGACGACGACTTTAGAAATTATTTAAAAATCAACCGTAAGAGATAGAGCCATGGTTTATTAAGCAAAAGTGCTTCAAATGCGCTCCTATAACTCAATCTAACATATAAAAGGTACCTCGTCGGTGAAAATAATTACAGTTCGGGCTTAGATTTTTTCCTATCGAGTGGCTACCGTGAAGAGTCGCCGACGAAGACTTTAGAAATTATTTAAAAATCAACCGTAAGAGATGGAGCCGTGGTTTATTAAGCAAAAGTGCGTCAAATACGCTCCCATAACCGAACATAACATTTAAAAGATACGTCGTCGGTGAAAATATTTTCCATTCGGACTTAGTCTCTGTACGGAGAGGCTACCGAGAAGCGCTGCCGACGAGGATTTTCTGATTAATTTAAAAATCAACCGTAAGAGATAGAGCCGTGGTTTATTAAGCAAAAGTGCTTCAAATGCGCTCCTATAACTCAATCTAACATATAAAAGGTACCTCGTCGGTGAAAATAATTACAGTTCGGACTTAGATTTTTTCCTACCGAGTGGCTACCGTGAAGAGTCGCCGACGACGACTTTAGAAATTATTTAAAAATCAACCGTAAGAGATGGAGCCGTGGTTTATTAAGCAAAAGTGCGTCAAATACGCTCCCATAACCGAACATAACATTTAAAAGATACGTCGTCGGTGAAAATATTTTCCATTCGGACTTAGTCTCTGTACGGAGAGGCTACCGAGAAGCGCTGCCGACGAGGATTTTCTGATTAATTTAAAAATCAACCGTAAGAGATAGAGCCGTGGTTTGTAATCGCGCCCAATATGGTTCATGTTTTGGTCTCACTTTAATATTGCACTGTCTTAAAGTCTTCACATTTGGTATGAGTAGGAGAGAAATTTCACAGGCAGTCGATGTTGAGACTTCACGGAGGGGTAATTCCAGCGGGCAAAGATGAGCATACCATGTTCGTGTGCAAGAAGAAAGGTGTATTCCATCCATCATTAGGTATGTATGGTGGTCGTCTCTCAGTCCTAAATATGTTGTTTGTGGTATGATTTGCGCTGAGATGGTGGTGTTGATGTCCAGGATTTGAGCGGTGGGCCAAGTATGCATTCGATATAAGTGATAGGTAGTACGCTCCACAAGGGGTAGGTGTAATACTATTATTATCCGTTCCTTGTGATAACCCAATTCTAATGTTGTTAGCTTGCTTATTTCTTCTGTTCGGCGGTGATTTGTGGGTGTCGGAAATTCATAGTCTGAGACTGAATCATGTATTTGGTCAATGATGGTCCTCAGATCAGCGCTGGTCATCAAGGATGAATCTAGTTTTCCTTCCCGCGCGGCGCGCAGTGAGGCTAAGAATTTTTGTAATGCCCTAATATAATGGTCTAGTGAAATTTCGGCGCTGCGGGAGTAGTGATCAAGAGTTATACTATAGTTCAATAAGGCCTTTGTTTCCTCTATGGAGTTAAGTGTTTTCAGTATTTCGTTAATCTTTGCCCGATTCTCCTTGGTAGCCTTAATGTTTTTATTTATTGTATCGTGTAGTCCTTGCAAATTGCTGACGGTGACATGGGTTTGGTTTTTAATTATCTGTGTAATTTGCTTTTGATCGGTGTACAGTTTATCTATTTCAGAATTAAAATATTTTGCGCCATCAGTTGTCAATGTGCCGAATAAGTAGCGACTAGCTGAGCCTATGATACCAAATGGGACACTTCTGCGTACTACGGTTTTGGCTAACGTTTCAGTCTCCTGCACTACGACCCCTCCGGCTATTTCATTGATTTCCTCGTAGAGATCAAATGCTTCGTGAATTTTATTGTTTAAATAATCGGGTCTGAGTAAGGTGTCGCACTGATGTCTGATCGGTACTGTCATGCATTCTGAGTGTAATTTAGTAAGATGAAATTTTTCGTTTGGGAATTGTTCCTTCAATTTCTTCAAATCAATAAATAAGGTTACGCGCCAATCTGCTCGTTTAAAACGTATATTGTGTAATTTTTCAAAGTATAACCCCGGACTCTTCTTCAGCTCAGTAATTTGATATTTTTCCTCGGAATTTACTGCTGCTACTAGCCCCAGTAGTAGGATGAGTATCGCTGAGTCCACCGCCATTCCTTATCAAATATCAGGCATCAATGATTATTATTTTACGAAATTTGAAATTACTGTGCGGCCAATTCTACTTTATCCGCGTGTATGATGAGTCTTTTACCATTACCATCTTCCAAAACAATATTATTTTTCTCCAAAACTCCAACTATTTTATAGGGACCATGATATCGAGTACTGAACTTTCCTTTCCTGGGTTCTACTAGAACACGAGCCATATCTCCTACTTTTCCTGGGAATGGTCGTGCCTTTTCATCATAATATCCTTTAGACTTATGTTTAGCAGAAATTAAATTTTGTCCAGCTAATATTTGTGATTCGGAAAGTCGAATTATCAATTCACGAAGATATGAATTATACGTTAGCATATCATCATCTTCGGGAAATGAACTAGGGTAACGAGCTAATTTTCCAAAAACTAATTCATATGGAGTGAAGTTAGTGGCTTCGTGTACTGAGGTGTTGTATGAGAACATGGCAAACGGAACTAACTTATCTCAATCATCGAAATCATTTATATAATATTTTATATAGTCCGTTAATACTATATGGCTCCTTTCTAAAGCACCGTTTGTCTGTGGTATGTAACCAGACGTTGTTACGTGATGAATTTTGAAGATTTTTGTTAATTCCTTTAAAATCTTGTTTATAAAACTTGTTCCTCTGTCGGTTAATATAATACGCGGAGCTCCAAATTGTAAGATTAAATGTGTTACTATCGCGTGAGCAATTGTTTCAGCTTTTATATCTGGTACGGGTACGGCGATACAATATTTTGTCAAATTATCTTGCATAGTCAATATATGCCGATTGCCATCAGGGGTTGTAGGTAGGAGTCCCACAGTATCTAATGATACTTTAGCAAACGGTTCTATAGGGCTATCTGTGATTATCATTTGTTCACGCGTTTTTGTTCTGACTAATTTATTTTCTTGACAGCTATGGCAAGTTCTAATGAAATTTTGAATATCATTCCTCATTCCTGGCCAATAGAATCTTTCGCGAATCCTACGATAAGTTTTAGTTACTCCTTTGTGAATATTCGCGATTTCCCGGGGCATTTATCCTATTTTACGCGCGAGAATGCCCCCCGCTCGGAGGAGGTTCCATATTTAATTATCGCGAAGGAACGGATCACGCGATATTTTTCCCGACGGTGATCTTATAGAGAAAGGTCCGCTCTTTCGTATGCTGTCTCTCCCTTTGCTTCGATTGCATTATCTCCGGAGATATTCGCGATTTCCTGGGACGTTCACTCTATTTTACGCGCGAGAATGCCCCCCGCTCGGAGGAGGATTTGTATTTGATTATCGCGAAAGAACGGATCACGCGCTATTTTTCCCGAAGGTGATCTTATAGAGAAAGATCCGCTCTCTCGTATGCTATCTTTCCCTTTGCTCCGACTGCATTATCTCCGGAGATATTCGCGATTTCCCGGGGCGTTTATCCTTTTTACACGCGAGAATGCCCCCCGCTCGGAGGAGGCTCCATATTTAATTATCGCGAGAGAACGGATCACGCGAAATTTTTCCCGACGGTGATTATATGGAGAAAGATCCGCTCTTTCGTATGCTATCCCTCCCTTTACTTCGATTGCATTATCTCCGGAGATATTCGCGATTTCCCGGGACGTTCACTCTATTTTACGCGCGAGAATGCCCCACGCTCGGACGAGGCTTTGTACTTAATTATCGCGAAAGAACGGATCACGCGTTATTTTTCCCGACGGTGATTTTATAGAGAAAAATCCGCTCTTTCGTATGCTATCTTTCCCTCTACCTCGATTGCATTATCTCCGGAGATATTCGCGATTTGCCGGGGCGTTCATTCTATTTTACGCGCGAGAACGCCCCCCGCTCGGAGGAGGCCTCGTGTTTAGCCCCTTGCGGTCGTATTTAATGTGGACGTAGGTATCGTGCTGGTCGGAATTAATTTCCGCGGAGCGCGCAGTGATGCAGAGTATGCAAGATTACGAAAGAAAAACACACTTTATTCATTCTTTTGTGAACTTCGATAGTTTAAACACAATAATAGGTTTAACGCAATGTTTTAGGGTAAAAATTGTAGTTTATAATTTACCATCGTGTGGTATCTCTCAAAGCAGCCTCCAATGCGAAGCCCTGGTTTTCGATAACAAGTGTCGCAAATAATTCATTTGGCGTCTTCCGCCCTTGATTTTTTTTTGTATCTGTATCGGTATATTGGGGCCAACAATCTTAGATCCCGTCGAAAAATTAGTTTTTGACTGAGGCTGGTCGATGTGCGTAACAGCGGAGAAGGAAGGACGACAACCCCAGGAACCAGCGGAGATGGAAGGAGGGCAACCCCCGCAACCAAAAGAGAAGGAAGGAAGAGGACAGGAAGCGATGACCCCCCCACCGACAGCGGCGGACTAAAAGTGGTGCAGATCAACCTGCACAACAGTGACGTGGCTTCATCACATTTGGTGAAGTTCATGGCCACAATTAAAGCTGACTTGGCGCTAATCCAAGAGCCTTGGATAAGTTTCAAGGCCCCCAGGGGACTTGGACTTATCGGGCAAACGGCACATTCCTCCGACGATCCAGCCCCCAGGGCCTGCATCCTCGCCAGGAGGAATTGCCCGTTCACCCCGCTGCCGCAGTTCTGTAACAGGGACCAAGCAGCGGGAATATGGACAACCATTGGGGAGAACGGAGCTCCAAAGGAGGTAGTGGTGGTCTCATCCTACCAACCCTGGGACCTCCCGTACCCTCCCCCCACCAACGAGCTGAGAACCGTGGCCGAGTGGGCCACAGTGAACGGCAAGGAGTTGGTAGTCGGCATGGATGCGAATGCTTGCCACAGAGAGTGGGGCAGTACGACCACCAACCGACGAAGAGAGTCCGTCATGGACTTCCTCAACAGCCTAGATCTGAGGCATTTAAACAGGGGGTGTGAACACACCTACGAGATCAGGACTCGGAAAGAAACCCTGGATATAACAGTATGCTCCGAGAGCATAGCGGGAAGGGCAGTGGATTGGAGGGTCTCCGACGTTCCATCCATGTCCGACCACAGATATATCACATGTACCTTTCCGGGTACGGGGTATCCCACCCCCCCCCAATCAGGAAAGCCAATCCGAGAAATACGGATTGGATCGCCTACGGGAACGCCCTCAGGGCGAACCTAAAAGATTTTCCCTCCAGGTACGGGACGAAGGAGGACCTGGACGCGGCAGCCACCCGCATCACGGAGGCAATCGCAGGGGCCTTCAACGAGGCCTGTGAGGCCAAGGAGAGGTCCCGGAAAACCTCCGTGATGTGGTGGAACGAGGACCTCCAAAAGCAGAAGGACGACCTCCGGAAGCTGGAGATGACAGCCAGGGAAGGAGGCCGGAGGGACCAATGGCTAGCAATGAGGGAAGCCAGGAAAGCCATGGCGAAGGCCACCCGGAAGGCGCGAAGCCAGTCATGGAAGGACCACTGCCGGGACATCCGAACGATCCCGGAAACGGTGAGGCTGCACAGAATCCTGGAGAGGGAACCGAGCGAAAATCTCGGACCCCTAAAAAGGCCCGATGGCAGCCTCACCACATCAGACAGAGAGATCACGGAGATCTTGATGAGGGAAAACTTCCCGGGCTTCCACCCCCATGGAACGCCCACAGTGCCAAACGCCGCTGCGGGCGATATCGCACGAGAGATTGTTCCCGAGCCCCCTAATTGGGGCCTGGCGAACAAAATCGTAAATGAAGCCAGGGTGAAATGGGCCATAAACTCATTCTCACCCTATAAGGCTCCAGGCCCGGATGAGATCCACCCAGTGCTTTTGCAGAGAGGCCTGGCCCAGTTGTGCGAGCCACTCACAAGAGTGCTGAGGGCCAGCATAGCCACGGGGATTATCCCGAGACTATGGACCGAAACGAGGGTGGCGTTCCTTCCAAAGCCCAAAAAGGCGGACTACACCACCCCCAAAGGCCTTTAGACCGATTAGCCTGACCTCCTTCCTCCTGAGGACCCTGGAGAGATTGGTGGACAGGTATGTAACAGAGGTCTAGCTTGTCGAAACCCCACTCCACCGCCACAAGTACGCTTTCAGGGCTGGCCTCTCGGTTGAGGCCGCCCTCCACAGAGTTGTGGGAAAGCTGGAGGCGGGGATTAGGGATAAGGGCATGACGGTTTGCATCTTCATGTATATTGAAGGTGCATTTAACCAAACCTCGGCGGAGGCTATACAAAACGCACTCAGGGATTTCGCCATTCCTTCCACTATCAGCAGGTGGATAAAAGTAATGCTGAACTCGAGACGTCTGTCGGTCCAAAGAGGTCAGGAAACGGTGGAGGGGACAACCAATAAAGGTTGCCCTCAGGGAGGGATCCTCTCGCCGCTTCTGTGGACCTTGGTGGCCGACAGCCTGATCGGAGCATTGGAGGTCAGCGGAGTGGGGGCGCAAGCCTACGCCGATGACTTCCTCATAATGGCATATGGCACAGATATCGACTCCATTATGGATCGATGCCAGACGGCTCTCGCAGCCACAGAGATCTGGTGCGAATGCACCGGTCTCATGGTTAATCCGACCAAAACGGAAATGGTGGTTGTCACTAGAAAAAGCGTCGTCCCCAAGTACACGGCCCCCGTGCTCTTCGGACAGCCCCTCGTGACCAGTAAAACGGCAAAATACCTGGGTGTCACGCTGGACTGGAGGATGAGCTGGAGGCCTCATTTGAGGGTGCAAGGGAACAGGGCCCTCACATCCCTGAAGACGCTGTGGCGCGTCACGGGGCCGACCTGGGGACTTGGACCCAGCGTCACGAAATGGATCTACGAGGCCATCACCGTCCCGAGGATCCTTTTCGGGGCCCTACTATGGTGGAGGGGAGCACAACTGACCACCATGCAGACACTCCTGGGCAAGATCCAGGGAGCGGCGCTGAGGGCCATCACTGGAGCCCTGCCGACCGCACCGCCGGCCGCTCTAGAGGCCATTCTGGGATGCCCGCCACTCCACCTGAGGGCACAGGAGGTGGCCATGAGGACGGCCCACTGCCTGAGTTCGTGGAGACGCTGGCACAGCGAGGACCACGGACACGCCAACCTCCCAGAGCGGAGGGATGAGCTAGAGGATAACTATCCTCTAGACTCGACGAACCCTGAGTTCAGGTTTAAAAAGAACTACGTGGTCACGATCCCCACCAGGGAGGAGTGGGCCACGAACAAGGTCCTGGCTGGGACCATAAACCAAGTCTGGTACACCGACGGGTCGCGTAAAAACGACCTAGTCGGAGCCGCCTGGACGAGGGGTCCAGGGAGTAGAGGCGACTTTGCTTCCCTGGGATCAAGCCCCACCGTCTTCCAGGCGGAACTGTACGCCATCATAAGATGTGCAAGGCTCCTCATAGAGGAAAAGACCACCGGCCAGGTGATCAAGGTCTGTTCCGACAGCCAAGCCACCCTCGTGGCGCTTAGCAACGAGACGACCAGATCAAAATTGACCCTGGACGGTATCGACACGCTCAACCAGTTGGGCGGGAAGAATAAGCTGTCCCTGACCTGGGTACCCGGCCACAGAGGCATCCCCGGTAACGAGGAGGCTGACAGGCTGGCAAACCTCGGGTCGGACAGCCCCTTCACCGGGCCTGAACCGGCGCTCGGACTGGCCAAGGCGACGTTCACGACGTCGCTGAAAGCCAGAACCCGGGCGCTGCACCAGGCCCACTGAAACAACGTCGACGGTTGTCGACAAGCCAAGCTCCTCTTGGGCCCTAAAATAGACCTAAGAAGGAGCAAGGAGCTTCTGTGCCTGCAGAAGCAACAGGCGAGAGAGGTGGTGAGCCTACTCATTGACTACGCCCCCACAGGGCACACACTGTGGAAGATGGGGCTGGCGGAGACCCCGACTTGCCCCAGATGCCAGGAGGAGCCGGAGACGGCCCAGCACATCCTCCTGGACTGTCCCGCACTAATGGGATGGAGGATGAAGCTCATGGGGACACCAAGACCTACGCCGGAGGAACTGAGGGCCATCCCCCTAGCAGTTCTAACTCGATGGATTGCCAAGGCCAAGGCAATCCGAGGCATCGGGGAAGCCACCCCACAGACCGACCCCCCCCACTCCAGCGCCACCCACCGGTGGGTCCCATAATAACCCAGCCACAAACCCTGGTCCACGCACCAGAAGCGGGTGGAAACGCCCGCACACCGATCCAACCTCCCCCCAAAAGATTAGAGGCGGCAAACGGCCCCGCGACCATTAACGCGGGATCGACAACCGCCCCCTAAACGAGAGTAAATAGATTCCCCAGCCCCCTAGAAGCGATCCGGGCCACGAACCTGACCGCAGGGGCTGGAAATCAACACCCCCCACCTCTCCCACCCCCTACCCATCCCATAAACACGGAATAAACCCCGTAAACAGGCTAGAGCGGCCTTTGTACACTCTTAGTTCCGGCCCGGATCAAAGGTAATTACTCCCCCCTGAGGTGGGAGCCCGCGAAATATCGCAAAAGATTGGCTACGGGGTGGCCATCATTCACCCCGACTTCCGGCCCGGATCACAGGCAAGTCACTCACCCATGTCAGAGGTGGGAGCTGGCGGAATACCGCCACGTCTCGTAGGCCAGGTTGGACTGCGCCACACAACATCGGAGGACGGAACGACGCACCTGCCTCCCCCACGTACCTCCCAGGGGCTCCATAACAACGCCCGTGACCGACCAGAGGGGACCTGCGAGGGGAATCCAAGGTATGGACAGGGCAGATCCATATGCGCGGGGTCCCGTACGGACGAAACGTGGGGGGCAGGAGGGACGCTGCGTTCCCCGATGTGCGATAGGCTTGGGGGTAGCCTTTATACACCCTCACCTCCTTAGCGGGGAGTCAAATTACCGCTAACCTATAGGCAGGAGCAGCCTCAAACAGCCCACCCGTCCGCTTCGCGCGTGACAAGTCCACTGAGACAACAGTCAAACGGGGTTGTTTGGCGAGCGAAATAGGTGGCTGCAGGGGAAAACCGAGGCACCTTCGACACCGCACGGTCTCCCGCAAGGGCTTGTGGGTGTGATTCGGGGTATCCAGTTACCGGGGACACCCTAGACTTAAGCAAGGTCGGAGAACCTATTCTCGCTCGCCTCGTAACTCTCCAGGCTAACGACCTGGCCCCATGGCAAAGCCGCATTAGTCGGCGTGCGCTGTGAGAGAGAAAGAGCACCGCGGGCAGAGGGCCATTTCGCCCCGAGTCGTCGTGCGCTCACAATCTAAGTCGGATCGGCGGCTCCCGGTGGGTCAGATCACTCCGTCGCAGCAGTGCTCTCTCACTCGCGTAGCACGTCGACGTGGTAACAGCGAATCCACAAACACGCTCGCCCTCCGTCCAACTCGGTCGTCTCTAAGACTCTCCTGCCCGCTAGGGGCGGGTTGTCTCAGGAGGCATCGAGCACGAGGGGCAGTAGCCATAGCGTGGGCGGGGAATCGCAAAGCTCACCTGCTTAACCGCAGGAAACTAAAGTAACTGTTCACGAGCCGGGTGTGTGAGCTGTAGCCCCTTGATCAGGGACAAGCAGTCCCTCCTGCCTGGGTCAGCCCCCTGGGAGGCACACACACCCCCACTTTAAAATTGACTGAACCCCCCAACGATACCACTACAGACTACTACTCCTTTGTGACCGCCGACTATGCCTTCATGTAATTCTGAAATTATATTATGACGAAGTTCTTCGGGAGGAATTTGAATTTTCCCAAGGCAAATTGTAATTTCGATGTCGATTTCCTCGAACATTTCTGTTAGGATTTCCTTTAGTGATTCGAGAGTAAGTGAATCGGTATAATCACCGGATTTTGAAATTCGAAAGGAGTTAATATCGGAATTTGGAAGAATTAATTTTAAGTTCCTAAGCCCGGTTTTTATTTTCGCGACGAAAGTCTCGTCAAAATGATGTTTCTGCCCAACGATGCTAAATATTTTGTACTTTCCCTGTCTAGTGATTAGTACTTGACCTTCCTTTGGTTTAATTTCTCTGATATTTTGAACGCTGATAGCGCCTATATCTGTTAGCAATTTCCCTACGGATGTTGTCAATTCGCAATCAGCAGAAATAAAGCGAACATAATTATCATGTGAGTAGGTCAAATTTTCTCGGCTGATATTAATTAATTTCTTTGAAGAGCGTTGTGGTTACCGAGAAAGATTTACGGGAGAGCTGGGTGTGATATCCGGGGGAATTCCCTGAGTCAGCTGGATGCCAGTGAAGTACGTCTCGTTACCTGATACCGTCCTTGGAATTATTCGCCTTGGTATACCAACAGATTTTGATTTAGTTTCACTGAAGTGTCCTGGTAGAAGTGCATTTTGTCTCGTATTGATTGGTGAAGCTGGAAAAGGAGTTGACAATGCCAATGGTTTAGAATAGGAGTAGGTAATGTGGATCTATGGGGTTGCCAATGAATTTTGGTCTGCTCGGATGTTTCCAGTGTACAGTCAGGTTTCGATTTATCATGTCCTTCTGTTCCATATTGTTTAAGTAATTTTTCTTTTCTACTATTTAACTCTACGTCGTCTAGTTCGTCAGTGTCCGAAGTATTACCTGATGATTCTTCCATAATTTCGCTGTGTTCTTGAAGAGATTCGTCGAAACGTTTGAAAGAGTCATGTAATTCCTCTTTGTTTATAGTCAGTCTTCGTTCGTCATATAGGAAAACGTCATCGTCACTGTCCTCTGAGGGTGGCTGTAACTCTAGTAGTATAGTGTCAGCGTCTGTTGTTATCTCGTCTACGGATTCAGTATCAATGTCCTCGGCAAATGGTTCCAATACTTTCCCTTTCGGATGCTTTGAAGTAATTTTCTTGTGTAAATCCAGGCTTGGTATTACACTCTTCCTTTTCCGTAATATGGGTGTGTTACGAGCCGGGGCGCGGTGTGCGTGGACCGACGTAGAATTTCAGTACCCTGCTTGTGGCGTCTCTCGAATTAATATACCCGGGAGAGGGGTTTCGGCGTTGTGACCCCTCTGCCTTCTCCCGTTAATAACAAATCCGAAGATTCGCGTCAGTAAAGGTGGATCTACTTGGTACCCACCACTGACTGGTAGAGAGAAGTAGCCAGAAGCAGGTGCTCGCGAACTCAGATAATCCTCGCTTACGAATGAATATACCCAGGAGAGGGTTTTCGGCGTTGTGACCCCTCTGCCTTCTCCTGTTAATAACGAATCCGAAGATTCGCGTCAGTAAAGGTGGATCTACTTGGTAACCACCACTGACTTTATCTAAGCGAGTACCGTCTGAGTCGCAGCTCGTTAACTTATTATTTGATTGTACACTCCGAGGGGCTGGAGTGAACTCACGGGATCGTGCTCAAACGATGATTCTATTATTAGAGGGTAGGTCAGAGTTATTGACTACAAGGGTTATAAAAATATCTAAATATATTATCACTATTGCTGAATGATTAAAGACCTGGCCTTTACAATGATGTTGAGTGTTACCTTGCGGTTTCGGTGTACGGTTGATGTTTGAAACTGACTATGATGTAATGGGTAACTTGTCCCAGGCTTCAGCAATTCCCCTTTAGCTGTATGAACGTGACTACGATTGGGCCCTGAAGGGCTGCTCTATTTATACCGAGAAAAACGTGGTTTACACGTGGTTTTCCGGAAGGTGGAAAAAAGGTGGAGCTAGCGGCGTCGCTACCGAACCCCGGGCGCGAAACGCCTAGGTGCCTCGCCCTGGGCCCGGTAACGACGTATTGTTTTTCGGGGGTATTGTTGGAAGCCCGAGACAGGTTGTCCGCTTTCTATTTGCACTGTCGGCCGACTTTCCGGTGTTACTCCGAGAATTTAAGAAATTCTCATATCGAAAGACGCGTATGTAACAGGTGGTTCTGATGACTCGTCATGTGAATTGTCGGAATCTACGTCTGGCGTATCTGCTGACGATGGAACTGTAGGTCGTGGTGGAATGTAAGCGCTGGGTTTTAATTGATTTCGGGTCCTAGTTGCTATTGCACTGACATTTAAAGGGTTTGAGATTTTTGGTTTATTTTTCGATCCAATGGGCCTTCCTGGTTTTCTGGGTGCTTCCGAAACTGATTTGGATATTGGTCTAGATGTGGTTGCTGCTAAGTGAGCTAAGTTTAGATTTTGCCTGTTGTTCTTGAATCGGTAGAATTTTTGATGATTCAAGTTCACTGTCAGAGTCTAACTAACGTGAATTTCCTACCGTAAAGATACGGCCTAAAATGCAAAATTGCGTATAATACTGCCAAACATTCTTTTTCGGTGGTGAAATAATTTTTCTCATGGTTTGTTAGAGTTCTAGAAAGATAAGCTATTGGTAAATCGTTTCCATCAACCTCCTGTCTAAGTATTGCTCCTATCGCAAAATCTGAGGCGTCTGTTGTTAAAGTGAAAGGCTTATCAAAATTTGGATATTGGAGAATTGGACCTCTACAGAGCGCTTTTCGTAATTCCTGGAAGCTACGTTTTTGTTCCTTTCCCCAAACGAAGGTCGCGTTCTTTTTTAACAATTCTGTTAATGGTTTGGATTTTGCTGCAAAATCTTTAATAAATCTGCGATAATAACCTGTTAATCCCAAAAATTGTCTGACATTCTTTGCTGTTTTTGGTCGAGGGAAGTTTTTTACTGCTATAATCTTTTTTGGATCTGGCCTTACGCCCTTTTGACTAATTATATGTCCTAGGTATGCTACTTCAGTTTTCAAAAATTCACATTTATCGGGTTGTAGTGTTAATTTAGGTTTTTCTAACCGATTAAATAATCTACGAATTTTCTTTCCGTGTTCTTCAGGAGTTTTTGCGTACACTACAATGTCATCGAGATAAACGAAAACTTCCGTTCCCTGCAAACCACGTAACGTTTGTGAACCGGTGGAAAGCGATACTGTCTAGTATTAATCGGTAAATCATCTGATGTCGGAATTGTATGTTTTATTAACGGGGTGAAAGGTAATTGGTCTCCTGGCAAATAAAAGCGATTTGGGTATTCTTCTATAATTTCGGTTATATGGTCTCGTTCCTCGTCATTTAGGTGATCTAAGCGCAAACGTTTTAGAATTTCAAAAACCCTATCTTGAACTACAGGGAAATCCTGAACTTCTGAATCTGAATCGAAATATTCTTCTTCTGGAAAATCATAGTATTCAAAGGGAATTACTTCTTGTGGAGTAACTTCGACTTGTATGTCTTCTTCCAACGTATTAATTGCTAATACGTGACAGACACCATCCCGTACGCTAACAGCTGCTTCGCCTATGTATAAGCCTTCTACTGATTCTAACTTTGGCAAGTATCCTTCTTTTATTTCTGAATTAACCACGTCTATAGCTATCGGTTGACGAGTGCGAGCTTTAATCGTAAGAATTTGCGAACGAGGACTACGTTTAGATTTCTGATTTGGTTCTTCCCCAATGAACCTAAAAGGTCTGATGGGTTCAGTTTTTGTGACCAAGGTATTATGAGCGAACGAGATTTCCGCCTGCTCTCGACGTAAGTAATCTTTGCCTAAAATTCCATCATTATGCAAGGGAAACGATGATCTAACGACGTGAAATTTAACCGGTTGTTCTAAAAGTGTGACGGTAGTTGTTCCTAAAGTTCTCAATTTTTCCGGGGTAATTCCAGTTATAGAGACTGATTCCTGAATGTCTACTTCGACGTCTTCGTGCAAAGCATTTAATTTTATCAGATTTATATCTGCGCCGGTATCAACCAAAAATAAACCAGATTTATTGCGTAATTCTTCCGCAGACATTTTAATTAATGGTGATTCTTGCTGTCGTTTATAGGAATAGACGATTCCTCTGCTTCAAAAAATTTTACTGTTCGACGCTCCTAATTCGAGTAACTCGCCGTCGCGCCGGCACGACGAGTTGTGCGGGAGTTTACATTTTCACTGTTCTTTCTCGGCGAATTCGAGTTAAAATGATCAAATGTTGGGATAGGGGAAGAAGATCTGGAATTTTGGTTAGTGGGTGTGTTGGATCTTGAAGGTTCAATGCTTCGCGAAGGAACTGGGGTTGGAGAATTTGCTCTGGTTAGAGTATGATTAGTCAAGTTTGGATTCATATGGAAAGATTGAGGGTGATCATATATTGCACTGTAAGGCGGATATGGCATTGGTGGATAAAAATACGGTGGATAGTATGGATAAGGATGCGGTGGCAACGGATAATGGTGATGCTTGTAAGGAACAGGTGATGTAGGACGTGCAGATTTTAGAATGGTAATCGGTGAATTTGCGCGATTATAGTTCGGATTTCTCATGGGACTGGGACTCCTCGAATCTTGCTCTCGCAAGGTTTGGGAGCGGTTTGTGTAGGTGGTAGGTAAGTCACGAGAATCTGGATTCGGAACTGAATGTTGTGATAACATTAATCGCGAAGGTTCACCACCGGGGATTATTCCTGATTTCATTCGGGTTTCTATTCGTGCAGCAATTTTTACAGCGTCCTGTATTTTCTTTGGTTCACGCGAATCAACCGCGATAGCAATTTCGTCGGGTAATCCTCGGATAAAAGCTTCTAAAGCACATTCTTCTACGGGAGCCATCATTTGATTAGCGCATTCCCCGTATTTATCTTCTAAAGCAACACGAGCACCGCTGATTAGGATATTTAATCGATCTGCAGAGTCACTGACCGCTTCTCCGCGTCTCATTCGGATATTTTCTATATCCTGATGGTAGTATGGATATGTTTTACCTGGTGCAAATCTTTCCTTTAAATGTTTTACGAGATCATCTAGTTTTTGAAAATTTTTACCCCAAATACTATCTCTCGCTGTTCCTTGCAATTTTCCTAATATTGCCGTTACATATGAAGTTTCCAGTGCTGGTGGCACATAGACTGCACCGTTTTGAACGTCACTTAAGAAATTTTTAAGCGGAATGTTTCTCCCATCGAAAAATGGAATATTTAATGTACTGTGTTGAATTGTGAAGCATTCAGCCATAGAAGCCATCATCAAATTAGTAACGTGTAACTCGTCCAATGTAACATTTGCCGAAACTAGTGCTGCTGCATTACGAGAGGAATTTGTGGCCATATTGATAAATTAGGCGAAGGAAAATTCAGCAATCGTTATCGTGTAATTATAATTGATGTTGATTATTGATTATGAATTGAACTATCTATGCAACTGTGTGCGAATCTCAAGTCTATATGATCCTTTAATTATTCTGCACTAACACATGCGCTAATTGACAATACATATCCCACTTCTGACACCAATTCAGCTGTCACGTGCGTAAGGAATTATTTCGTGGGCCGAGCGGTCAGCCGTTCCGCATGTAACGCTTGAATAAATTTAATTTAGGATGGGTCGTATCATCTAAGATTCCATACGGAATCCGCGCATAGGTCAGGAATGAAATAGGTGTTAACGCAGAATAGAGGATAAATACCTTATTGGCCTGTTCTATTGATTCTTTACATTATATAAAAACAATTACACGGAATGGTTCAGAAATAACGGAGTCCAGAGTGGATGACAATTTTACAATACGTATTTTAGTTGGAGTCTTAGATTGGTAAATTCCTAACGTGTTAAGTTTACGAATGGGCCCAAGGGAAATTCCCACAAGCATATAAACGTATGTTTGGGTCCTCGTATCGCAATGAGAACATAAGTATGGAAAACTCACCAATGAATACTATCTTGGAAGCAATGTTTATCGTTATCTCTGATGTGAATTGTCCCAGATGCTGGTGGAGCCCGAAGATGAAGGAATGGCTGATGAACTTTTCACGGCACTTATATGAGTTAACGCAATTCTATTTTCACTATACTATAAATACTATAAATACTATAAAGAAGAATTTAATATATTAGAATGGAGATTGGAATCTTAAGATTGATTTTAAATTTGAATAATTCCTTGTTAGCTGAGTCCTTCGGTAATTATGGAAGTAACTTCACTAATTTAACCCGAACTCTGGCTCAAAATAGCAACAAGGGCAAAACGCCACGCACCTCGCGATTTGACTAACGATTGCAACTCGCGGCGGTTTCTCTGCCTCTTTTGTAGATTTTGGGGACCGCTAAGGGGAAGTTCCAAGAGCCATGCTCGTTCCTCCCACTCAGGAAATCGCCCGTTCCTGTTCTAAGAATTCCGCCCGCAGTTCAGCAGCTATTTCCCATCCATAGCCTCCCGCTATTGCAATTTCGCTTATTAGCAAAACGTGACCACCGTTCGAAGAATATTCGCGGTCGAGGAATTTCGCCGTGATTAGGTATGCAAATTTTAATTTAACATCCGGTACGTAACAATATATAATTTATATATAATATTATTTATATAAATAATATTATATAAATATAATAATAATAAACTTTATATAAATAATATTATATATATATTATTATTATATAATATTATTTATATAAATAATAATATATTTATAAATATATTATATTATTAAATTTAATTATAATTTATATGGAAATTAAGTGGTCGCCTTGTGAGAGAGGAAACTCCAGATGCGAAGCTTAGTTCCATTTTAAAGTAATTGTTCTATCTGAAACTAAGTGTTCGTTACCATGCCAGGAGAAGCGGCTGTTCTCTGAAATCTGTGGCGATGCTACTCGAAACCGTATGTGTTCGACGAAACTAAGTGGCCGACCTTGTGAGAGAGGAAACTCCAGATGCGAAACTTAGGTCCATTTTAAACAAATTGCTCTATCTGCAACTAAGTGTTCGATACTGTGCCAGGAGAAGCGCCTGTTCTCTGAAATCTGTGGCGATGCTACTCGAAACCGAATGTGTTCCCGGAAAGTAAGTGGCCGCCTTGTGAGAGAGGAAACTCCAGATGCGAAATTTAGTACCATTTTAAACTAATTGTTCTATCTAAAACTATGGGTCCGATATTGTGCCAGGCGAAACGCCTGTTCTCTGAAATCTGTGGCGATTCCCCTCGAAACCGTATGTATTCGACGAAACTAAGTCGCCGACCTTGTGAGGGAAGAAACTCCAGATGCGAAACTTAGTACCATTTTCAACTAATAGTTCTATCGGAAACTATGTGTTTGACACGATGCCAGAAGAAGCACCTGTTCTCTGAAATGTGTGACGATGCCACTCGAAACCGTATTGTTCGACGAAACTAAGTGGTCGACCTTGTGAGAGAGGAAACTCCAGAAGCGAAACTCAGTTCCATTCAAAAATAATTGTTCTATCTCAAACTAACTGTTCAATACTGTGCCAGGAGAAGCGCCTGTTCTCTGAAATCAGTGGCGATGCTACTCGAAACCGTATGTGTTCGACGAAACTAAGTGGTCGACCTTGTGAGAGAGGAACCTCCAGATGCGAAACTCAGTTCCATTCAAAAATAATTGTTCTATCTCAAACTAAGTGTTCAATACTGTGCCAGGAGAAGTGCCTGTTCTCTGAAATTTGTGGCGATGATACTCGAAACCGTATGTGTTCGACGAATCTAAATGGTCGACCTTGTGAGAGAGGAAACTCCAGATGCGAAACTTAGTTCCATTTTAAACTAATTGTTCTATCTGAAACTAAGTGCTCGATACTGTGCCAGGAGAAGCGCCTGTTCTCTGAAATCTGTGGCGATGCGCACTAGAAACCGCAAGCGTTCGACGAAACTAAGTCGCCGACCTTGTGAGGGAAGAAACTCCAGATGCGAAACTTAGTACCATTTTCAACTAATAGTTCTATCGGAAACTATGTGTTTGACACGATGCCAGGAGAAGCGCCTGTTCTCTGAAATCTGTGGCGATGCGCACTAGAAACCGCAAGCGTTCGACGAAACTAAGTCGCCGACCTTGTGAGGGAAGAAACTCCAGATGCGAAACTTAGTACCATTTTCAACTAATAGTTCTATCGGAAACTATGTGTTTGACACGATGCCAGGAGAAGCGCCTGTTATCTGAAATGTGTGGCGATGCCACTCGAAACCATACGTGTTCGACGAAACTAAATGGTCGTCCTTCTGAGAGAGGAAACTCCGGATGCGAAACTTAGTTCCATTTTAAACTAATTGTTCTATCTGATACTAAGTGTTCGATACTGTGCCAGGAGAAGCGCCTGTTCTCTGAAATCAGTGGCGATGCTACTCGAAACCGTATGTGTTCGACGAAACTAAGTGGTCCCCCTTGAGAGAGAGGAAGCTCCAGATGCGAAGCTTAGTTCCATTTTAAAGTAATTGTTCTATCTGATACTAAGTGTTCGATACTGTGCCAGGAGAAGCGCCAGTTCTCTGAAACCTGTGACGATGCCACTCGAAACCGTATGTGTTCGACGAAACTAAGTGGTCCACTTTGTGAGAGAGGAAACTCCAGAAGTGAAACGTAGTTTCATTTAAAACTAACTGTTCTATCTGAAACTAAGTGTTCGATACTGTGCCAGGAGAAGCGCCTGTTCTCTGAAATCTGTGGCGATGCCACTCGAAACCCTATGTGTTCGACGAAACTATGTGGCCGACCTTGTGAGAGAGGAAACTCCAGATGCGAAACTTAGTTCCATTTTAAACTAATTGTTCTATCTGAAACTAAGTGTTCGATACTGTGCCAGGAGAAGCGCCTCTTCTCTGAAATCTGTGGCGATGCTACTCGAAACCGTATGTGTTCGACGAAGCTAAGTGGTCGAACTTGTGAGGGACGAAACTCCAAATGCGAAACATATTTCCGTTTTAAACTATATATTCTATCTGAAACTAAGTATTCGATAATCTGCCAATAGAAGCACCTGTTCTCTGAAACCTGTGGCGTTGCTACTCGAAACCGAATGTGTTCGACGAAAGTAAGTGATCGACCTTGTGAGAGAGGAAACTCCAGACGCCAAACTTAGTTCCATTTTAAACCAAATGTTCCATCTGAAACTAAGTGCTCGATACTGTGCCAGGAGAAGCGCCTGTTCTCTGAAATCTGAGGCGATGCCACTCGAAACCGTATGTGTTCGACGAAACTAAATGGTCGTCCTTCTGAGAGAGGAAACTCCGGATGCGAAACTTAGTTCCATTTTAAACTAATTGTTCTATCTGATACTAAGTGTTCGGTACTGTGCCAGGAGAAGCGCCTGTTCTCTGAAATCAGTGGCGATGCTACTCGAAACCGTATGTGTTCGACGAAACTAAGTGGTCCACCTTGAGAGAGAGGAAGCTCCGGATGCGAAACTTAGTTCCATTTTAAAGTAATTGTTCTATCTGATACTAAGTGTTCGATACTGTGCCAGGAGAAGCGCCTGTTCTCTGAAATCAGTGGCGATGCTACTCGAAACCGTATGTGTTCGACGAAAATAAGTGGTCCACCTTGAGAGAGAGGAAGCTCCAGATGCGAAGCTTAGTTCCATTTTAAAGTAATTGTTCTATCTGATACTAAGTGTTCGATACTGTGCCAGGAGAAGCGCCAGTTCTCTGAAACCTGTGACGATGCCACTCGAAACCGTATGTGTTCGACGAAACTAAGTGGTCCACTTTGTGAGAGAGGAAACTCCAGAAGTGAAACGTAGTTTCATTTAAAACTAACTGTTCTATCTGAAACTAAGTGTTCGATACTGTGCCAGGAGAAGCGCCTGTTCTCTGAAATCTGTGGCGATGCCACTCGAAACCCTATGTGTTCGACGAAACTATGTGGCCGACCTTGTGAGAGAGGAAACTCCAGATGCGAAACTTAGTTCCATTTTAAACTAATTGTTCTATCTGAAACTAAGTGTTCGATACTGTGCCAGGAGAAGCGCCTCTTCTCTGAAATCTGTGGCGATGCTACTCGAAACCGTATGTGTTCGACGAAGCTAAGTGGTCGAACTTGTGAGGGACGAAACTCCAAATGCGAAACATATTTCCGTTTTAAACTATATATTCTATCTGAAACTAAGTATTCGATAATCTGCCAATAGAAGCACCTGTTCTCTGAAACCTGTGGCGTTGCTACTCGAAACCGAATGTGTTCGACGAAAGTAAGTGATCGACCTTGTGAGAGAGGAAACTCCAGACGCCAAACTTAGTTCCATTTTAAACCAAATGTTCCATCTGAAACTAAGTGCTCGATACTGTGCCAGGAGAAGCGCCTGTTCTCTGAAATCTGAGGCGATGCCACTCGAAACCGTATGTGTTCGACGAAACTAAATGGTCGTCCTTCTGAGAGAGGAAACTCCGGATGCGAAACTTAGTTCCATTTTAAACTAATTGTTCTATCTGATACTAAGTGTTCGGTACTGTGCCAGGAGAAGCGCCTGTTCTCTGAAATCAGTGGCGATGCTACTCGAAACCGTATGTGTTCGACGAAACTAAGTGGTCCACCTTGAGAGAGAGGAAGCTCCGGATGCGAAACTTAGTTCCATTTTAAAGTAATTGTTCTATCTGATACTAAGTGTTCGATACTGTGCCAGGAGAAGCGCCTGTTCTCTGAAATCAGTGGCGATGCTACTCGAAACCGTATGTGTTCGACGAAAATAAGTGGTCCACCTTGAGAGAGAGGAAGCTCCAGATGCGAAGCTTAGTTCCATTTTAAAGTAATTGTTCTATCTGATACTAAGTGTTCGATACTGTGCCAGGAGAAGCGCCAGTTCTCTGAAACCTGTGACGATGCCACTCGAAACCGTATGTGTTCGACGAAACTAAGTGGTCCACTTTGTGAGAGAGGAAACTCCAGAAGTGAAACGTAGTTTCATTTAAAACTAACTGTTCTATCTGAAACTAAGTGTTCGATACTGTGCCAGGAGAAGCGCCTGTTCTCTGAAATCTGTGGCGATGCCACTCGAAACCCTATGTGTTCGACGAAACTATGTGGCCGACCTTGTGAGAGAGGAAACTCCAGATGCGAAACTTAGTTCCTTTTTAAACTAATTGTTCTATCTGAAACTAAGTGTTCGATACTGTGCCAGGAGAAGCGCCTCTTCTCTGAAATCTGTGGCGATGCTACTCGAAACCGTATGTGTTCGACGAAGCTAAGTGGTCGAACTTGTGAGGGACGAAACTCCTAATGCGAAACATATTTCCGTTTTAAACTATATATTCTATCTGAAACTAAGTATTCGATAATCTGCCAATAGAAGCGCCTGTTCTCTGAAACCTGTGGCGTTGCTACTCGAAACCGAATGTGTTCGACGAAAGTAAGTGATCGACCTTGTGAGAGAGGAAACTCCAGACGCCAAACTTAGTTCCATTTTAAACCAAATGTTCCATCTGAAACTAAGTGCTCGATACTGTGCCAGGAGAAGCGCCTGTTCTCTGAAATCTGAGGCGATGCCACTCGAAACCGTATGTGTTCGACGAAACTAAATGGTCGTCCTTCTGAGAGAGGAAACTCCGGATGCGAAACTTAGTTCCATTTTAAACTAATTGTTCTATCTGATACTAAGTGTTCGATACTGTGCCAGGAGAAGCGCCTGTTCTCTGAAATCAGTGGCGATGCTACTCGAAACCGTATGTGTTCGACGAAACTAAGTGGTCCACCTTGAGAGAGAGGAAGCTCCGGATGCGAAACTTAGTTCCATTTTAAAGTAATTGTTCTATCTGATACTAAGTGTTCGATACTGTGCCAGGAGAAGCGCCAGTTCTCTGAAACCGGTGGCGATGCCACTCGAAACCGTATGTGTTTGACGAAACTAAGTGGTCCACTTTGTGAGTGAGGAAACTCCAGAAGTGAAACTTAGTTTCATTTAAAACTAACTGTTCTATCTGAAGCTAAGTGTTCGATACTGTGCCAGGAGAAGCGCCTGTTCTCTGAAATCTGTGGCGATGCCACTCGAAACCGTATGTGTTCGAGGAAACTAAGTGGTCGACCTTGTGGGAGAGGACACTCCAGATGCGAAACTTAGTTCCATTTAAAACTAATTGTTCTATCTGAAACTAAGTGACCGATACTGGGCCAGGAGAAGCGCCTGGTCTCTGAAATCTGTGGCGAACCACACGAAACCTTATGTGTTGGTCGAAACTATCTGTTCGATACTGTGCCAGGAGAAACTCCCGTTCCGCGCAATCTGTGGCGTTACCACTCGAAACCGTATGTGTTGGTTGAAACTATCTGTTCGATACTGTGCCAGGAGAAACTCCCGTTCCGTTTCTCACAACATCAAATTCTGTAAGACTTGATTCGCCTGTTGTTGTCATCGCGCTGGTGTCCATGATAACGTCTGTGCCGTGTCGATTCTATATCCATTAGGCGATATGCGTCAATACTGGTCGGAGGCGCAGATCTTTGCATATTTCTAACACGTGAATTCATTCTGAACCCATGACGTCTGACTACATCCGTTGTGGGCCTCCCAATGTAGTCCGACCGAATCCGCTCCGCCTTCTTCCTGAGGTATCTCCTTACCCTTTGCCTGAGTTTCACATCGGCCCGGCAAACCGATAGCCACTTCCGGGAAACAAGCGCTGCGCTCAGTAAAGATGCAGAATCCAATTGCCGCAGAATCAACTGCGATATTTCCAGAGGTAACTCATGGACGAAGTCCACATTTGCCGAGCGTGGCGTCCCGATTGCATGTAGTAAGAAACTGAAGGACTCCATGCTAACACGACTGATGCACGTGTGCATATGATCCCCGTGTGCGTATCTGCACGTATTTTATAGGTGGCAAATATCTTGCGGTCCATGTTCCGGATGATTAGGTTCACCAATGAGCGACAACTCTCTGACTACTTTTTAAGAAATCAGCCCGAAAATCGGAATTCCATGAATCAGGGTTTGCTTCAATTTTGCATACACCGGATCATGATGCACGGTGCGGAATGTGACGATTCAACCACCCACTGTTGGAAAACAGTCACATGTCTTCTACGGGTCCTCTGGGGCTCAACTAGGTTCTTCTATTAGGTGGTCCAAAAAGTTCGTTCCGTTTTCGGCGCGGCGACTTATTACCTTCTTACCTGAGTAATAAACCACAGTACATACTCAGGTAAAAATGTACATATTCCAGTACACTTCTAGTTTTGCTTTCGTGCGAATTAGACGTATTTTTTTAAGTTTTTCTGTAATATCTAAACTAAAATCATGACGGACAACAAAATTCATTTTCGACACATCATGTTATAAGAGTTTCGTAAAGGGTATAACGGTTCAGAAACTTCGAGAAATATTTGTGTTGTTTATGGGGAAGGTGCTGTAACAGAGCGTACGTGCAGAAAATGGTTTGATCATTTTCGTTAAGGAAATTTTTCATTAGAAGATGACCATCGCGCTGGAAGACCACATACTGCTGACAACAGTGCTGTACGTGCAATAGTGGAGCAAAATCGTTGCATTCAAGTGCGTGAAATTCCATCGGAACTTCAAATGAAAAATTCCACCGTGCATGATTGTTTACGGAAGATGGGATTAATATCAAAGTTGTGTGTGCATGGCTCTGTTGAATCGGCATCGAAATGAATCAATTTTAAAAGGAATGTTACTGGTACTGAGTACCTTCGTACTCTCCTGACATAGCCCCATCAGATTATTATTTATTTCGGTGCATTCAAAATTCGGTTACCGGAAAACAATTTGAAAACTTTGAGGTCCTCCAAAAGCACGTGGCGGAGTTTTTTAATAAAAAAAGGGAAAGACTTTTATGCGAAAGGAATTATGAAGCTACCTGAGAAGTGGCAAGAAGTAATTGAAAAGAATGGTGACTATGTATGTAAATAAAATAAATTGTATTTGAAAAAAACGGCGTTTTACTGTAACGGCTGAAACCGGAACGAACTCATTGGACCACCTAATACATTGGTGTTTTTTGCATTTCGTTGGAACGTAAATTATGAAGTTTCACACCGCCCACGACCGAAATATTGTTTTAGGCATCAGGGCGTAGAGTACTTGGTTGGACAGCCGATAGGGCTACTTAACGGGTGTTTGACTCAGTCATTCTTATACTATATTTTAACACTACATTCTCTACGCTTCTCGTGGCACAGTATCGAACACATAGTTTCAGATAGAACAATTAGTTTAAAATGGTACTAAGTTTCGCATCTGGAGTTTCCTCTTTCACAAGGCGACAACTCAGTTTCGTCGAACACATACGGTTTCGAGTAGCATCGCCACAGACTTCAGAGAACAGGCGATTCTCCTGGCACAGTATCGAACACTTTCAGATAGAACAATTAGTTTAATATGCAACTAAGTTTCGCATCTGGAGTTTCCTCTCGCACAAGGTCGGCCACTTAGTTTCGTCGAAAACATACGGTTTCAAGTGGCATCGCCAGAGATTTCAGAGAACTGGCGCTTCTTCTGGCACAGTATCGAACACTGAGTATCAGATAGAACAATTAGTTTAAAATGAAACTAAGCTCCGCATCTGGAGTTTCCTCTCTCACCATGTCGACCACTTAGTTTTGTCGAACACATACGGTTTCGAGTGGCATCGCCACGGATTTCAGAGAACAGGCGCTTCTCCTGGCACATTATCGAGCACTTAGTTTCAGATGGAATATTTGGTTTAAAATGGAACTAAGTTTCGCATCTGGAGTTTCCTCTCTCACAAGGTCGGCCACTTAGTTTCGTCGAACACATAGGGTTTCGAGTGGCATCGCCACAGATTTCAGAGAACATGCGCTACTCCTGGCACAGTATCGAACACTTAGTTTCAGATAGAACAATTAGTTTAAAATGGAACTAAGTTTCGCATCTGTAATTTCCTCTCTCACAAGGTCTGCCACTTAGTTTCGTCGAACACATACGTTTTCGAGTGGCATCGCGACAGATTTCAGAGAAGAGGCGCTTCTCCTGGCACAGTATCGAACACTTAATTTCAGATGGAACAATTAGTTTAAATGGAACTAAGTTTCGCATCTGAAGTATCCTCTCTCACAAGGTCAACCACTTAGTTTTGTGGAACACATACGGTTTCGAGTGGCATCGCCACAGATTTCAGAGAACAGTCGCTTCTCCTGGCACAGTGTCGAACACTGAGTCTCAGATAGAACAATTAATTTAAAATGGAACTAAGTTTCGCATCTGAAGTTTCCTCTCTCACATGGTCGGCCACTTAGTTTCGTCGAACACATACAGTTTCGAGTGGCATCGCCGCAGATTTCAGAGAACAGGCGCTTCTCCTGGCACAGTATTTAACACTTAGTTTCAGATGGAACATTTAGTTTAAAAATGATCTATGTTTCGCATCTGGAGTTTCCACTCTCACAAGGTCGACCACTTAGTTTCGTCGAACACATAGGGTTTCGAGTGGCATCGCCACAGATTTCAGAGAACATGCGCTACTCCTGGCACAGTATCGAACACTTAGTTTCAGATAGAACAATTAGTTTAAAATGGAACTAAGTTTCGCATCTGTAATTTCCTCTCTCACAAGGTCTGCCACTTAGTTTCGTCGAACACATACGTTTTCGAGTGGCATCGCGACAGATTTCAGAGAAGAGGCGCTTCTCCTGGCACAGTATCGAACACTTAATTTCAGATGGAACAATTAGTTTAAATGGAACTAAGTTTCGCATCTGAAGTATCCTCTCTCACAAGGTCAACCACTTAGTTTTGTGGAACACATACGGTTTCGAGTGGCATCGCCACAGATTTCAGAGAACAGTCGCTTCTCCTGGCACAGTGTCGAACACTGAGTCTCAGATAGAACAATTAATTTAAAATGGAACTAAGTTTCGCATCTGAAGTTTCCTCTCTCACATGGTCGGCCACTTAGTTTCGTCGAACACATACAGTTTCGAGTGGCATCGCCGCAGATTTCAGAGAACAGGCGCTTCTCCTGGCACAGTATTTAACACTTAGTTTCAGATGGAACATTTAGTTTAAAAATGATCTATGTTTCGCATCTGGAGTTTCCACTCTCACAAGGTCGACCACTTAGTTTCGTCGAACACATAGGGTTTCGAGTGGCATCGCCACAGATTTCAGAGAACATGCGCTACTCCTGGCACAGTATCGAACACTTAGTTTCAGATAGAACAATTAGTTTAAAATGGAACTAAGTTTCGCATCTGTAATTTCCTCTCTCACAAGGTCTGCCACTTAGTTTCGTCGAACACATACGTTTTCGAGTGGCATCGCGACAGATTTCAGAGAAGAGGCGCTTCTCCTGGCACAGTATCGAACACTTAATTTCAGATGGAACAATTAGTTTAAATGGAACTAAGTTTCGCATCTGAAGTATCCTCTCTCACAAGGTCAACCACTTAGTTTTGTGGAACACATACGGTTTCGAGTGGCATCGCCACAGATTTCAGAGAACAGTCGCTTCTCCTGGCACAGTGTCGAACACTGAGTCTCAGATAGAACAATTAATTTAAAATGGAACTAAGTTTCGCATCTGAAGTTTCCTCTCTCACATGGTCGGCCACTTAGTTTCGTCGAACACATACAGTTTCGAGTGGCATCGCCGCAGATTTCAGAGAACAGGCGCTTCTCCAGGCACAGTATCGAACACTGTTTCAGATAGAACAATTAGTTTTAAATGGAACTAAGTTTGTCATCTGGAGTTTCCTTTCTCACAAGCTCGAACACTTAGTTTCGTCCAACACATACGGTTTCGAGTAGCATCGCCACAGATTTCAGAGTACAGGGGCTTCTCCTGGCACAGTATCGAACACTTAGGTTCAGATAGAACAATTAGTTTAAAATGGAACTATGTTTCGCATCTGGAGTTTCCTCTCCCACAAGGTCGACCACTTAGTTTCGTTGAACAGATACGGTTTCGAGTGGCATCGCCACAGATTTCAGAGAACAGGCGTTTCTCCAGGCACAGTATCGAACACTGTTTCAGATAGAACAATTAGTTTTAAATGGAACTAAGTTTGGCATCTGGAGTTTCCTTTCTCACAAGGTCGACCACTTAGTTTCGTCCAACACATACGGTTTCGAGTAGCATCGCGACAGATTTCCGCGAACAGGCGCTTCTCCTGGCACAGTATCGAACACTTAGTTTCAGATAGAACAATCAGTTTAAAATGGAACTAAGTTTCGCATCTGGAGTTTCCTCTCTCACCATGTCGACCACTTAGTTTCGTCGAACACATACGGTTTCGAGTAGCATCGCCACAGATTTCAGAGAACAGGCGCTTCTCCTGGCACAGTATCGACCACTTAGTTTCAGATAGAACAATTAGTTTAAAATGGAATTAATTTTCGCATCTGGAGTTTCCTCTCTCACCAGGTCGGCCACTTAGTTTCGTCAAACACATACGGTTTCGAGTAGCATCGCGACAGATTTCAGAGAACAGGCGCTTCTCCTGGAACAGTGTCGAACACTTAATTTCAGACAGAACAATTAGTTTAAAATGGTACTAAGTTTCGCATCTGGAGTTTCCTCTCTCACAAGGTGTGCCACTTAGTTTCGTCGAACACATACGGTTTCGAGTAGCATCGCGACAGATTTCAGAGAACAGGCGCTTCTCCTGGAACAGTGTCGAACACTTAATTTCAGAGAGAACAATTAGTTTAAAATGGAACTAAGTTTCGCATCTGGAGTTTCCTCTCTCACAAGGTCGACCACTCAGTTTCGTCGAACACATACCGTTTCGAGTGGTATCGCCACAGGTTTCACAGAACGGGCGCTTCTCCTGACACAGTAGCGAACACTTAGTTTCAGATAGAACAATTAATTTAAAATGGAACTAAGTTTCGCATCTGAAGTTTCCTCTCTCACAAGGTCGGCCACTTAGTTTCGTCACACATACGGTTTCGAGTAGCATCGCGACAGATTTCAGAGAACAGGCGCTTCTCCTGGCACAGTATCGAACACTTAATTTCAGATGGAAAAATTAGTTTAAATGGAACTAAGTTTCGGATCTGAAGTTTCCTCTCTCACAAGGTCGGCCACTTAGTTTCGTCGAACACATACGGTTTCGAGTGGTATCGCCACAGATTTCAGAGAACTAGCGCTTCTCCTGGCACATTATCGAACACTTAGTTTCAGATAGAACAATTAGTTTTAATTGAAACTAAGTTTCACTTCTCGAGTTTCCTCTCTCACAAGGTCGACCACTTAGTTTCGTCGAACGCATACGGTTTCGAGTGGCATCGCCACAGATTTTAGAGAACATGCGCTTCCTGTGGCACAGTATCGAACACTTAGTTTCAGATAGACAATTAGTTTAAAATGGCACTACGTTTCGCGTCTGGGGTTTCCTCTCTCACAATGTCGACAACTTAGTTTCGTCGAACACATACTGTTTCGAGTGGCATCGCCACAGATTTCAGTGAACAGGCGCTTCTACTGGCACAGTATCGAACACTAAGTTTCAGAGAGAACAATTAATTAAAAATGGAACTATGTTTCGCATCTGGAATTTCCACTCTCAGAAGGTCGACCACTTAGTTTCGTCGAACACATACGGTTTCGCGTAGCATCGCCACAGGTTTCAGTGAACAGTCGCATCTCCTGGCACAGTGTCGAACACTTAGTGCCAGATAGAACAATTAGTTTTAAATGGAACTAAGTTTCGCATCTGGAGTTTCCTCTCTCACTTGGTCAACCACTTAGTTTCGTCGAACACATACGGTTTCGAGTGCGCAACGCCACAGATTTCAGAGAACAGGCGGTTCTCCTGGCGCAGTATCGAACACTTAGTTTCAGAGAGAACAATTAGTTTAAAATGGAACTATGTCTCGAATTTGGAGTTTCCTCTCTCACAAGGTCGACCACTTAGTTTCGTCGAACACATTCGGTTTCGAGTGGTATCGCTTCAGATTTGGCCGAACGGGAGTTCCTCCTGGCACAGTATTGGCAACTTAGTTTCGTCGAACACATACGGTATCGAGTAGCATCGCCACAGATTGCAGAGGACAGGCGCTACTCCTGGCACAGTATCGAACACTTAGTTTCAGATAGAACAATTAGTTTAAAATGGAACTAAGTTTTGCATTTGGAGTTTCCTCTCCCACAATTTCGACCACTTAGTTTCGTCGAACACATACGGTTTCGAGTAGCATCGCCACTGATTACAGAGAACAGGCGCTTCTCCTGGCACAGTATCGGAAATTTAGTTTCAGATACAATTATTAGTGTTAAATGGAACTGAGCTTCGCATCTGGAGTTTCCTCTCTCACAAGGTCGACCACTTACTTTCGTCGAACACATACGGTTTCGAGTAGTATCGCCATAGATGTCGCAGAACGGGAGTTTCTCCTGGCACAGTATCGAACACTTATTTCAGATAGAACAATAAGTTTAAAATGGAAATATGCTTCGCATCTGGAATTTCCTCTCTCGCAAGGTGGACAACTTAGTTTCATCTAACACATACGGTTTCGAGTAGCATCGCCACTGATTACAGAGAACAGGCGCTTCTCGTGGCACAGTACCGAAAATTTAGTTTCAGATACAACTATTAGTGTTAAATGGAACTGAGTTTCGCATTTGGAGTTTCCTCTCTCACAAGGTCGACCACTTACTTTCGTCGAACACATACGGTTTCGAGTAGTATCGCCACAGATGTCGCAGAACGGGAGTTTCTCCTGGCACAGTATCGAACACTTAGTTTCAGATAGAACAATTTGTTTAAAATGGAACTAAGTTTCGCATCTGGAGTTTCCTCTCTCAGAAGGTCGACCACTTAGTTTCGTGGAACACAAACGGTTTCGAGTAGCATCGCCACTGATTTCAGAGAACAGGCTCTTCGCCTGGCACAGTATCGAACACTTATTTCAGACAGAACAATTAATTTAAAATGGGAATATGTTTCGCATCTGGAATATCCTCTCTCACAAGATCAACCACTTAGTTTCGTCGAACACATACGGTTTCGAGTGGCATCGCCACACATTTCAGAGAACATGCGCTTCTCCTGGCACAGTATCGAAAACTTAGTTTCAGATCGAACAATTAGTTTTAAATGGAACTAAGTTTCGCATCTGGAGTTTGCTGTCTCACAAGGTCGACGACATAGTTTCGTCGAACACATACGGTTTCGAATAGCATCGCCACAGATTTCAGAGAACAGGCGCTTCTCCTGGCACAGTAACGAACACTTAGTTTCAGATAGAACAATTAGTTTAAAATGGAACTAAGTTTCGCATCTGGAGTTTCCTCTCTCAGAAGGTCGACCACTTAGTTTCGTCGAACAAATACGGTTTCGAGTAGCATCGCGACAGATTTCAGAGAACAGGCGCTTCTCCTGGCACAGTATCGAAAACTTAGTTTCAGATCGAACAATTAGTTTAAAATGCAACTAAGTTTCGCATCTGAAGTTTCCTCTCTCACAAGGTCGACCACTTAGTTTCGTCGAACACATACGGTTTCGAGTAGAATCGCCACAGATTTCAGAGAACAGGCTCTTCGCCTGGCACAGTATCGAAAACTTAGTTTCAGATCGAACAATTAGTTTTAAATGGAACTAAGTTTCGCATCTGGAGTTTGCTGTCCCACAAGGTCGACGACATAGTTTCGTCGAACACATACGGTTTCGAATAGCATCGCCACAGATTTCAGAGAACAGGCGCTTCTGCTGGCACAGTATCGACCACTTAGTTTGAGATAAAACAATTAGTTTAAAATGGCACTAAGTTTCGCGTCTGGAGTTTCCTCTCTCACAAGGTCGACCACTCAGTTTCGTCGAACACATACCGTTTCGAGTTGTATCGCCACAGGTTTCACAGAACGGGCGCTTCTCCTGGCACAGTACCGAACACTTAGCCTCAGATAGAACAATTAATTTAAAATGGAACTAGGTTTCGCATCTGAAGTTTCCTCTCTCACAATGTTCGCCACTTAGTTTCGTCAAACACATACGGTTCCGAGTAGCATCGCCACAGATTTCAGAGAACAGGCGCTTCTCCTGGCACAGTATCGAACACTTAATTTCAGATGGAACAATTAGTTTAAATGGAACTAAGTTTCGCATCTGAAGTTTCTTCTCTCACAAGGTCGGCCACTTAGTTTCGTCGAACACATACGGTTTCGAGTGGCATCGTCACAGATTTCAGAGTACAGGCGCTTCTCCTGGCACAGTATCGAACACTTAGTTTCAGATAGAACAATTAGTTTAAAATGGCACTAAGTTTCGCGTCTGGAGTTTCCTCTCTCACCATGTCGACCACTTAGTTTCGTCGAACACATACGGTTTCGAGTAGCATCGCCACATATTTCAGAGAACAGGCGCTTCTCCTGGCACAGTATCGAACACTTAATTTCAGATGGAACAATTAGTTTAAATGGAACTAAGTTTCGCATCTGAAGTATCCTCTCTCACAAGGTCAACCACTTAGTTTTGTGGAACACATACGGTTTCGAGTGGCATCGCCACAGGTTTCAGAGAACAGTCGCTTCTCCTGGCACAGTGTCGAACACTGAGTATCAGATCGAACAATTAGTTTAAAATGGAACTAAGCTCCGGATCTGGAGTTTCCTCTCTCACAAGGTCGGCCGCTTAATTTCGTCGAACACATACGGTTTCGAGTAGCATCGCCATAGATTTCAGAGAACAGGCGCTTCTTCTGGCACAGTATCGGACACATAGTTTCAGATAGAACAATTAGTTTAAAATGGCACTAAGTTTCGCGTCTGGAGTTTCCTCTCTCACAATGTCGACGACTCAGTTTCGTCGAGCACATTCCGATTCGAGTGGCATCGCCACAGATTTCAGAGAAAAGCCGCTTCTCCTGGCACAGTATCGAACACGTAGTTTGAGATAGAACAATTAGTTTAAAATGGCACTAAGTTTCGCGTCTGGAGTTTCCTCTCTCACAAGGTCGACCACTCAGTTTCGTCGAACACATACCGTTTCTAGTGGTATCGCCACAGGTTTCACAGAACGAGCGCTTCTCCTGGCACAGTATCGAACACTTAGTTTCAGATAGAACAATTAGTTTAAAATGGCACTAAGTTTCGCGTCTGGAGTTTCCTCTCTCACCATGTCGACCACTTAGTTTCGTCGAACACATACGGTTTCGAGTAGCATCGCCACACATTTCAGAGAACAGGCGCTTCTCCTGGCACAGTATCGAACACTTAGTTTCAGATAGAACAATTGGTTTAAAATGGAACTAAGTTTCGCATCTGGAGTTTCCTCTCTCACAAGGTCGCCCACTTAGTTTCGTCGAACACATACGTTTTCGAGTGGCATCGTCACACATTTCAGAGAACAGGCGCTTCTCCTGGCACAGTATCGAACACTTAGTTTCAGATAGAACAATTAGTTTAAAATGGAACTAAGTTTCGCATCTGGAGATTCCTCTCCCACAAGGTCGACCAATTAGGTTCGTCGAACACATACGGTTTCGAGTAGCATCGCGACAGATTTCAGAGAACAGGCGCTTCTCCTGGCACAGTATCGAACACTTAGTTTCAGATAGAACAATTAGTTTAAAATGGCACTAAGTTTTGCGTCTGGAGTTTCCTCTCTCACAATGTCGACCACTCAGTTTCGTCGAACACATACCGTTTCGAGTGGTATCGCCACAGGTTTCACAGAACGGGCGCTTCTCCTGGCACAGTATCGAACACTTAGTTTCCGATAGAACAATTAATTTAAAATGGAACTAAGTTTCGCATCTGAAGTTTCCTCTCTCACAAGGTCGGCCACTTAGTTTCGTCGAACACATACGGTTTCGAGTGGCATCGCCACAGATTTCAGAGAACAGGCGCTTCTCCTGGCACAGTATCGAACATTTAGTTTCAGATGGAACTTTTAGTTTAAAATTGAACTATGTTTCGCGTCTGGAGTTTCCTCTCTCACAAGGTCGGCCACTTAGTTTCGTCGAACACATACGTTTTCGAGTGGCATCGCCACAGATTTCAGAGAACAGGCGCTTCTCCTGGCACAGTATCGAACACTTAGTTTCAGATAGAAGAATTAGTTTAAAATGGAACTAAGTTTCGCATCTGGAGTTTCCTCTCCCACAAGGTCGACCAATTAGGTTCGTGGAACACATACGGTTTCGAGTAGCATCGCCACACATTTCAGAGAACATGCGCTTCTCCTGGCACAGTATCGAACACTTAGTTTCAGATAGAACAATTAGTTTAAAATGGAACTAAGTTTCGCATCTGGAGTTTCCTCTCTCACAAGGTCGCCCACTTAGTTTCGTCGAACACATAAGTTTTCGAGTGGCATCGCCACACATTTCAGAGAACAGGCGCTTCCCCTGGGACAGTATCGCACACTTAGTTTCAGATAGAACAATTAGTTTAAAATGGAACTAAGTTTCGCATCTGGAGATTCCTCCCCCACAAGGTCGATCAATTAGGTTCGTCGAACACATACGGTTTCATGTAGCATCGCCACACATTTCAGAGAACAGGCGCTTCTCCTGGCACAGTATCGAACACTTAGTTTCAGATAGAACAATTAGTTTGAAATGGAACTAAGTTTCGCATCTGGAGATTCCTCTCCCACAAGGTCGACCAATTAGGTTCGTCGAACACATACGGTTTCGAGTAGCATCGCGACAGATTTCAGAGAACAGGCGCTTCTCCTGGCACAGTATCGAACACTTAGTTTCAGATAGAACAATTAGTTTAAAATGGCACTAAGTTTCGCGTCTGGAGTTTCCACTGTCACAAGGTGGACCACTCAGTTTCGTCGAACACATACCGTTTTGAGTGGTATCGCCACAGGTTCCACAGAACGGGCGCTTCTCCTGGCACAGTATCGAACACTTAGTTTCAGATAGAACAATTAATTTAAAATGGAACTAAGTTTGGCATCTGAAGTTTCCTCTCTCACAAGGTCGGCCACTTAGTTTCGTCGAACACATACGGTTTCGAGTAGCATCGCCACAGATTTCAGAGAACAGGCGCTTCTCCTGGCACAGTATCGAACACTTAGTTTCAGATAGAACAATTTGTTTAAAATGGAACTAAGTTTCGCATCTGGAGTTTCCTCTCCCACAAGGTCGACCAATTAGGTTCGTCGAACACATACGGTTTCGAGTAGCATCGCCACACATTTCAGAGAACAGGCGCTTCTCCTGGCACATTATCGAACACTTAGTTTCAGATAGAACAATTAGTTTAAAATGGAACTAAGTTTCGCATCTGGAGATTCCTCTCCCAGAAGGTCGACCAATTAGGTTCGTCGAACACATACGGTTTCGAGTAGCATCGCCACACATTTCAGAGAACAGGCGCTTCTCCTGGCACAGTATCGAACACATAGTTTCAGATAGAACAATTAGTTTAAAATGGCACTAAGTTTCGCGTCTGGAGTTTCCACTGTCACAAGGTGGACAACTCAGTTTCGTCGAACACATACCGTTTCGAGTGGTATCGCCACAGGTTTCACAGAACGAGCGCTTCTCCTGGCACAGTATCGAACACTTAGTTTCAGATAGAACAATTAATTTAAAATGGAACTAAGTTTCGCATCTGAAGTTTCCTCTCTCACAAGGTCGGTCACTTAGTTTCGTCGAACACATACGGTTTCGAGTAGCATAGCCACAGATTTCAGAGAACAGGCGCTTCTCCTGGCACACTATCTAACACTTAGTTTCAGATAGAACAATTTGTTAAAAATGGAACTAAGTTTCGCATCTGGAGATTCCTCTCCCACAAGGTCGACCAATTAGGTTCGTCGAACATATACGGTTTCGAGTAGCATCGCCACAGATTTCAGAGAACAGGCGCTTCTCCTGGCACAGTATCGAACATTTAATTCAGACAGAACAATTAGTTTAAAATGGAACTATGTTTCGCATCCGGAGTTTCCTCTCTCACAAGGTCGACCACTTAGTTTCGATGAACACATACGGATCCGAGTGGTATCGCCACACATTTCAGAGAACAGGCGTTTTTCCTGGTACACTATCGAACACTTAGTTTCAGATAGAACAATTAGTTTTAAATGGAACTATGTCTCGCTTCTGGAGTCTCCTCTCACAGAAGGTCGACCACTTAGTTTCGTCGAACACATACGGTTTTGTGTAGCATCGCTACAGATTTCAGAGCGCAGGCGCTTCTCAGGCACAGCATCGGACACTTATGTCAGACAGAACAATTAGTTTAAAATGGAACTATGTTTCGCATCTGGAGTATCCTCTCTCACAAGTTCAGCCACTTAGTTTCGTCGAGCACATACGGTTTCGAGCGGCATCGCCACACAGTTCAGGGAACAGGCGCTTCTCCTGGCACAGTATCGAACACTTAGTTTCAGAGAGAACAATTAGTTTAACATGGAACTAAGTTTCGCATCTGGAGTTTCCTCTCTCACAAGGTCGACAACTTAGTTTCGTGGAACGTATACGGTTTCGAGTGGCATCGCCACAGGTTTCAGAGAACAAGCGCTTCTCCTGGCACATTATCGAACACTTAGTTTCAGATGGAACAATTAGTTTAAAATGGAACTATGTTTCGCATCTGGAGTTTCCTCTCTCACAAGGTCGACCACTTAGTTTCGATGAACACATACGGTTTCGAGTGGCATCGCCACAGATTTCAGAGAACAGGCGCTTCTCCTGGTAGAGTATCGAACACTTAGATTCAGATAGAACAATTAGTTTAAAATGGAACTAAGTTTCATATCTGGAGTTTCCTCTCCCACAAGGTCGACAACATAGTTTCGTCGAACACATACGGTTTCGAGTGGCATCGCCACAGCTTTCAGAGAACAGGCGCTTCTCCTGGCACATTATCGAACACTTAGTTTCAGATAGAACAATTACTTTAAAATGGAAATAAGTTTCGCATCTGGAGATTCCTTTCCCACAAGGACGACTACTTAGTTTCGTCGAACACATACGGTTTGGAGTGGTATGGCCAGAGATTTCACAGAACGGCGATCGTCCTGGCACAGTATCGAACACTTATTTTCAGATAGAACAATTAGTTTAAAAGGGAACTATGTTTCGCATCTGGAGTTTCCTCTCTCACAAGGTCGGCGACTTAGTTTCGTCGAACACATACGGTTCCGAGTAGCATCGCCACAGATTTCAGATAACAGGCGCTTCTCCTGGCACAGTATCGAACACTTAGTTTCAGCTAGAACAATTATTTTAAAATGGAACTAAGTTTCGCATCTGGAGTTTCCTCTCTCACAAGGTCGACCGCTTAGTTTCGACGAACACATACGGTTTCGAGTAGCATCGCCAGAGATTTCAGAGATTAGGCGCTTCTCCGGGCACAGTATCGAACACTTAGTTTCAGATAGAAGAATGAGTTTAAAATGGTACTAAGTTTCGCATCTGGAGTTTCCTCTCTCACAAGGTCGGCGACTTAGTTTCGTCGAACACATACGGTTTCGAGTAGCATCGCCACAGATTTCAGAGAACAGGCGCTTCTCCTGGCACAGTATCTTACACTTAGTTTCAGATAGAACAATTAATTTTAAATGGAACTAAATTTCGCATCTCGTGAATCCTCTCTCTCAAGGTCGACCACTTAGTTTCGTCGAACACATACGGTTTCGAGTGGCATCGCTACACATTTCAGAGAACAGGCGGTTCTCCTGGCACAGTGTCGAACACATAGTTTCAGATAGAACAATTAGTTTAAAATGGAACTATGTTTCGTATCTGGAGTTTCCTCGCCCACTAGGTGGACCACTTAGTTTTGTCGAACACATACGGTTTCTAGTAGCATCGCGACTGATTACAGATAACAGGCGCTTCTCCTGGCACAGTATCGAACACTTAGTTTCAGATAGAACGATTAGTTTAAAAAGGAACTAAGTTTCGCATCTGGAGTTTCTTCTCTCACAAGGCGACCACTTAGTTTCGTCGAACACATACGGTTTCGAGTGGCATCGCCACAGATTTCAGAGAACAGGCGCTTCTCCTGGCCCAGTATCAAACACATAGTTTCAGATAGAACAATTAGTTTAAAATGGTACTATGTTTCGCATCTGGAGTTTCCTCTTTCACAAGGCGACCACTTAGTTTCGTCGAACACATACGGTTTCGAGTAGTATCGCCACAGATTTCGCAGAACGGGAGTTTCTCCTGGCACAGTATCGAACACTTAGTTTCAGATAGAACAATTAGTTTAAAATGCAACTATGTTTCGCATCTGGAGTTTCCTCTCTCACAAGGTCGGCCACTTAGTTTCGTCGAACACATACGGTTTCGACTGGTATCGCCACAGATTTCAGAGAACAGGCGCTTCTCCTGGCACATTATCGAACACTTAGTATCAGATAGAACAATTACTTTAAAATGGAACTAAGCTTCGCATCTGGAGTTTCCTCTCTCACAAGGTGGACCACTTAGTTTAATCGAACATATACCGTTTCGAGTAGCATCCCCACTGAGTTCAGAGAACAGGCGCTTCTCCTGGCACAGTATCGAACACTTAGTTTCAGATAGAACAATTAGTTTAAAATGGAACTAAGTTTCGCATCAGGAGTTTCCTCTCTCAAAAGTCGACCATGTAGATTCATCGAACACACACGGTTTCGAGTGGCATAGCCACAGATTTCAGAGAACAGTCGTTTCTCCTGGCATAGTATCGAACACTTAGTTTCAGATAGAACAATTAGTTTAAAATGGAACTAAGTTTCGCATCTGGAGTTTCCTCTCGCACAAGGTCGACCACTGAGTTTCGTCGAACACATACGGTTTCGAGTGGCACCGTCACAGATTTCAGGGAACGGTCGCTTCTCCTGGCACAGTATCGAACACTTAGTTTCTGATAGAACAATTAGTTTAAAATGGAACTATGTTTCGCATTTGGAGTTTCCTCTCGCACAAGGTGGACCACTTAGTTTCGTCGAACACGTACGTTTTCGAGTAGCATCTCCACAGATTTCAGAGAACAGGCGCTTCTCCTGGCACATTATCGAACACTTAGTTACAGATAGAACAATTAGTTTAAAATGCAACTATGTTTCGCATCTGGGGTTTCCTCTCTCACAAGGTCGGCCTCGTAGTTTCGTCGAACACATACGGTTTCGAGTGGTATCGCCACAGATTTCAGAGAACAGGCGCTTCTCCTGGCACATTATCGAACACTTAGTTTCAGATGGAACAATTAGTTTTAAATGGAACTAAGTTTCGCATCTGGAGTTTCCTCTTTCACAAGGCGACCACTTAGTTTCGTCGAACACATACGGTTTCGAGTAGTATCGCCACAGATTTCGCAGAACGGGAGTTTCTCCTGGCACAGTATCGAACACTTAGTTTCAGATAGAACAATTAGTTTAAAATGCAACTATGTTTCGCATCTGGAGTTTCCTCTCTCACAAGGTCGGCCACTTAGTTTCGTCGAACACATACGGTTTCGACTGGTATCGCCACAGATTTCAGAGAACAGGCGCTTCTCCTGGCACATTATCGAACACTTAGTTACAGATAGAACAATTAGTTTGAAATGCAACAATGTTTCGCATCTGGAGTTTCCTCTCTCACAATGTCGGCCACTTAGTTTCGTCGAACATATACGGTTTCGAGTGGTATCGCCACAGATTTCGCAGAACGGGAGTTTCTCCTGGCACAGTATCGAACACTTAGTTTCAGATAGAACAATTAGTTTAAAATGCAACTATGTTTCGCATCTGGAGTTTACTCTCTCACAAGCTCGTCCACTTAGTTTCGTCGAACACATACGGTTTCGAGTTGTATCGCCACAGATTTCAGAGAACAGGCGCTTCTCCTGGCACAGTATCGATCACTTAGTTTCAGATAGAACAATTAGTTTAAAATGGAACTAAGTTTTGCACCTGGAGTTTCCTCTTTCACAAGGCGACTACTTAGTTTCGTCGAACACAGACGGTTTCGCTTGGTATCGCCACAGATTTCAGAGAACAGGCGCTTCTCCTGGCACAGTATCGAACACTTAGTTTCAGTTAGAATATTTAGTTTAAAATGGAAATATGTTTCGCATTTGGAGTTTCCTCTCTCACAAGGTCGACAACTTAGTTTCGTCGAACACATACGGTTTCGAGTAGTATCGCGACAGAATTCGCAGAACGGGAGTTTCTCCTGGCACAGTATCGAACACTTAGTTTCAGATAGAACAATTAGTTTAAAATGCAACTATGTTTCGCATCTGGGGTTTCCTCTTTCACAAGGTCGGCCACTTAGTTTCGTCGAACACTTACGGTTTCGAGTGGTGTCGCCACAGATTTCAGAGAACAGGCGCTTCTCCTGGCACATTATCGAACACTTAGTTACAGATATAACAATTAGTTTAAAATGCAACTATGTTTCGCATCTGGGGTTTCCTCTTTCACAAGGCGACTACTTAGTTTCATCGAACACAGACGGTTTCGCTTGGTATCGCCACAGATTTCAGAGAACAGGCGCTTCTCCTGGCACAGTATCGAACACTTAGTTTCAGTTAGAATATTTAGTTTAAAATGGAAATATGTTTCGCATTTGGAGTTTCCTCTCTCACAAGGTCGACAACTTAGTTTCGTCGAACACATACGGTTTCGAGTAGTATCGCGACAGAATTCGCAGAATGGGAGTTTCTCCTGGCACAGTATCGAACACTTAGTTTCAGATAGAACAATTAGTTTAAAATGCAACTATGTTTCGCATCTGGGGTTTCCTCTTTCACAAGGTCGGCCACTTAGTTTCGTCGAACACTTACGGTTTCGAGTGGTGTCGCCACAGATTTCAGAGAACAGGCGCTTCTCCTGGCACATTATCGAACACTTAGTTACAGATAGAACAATTAGTTTAAAATGCAACTATGTTTCGCATCTGGAGTTTCCTCTCTCACAAGGTCGGCCACTTAGTTTCGTCGAACACATACGGTTTCGACTGGTATCGCCACAGATTTCAGAGAACAGGCGCTTCTCCTGGCACATTATCGAACACTTAGTTACAGATAGAACAATTAGTTTGAAATGCAACTATGTTTCGCATCTGGAGTTTCCTCTCTCACAATGTCGGCCACTTAGTTTCGTCGAACATATACGGTTTCGAGTGGTATCGCCACAGATTTCAAAGAACAGGCGGTTCTCCTGGCACAGTATCGAACACTTAGTTTCAGATGGAACAATTAGTTTAAAATGCAACTATGTTTCGCATCTGGAGTTTCCTCTACCACAAGGTCGACCACTTAGTGTCGTGGAAGACATACGGTTTCGAGTGGCATCGCCACGGATTTCAGAGAACAGGCGCTTCTCCTGGCACAGAATCGAACACTTAGTTTCAGATAGAACAATTAGTTTTACATGAAACTATGTTTCGCATCCGGAGTTTCCTCTCTCAGAAGGTCGACCACTTAGTTTCGTCGAACACATACGGTTTCGAGTAGCAACGCCACAGGTTTCAGAGAACTTACGCTTCTACTCACAGATCATCGAACACTTAGTTTCAGATGGAACACCTAGTTTAAAATGGAACTATGTTTCGCATTTGGAGTTTCCTCTCTCACACGGTCTACCACTTACTTTCGTCGAACACATTCGGTTTCGAGTGGCATCGCCACAGATTTCAGAGAACAGTCGCTTCTCCTGGCACAGTATCGAACACTTGGTTTCAGATAGAACAATTAGTTTAAAATGGAACTAAGTTCCGCATCCGGAGTTTCCTCTCTCAGAAGGTCGACCACTTAGTTTCGTCGAACACATACGTTTTCGAGTGGCATCGCCACAGATTTCAGAGAACAGGCGCTTCTCCTGGCACAGTATCGAAAACATAGTTTCAGATAGAACAATTAGTTTAAAAAGGAACTAAGTTTCGCTGCTGGAGTTTCCTCTCTCACAAGGTCGGCCACTTAGTTTCGTCGAACACATACGTTTTCGAGTGGCATCGCCACAGATTTCAGAGAACAGGCGCTTCTCCTGGAACAGTATCGAACACATAGTTTCAGATAGAACAATTAGTTTAAAAAGGAACTAAGTTTCGCTGGTTTAGTTTCCTCTCTCACAAGGTCGGCCACTTAGTTTCGTCGAACACATACGTTTTCGAGTGGCATCGCCACAGATTTCAGAGAACAGGCGGTTCTCCTGGCACAGTATCGAACACTTAGTTTCAGATAGAACAATTAGTTTAAAATGGAACTAAGTTTCGCATCTGGAGTTTCCTCTCTCACAAGGTCGACCATTTAGATTCGTCGAACACATATGTTTTCGAGTAGCATCAGCCCAGATATCAGAGAACAAGCGTTTCTGCTGGCACATTATCGAACACTTAGTTTCAGATAGAACAATTAGTTTAAAATGCAACTATGTTTCGCATCTGGAGTTTCCTCTCTCACAAGGTCGGCCACTTAGTTTCGTCGAACACATACGTTTTCGTGTGGCATCGCCACAGATTTCAGAGAACAGGCGCTTCTCCTGGCACAGTATCGAACACTTAGTTTCAGATAGAACAATTAATTTAAAATGGAACTAAGAATCACATCTGGAGTTTCCTCTCTCACAAGGTCGGCCACTTAGTTTCGTCGAACACATACGTTTTCGAGTGGCATCGCCACAGATTTCAGAGAACAGGCGCTTCTCCTGGCACAGTATCGAACACTTAGTTTCAGATGGAACATTTAGTTTGAAATTGAACTATGTTTCGCATCTGGAGTTTCCTCTCTCACAAGGTCGACCACTTAGTTTCGCCGAACACATACGGTTTCGAGTAGCATTGCCACAGATTTCAGAGAACAGTCGCTTCTCCTGACACAGTATCGAACACTTGGTTTCAGATAGAACGATTAGTTTAAAATGGAACAAAGTTTCGCATCTGGAGTTTCCTCTCCCACAAGGTCGACCACTTAGTTTCGTCGAACACATACGGTTTCGAGTTGCATCGCCACAGATTTCAGAGAACAGGCGCTTCTCCTGGCTCATTATCGATCACTTAGTTTCAGATAGAACAATCAGTTTAAAATGGAACTAAGTTTCGCATCTGGAGTTTCCTCTCTCCAAGGTCGACCACTTAGTTTCGTCGAACACATGCGGTTTCGAGTCGCATCGCCACATATTTCAGAGAACAGGCGCTTCTCCTGGCACAGTACCGAACACTTATTTTCAGATAGAACAATTAGTTTAAAATGGAACTAGGTTTCGCATCTGGAGTTTCGTCTGTCACAAGGTCGACCGCTTAGTTTCGACGAACACATACGGTTTCGAGTGGCATCGCCACAGATTTCAGAGAACAGGCGCCTCTCCTGGCACAGTATCGTACACTTAGTTTCAGATAGAACAATTAATTTAAAATGGAACTAAGAATCACATCTGGAGTTTCCTCTCTCACAAGGTCGACCACTTAGTTTCGTCGAACACATACGGTTTCGAGTGGTATCGCCACAGATTTCAGAGAACAGGCTCTTCTCCTGGCACAGTATCGAACACATAGTTACAGATAGAACAATTATTTTAAAATGGAACTAAGTTTCGCATCTGGAATTTCCTTTCTCACAAGGTCGAACACATACGGTTTCGAGTGGGATCGCCACAGATTTCGGAGAACAGTCGCTTCTCCTGGCACAGTATGGAACACTTAGTTTCAGATAGAACAATTAGTTTAAAATGGAACTAAGTTTCGCATCTGGAGTTTCCTCTCTCACAAGGTCGACCACTTAGTTTCGTCGATCACATACGGTTTCGAGTGGTATCGCCACAGATTTCAGAGAACAGGCGCTTCTCCTGGCACAGTATCGAACACTTAGTTTCAGATAGAACAATTAGTTTAAAATGGTATTAAGTTTCGCATCTGGAGTTTCCTCTCGCACAAGCTGGACCACTTAGTTTCGTCGAACACATACGGTATCGAGTAGCATCGCCACAGATTTCAGAGAACAGGCGCTTCTCCTGGCACAGTATCGAACACTTAGTTTCAAATAGAACAATTGGTTAAAATGGAGCTATGTTTCGTATCTGGAGTTTCCTGTCTCACAAGGTCGACGACTTAATTTCGACGAACACATACGGTTTCGAGTGGCATCGCCACAGATTTCAGAGAACAGGCGCTTCTCCTGGCACAGTATCGAACACTTAGTTGCAGATAGAGCAATTTGTTTAAAATGGACCTAAGTTTCGCATCTGGAGTTTCCTCTCTCACAAGGTCGACAACTTAGTTTCGTCGAACACATACGGTTTCGGGTGGTATCGCCACAGACTTCCCCGAACGAGAGTTCCTCCTGGCACCGTATCGACAACTCAGTTTCGTCGAACACATACGGTTTCGAGCTGCATCGCCACACATTTCAGAGAGCAGGCGCTTCTCCTGGCACAGTGTTGGGTACATAGTTTCCGATAGAACAATTAGTTTAAAATGGAACTATGTTTGGCATCTGGAGTTTTCTCTCTCAGAAGGTCGACCACTTAGTTTCGTCGAACACATACGGTTTCGAGTAGCATCGCGACAGATTTCAGAAGACAGGCGCTTGCCCTGGCACAGTATCGAACACTTAGTTTCAGATAGAACAATTAGTTTAAAATGGAACTAAGTTTCGCATCTGGACTTTCCTCTCTCCCAAGGTCGGCCACTTAGTTTCGTCGAACACATACGGTTTCGAGTGGTATCGCCACAGATTTCGTCGAACAGGAGTTTCTCCTGGCACACTACCGAACACTTAGTTTCAGATAGAACAATTAGTTTTAAATGGAACTAAACTTCGTATCTGGAGTTTCCACTCTCCCAAGGTGGACCACTTAGTTTCGTCGAACACATAAGTTTTCGAGTAGCATCGCCACAGATTTCAGAGAACAGGTGCTTCTCCTGGCACATTATCGAACACTTAGTTTCAGATAGAACAACTAATTTAAAAAGGAACTATGTTTCGCATCTGGAGTTTCTTCTCCCACAAGGTCGACTACTTAGATTCGTCGAACACATACGGTTTCGAGAAGCATCGCCACAGATTTCAGAGAACAGGCGCTTCTCCTGGCACAGTGTCGAACACTTAGTTTCAGTTAGAACAATTAGTTTCAAATGGAACTATGTTTCGCATTTGGAGTCTCCTCTCTCACAAGGTCGACCACTTAGTTTCGTCGAACACATACGTTTTCGAGTGGCATCGCCACAGATTTCAGAGAACAGGCGCTTCTCCTGGCACAGTATCGACCACTTAGTATCAGATAGAACAATTAGTTTTAAGTGGAACTATGTTTCGCTTCTGGAGTTTTCTCTCTCAGAAGGTCGACCACTTAGTTTCGTCGAACACATAAGGTTTCGAGTGGTATCGCCACAGATTTCAGGGAACAGGCGCTTCTCCTGGCACATTATCGAACACTTAGTTTCAGATAGAACAATTAATTTACGATGGAACTATATTTCGCATCTGGAGTTTCTTCTCCCACAAGGTCGACTACTTAGGTTCGTCGAACACATACGGTTTCGAGTAGCATCGCCACAGATTTCAGAGAACAGGCGCTTCCCCTGGCACAGTGTCGAACACTTAGTTTCAGATAGAACAATTAGTTTTAAATGGAACTATGTTTCGCTTCTGGAGTTTCTTCTCTCAGAAGGTCGACCACTTAGTTTCGTCGAACACATAAGGTTTCGAGTGGTATCGCCACAGATTTCAGAGAACAGGCGCTTCTCCTCGCACATTATCGAACACTTAGTTTCAGATAGAACAATTAATTTTAAATTGAACTATGTTTCGCATCTGGAGTTTCTTCTCCCACAAGGTCGACTACTTAGGTTCGTCGAACACATACGGTTTCGAGTAGCATCGCCACAGATTTCAGAGAACAGGCGCTTCCCCTGGCACAGTGTCGAACAATTAGTTTCAGATAGAACAATTAGTTTAAAATGGAACTATGTTTCGCATTTGGAGTCTCCTCTCTCACAAGGTCGACCACTTAGTTTCGTCGAACACATACGTTTTCGAGTGGTATCGCCACAGATTTCAGAGAACAGGCGCTTCTCCTCGCACATTATCGAACACTTAGTTTCAGATAGAACAATTAATTTTAAATTGAACTATGTTTCGCATCTGGAGTTTCTTCTCCCACAAGGTCGACTACTTAGGTTCGTCGAACACATACGGTTTCGAGTGGCATCGCCACAGATTTCAGGGAACAGGCGCTTCTCCTGGCACATTATCGAACACTTAGTTTCAGATAGAACAATTAATTTACGATGGAACTATATTTCGCATCTGGAGTTTCTTCTCCCACAAGGTCGACTACTTAGGTTCGTCGAACACATACGGTTTCGAGTAGCATCGCCACAGATTTCAGAGAACAGGCGCTTCCCCTGGCACAGTGTCGAACACTTAGTTTCAGATAGAACAATTAGTTTTAAATGGAACTATGTTTCGCTTCTGGAGTTTCTTCTCTCAGAAGGTCGACCACTTAGTTTCGTCGAACACATAAGGTTTCGAGTGGTATCGCCACAGATTTCAGAGAACAGGCGCTTCTCCTCGCACATTATCGAACACTTAGTTTCAGATAGAACAATTAATTTTAAATTGAACTATGTTTCGCATCTGGAGTTTCTTCTCCCACAAGGTCGACTACTTAGGTTCGTCGAACACATACGGTTTCGAGTAGCATCGCCACAGATTTCAGAGAACAGGCGCTTCCCCTGGCACAGTGTCGAACACTTAGTTTCAGATAGAACAATTAGTTTTAAATGGAACTATGTTTCGCTTCTGGAGTTTCTTCTCTCAGAAGGTCGACCACTTAGTTTCGTCGAACACATAAGGTTTCGAGTGGTATCGCCACAGATTTCAGAGAACAGGCGCTTCTCCTCGCACATTATCGAACACTTAGTTTCAGATAGAACAATTAATTTTAAATTGAACTATGTTTCGCATCTGGAGTTTCTTCTCCCACAAGGTCGACTACTTAGGTTCGTCGAACACATACGGTTTCGAGTGGCATCGCCACAGATTTCAGGGAACAGGCGCTTCTCCTGGCACAGTATCGAACACTTAGTTTCATATAGAACTATTAGTTTAAAATGGAACCATGTTTCGCATCCGGAGTTTCCTCTCTCAGAAGGTCGAACACTTAGTTTCGTCGAACACATACGGTTTCGAGGAGCAATGCCACAGGTTTCAGAGAACAGGCGCTTCTACTGGCAGAGTATCGAATACTTAGTTTCAGACAGAACATTTAGTTTAAAATGGAAATATGTTTCGCATTTGGAGTTTCCTCCCTCGCAAGGTCGACCACTTAGTTTCGTCGAACACATACGGTATCGAGTAGCATCGCCACAGATTTCAGAGAACAGGCGCTTCTCCTGGCACAGTATCGAACACTTAGTTTCAGGTAGAACAATTAGTTTAAAATGGAACTATATTTCGCAACTGGAGATTCCTCTCTCACAAGATCGACGACTTAGTTTCGTCGAACACATACGGTTTCGAGTGGCATCGCCACAGATTTCAGAGAACAGGCGCTACTCCTGGCACAGTATCGAACACTTAGTTTCAGATAGAACAATTAGTTTAAAATGGAACTAAGTTTCGCATTTGGAGTTTCCTCTCTCACAAGGTCGGCCACTTAGTATCGTCGAACACATACGGTTTCGAGTGGCATCGCCACAGATTTCAGGGAACAGGCGCTTCTTCTGGCACAGTATCGAACACTTAGTTTCAGATAGAACAATTAGTTTAAAATTGAACTAAGTTTCGCTTCTGGAGTTTCCTCTCTCACAAGGTCGACCATTTAGTTTCGTCGAACACATACGGTATCGAGTAGCATCGCCACAGATTTCAGAGAACAGGCGCTTCTCCTGGCACAGTATCGAACACTTAGTTTCAGGTAGAACAATTAGTTTAAAATGGAACTATGTTTCGCAACTGGAGATTCCTCTCTCACAAGATCGACGACTTAGTTTCGTCGAACACATACGGTTTCGAGTGGCATCGCCACAGATTTCAGAGAACAGGCGCTACTCCTGGCACAGTATCGAACACTTAGTTTCAGATAGAACAATTAATTTAAAATGGAACTAAGGTTCGCATATGAAGTTTCCTCTGTCACAAGGTCGGCCACTTAGTATCGTCGAACAGATACGGTTTCGAGTGGCATCGCCACAGATTTCAGAGAACAGGCGCATCTCCTGGCACAGTACCGAACACTTAGTTTCAGATAGAACAATTAGTTTAAAATGGAACTATGTTTCGCATCTGGAGTTTCCTCTACCACAAGGTCGACCACTTATTTTCGTCGAACACATACGGTTTCGAGTGGCATCGCCACAGAATTCAGAGAAAAGCCGCTTCTCCTGGCACAGTATCGAACACTTAATTTCAGATAGAACAATTAGTATAAAATGGAACTATGTTTCGCATTTGGAGATTCCTCTCTCACACGGTCTACCACTTACTTGCGTCGAACACATTCGGTTTCTAGTAGCAACGCCACAGGTTTCAGAGAACAGGCGCTTCTGCTGGCAGAGTATCGTATACTTAGTTTCAGATAGAACATTTAGTTTAAAATGGAAATATGTTTCGCATTTGGAGTTTCCTTCCTCACAAGGTCGACCACTTAGTATCGTCGAACACATACGGTTTCGAGTGGCATCGCCACAGATTTCAGGGAACAGGCGCTTCTCCTGGCACAGTATCGAACACTTAGTTTCATATAGAACAATTAGTTTAAAATGGAACTATGTTTCGCATCCGGAGTTTCCTCTCTCAGAAGGTCGAACACTTAGTTTCGTCGAACACATACGGTTTCGAGGAGCAATGCCACAGGTTTCAGAGCACAGGCGCTTCTCCTGGCACAGTATCGAACACTTAGTTTCAGGTAGAACAATTAGTTTAAAATGGAACTATGTTTCGCAACTGGAGATTCCTCTCTCACAAGGTCGACCACTTAGTTTCGTCGAACACATACGGTTTCGAGTGGCATCGCCACAGATTTCAGAGAACAGGCGCTTCTGCTGGCACTGTATCGAACACTTAGTTTCAGATAGAACAATTAGTTTAAAATGGAAGTAAGTTTCGCATCTGGAGTTTCCTCTCTCAGAAGGTCGACCACTTAGTTTCGTCGAACACATACGGTTTCGAGTGGCATCGCCACAGATTTCAGAGAACAGGCGCTACTCCTGGCACAGTATCGAACACTTAATTTCAGATAGAACAATTAGTATAAAATGGAACTATGTTTCGCATTTGGAGATTCCTCTCTCACACGGTCTACCACTTACTTCCGTCGAACACAATCGGTTTCGAGTAGCATCGCCACAGATTTCAGAGAACAGGCGCTTCTCCTGGTCCAGTATGGAACACTTAGTATCAAATAGAACAATTACTTTAAAATGGAACTAAGTTTCGCATCCGGAGTTTCCTCTCTCAGAAGGTCAACCACTTAGTTTCGTCGAACACATACGGTTTCGAGCGGCATCGCCAGACATTTCAGAGAACAGGCGCTTCTCCTGGCACAGTATCGAACACTTAGTTACAGATAGAACAATTAGTTTAAAATGAAACTATGTTTCGCATCTGGAGTATCCTCCCTCACAAGGTCGACTACTTAGTTTCGTCGAACACATACGGTTTCGAGTGGCATCGCCACAGGTTTCAGAGAACAGGCGCTTCTGCTGGCAGAGTATCGTATACTTAGTTTCAGATAGAAGATTTAGTTTAAAATGGAAATATGTTTCGCATCTGGAGTTTCCTATTTCACAAGGTCGACCACTTAGTTTGGTCGAACACATACGGTTTCGAGTAGCATCGCCACAGATTTCAGAGAACGGGCGCTTCTCCTGGCACTGTACCGAACACTTAATTTCAGATAGAACAATTAGTTTAAAATGGCACTATGTTTCGCATCTGGAGTTTCCTCTACCACAAGGTCGACCACTTATTTTCGTCGAACACATACGGTTTCGAATAGCATCGCCACAGATTTCAGAGAACAGGCGCTTCTCCTGGCAGAGTATCGTATACTTAGTTTCAGATAGAAGATTTAGTTTAAAATGGAAATATGTTTCGCATCTGGAGTTTCCTATTTCACAAGGCGACCACTTTGTTTCGTCGAACACATACTGTTTCGAGTGGCATCGCCACAGATTTCAGGCAACAGGCGCTTCTCCTGGCACAGTATTGAATACATAGTTTCCGATAGAACAATTAGTTTAAAATGGAACTAAGCTTCGCATCTGGAGTTTCCTCCCTCAAAAGGCCGACCACTTAGTTTCGTCAAACACATACGGTTTCGAGTAGCATCGCCACAGATATCAGAGAACAGGCGCTTCTCCTGGCGCAGTACCGAATACTTAGTTTCAGATCGAACATTTAGTTTAAAATGGAAATATGTTTCGCATTTGGAGTTTCCTCCCTCACAAGGTCGACCACTTAGTTTGGTCGAACACATACGGTTTCGAGTAGCATCGCCACAGATTTCAGAGAACGGGCGCTTCTCCTGGCACTGTACCGAACACTTAAATTCAGATAGAACAATTAGTTTAAAATGGCACTATGTTTCGCATCTGGAGTTTCCTCTACCACAAGGTCGACCACTTATTTTCGTCGAACACATACGGTTTCGAATAGCATCGCCACAGATTTCAGAGAACAGGCGCTACTCCTGGCACAGTATCGAACACTTAATTTCAGATAGAACAATTAGTATAAAATGGAACTATGTTTCGCATTTGGAGATTCCTCTCTCACACGGTCTACCACTTACTTCCGGCGAACACAATCGGTTTCGAGTAGCATCGCCACAGATTTCAGAGAACAGGCGCTTCTCCTGGCATAGTATGGAACACTTAGTATCAAATAGAACAATTACTTTAAAATGGAAATAAGTTTCGCATCCGGAGTTTCCTCTCTCAGAAGGTCAACCACTTAGTTTCGTCGAACACATACGGTTTCGAGCGGCATCGCCAGACATTTCAGAGAACAGGCGCTTCTCCTGGCACAGTATCGAACACTTAGTTACAGATAGAACAATTAGTTTAAAATGAAACTATGTTTCGCATCTGGAGTATCCTCCCTCACAAGGTCGACTACTTAGTTTCGTCGAACACATACGGTTTCGAGTGGCATCGCCACAGGTTTCAGAGAACAGGCGCTTCTGCTGGCAGAGTATCGTATACTTAGTTACAGATAGAAGATTTAGTTTAAAATGGAAATATGTTTCGCATCTGGAGTTTCCTATTTCACAAGGTCGACCACTTAGTTTGGTCGAACACATACGGTTTCGAGTAGCATCGCCACAGATTTCAGAGAACGGGCGCTTCTCCTGGCACTGTACCGAACACTTAATTTCAGATAGAACAATTAGTTTAAAATGGAACTAAGTTTCGCATCTGGAGTTTCCTCTTCCACAAGGCGGCCACTTAGTTTCGTCGAACACATACGGTTTTGAGTGTCATCGTCACAGATTTCAGAGAACAGGCGCTTCTCTTGGCACAGTATCGAACACTTAATTTCAGATAGAACAATTAGTATAAAATGGAACTATGTTTCGCATTTGGAGATTCCTCTCTCACACGGTCTACCACTTACCTGCGTCGAACACATTCGGTTTCGAGTAGCAACGCCACAGGTTTCAGAGAACAGGCGCTTCTGCTGGCAGAGTATCGTATACTTAGTTTCAGATAGAACATTTAGTTTAAAATGGAAATATGTTTCGCATTTGGAGTTTCCTTCCTCACAAGGTCGACCACTTAGTATCGTCGAACACATACGGTTTCGAGTGGCATCGCCACAGATTTCAGGGGACAGGCGCTTCTCCTGGCACAGTATCGAACACTTAATTTCAGATAGAACAATTAGTATAAAATGGAACTATGTTTCGCATTTGGAGATTCCTCTCTCACACGGTCTACCACTTACTTCCGTCGAACACATTCGGTGTCGAGTAGCATCGCCACAGATTTCAGAGAACAGGCGCTTCTCCTGGCACAGTATGGAACACTTAGTATCAGATAGAACAATTACTTTAAAATGGAACTAAATTTCGCATCCGGAGTTTCCTCTCTCAGAAGGTCGACCACTTAGTATCGTCGAGCACATGCGGTTTCGAGTAGCATCGCCACTGATTCCAGAGAACAGGCGCTTCTCCTGGCACAGTACCGAACACTTAGTTTCAGATAGAACAGTTAGGTTCAAATGGAACTAAGCTTCGCATCCGGAGCTTCCTCTCTCACAAGGTCGACCACTCAGTTTCGTCGAACACATACGGTTTCGAGTGGCATCGCCAAAGATTTCAGAGAACAGGCGCTTCGCCTGGCACAGTATCGAACACTTTCAGATAGAACAATTAGTTTAAAATGGAACAATGGTTCGCATCTGGAGTTTCCTCTCTCACAAGGTCGGCCACTTAGTATCGTCGAACACATACGGTTTCGAGTAGCATCGCCACAGATTTCAGAGAACAGGTGTTTCTCCTGGCACAGTACCGAACACTTAGTTTAAGATAGAACGATCACTTTAAAATGGAAATAAGCTTCGCATCTGGAGTTTCCTCTCTCACAAGGTGGACCACTTAGTTTCGTCAAACACATACGGTTTCGAGTGGTATGGCCAGAGATTTCAGAGAACAGGCGCTTCTCCTGGCACAGTATCGAACACTTAGTTTCAGATAGAACAAATAGTTTAAAATGGAACTAAGTTTCGCATCTGGAGTTTCCTCTCTCACAAGATCAACCACTTAGTTTCGTCGAACAATTACGGTTTCGAGTGGCATCGCCACACATTTCAGAGAACAGGCGCTTCTCCTGGCACAGTATCGAGCACTTAGTTTCAGATAGAACAATTAGTTCAAAATGGAACTAAGTTTCGCATCTGGAGTTTCCTCTCTCACAAGGTCGACCACTTAGTTTCGACGAACACATACGGTTTCGAGTGGCATCGCCACAGATTTCAGAGAACAGGCGCTTCGCCTGGCACAGTATCGAACACTCTCAGATTGAACAATTAGTTTAAAATGGAACTAAGTTTCGCATCTGGAGTTTCCTCTCTCACAAGGTCGACCACTTAGTTTCGACGAACACATACGGTTTCGAGTGGCATCGCCACAGATTTCAGAGAACAGGCGCTTCGCCTGGCACAGTATCGAACACTTATTTCAGACAGAACAATTAGTCTAAAATGGAACTATGTTTCGCATCTGGAGTATCCTCTCTCACAAGATCAACCACTTAGTTTCGTCGAACAATTACGGTTTCGAGTGGCATCGCCACACATTTCAGAGAACAGGCGCTTCTCCTGGCACAGTATCGAGCACTTAGTTTCAGATAGAACAATTAGTTTAAAATGGAACTATGTTTCGCTTCTGGAGTTTCCTCTCTCACAAGGTCGGCGACTTAGTTTCGTCGAACACATACGGTTTCGAGTGGCATCGCCACAGGTTTCAGAGAACTGGCGTTTCTCCTGCCACAGTATCGAACACATAGTATCAGATAGAACGATTACATTAGAATGGAAATAAGCTTCGCATCTGGAGTTTCCTCTCTCACAAGGTGGACCACTTAGTTTCGTCGAACACATACGGTTTCGAGTGGTATGGCCAGAGATTTCAGAGAACAGGCGCTTCTCCTGGCACAGTATCGAACACTTAGTTTCAGATAGAACAATTAGTTTAAAATGGAACTATGTTTCGCATCTGGAGTTTCCTCTCTCACACGGTCTACCACTTACTTTCGTCGAACACATTCGGTTTCGAGTAGCAACGCCACAGGTTTCAGAGAACAGGCGCTTCTACTGGCAGAGTATCGTATACTTTGTTACAGATGGAACATTTGGTTTAAAATGGAACTAAGTTTCGCATCTGGAGTTTCCTCTCCCACAAGGTCGACCACTCAGTTTCGTCGAACACATACGGTTTCGAATGGCATCGCCAAAGATTTCAGAGAACAGGCGCTTCGCCTGGAACAGTATCGAACACTTTCAGATTGAACAATTAGTTTAAAATGGAACAAAGGTTCGCATCTGGAGTTTCCTCTCTCACAAGGTCGGTCACTTAGTATCGTCGAACACATACAGTTTCGAGTAGCATCGCCACAGATTTCAAAGAACAGGCGCTTCTCCTGGCACAGTACCGAACACTTAGTTTCAGATAGAACAATTAGTTTAAAATGGAACTATGTTTCGCATCTGGAGTTTCCTCTACCAAAAGGTCGACCACTTATTTTCGTCGAACACATACGGTTTCGAGTGGCATCGCCACAGGTTTCAGAGAACTGGCGTTTCTCCTGGCACAGTATCGAACACATAGTATCAGATAGAACGATTACTTTAAAATGGAAATAAGCTTCGCATCTGGAGTTTCCTCTCCCACAAGGTGGACCACTTAGTTTCGTCGAACACATACGGTTTCGAGTGGTATGGCCAGAGATTTCAGAGAACAGGCGCTTCTCCTGGCACAGTATCGAACACTTAGTTCAGATAGAACAATTAGTTCAAACTGGCACTAAGTTTCGCATCTGGAGTTTCCTCTCTCACAAGGTCGACCACTTAGTTTCGACGAACACATACGGTTTCGAGTGGCATCGCCACAGATTTCAGAGAACAGGCGCTTCGCCTGGCACAGTATCGAACACTTATTTCAGACAGAACAATTAGTTTAAAATGGAACTATGTTTCGCATCTGGAGTATCCTCTCCCACAAGGTCGACCACTTAGTTTCGTCGAACAATTACGGTTTCGAGTGGCATCGCCACACATTTCAGAGAACAGGCGCTTCTCCTGGCACAGTATCGAGCACTTAGTTTCAGATAGAACAATTAGTTTAAAATGGAACTATGTTTCGCATCTGGAGTTTCCTCTCTCACAAGGTCGGCGACTTAGTTTCGTCGAACACATACGGTTTCGAGTGGCATCGCCACAGGTTTCAGAGAACTGGCGTTTCTCCTGGCACAGTATCGAACACATAGTATCAGATAGAACGATTACATTAGAATGGAAATAAGCTTCGCATCTGGAGTTTCCTCTCTCCCAAGGTGGACCACTTAGTTTCGTCGAACACATACGGTTTCGAGTGGTATGGCCAGAGATTTCAGAGAACAGGCGCTTCTCCTGGCACAGTATCGAACACTTAGTTTCAGATAGAACAATTAGTTTAAAATGGATCTAAGTTTCGCATCTGGAGTTTCCTCTCTCACAAGGTCGACCACTTAGTTTTGTCGAACACATACGGTTTCGAGTAGCATCGCCACAGATTTCAGAGAACAGGCGCTTCTCCTGGCACAGTATCGAACACTTAGTTTCAGATAGAACAATTAGTTTAAAATGGATCTAAGTTTCGCATCTGGAGTTTCCTCTCTCACAAGGTCGACCACTTAGTTTTGTCGAACACATACGGTTTCGAGTAGCATCGCCACAGATTTCAGAGAACACGCGCTTCTCCTGGCACAGTATCGAGCACATAGTTTCAGATAGAACAATTTGTTTAAAATGGATCTATGTTTCGCATCTGGAGCTTCCTCTCTCACAAGGTCGGCGACTCAGTTTCGTCGAACACATACGGTTTCGGGTGGCATCGCCACAGATTTCAGGGAACAGGCGCTTCTCCTCGCACAGTATCGAACACTTAGCTTCAGATAGAACAATTAGTTTAGAATGGAACTAAGTTTCGCATCCGGAGTTTCCTCTCTCAGAAAGTCGACCACTTAGTTTCGTCGAACACATACGGTTTCGAGTGGTATGGCCAGAGATTTCAGAGAACAGGCGCTTCTCCTGGCACAGTATCGAACACTTAGTTTCAGATAGAACAATTAGTTTAAAATGGAACTATGTTTCGCATCTGGAGTTTCCTCTCTCACACGGTCTACCACTTACTTTCGTCGAACACATTCGGTTTCGAGTAGCAACGCCACAGGTTTCAGAGAACAGGCGCTTCTACTGGCAGAGTATCGTATACTTTGTTACAGATGGAACATTTGGTTTAAAATGGAACTAAGTTTCGCATCTGGAGTTTCCTCTCCCACAAGGTCGACCACTCAGTTTCGTCGAACACATACGGTTTCGAATGGCATCGCCAAAGATTTCAGAGAACAGGCGCTTCGCCTGGAACAGTATCGAACACTTTCAGATTGAACAATTAGTTTAAAATGGAACAAAGGTTCGCATCTGGAGTTTCCTCTCTCACAAGGTCGGTCACTTAGTATCGTCGAACACATACAGTTTCGAGTAGCATCGCCACAGATTTCAAAGAACAGGCGCTTCTCCTGGCACAGTACCGAACACTTAGTTTCAGATAGAACAATTAGTTTAAAATGGAACTATGTTTCGCATCTGGAGTTTCCTCTACCAAAAGGTCGACCACTTATTTTCGTCGAACACATACGGTTTCGAGTGGCATCGCCACAGGTTTCAGAGAACTGGCGTTTCTCCTGGCACAGTATCGAACACATAGTATCAGATAGAACGATTACTTTAAAATGGAAATAAGCTTCGCATCTGGAGTTTCCTCTCCCACAAGGTGGACCACTTAGTTTCGTCGAACACATACGGTTTCGAGTGGTATGGCCAGAGATTTCAGAGAACAGGCGCTTCTCCTGGCACAGTATCGAAAACTTATTTCAGACAGAACAATTAGTTTAAAATGGAACTATGTTTCGCATCTGGAGTATCCTCTCCCACAAGGTCGACCACTTAGTTTCGTCGAACAATTACGGTTTCGAGTGGCATCGCCACACATTTCAGAGAACAGGCGCTTCTCCTGGCACAGTATCGAGCACTTAGTTTCAGATAGAACAATTAGTTTAAAATGGAACTATGTTTCGCATCTGGAGTTTCCTCTCTCACAAGGTCGGCGACTTAGTTTCGTCGAACACATACGGTTTCGAGTGGCATCGCCACAGGTTTCAGAGAACTGGCGTTTCTCCTGGCACAGTATCGAACACATAGTATCAGATAGAACGATTACATTAGAATGGAAATAAGCTTCGCATCTGGAGTTTCCTCTCTCCCAAGGTGGACCACTTAGTTTCGTCGAACACATACGGTTTCGAGTGGTATGGCCAGAGATTTCAGAGAACAGGCGCTTCTCCTGGCACAGTATCGAACACTTAGTTTCAGATAGAACAATTAATTTAAAATGGATCTAAGTTTCGCATCTGGAGTTTCCTCTCTCACAAGGTCGACCACTTAGTTTTGTCGAACACATACGGGTTCGAGTAGCATCGCCACAGATTTCAGAGAACACGCGCTTCTCCTGGCACAGTATCGAGCATTTAGTTTCAGATAGAACAATTTGTTTAAAATGGATCTATGTTTCGCATCTGGAGCTTCCTCTCTCACAAGGTCGGCGACTCAGTTTCGTCGAACACATACGGTTTCGGGTGGCATCGCCACAGATTTCAGGGAACAGGCGCTTCTCCTCGCACAGTATCGAACACTTAGCTTCAGATAGAACAATTAGTTTAGAATGGAACTAAGTTTCGCATCCGGAGTTTCCTCTCTCAGAAAGTCGACCACTTAGTTTCGTCGAACACATACGGTTTCGAGTAGCAACGCCACAGCTTTCAGAGAACAGGCGCTTCTCCTGGCACATTATCGAACACCTAGTTTCAGATAGATCAATTAGTTTAAAATGGAACTAATTTCGCATCTGGAGTTTCCTCTCCCACAAGGTCGACCAGTTAGTTTCGTCGAACACATACGGTTTCGATTAGCATCGCCACAGATTTCAGAGAACAGGCGCTTCTCCTGGCACAGTATCGAACACTTAGTTTCAGATAGAACAATTAGTTTAAAATGGTACTAAGTTTCGCATCTGGAGTTTCCTCTCTCACAAGGTCGGCCACTTAGTATCGTCGAACACATACGGTTTCGAGTGGTATGGCCAGAGATTTCAGAGAACAGGCGCTTCTCCTGGCACAGTATCGAACACTTAGTTTCAGATAGAACATTTAGGTTAAAATGGAACTAAGCTTCGCATCTGGAGCTTCCTCTCTCACAAGGTCGACCACTCAGTTTCGTCGAACACATACGGTTTCGAGTGGCATCGCCAAAGATTTCAGAGAACAGGCGCTTCGCCTGGCACAGTATCGAACACTCTCAGATTGAACAATTAGTTTAAAATGGAACAAAGGTTCGCATCTGGAGTTTCCTCTCTCACAAGGTCGGCCACATAGTATCGTCGAACACATACGGTTTCGAGTAGCATCGCCACAGATTTCAGAGAACAGGCGCTTCCCTGGCACAGTATCGAACACGTAGTTTCAGATAGAACAATTAGTTTTAAATGAAACTAAGTCTGGCATCTGGTTTTTCCCCCCTTACAAGGTGGACCACTTAGTTTCGTCGAACACATACGGTTTCGAGTGGCAGCGCCACACATTTCAGAGAACAGGCGCGTCTACTGGCACAGTATCGAACACTTAGTCTCAGATAGAACAATTGATTTAAAATGGAACTATGTTTCGCATCTGGAGTATCCTCTCTCACAAGGTCGACCACTTAGTTTCGTCGAACACATACGGTTTCGAGTGGCATCGCCACAGATTTCAGAGAACAGGCGCTTCTCCTGGTACAGTATCCAACACTTAGTTTAAGATAGAACAATTAGTTTCAAGTGGAACTATGTTTCGCATTTGGAGTCTCCTCTCTCACAAGGTCGACCACTCAGTTTCGTCGATCACATACTGTTTCGAGTGGTATCCCCACAGATTTCGCAGAACGGGGGTTCCTCCTGGTACGGTATCGACAACTCAGCTTCGTCGAACACATACGGTTTCAAGTGGCATCGCCACAGATTTCAGAGAACAAGCGCTTCTCCTGGCACAGTATCGAACACTTATTTTTAGATAGAACAATTAGTTTAAAATGGAACTAAGTTTCGCATCCGGAGTTTCCTCTCTCACAATGTCGGCCACTTAGCTTCGTCGAACACATACGGTTTCGAGTGGCATCGCCTCAGATTTCAGAGAACAGGCGTTTCTCCTGGCACAGTATCGAACATTAGTCTCAGATAGAACAATTAGTTTAAAATGGAACTATGCATCGCATCTGGAGTTTCCTTTCTCACAAGGTCGGCCACTTACTTTCGTCGACCGCATACGGTTTCGAGTAGCATCGTCACAGATTTCAGAGAACAGGCACTTCTCCTGGCACAGTATCGAACAGTTAGTTACAGATAAAACCATAAGTTTAAAATGGAACTATGCTTCGCATCTGGAGTTTCCTCTCTCACAAGGTGGACAACTTAGTTTCGTCGGCCACATACGGTTTCGAGTAGCATCGCCACAGATTTCAGAGAACAGGCGCTTCTCCTGGCACAGTATCGAACACTTAGTTTCAGATAGAACAATTAGTTTTAAATGAAACTATGTCTGGCATCTGGATTTTCCCCCCTCACAAGGTGGACCACTTAGTTTCGTCGAACACATACGGTTTCGAGTAGCATCGCCACACATTTCAGAGAACAGGCGCGTCTACTGGCACAGTATCGAACACTTAGTCTCAGATAGAACAATTGATTTAAAATGGAACTATGTTTCTCATCTGGAGTATCCTCTCTCACAAGCTCGACCACTTAGTTTCGTCGAACACATACGGTTTCGAGTGGCATCGCCACAAATTTCAGAGAACAGGCGCTTCTCCTGGTACAGTATCGAACACTTAGTTTAAGATAGAACAATTAGTTTTAAATGAAACTAAGTCTGGCATCTGGAGTTTCCCCCCTCACAAGGTGGACCACTTAGTTTCGTCGAACACATACGGTTTCGAGTAGCATCGCCACAGATTTCAGAGAACAGGCGCTACTCCTGGCACAGTATCGAACACTTAGTTTCAGAGAGAACAATTAGTTTAAAATGGAACTATGTTTCGCATCTGGAGTATCCTCTCTCACAAGATCAACCACTTAGTTTCGTCGACCACATACGGGTTCGAGTAGCATCGCCACAGATTTCAGAGAACAGGCGCTATTCCTGGCACAGTATCAAACACTTAGTTTCTGATAGAACAATTAGTTTAAAATGGTACTAAGTTTCGCATCTGGAGTTTCCTCTCTCACAAGGTCGACCACTTAGTTTCGTCGAACACATACGGTTTCGAGTGGCATCGCCACAGATTTCAGAGAACAGCCGCTTCTCCTGGCACAGTATCCAACACTTAGTTTCAGATAGAACAATTAGTTTAAAATGGAACTAAGTTTCGCAGCTGGAGTTTCCTCTCTCACAAGGTCGACCACTTAGTTTCGTCGAACACATACGGTTTCGAGTAGCATCGTGACAGATTTCAGAGAACAGGCGCTTCTCCCGGCACAGTATCGAACACTTAGTATCGGATAGAATAATTACTTTATAATGGAACTAAATTTCGCATCTGGAGTTTCCTCTTCCACAAGGTCGACCACTTATTTTCGTCGAAAACATACGGTTTGGAGTAGCATCGTCACAGTTTTCAGAGAACAGGCACATCTCCTGGCACAGTATCGAACACTTAGTCTCAGATAGAACAATTAGTTTAAAATAGAACTATATTTCGCATTTGGAGTATCCTCTCTCACAAGGTCGACCACTTAGTTTCGTCGAACACATACGGTTTCGACTGGCATCGCCACACATTTCAGAGAATAGGCACTTCTCCTGGCATAGTATCGGACACATAGTTGCAGATAAAACAATTAATTTAAAATGGTACTAAATTTCGCATCTGGAGTTTCCTCTCTCACAAGGCGGCCACTTAGTTTCGTGGAACACATTCGGTTTCGAGTAGCACCGCCACAGTTTCAGAGAACAGGCGCTTCTCCTGACACAGTATCGAACACTTAGTTTCATATAGAACAATTAGTTTAAAATGGAACTAAGCTTCGCATCTGGAGTTTCCTCTCTCACAAGGTCGACCACTTAGTTTCCTCGAACACATACGGTTTGGAGTAGCATCGTCACAGATTTCAGAGAACAGGCACTTCTCCTGGCACAGTATCGAATACTTAGTCTCAGATAGAACAGTTAGTGCAAAATGGAACTATGTTTGGCATCTGGAGTATCCTCTCTCACAAGGCGGCCACTTAGTTTCGTGGAACACATTCGGTTTCGAGTTGCATCGTCACAGATTTCAGAGAACAGGCGCTTCGCCTGGCACATTATCGAAAACTTAGTTTCAGATAGAACAATTAGTTTAAAATGGAACTGAGCTTCGCATCTGGAGTTTCTTCTCTCACAAGGTCGACCACTTAGTTTCGTCGAACACATACGGTTTCGAGTAGCATCGCCACCGATTTCAGAGAACAGGCGCTTCTCCTGGCGCAGTATCGAACACTTAGTTACAGATAGAACAATTAGTTTAAATTTGTACTAAATTTCGCATCTGGAGATTCCTCTCTCACAAGGGCGACCACTTAGTTGTGTCGAACACGTACTGTTTCGAGTAGTATCGCCACAGATTTCAGAGAACAGGCGCTTCTCCTGGCGCAGTATCGGACACATAGTTTGGGATAGAACAATTAGTTTAAAATGAACTATGTTTCGCATCTGGAGTGTCCTCTCCCACAAGGTCGACCAGTTAGTTTCCTCGAACACATACGGTTTCGAGTAGCATCGCCACAGATTTCAGAGAACAGGCGCTTCTCTTGGCACATTATCGAACACTTAGTTTCAGATAGAACAATTAGTTTAATATGGAACTAAATTTCGCATCTGGAGTTTCCTCTTCCACAAGGTCGACCACTTATTTTCGTCGAACACATACGGTTTGGAGTAGCATCGTCACAGTTTTCAGAGAACAGGCACATCTCCTGGCACATTATCGAACACTTAGTTTCAGATAGAACAATTAGTTTAAAATAGAAATATGTTTCGCATCTGGAGTATCCTCTCTCACAAGGTCGACCACTTAGTTTCGTGGAACACATACGGTTTCGAGTGGCATCGCCACAGATTTCAGAGAACAGTCGCTTCTCCTGGCACAGTATCGAACACTTAGTTTCAGATAGAACAATTAGTTTAATATGGAACTAAGTTTCCTGGAGTTTCCTCTCTCACAAGGTCGACCACTTAGTTTCGTCGAACACATACGTTTTCGAGTGGCATCGCCTCAGATTTCAGAGAACAGCCGCTTCTCCTGGCACAGTATCGAACACTTAATTTCAGATGGAACAATTAGTTTAAAATGGAACACAGTTTCGCATCTGAAGTTTCCTCTCTCCCAATGTCGGCCATTTAGTTTCGTCGAACACATACGGTTTCGAGTGGCATCGCCACAGATTTCAGAGAACAGGCGCTTCTACTGGCACAGTATCGAACACTTAGTTTCAGATAGAACAATTCGTTTAAAATAGAACAAAGTTTCGCATCTGGAGTTTCCTCTCTCACAAAGTCGACCACTTACTTTCGTCGAACACATTCGGTTTCGTGTAGCAACGCCACAGATTTCAGAAAACAGGCGCTTCTACTGGCTGTTTATCGAATACTTAGTTTCAGATAGAATATTTAGTTTAAAATGGAACTATGTTTCGCATCTGGAGTTTCCTCTCTCACAAGGTCGGCCACTTTGTTTCGTCGAACACATACGGTTTCGAGTGGCATCGCCACAGATTTCAGAGAACAGGCGCTTCTCCTGGCACAGTATCGAACACTTCTTTCAGACAGAACAATTAGATTAAAATGGAATAATGTTTCGCATCTGGAGTATCCTCCCTCACAAGGTCAATCACTTAGTTTCGTCGAACACATACGGTTTCGAGTGGCATCGCCACAGATTTCAGAGAACAGGCGCTTCTCCTGGCACAGTATCGAACATTTAGTTTCAGATGGAACATTTAGTTTAAATTGAACTATGTTTCGCATCTGGAGTTTCCTCTCCCACAAGGTCGACCACTTAGTTTCGTCGAACTCATACGGTTTCGAGTGGCATCGCCACAGATTTCAGAGAACAGGCGCTTCTCCTGGCACAGTATCGAACACTTAGTTTCAGATAGAACAATTAGTTTAAAATGGAACTATGTTCCGCATCTGGTGAATCCTCCCTCACAAGGTCAATCACTTAGTTTCGTCGAACACATACGGTTTCGAGTGGCATCGCCACAGATTTCAGAGAACAGGCGCTTCTCCTGGCACAGAATCGAACACTTAGTTTCAGATAGAACAATTAGTTTAAAATGGAACAATGTTTCGCATCTGGAGTTTCCTTTCGCACAAGGTCGACGACTTAACTTCGATGAACACATACGGTTTCGAGTGGCATCGCCACAGATTTCAGAGAACAGGCGCTTCTCCTGGCACAGTATCGAACACTTAGTATCAGATAGAACTATTAGTTTAAAATGGAACTAAGCTTCAAATCTGGAGTTTCCTCTCTCACAAGGCGGCCACTTAGTTTCGTGGAACACATTCGGTTTCGAGTTGCATCGTCACAGATTTCAGAGAACAGGCGTTTCGCCTGGCACATTATCGAACACTCAGTTTCAGATAGAACAATTAGTTTAAAATAGAAATATGTTTCGCATCTGGAGTATCCTCTCTCACAAGGTCGACCACTTAGTTTCGTCGAACACATACGGTTTCGAGTGGCATGGCCACAGATTTCAGAGAACAGGCGATTCTCCTGGCACAGTATCGAACACTTATTTCAGACAGAACAATTAGTTTAAAATTGAACTATGTTTCGCATGTGAAGTATCCTCTCTCACAAGGTCAACCACTTATATTCGTCGAACACATACGGTTTCGAGTAGCATCGCCACAGATTTCAGAGAACAGGCACTTCTCCTGGCACAGTATCGAACACTTTCAGACAGAACAATTAGTTTCAAATGGAACTAAGTTTCGCATCCGGAGTTTCCTCTCTCGCAACGTCGGCCACATAGTTTCGTCGAACACATACGTTTTCGAGTGGCATCGCCTCAGATTTCAGAGAACAGCCGCTTCTCCTGGGACAGTATCGAACACTTAATTTCAGATGGAACATTTAGTTTAAAATGGAACACAGTTTCGCATCTGGAGTTTCCTCTCTCACAAGGTCGACCACTCAGTTTCGTCGAACACATACGGTTTCGAGTAGCATCGCCACATATTTCAGAGAACAGTTGCTTCTCCTGGCACAGTATCGAACGCTTAGTTTCAGATAGAACAATTAGTTTAAAGGGGCACTAAGTTTCTCGTCTGGAGTTTCCTCTCTCAAAAGGTCGACCACTGAGTTTCGTCGAACACATACCGTTTCGAGTGGTATCGCAACAGGTTTCACAGAACGGGCGCTTCTCCTGGCACAGTATCGAACACTTAGTTTCAGATAGAACAATTAATTTAAAATAGAACTATGTTTCGCATCTGACGTTTCCTCTCGCACAATGTCGACCACTCAGTTTCGTCGAACACATACGGTTTCGAGTAGCATCGCGACAGATTTCAGAGAACAGGCGCTTCTTCTGGCACAGTATCGAACACTTAGTTTCAGATAGAACAATTAGTTTAAAATAGAACAAAGTTTCGCATCTGGAGTTTCCTCTCTCAGAAGGTCGACCACTTAGTTTCGTCGAACACATACGGTTTCGAGTGGCATCGTCACACATTTCAGAGAACAGGCGCTTCTTCTGGCACAGTATCGGACACATAGTTTCAGATAGAACAATTAGTTTAAAATGGTACTAAATTTCGCATTTGGAGTTTCCTCTCTCAGAACGTCGACCACTTAGTTTCGTCGAACACATATATGGTTTCGAGTAGCATCGCCACAGATTTCAGAGAACAGGCGCTTCTCCTGGCACAGTATCGAACACTTAGTTTCAGATAGAACATTTAGTTTAAAATGGAACTAATTTTCGCATCTGGAGTTTCCTCTCTCACAAGGTCGACCACTTAATTTCGCCGAACGCATACGATTTCGAGTGGCATCGCCACAGATTTCAGAGAACAGGCGCTTCTACTGGCACAGTATCGAACACTTAGTTTCAGATAGAACAATTCGTTTAAAATAGAACAAAGTTTCGCATCTGGAGTTTCCTCTCTCAGAAGGTCGACCACTTAGTTTCGTCGAACACATACGGTTTCGAGTGGCATCGTCACACATTTCAGAGAACAGGCGCTTCTTCTGGCACAGTATCGGACACATAGTTTCAGATAGAACAATTAGTTTAAAATGGTACTAAATTTCGCATTTGGAGTTTCCTCTCTCAGAACGTCGACCACTTAGTTTTGTCGAACACATATACGGTTTCGAGTGGTATCGCCAAAGATTTCGCAGAACGGCGTTTCTCCTGGCACAGTATCGAACACTTAGTTTCAGATAGAACAATTAGTTTAAAATGGAACTAAGTTTCGCATCTGGAGTTTCCTCTCTCACAAGATCAACCACTTAGTTTCGTCGAACGCATACGGTTTCGAGTAGCATCGCCACAGATTTCAGAGAACAGGCGCTTCTCCTGGCACAGTATCGAACACTTAGTTTCAGATAGAACAATTAGTTTAAAATGGAAATAAGTTTCGCATCTCGAGTTTCCTCTCTCACAAGGTCGGCCACTTAGTTTCGTCGAACACATACGTTTTCGAGTGGTATCGCCACAGATTTCAGAGAACAGGCTCTTCTCCTAGCACAGTATCGAACACTTAGTTTCAGATGGAACATTTAGTTTAAAATGGAACTAAGTTTCGCATCTGAAGTTTCCTCTCTCACAAAGTCGACCACTTACTTTCGTCGAACACATTCGGTTTCGTGTAGCAACGCCACAGATTTCAGAAAACAGGCGCTTCTACTGGCTGTTTATCGAATACTTAGTTTCAGATAGAATATTTAGTTTAAAATGGAACTATGTTTCGCATCTGGAGTTTCCTCTCTCACAAGGTCGGCCACTTTGTTTCGTCGAACACATACGGTTTCGAGTGGCATCGCCACAGATTTCAGAGAACAGGCGCTTCTCCTGGCACAGTATCGAACACTTCTTTCAGACAGAACAATTAGATTAAAATGGAATAATGTTTCGCATCTGGAGTATCCTCCCTCACAAGGTCAATCACTTAGTTTCGTCGAACACATACGGTTTCGAGTGGCATCGCCACAGATTTCAGAGAACAGGCGCTTCTCCTGGCACAGTATCGAACATTTAGTTTCAGATGGAACATTTAGTTTAAATTGAACTATGTTTCGCATCTGGAGTTTCCTCTCCCACAAGGTCGACCACTTAGTTTCGTCGAACTCATACGGTTTCGAGTGGCATCGCCACAGATTTCAGAGAACAGGCGCTTCTCCTGGCACAGTATCGAACACTTAGTTTCAGATAGAACAATTAGTTTAAAATGGAACTATGTTCCGCATCTGGTGAATCCTCCCTCACAAGGTCAATCACTTAGTTTCGTCGAACACATACGGTTTCGAGTGGCATCGCCACAGATTTCAGAGAACAGGCGCTTCTCCTGGCACAGAATCGAACACTTAGTTTCAGATAGAACAATTAGTTTAAAATGGAACAATGTTTCGCATCTGGAGTTTCCTTTCGCACAAGGTCGACGACTTAACTTCGATGAACACATACGGTTTCGAGTGGCATCGCCACAGATTTCAGAGAACAGGCGCTTCTCCTGGCACAGTATCGAACACTTAGTATCAGATAGAACTATTAGTTTAAAATGGAACTAAGCTTCAAATCTGGAGTTTCCTCTCTCACAAGGCGGCCACTTAGTTTCGTGGAACACATTCGGTTTCGAGTTGCATCGTCACAGATTTCAGAGAACAGGCGTTTCGCCTGGCACATTATCGAACACTCAGTTTCAGATAGAACAATTAGTTTAAAATAGAAATATGTTTCGCATCTGGAGTATCCTCTCTCACAAGGTCGACCACTTAGTTTCGTCGAACACATACGGTTTCGAGTGGCATGGCCACAGATTTCAGAGAACAGGCGATTCTCCTGGCACAGTATCGAACACTTATTTCAGACAGAACAATTAGTTTAAAATTGAACTATGTTTCGCATGTGAAGTATCCTCTCTCACAAGGTCAACCACTTATATTCGTCGAACACATACGGTTTCGAGTAGCATCGCCACAGATTTCAGAGAACAGGCACTTCTCCTGGCACAGTATCGAACACTTTCAGACAGAACAATTAGTTTCAAATGGAACTAAGTTTCGCATCCGGAGTTTCCTCTCTCGCAACGTCGGCCACATAGTTTCGTCGAACACATACGTTTTCGAGTGGCATCGCCTCAGATTTCAGAGAACAGCCGCTTCTCCTGGGACAGTATCGAACACTTAATTTCAGATGGAACATTTAGTTTAAAATGGAACACAGTTTCGCATCTGGAGTTTCCTCTCTCACAAGGTCGACCACTCAGTTTCGTCGAACACATACGGTTTCGAGTAGCATCGCCACATATTTCAGAGAACAGTTGCTTCTCCTGGCACAGTATCGAACGCTTAGTTTCAGATAGAACAATTAGTTTAAAGGGGCACTAAGTTTCTCGTCTGGAGTTTCCTCTCTCAAAAGGTCGACCACTGAGTTTCGTCGAACACATACCGTTTCGAGTGGTATCGCAACAGGTTTCACAGAACGGGCGCTTCTCCTGGCACAGTATCGAACACTTAGTTTCAGATAGAACAATTAATTTAAAATAGAACTATGTTTCGCATCTGACGTTTCCTCTCGCACAATGTCGACCACTCAGTTTCGTCGAACACATACGGTTTCGAGTAGCATCGCGACAGATTTCAGAGAACAGGCGCTTCTTCTGGCACAGTATCGAACACTTAGTTTCAGATAGAACAATTAGTTTAAAATAGAACAAAGTTTCGCATCTGGAGTTTCCTCTCTCAGAAGGTCGACCACTTAGTTTCGTCGAACACATACGGTTTCGAGTGGCATCGTCACACATTTCAGAGAACAGGCGCTTCTTCTGGCACAGTATCGGACACATAGTTTCAGATAGAACAATTAGTTTAAAATGGTACTAAATTTCGCATTTGGAGTTTCCTCTCTCAGAACGTCGACCACTTAGTTTCGTCGAACACATATATGGTTTCGAGTAGCATCGCCACAGATTTCAGAGAACAGGCGCTTCTCCTGGCACAGTATCGAACACTTAGTTTCAGATAGAACATTTAGTTTAAAATGGAACTAATTTTCGCATCTGGAGTTTCCTCTCTCACAAGGTCGACCACTTAATTTCGCCGAACGCATACGATTTCGAGTGGCATCGCCACAGATTTCAGAGAACAGGCGCTTCTACTGGCACAGTATCGAACACTTAGTTTCAGATAGAACAATTCGTTTAAAATAGAACAAAGTTTCGCATCTGGAGTTTCCTCTCTCAGAAGGTCGACCACTTAGTTTCGTCGAACACATACGGTTTCGAGTGGCATCGTCACACATTTCAGAGAACAGGCGCTTCTTCTGGCACAGTATCGGACACATAGTTTCAGATAGAACAATTAGTTTAAAATGGTACTAAATTTCGCATTTGGAGTTTCCTCTCTCAGAACGTCGACCACTTAGTTTTGTCGAACACATATACGGTTTCGAGTGGTATCGCCAAAGATTTCGCAGAACGGCGTTTCTCCTGGCACAGTATCGAACACTTAGTTTCAGATAGAACAATTAGTTTAAAATGGAACTAAGTTTCGCATCTGGAGTTTCCTCTCTCACAAGATCAACCACTTAGTTTCGTCGAACGCATACGGTTTCGAGTAGCATCGCCACAGATTTCAGAGAACAGGCGCTTCTCCTGGCACAGTATCGAACACTTAGTTTCAGATAGAACAATTAGTTTAAAATGGAAATAAGTTTCGCATCTCGAGTTTCCTCTCTCACAAGGTCGGCCACTTAGTTTCGTCGAACACATACGTTTTCGAGTGGTATCGCCACAGATTTCAGAGAACAGGCGCTTCTCCTGGCACAGTATCGAACACTTAGTTTCAGATGGAACATTTAGTTTAAAATTGAACTATGTTTCGCATCTGGAGTTTCCTCTCTCACAAGGTCGACCATTTAGGTTCGTCGAACACATACGGTTTCGAGTATCATCGCCACAAATTTCAGAGAACAGGCACTTCCCCTGGCACAGTATTGAACACTTAGTTTGAGATAGAACAATTATTTTTGAATGGAACTGAGTTTCGCATCTGGAGTTTCCTCTCTCACAAGGTCGACCACTTAGTTTCGTCGAACACATACGGTTTCGCGTAGCATCGCCACTGATTTCAGAGAACAGGCGCTTCTCCTGGCACAGTATTGAACACTTAGTTTGAGATAGAACAATTATTTTTGAATGGAACTGAGTTTCGCATCTGGAGTTTCCTCTCTCACAAGGTCGACCACTTAGTTTCGTCGAACACATACGGTTTCGAGTAGCAACGCCACAGATTTCAGGGAGCAGGCGCTTCACCTGGCACAGTATCGAACACTTATTTCACACAGAACAATTAGTTTAAAATGGAACTATGTTTCGCATCTGGAGTATCCTCCCTCACAACTTCAACCACTTAGTTTCGTCGAGCACATACGGTTTTGAGTGGCATCGCCACAGATTTCGGAGAACAGGCGCTTCTCCTGGCACAGTATCGAACACTTAGTTTCAGATGGAACATTTAGTTTAAAATTGAAATATGTTTCGCATCTGGAGTTTCCTCCCTCACAAGGTCGACCAGTTAGTTTGGTCGAACACATACGGTTTCGAGTGGCATCGCCACAGATTTCGGAGAACAGGCGCTTCTCCTGGCACCGTAGCGAACACTTAGTTTCAGTTAGAATATTTAGTTTAAAATGGAAATATGTTTCGCATTTGGAGTTTCCTCTCTCACAAGGTCGACCACATAGTTTCGTCGAAGACATACAGTTTCGAGTAGTATCGCCACAGATTTCGCAGAACGGGAGTTTCTCCTGGCACAGTATCGAACACTCAGTTTCAGATAGAACAATTAGTTTAAAATGCAACTATGTTTCGCATCTGGAGTTTCCTCTCTCACAAGGTCGGCCACTTAGTTTCGTCGAAAACATACGGTTTCGAGTAGCATCGCCATTGATTTCAGAGAACACGCGCTTCCCCTGGCACAGTATCGAAAACTTAGTTTCAGATACAACTATTAGTGTAAAATGGAACTAAGCTTTCGCATTTGGAGTTTCCTCTCTCACAAGGTCGACCACTTAGTTTCGTCGAACACATACGGTTTCGAGTAGCATCGCCACTGATTTCAGAGAACAGGCGCTTGTCCTGGCACAGTATCGAACACATAGTTTCAGATAGAACAATTAGTTTAAAATGGAACTATGTTTCGCATCTGGAGTATCCTCTCTCACAAGGTCGACCACTCAGTTTCGTCAAACGCATACGGTTTCGAGTAGCATCGCCACAGATTTCAGAGAATAGGCGCTTCTCCTGGCACAGTATCGAACACTTAGTTTCAGATAGAACAATTAGTTTAAAATGGAACTAAGTTTCGCATCTGGAGTTTCCTCCCTCAGAAGGTCGACCACTTAGTTTCTTCGAACACATACGGTTTCGAGTAGCATCCCGACAGATTTCAGAGAACAGGCGCTTCTCCTGGCACAGTATCGAACACTTAATTTCAGATGGAACAATTAGTTTAAAATGGAACACAGTTTCGCATCTGAAATTTCCTCTCTCACAAGGTCGACAACTTAGTTTCGCCGAACACATACGGTTTCGAGTGGCATCGCCACAGGTTTCAGAGAACAGTCGCTTCTCCTGGCACAGTATCGAACACTTAGTTTCAGATAGAACAATTAGTTTAATATGGAACTAAGTTTCCTGGAGTTTCCTCTCTCACAAGGTCGACAACTTAGTTTCGTCGAACACATATGTTTTCGAGTAGCATCGGCACAGATTTCAGAGAACAAGCGCTTCTGCTGGCACATTATCGAACACTTAGTTTCAGTGAGAACAATTAGTTTAAAATGGAACAATGTTTCGCATTTGGAGTTTCCTCTCTCACAAGGTCGACCACTTAGTTTCGTCGAACACATACGGTTTCGAGTGGCATGGCCACAGATTTCAGAGAACAGGCGATTCTCCTGGCACAGTATCGAACACTTATTTCAGACAGAACAACTAGTTTAAAATTGAACTATGTTTCGCATGTGAAGTATCCTCTCTCACAAGGTCAACCACTTATATTCGTCGAACACATACGGTTTCGAGTAGCATCGCCACAGATTTCAGAGAACAGGCACTTCTCCTGGCACAGTATCGAACACTTTCAGACAGAACAATTAGTTTCAAATGGAACTAAGTTTCGCATCCGGAGTTTCCTCTCTCGCAACGTCGGCCACATAGTTTCGTCGAACACATACGTTTTCGAGTGGCATCGCCTCAGATTTCAGAGAACAGCCGCTTCTCCTGGGACAGTATCGAACACTTAATTTCAGATGGAACATTTAGTTTAAAATGGAACACAGTTTCGCATCTGTAGTTTCCTCTCTCACAAGGTCGACCACTCAGTTTCGTCGAACACATACGGTTTCGAGTAGCATCGCCACATATTTCAGAGAACAGTTGCTTCTCCTGGCACAGTATCGAACGCTTAGTTTCAGATAGAACAATTAGTTTAAAGGGGCACTAAGTTTCTCGTCTGGAGTTTCCTCTCTCAAAAGGTCGACCACTGAGTTTCGTCGAACACATACCGTTTCGAGTGGTATCGCAACAGGTTTCACAGAACGGGCGCTTCTCCTGGCACAGTATCGAACACTTAGTTTCAGATAGAACAATTAATTTAAAATAGAACTAAGTTTCGCATCTGACGTTTCCTCTCGCACAATGTCGACCACTCAGTTTCGTCGAACACATACGGTTTCGAGTAGCATCGCGACAGATTTCAGAGAACAGGCGCTTCTTCTGGCACAGTATCGAACACTTAGTTTCAGATAGAACAATTAGTTTAAAATAGAACAAAGTTTCGCATCTGGAGTTTCCTCTCTCAGAAGGTCGACCACTTAGTTTCGTCGAACACATACGGTTTCGAGTGGCATCGTCACACATTTCAGAGAACAGGCGCTTCTTCTGGCACAGTATCGGACACATAGTTTCAGATAGAACAATTAGTTTAAAATGGTACTAAATTTCGCATTTGGAGTTTCCTCTCTCAGAACGTCGACCACTTAGTTTCGTCGAACACATATATGGTTTCGAGTAGCATCGCCACAGATTTCAGAGAACAGGCGCTTCTCCTGGCACACTATCGAACACTTAGTTTCAGATAGAACATTTAGTTTAAAATGGAACTAATTTTCGCATCTGGAGTTTCCTCTCTCACAAGGTCGACCACTTAATTTCGCCGAACGCATACGATTTCGAGTGGCATCGCCACAGATTTCAGAGAACAGGCGCTTCTACTGGCACAGTATCGAACACTTAGTTTCAGATAGAACAATTCGTTTAAAATAGAACAAAGTTTCGCATCTGGAGTTTCCTCTCTCAGAAGGTCGACCACTTAGTTTCGTCGAACACATACGGTTTCGAGTGGCATCGTCACACATTTCAGAGAACAGGCGCTTCTTCTGGCACAGTATCGGACACATAGTTTCAGATAGAACAATTAGTTTAAAATGGTACTAAATTTCGCATTTGGAGTTTCCTCTCTCAGAACGTCGACCACTTAGTTTTGTCGAACACATATACGGTTTCGAGTGGTATCGCCAAAGATTTCGCAGAACGGCGTTTCTCCTGGCACAGTATCGAACACTTAGTTTCAGATAGAACAATTAGTTTAAAATGGAACTAACTTTCGCATCTGGAGTTTCCTCTCTCACAAGATCAACCACTTAGTTTCGTCGAACGCATACGGTTTCGAGTAGCATCGCCACAGATTTCAGAGAACAGGCGCTTCTCCTGGCACAGTATCGAACACTTAGTTTCAGATAGAACAATTAGTTTAAAATGGAAATAAGTTTCGCATCTCGAGTTTCCTCTCTCACAAGGTCGGCCACTTAGTTTCGTCGAACACATACGTTTTCGAGTGGTATCGCCACAGATTTCAGAGAACAGGCGCTTCTCCTGGCACAGTATCGAACACTTAGTTTCAGATGGAACATTTAGTTTAAAATTGAACTATGTTTCGCATCTGGAGTTTCCTCTCTCACAAGGTCGACCATTTAGGTTCGTCGAACACATACGGTTTCGAGTATCATCGCCACAAATTTCAGAGAACAGGCACTTCCCCTGGCACAGTATTGAACACTTAGTTTGAGATAGAACAATTATTTTTGAATGGAACTGAGTTTCGCATCTGGAGTTTCCTCTCTCACAAGGTCGACCACTTAGTTTCGTCGAACACATACGGTTTCGCGTAGCATCGCCACTGATTTCAGAGAACAGGCGCTTCTCCTGGCACAGTATTGAACACTTAGTTTGAGATAGAACAATTATTTTTGAATGGAACTGAGTTTCGCATCTGGAGTTTCCTCTCTCACAAGGTCGACCACTTAGTTTCGTCGAACACATACGGTTTCGAGTAGCAACGCCACAGATTTCAGGGAGCAGGCGCTTCACCTGGCACAGTATCGAACACTTATTTCACACAGAACAATTAGTTTAAAATGGAACTATGTTTCGCATCTGGAGTATCCTCCCTCACAACTTCAACCACTTAGTTTCGTCGAGCACATACGGTTTTGAGTGGCATCGCCACAGATTTCGGAGAACAGGCGCTTCTCCTGGCACAGTATCGAACACTTAGTTTCAGATGGAACATTTAGTTTAAAATTGAAATATGTTTCGCATCTGGAGTTTCCTCCCTCACAAGGTCGACCACTTAGTTTGGTCGAACACATACGGTTTCGAGTGGCATCGCCACAGATTTCGGAGAACAGGCGCTTCTCCTGGCACCGTAGCGAACACTTAGTTTCAGTTAGAATATTTAGTTTAAAATGGAAATATGTTTCGCATTTGGAGTTTCCTCTCTCACAAGGTCGACCACATAGTTTCGTCGAAGACATACAGTTTCGAGTAGTATCGCCACAGATTTCGCAGAACGGGAGTTTCTCCTGGCACAGTATCGAACACTCAGTTTCAGATAGAACAATTAGTTTAAAATGCAACTATGTTTCGCATCTGGAGTTTCCTCTCTCACAAGGTCGGCCACTTAGTTTCGTCGAAAACATACGGTTTCGAGTAGCATCGCCATTGATTTCAGAGAACACGCGCTTGTCCTGGCACAGTATCGAACACATAGTTTCAGATAGAACAATTAGTTTAAAATGGAACTATGTTTCGCATCTGGAGTATCCTCTCTCACAAGGTCGACCACTCAGTTTCGTCAAACGCATACGGTTTCGAGTAGCATCGCCACAGATTTCAGAGAATAGGCGCTTCTCCTGGCACAGTATCGAACACTTAGTTTCAGATAGAACAATTAGTTTAAAATGGAACTAAGTTTCGCATCTGGAGTTTCCTCCCTCAGAAGGTCGACCACTTAGTTTCTTCGAACACATACGGTTTCGAGTAGCATCCCGACAGATTTCAGAGAACAGGCGCTTCTCCTGGCACAGTATCGAACACTGAGTTGCAGATAGAACAATTAGTTTAAAATGGAACTAAGTTTCGCATCTGGAGTTTCCTCTCTCAGAAGGTCGGCCACTTAGTTTCGTCGAACACATACGGTTCCGAGTGGCATCGCCACAGATTTCAGAGAACAGGCGCTTCTCCTGGCACAGCATCGAACACTTAGTTACAGATAGAACAATCAGTTTAAAATGGAACTAAGTTTCGCATACGGAGTTTCCTCTCCCACAAGGTCGACCACTTAGTTTCGTCGAACACATACGGTTTCGAGTAGCATCGCCACAGATTTCAGAGAATAGGCGCTTCTCCTGGCACAGTATCGAGCACTTAGTTTCAGATAGAACAATTAGTTTAAAATGGAACTGTGTTTCGCATCCGGAGTTTCCTCTCTCACAAGGTCAACCACTTAGTTTCGTCGAACACATACGGTTCGAGTAGCATCGTCACAGATTTCAGAGAACAGGCGCCTCTCCTGGCACAGTATCGAACACTTAGTTTCAGATAGGATTATTAGTTTAAATTGGAACTAAATTGTGCAATTTAGAGTTTCCTCTCTCGCAAGATCGACCACTTAGTTTCGTCGACACATACGTTTTCGAGTAGCATCGCCACACATTTCAGAGGACAGGCGCTTCTCCTGGCACAGTATCGAACACATGGTTTCAGATAGAACAATTGGTTTAAAATGGACTAAGTTTCGCATCTGGAGTTTCTTCCCTCACAAGGCGACCACTTAGTTTCGTCGAACACATACGGTTTCGAGTAGCATCGCCACAGATTTCAGAGAATAGGCGCTTCTCCTGGCAGAGTATCGAACACTTAGTTTCAGGTAGAACAATTAGTTTAAACTTTTACTAAATTTCGCATCTGGAGTTTCCTGTCTCACAAGGTGGACCACTTAGTTTCGTCGAACACATACGGTTTCGAGTAGCATCGCCACAGATTTCAGAGAACAGGCGCTTCTCCTGGCACAGTGTCGAACACATAGTTTCATAGAGAACAATTAGTATAAAATGCTAGTAAGTTTCGCATCTGGAGTTTCCTGTCTCACAAGGTCGACCACATAGTTTCGTCGAACACATACGGTTTCGAGTAGCATCGCCACAGATTTCAGAGAACAGGCGCTTCTCCTGGCACAGTATCGAACACTTAGTATCAGAGAGAATTATTAGTTTAAAATGGTACTAAATTTCGCATCTGGAATTTCCTCTCTCACAAGGCGGCCACTTAGTTTCGTGGATCACATTCGGTTTCGAGTGGCATCGCCAGAGACTTCAGAGAACAGGCGCGTCTCCTGGCACAGTATCGAACACATAGTTGCAGATAGAACAATTAGCTTAAAATGGAACTAAGTTTCGTATCTGGAGTTTCCTCTCTCAGAAGGTCGACAACTTAATTTCGTCGAACACATACGGTTTCGAGTGGCATCGCCACATATGCCAGAGAACAGGCGCTTCTCCTGGCACATTATCGAACACTTAGTATCAGATAGAACTATTAATTTAAAATGGAACTAAGCTTCGCATCTGGAGTTTCCTCTCTCACAAGGTGGACCACTTAGTTTCGTCAAACACATACGGTTTCGAGTGGTATCGCCACAGATTTTGTCGAACGGGATTTTCTCCTGGCACACTATCGACCACGTAATTTCAGATAGAACAATTAGTTTAAAATGGAACTAAGTTTCGCATCTGGAGTTTCCTCTCTCACAAGGTCGACCACTTAGTTTCGTCGATCACATACGGTTTCGAGTGGTATCGCCACAGATTTCAGAGAACAGGCGCTACTCCTGGCACAGTATCGAGCACTTAGTTTCAGATAGAACAATTAGTTTAAAATGGTATTAAGTTTCGCATCTGGAGTTTCCTCTCTCAGAAGGTCGGCCACTTAGTTTCGTCGAACACATACGGTTTCGAGTAGCATCGCCACTGATTTCAGAGAACAGGCGCTTGTCCTGGCACAGTATCGAACACATAGTTTCAGATAGAACAATTAGTTTAAAATGGAACTATGTTTCGCATCTGGAGTATCCTCTCTCACAAGGTCGACCACTCAGTTTCGTCAAACGCATACGGTTTCGAGTAGCATCGCCACAGATTTCAGAGAATAGGCGCTTCTCCTGGCACAGTATCAAACACTTAGTTTCAGATAGAACAATTAGTTTAAAATGGAACTAAGTTTCGCATCTGGAGTTTCCTCCCTCAGAAGGTCGACCACTTAGTTTCTTCGAACACATACGGTTTCGAGTAGCATCCCGACAGATTTCAGAGAACAGGCGCTTCTCCTGGCACAGTATCGAACACTGAGTTGCAGATAGAACAATTAGTTTAAAATGGAACTAAGTTTCGCATCTGGAGTTTCCTCTCTCAGAAGGTCGGCCACTTAGTTTCGTCGAACACATACGGTTCCGAGTGGCATCGCCACAGATTTCAGAGAACAGGCGCTTCTCCTGGCACAGCATCGAACACTTAGTTTCAGATAGAACAATCAGTTTAAAATGGAACTAAGTTTCGCATACGGAGTTTCCTCTCCCACAAGGTCGACCACTTAGTTTCGTCGAACACATACGGTTTCGAGTAGCATCGCCACAGATTTCAGAGAATAGGCGCTTCTCCTGGCACAGTATCGAGCACTTAGTTTCAGATAGAACAATTAGTTTAAAATGGAACTGTGTTTCGCATCCGGAGTTTCCTCTCTCACAAGGTCAACCACTTAGTTTCGTCGAACACATACGGTTCGAGTAGCATCGTCACAGATTTCAGAGAACAGGCGCCTCTCCTGGCACAGTATCGAACACTTAGTTTCAGATAGGATTATTAGTTTAAATTGGAACTAAATTGTGCAATTTAGAGTTTCCTCTCTCGCAAGATCGACCACTTAGTTTCGTCGACACATACGTTTTCGAGTAGCATCGCCACACATTTCAGAGGACAGGCACTTCTCCTGGCACAGTATCGAAGACATGGTTTCAGATAGAACAATTGGTTTAAAATGGACTAAGTTTCGCATCTGGAGTTTCTTCCCTCACTAGGCGACCACTTAGTTTCGTCGAACACATACGGTTTCGAGTAGCATCGCCACAGATTTCAGAGAATAGGCGCTTCTCCTGGCAGAGTATCGAACACTTAGTTTCAGGTAGAACAATTAGTTTAAACTTTTACTAAATTTCGCATCTGGAGTTTCCTGTCTCACAAGGTGGACCACTTAGTTTCGTCGAACACATACGGTTTCGAGTAGCATCGCCACAGATTTCAGAGAACAGGCGCTTCTCCTGGCACAGTGTCGAACACATAGTTTCATAGAGAACAATTAGTATAAAATGCTAGTAAGTTTCGCATCTGGAGTTTCCTGTCTCACAAGGTCGACCACATAGTTTCGTTGAACACATACGGTTTCGAGTGGCATCGCCACAGATTTCAGAGAACAGGCGCTTCTCCTGGCACAGTATCGAACACTTAGTATCAGAGAGAATTATTAGTTTAAAATGGTACTAAATTTCGCATCTGGAATTTCCTCTCTCACAAGGCGGCCACTTAGTTTCGTGGATCACATTCGGTTTCGAGTGGCATCGCCACAGACTTCAGAGAACAGGCGCGTCTCCTGGCACAGTATCGAACACATAGTTGCAGATAGAACAATTAGCTTAAAATGGAACTAAGTTTCGTATCTGGAGTTTCCTCTCTCAGAAGGTCGACAACTTAATTTCGTCGAACACATACGGTTTCGAGTGGCATCGCCACATATGCCAGAGAACAGGCGCTTCTCCTGGCACAGTATCGAACACTTAGTATCAGATAGAACTATTAATTTAAAATGGAACTAAGCTTCGCGTCTGGAGTTTCCTCTCTCACAAGGTGGACCACTTAGTTTCGTCAAACACATACGGTTTCGAGTGGTATCGCCACAGATTTTGTCGAACGGGAGTTTCTCCTGGCACACTATCGACCACGTAATTTCAGATAGAACAATTAGTTTAAAATGGAACTAAGTTTCGCATCTGGAGTTTCCTCTCTCACAAGGTCGACCACTTAGTTTCGTCGATCACATACGGTTTCGAGTGGTATCGCCACAGATTTCAGAGAACAGGCGCTTCTCCTGGCACAGTATCGAGCACTTAGTTTCAGATAGAACAATTAGTTTAAAATGGTATTAAGTTTCGCATCTGGAGTTTCCTCTCGCACAAGCTGGACCACTTAGTTTCGTCGAACACATACGGTATCGAGTAGCATCGCCACAGATTTCAGAGAACAGGCGCTTCTCCTGGCACAGTATCGAACACTTAGTTTCAAATAGAACAATTGGTTAAAATGGAGCTATGTTTCGTATCTGGAGTTTCCTCTCTCACAAGGTCGACGACTTAATTTCGACGAACACATACGGTTTCGAGTGGCATCGCCACAGATTTCAGAGAACAGGCGCTTCTCCTGGCACAGTATCGAACACTTAGTTTCAGATAGAGCAATTTGTTTAAAATGGACCTAAGTTTCGCATCTGGAGTTTCCTCTCTCACAAGGTCGACAACTTAGTTTCGTCGAACACATACGGTTTCGGGTGGTATCGCCACAGACTTCCCCGAACGAGAGTTCCTCCTGGCACCGTATCGACAACTCAGTTTCGTCGAACTCATACGGTTTCGAGCTGCATCGCCACACATTTCAGAGAGCAGGCGCTTCTCCTGGCACAGTGTTGGGTACATAGTTTCCGATAGAACAATTAGTTTAAAATGGAACTATGTTTGGCATCTGGAGTTTTCTCTCTCAGAAGGTCGACCACTTAGTTTCGTCGAACACATACGGTTTCGAGTAGCATCGCGACAGATTTCAGAAGACAGGCGCTTGCCCTGGCACAGTATCGAACACTTAGTTTCAGATAGAACAATTAGTTTAAAATGGAACTAAGTTTCGCATCTGGACTTTCCTCTCTCCCAAGGTCGGCCACTTAGTTTCGTCGAACACATACGGTTTCGAGTAGCATCGCCACAGATTTCAGAGAACAGGCGCTTCTCCTGGCACAGTGTCGAACACTTAGTTTCAGATAGAACAATTAGTTTAAAATGGAATTATGTTTCGCATTTGGAGTCTCCTCTCTCACAAGGTCGACCACTTAGTTTCGTCGAACACATACGTTTCCGAGTGGTATCGCCACAGATTTCGTCGAACGGGAGTTTCTCCTGGCACACTATCGACCACTTAATTTCAGATAGAACAATTAGTTTAAAATGGAACTAAGTTTCGCATCTGGATATTCCTCTCTCACAAGGTCGACCACTTACTTTCGCCGAACACATACGGTTTCGAGTGGCATCGCCACAGATTTCAGAGAACAGGCGTTTGTCCTGGCACACTGTCGAACATTTAGTTTCAGATAGAACAATTAGTTTTAAATGGAACTAAGTTTCGCATCTGGAGCTTCCTCTCTCACAAGGTCAACCCCTTAGTTCCGTCGAACACATACGGTTTCGAGTGGCATCGCCACAGATTTCAGAGAACAGGCGTTTATCCTGGCACAGTATCGAACACTTAGTTTCAGATAGAACAATTAGTTTAAAATGGAACTAAGTTTCGCATCTGGAGTTTCCTCTCTCACAAGGTCGACCACTTAGTTTCGTCGAACACATAAGGTTTCGAGTGGTATCGCCACAGATTTCGTCGAACAGGAGTTTCTCCTGGCACAGTATCGAACACTTAGTTTCAGATAGAACAATTAGTTTAAAATGGAACTATGTTTCGCATTTGGAGTCTCCTCTCTCACAAGGTCGACCACTTAGTTTCGTCGAACACATACGTTTTCGAGTGGCATCGCCACAGATTTCAGAGAACAGGCGCTTCTCCTGGCACAGTATCGACCACTTAGTATCAGATAGAACAATTAGTTTTAAGTGGAACTATGTTTCGCTTCTGGAGTTTCCTCTCTCAGAAGGTCGACCACTTAGTTTCGTCGAACACATAAGGTTTCGAGTGGTATCGCCACAGATTTCAGGGAACAGGCGCTTCTCCTGGCACATTATCGAACACTCAGTTTCAGATAGAACAATTAATTTAAGATGGAACTATATTTCGCATCTGGATTTTCTTCTCCCACAAGGTCGACTACTTAGGTTCGTCGAACACATACGGTTTCGAGTAGCATCGCCACAGATTTCATAGAACAGGCGCTTCCCCTGGCACAGTGTCGAACACTTAGTTTCAGATAGAACAATTAGTTTTAAATGGAACTATGTTTCGCTTCTGGAGTTTCTTCTCTCAGAAGGTCGACCACTTAGTTTCGTCGAACACATAAGGTTTCGAGTGGTATCGCCACAGATTTCAGAGAACAGGCGCTTCTCCTCGCACATTATCGAACACTTAGTTTCAGATAGAACAATTAATTTTAAATTGAACTATGTTTCGCATATTGAGTTTCTTCTCCCACAAGGTCGACTACTTAGGTTCGTCGAACACATACGGTTTCGAGTAGCATCGCCACAGATTTCAGAGAACAGGCGCTTCCCCTGGCACAGTGTCGAACAATTAGTTTCAGATAGAACAATTAGTTTAAAATGGAACTATGTTTCGCATTTGGAGTCTCCTCTCTCACAAGGTCGACCACTTAGTTTCGTCGAACACATACGTTTTCGAGTGGTTTCGCCACAGATTTCGTCGAACGGGAGTTTCTCCTGGCACACTATCGACCACTTAATTTCAGATAGAACAATTAGTTTAAAATGGAACTAAGTTTCGCATCTGGATATTCCTCTCTCACAAGGTCGACCACTTAGTTTCGTCGAACACGTACGGTTTCGAGTGGCATCGCCACAGATTTCTGAGAACAGGCGCTTCTTCTGGCACAGTATCGAACACTTAGTTTCAGATAGAACAATTAGATTAAAATGGAACTATATTCCGCATCTGGTGAATCCCCTCTCACAAGGTCGACCACTTAGTTTCGTCGAACACATACGGTTTCGAGTGGCATCGCCACAGATTTCAGAGAACAGGCGCTTCTCCTGGCACGTTATGGATCATTTAGTTTCAGATAGAACAATATGTTTAAAATGGAACTATGTTTCGCATCGGGAGTATCCTCTCTCACAAGGTCAACCACTTAGTTTCGTCGAACATTTACGGTTTCGAGTGGCATCGCCACACATTTCAGAGAACAGGCGCTTCTCCTGGCACAGTATCGGACACATAGTTTCAGATAGAAAAATTAGTTTAAAATGGTACTGCGTTTCGCATCTGGAGTTTCCTCTCTCACAAGTGCGACGACTTAGTTTCGTCGAGCACATACGTTTTCGAGTGGCATCGCCACAGATTTCAGAGAACAGGCGCCTCTCCTGGCACAGTATCGAACACTTAGTTTCAGATAGAACAATTAGTTTGAAATGGAAGTAAGTTTCGCATCTGGAGTTTCCTCTCTCACAAGGTCGACCACTTAGTTTCGTCGAACACATACGGTTTCGAGTGACATCGCCACATATTTCAGTAAACAGGCGCTTCTCCTGGCACAGTATCGAAAACTTAGTTTCAGATAGAACAATTAGTTTTAAATGGAACTAAGTTTCGCTTCTGGAGTTTCCTCTCTCACAAGGTCGACCACTTAGTTTCGTCGAACACATGCGGTTTCGAATGGCATCGCCACACATTTCAGAGAACAGGCGCTTATCCTGACACAGTATCGAACACTTAGTTTCAGATAGAACAATTAGTTTAAAATGGAAGTAAATTTCGCATCTGGAGTTTCCTCTCTCACAAGGTCGACCACTTAGTTTCGTCGAACACATACGGTTTCGAGTAGCATCGCCACAGATTTCAGAGAACAGGCGCTTCTCCTGGCACAGTATCGAACACTTAGTTTCAGATAGAACAATTAGTTTAAAATGGAAGTAAGTTTCGCATCTGCAGTTTCCTCTCTCAGAAGGTCGACCACTTAGTTTCGTCGAACACATACGGTTTCGAGTAGCATCGCCACCGATTTCAGAGAACAGACGCTTCTCCTGGCATAGTATCGAACACTTGGTATCTTATAGAACAATTAGTTTAAAATGGAACTATGTTTCGCATCTGAAGTTTCCTCTCTCACAAGGTCGACCACTTACTTTCGTCGAAAACATACGGTTTCGAGTAGTGTCGCCACAGATTTCGCAGAACGGGAGTTTCTCCTGGCACAGTATCGAACACTTAGTTTCAGATAGAACAATTAGTTTAAAATGCAACTATGTTCCGCATCTGGAGTTTCCTCTCTCACAAGGTCGGCCACTTAGTTTCGTCGAACACATACGGTTTCGTGTTGTATCGCCACAGATTTCACCGAACGGGAGTTTCTCCTGACACATTATCGACCACTTAGTTTCGTCGAACACATACGGTTTCGAGTGGCATCGCCACAGATTTCAGAGAACAGGCGTTTATCGTGGCACAGTATCGAACACTTAGTTTCAGATAGGATTATTAGTTTAAATTGGAACTAAATTGTGCAATTTAGAGTTTCCTCTCTCGCAAGATCGACCACTTAGTTTCGTCGACACATACGTTTTCGAGTAGCATCGCCACACATTTCAGAGGACAGGCGCTTCTCCTGGCACAGTATCGAACACATGGTTTCAGATAGAACAATTGGTTTAAAATGGACTAAGTTTCGCATCTGGAGTTTCTTCCCTCACAAGGCGACCACTTAGTTTCGTCGAACACATACGGTTTCGAGTAGCATCGCCACAGATTTCAGAGAATAGGCGCTTCTCCTGGCAGAGTATCGAACACTTAGTTTCAGGTAGAACAATTAGTTTAAACTTTTACTAAATTTCGCATCTGGAGTTTCCTGTCTCACAAGGTGGACCACTTAGTTTCGTCGAACACATACGGTTTCGAGTAGCATCGCCACAGATTTCAGAGAACAGGCGCTTCTCCTGGCACAGTGTCGAACACATAGTTTCATAGAGAACAATTAGTATAAAATGCTAGTAAGTTTCGCATCTGGAGTTTCCTGTCTCACAAGGTCGACCACATAGTTTCGTTGAACACATACGGTTTCGAGTGGCATCGCCACAGATTTCAGAGAACAGGCGCTTCTCCTGGCACAGTATCGAACACTTAGTATCAGAGAGAATTATTAGTTTAAAATGGTACTAAATTTCGCATCTGGAATTTCCTCTCTCACAAGGCGGCCACTTAGTTTCGTGGATCACATTCGGTTTCGAGTGGCATCGCCAGAGACTTCAGAGAACAGGCGCGTCTCCTGGCACAGTATCGAACACATAGTTGCAGATAGAACAATTAGCTTAAAATGGAACTAAGTTTCGTATCTGGAGTTTCCTCTCTCAGAAGGTCGACAACTTAATTTCGTCGAACACATACGGTTTCGAGTGGCATCGCCACATATGCCAGAGAACAGGCGCTTCTCCTGGCACATTATCGAACACTTAGTATCAGATAGAACTATTAATTTAAAATGGAACTAAGCTTCGCATCTGGAGTTTCCTCTCTCACAAGGTGGACCACTTAGTTTCGTCAAACACATACGGTTTCGAGTGGTATCGCCACAGATTTTGTCGAACGGGATTTTCTCCTGGCACACTATCGACCACGTAATTTCAGATAGAACAATTAGTTTAAAATGGAACTAAGTTTCGCATCTGGAGTTTCCTCTCTCACAAGGTCGACCACTTAGTTTCGTCGATCACATACGGTTTCGAGTGGTATCGCCACAGATTTCAGAGAACAGGCGCTACTCCTGGCACAGTATCGAGCACTTAGTTTCAGATAGAACAATTAGTTTAAAATGGTATTAAGTTTCGCATCTGGAGTTTCCTCTCGCACAAGCTGGACCACTTAGTTTCGTCGAACACATACGGTATCGAGTAGCATCGCCACAGATTTCAGAGAACAGGCGCTTCTCCTGGCACAGTATCGAACACTTAGTTTCAAATAGAACAATTGGTTAAAATGGAGCTATGTTTCGTATCTGGAGTTTCCTCTCTCACAAGGTCGACGACTTAATTTCGACGAACACATACGGTTTCGAGTGGCATCGCCACAGATTTCAGAGAACAGGCGCTTCTCCTGGCACAGTATCGAACACTTAGTTGCAGATAGAGCAATTTGTTTAAAATGGACCTAAGTTTCGCATCTGGAGTTTCCTCTCTCACAAGGTCGACAACTTAGTTTCGTCGAACACATACGGTTTCGGGTGGTATCGCCACAGACTTCCCCGAACGAGAGTTCCTCCTGGCACCGTATCGACAACTCAGTTTCGTCGAACTCATACGGTTTCGAGCTGCATCGCCACACATTTCAGAGAGCAGGCGCTTCTCCTGGCACAGTGTTGGGTACATAGTTTCCGATAGAACAATTAGTTTAAAATGGAACTATGTTTGGCATCTGGAGTTTTCTCTCTCAGAAGGTCGACCACTTAGTTTCGTCGAACACATACGGTTTCGAGTAGCATCGCGACAGATTTCAGAGAACAGGCGCTTCTCCTGGCACCGTAGCGAACACTTAGTTTCAGTTAGAATATTTAGTTTAAAATGGAAATATGTTTCGCATTTGGAGTTTCCTCTCTCACAAGGTCGACCACATAGTTTCGTCGAAGACATACAGTTTCGAGTAGTATCGCCACAGATTTCGCAGAACGGGAGTTTCTCCTGGCACAGTATCGAACACTCAGTTTCAGATAGAACAATTAGTTTAAAATGCAACTATGTTTCGCATCTGGAGTTTCCTCTCTCACAAGGTCGGCCACTTAGTTTCGTCGAAAACATACGGTTTCGAGTAGCATCGCCATTGATTTCAGAGAACACGCGCTTCCCCTGGCACAGTATCGAAAACTTAGTTTCAGATACAACTATTAGTGTAAAATGGAACTATGCTTTCGCATTTGGAGTTTCCTCTCTCACAAGGTCGACCACTTAGTTTCGTCGAACACATACGGTTTCGAGTAGCATCGCCACTGATTTCAGAGAACAGGCGCTTGTCCTGGCACAGTATCGAACACATAGTTTCAGATAGAACAATTAGTTTAAAATGGAACTATGTTTCGCATCTGGAGTATCCTCTCTCACAAGGTCGACCACTCAGTTTCGTCAAACGCATACGGTTTCGAGTAGCATCGCCACAGATTTCAGAGAATAGGCGCTTCTCCTGGCACAGTATCGAACACTTAGTTTCAGATAGAACAATTAGTTTAAAATGGAACTAAGTTTCGCATCTGGAGTTTCCTCCCTCAGAAGGTCGACCACTTAGTTTCTTCGAACACATACGGTTTCGAGTAGCATCCCGACAGATTTCAGAGAACAGGCGCTTCTCCTGGCACAGTATCGAACACTGAGTTGCAGATAGAACAATTAGTTTAAAATGGAACTAAGTTTCGCATCTGGAGTTTCCTCTCTCAGAAGGTCGGCCACTTAGTTTCGTCGAACACATACGGTTCCGAGTGGCATCGCCACAGATTTCAGAGAACAGGCGCTTCTCCTGGCACAGCATCGAACACTTAGATTCAGATAGAACAATCAGTTTAAAATGGAACTAAGTTTCGCATACGGAGTTTCCTCTCCCACAAGGTCGACCACTTAGTTTCGTCGAACACATACGGTTTCGAGTAGCATCGCCACAGATTTCAGAGAATAGGCGCTTCTCCTGGCACAGTATCGAGCACTTAGTTTCAGATAGAACAATTAGTTTAAAATGGAACTGTGTTTCGCATCCGGAGTTTCCTCTCTCACAAGGTCAACCACTTAGTTTCGTCGAACACATACGGTTCGAGTAGCATCGTCACAGATTTCAGAGAACAGGCGCCTCTCCTGGCACAGTATCGAACACTTAGTTTCAGATAGGATTATTAGTTTAAATTGGAACTAAATTGTGCAATTTAGAGTTTCCTCTCTCGCAAGATCGACCACTTAGTTTCGTCGACACATACGTTTTCGAGTAGCATCGCCACACATTTCAGAGGACAGGCACTTCTCCTGGCACAGTATCGAACACATGGTTTCAGATAGAACAATTGGTTTAAAATGGACTAAGTTTCGCATCTGGAGTTTCTTCCCTCACTAGGCGACCACTTAGTTTCGTCGAACACATACGGTTTCGAGTAGCATCGCCACAGATTTCAGAGAATAGGCGCTTCTCCTGGCAGAGTATCGAACACTTAGTTTCAGGTAGAACAATTAGTTTAAACTTTTACTAAATTTCGCATCTGGAGTTTCCTGTCTCACAAGGTGGACCACTTAGTTTCGTCGAACACATACGGTTTCGAGTAGCATCGCCACAGATTTCAGAGAACAGGCGCTTCTCCTGGCACAGTGTCGAACACATAGTTTCATAGAGAACAATTAGTATAAAATGCTAGTAAGTTTCGCATCTGGAGTTTCCTGTCTCACAAGGTCGACCACATAGTTTCGTTGAACACATACGGTTTCGAGTGGCATCGCCACAGATTTCAGAGAACAGGCGCTTCTCCTGGCACAGTATCGAACACTTAGTATCAGAGAGAATTATTAGTTTAAAATGGTACTAAATTTCGCATCTGGAATTTCCTCTCTCACAAGGCGGCCACTTAGTTTCGTGGATCACATTCGGTTTCGAGTGGCATCGCCACAGACTTCAGAGAACAGGCGCGTCTCCTGGCACAGTATCGAACACATAGTTGCAGATAGAACAATTAGCTTAAAATGGAACTAAGTTTCGTATCTGGAGTTTCCTCTCTCAGAAGGTCGACAACTTAATTTCGTCGAACACATACGGTTTCGAGTGGCATCGCCACATATGCCAGAGAACAGGCGCTTCTCCTGGCACAGTATGGAACACTTAGTATCAGATAGAACTATTAATTTAAAATGGAACTAAGCTTCGCGTCTGGAGTTTCCTCTCTCACAAGGTGGACCACTTAGTTTCGTCAAACACATACGGTTTCGAGTGGTATCGCCACAGATTTTGTCGAACGGGAGTTTCTCCTGGCACACTATCGACCACGTAATTTCAGATAGAACAATTAGTTTAAAATGGAACTAAGTTTCGCATCTGGAGTTTCCTCTCTCACAAGGTCGACCACTTAGTTTCGTCGATCACATACGGTTTCGAGTGGTATCGCCACAGATTTCAGAGAACAGGCGCTTCTCCTGGCACAGTATCGAGCACTTAGTTTCAGATAGAACAATTAGTTTAAAATGGTATTAAGTTTCGCATCTGGAGTTTCCTCTCGCACAAGCTGGACCACTTAGTTTCGTCGAACACATACGGTATCGAGTAGCATCGCCACAGATTTCAGAGAACAGGCGCTTCTCCTGGCACAGTATCGAACACTTAGTTTCAAATAGAACAATTGGTTAAAATGGAGCTATGTTTCGTATCTGGAGTTTCCTCTCTCACAAGGTCGACGACTTAATTTCGACGAACACATACGGTTTCGAGTGGCATCGCCACAGATTTCAGAGAACAGGCGCTTCTCCTGGCACAGTATCGAACACTTAGTTGCAGATAGAGCAATTTGTTTAAAATGGACCTAAGTTTCGCATCTGGAGTTTCCTCTCTCACAAGGTCGACAACTTAGTTTCGTCGAACACATACGGTTTCGAGTAGCATCGCCACAGATTTCAGAGAATAGGCGCTTCTCCTGGCAGAGTATCGAACACTTAGTTTCAGGTAGAACAATTAGTTTAAACTTTTACTAAATTTCGCATCTGGAGTTTCCTGTCTCACAAGGTGGACCACTTAGTTTCGTCGAACACATACGGTTTCGAGTAGCATCGCCACAGATTTCAGAGAACAGGCGCTTCTCCTGGCACAGTGTCGAACACTTAGTTTCAGATAGAACAATTAGTTTAAAATGGAATTATGTTTCGCATTTGGAGTCTCCTCTCTCACAAGGTCGACCACTTAGTTTCGTCGAACACATACGTTTCCGAGTGGTATCGCCACAGATTTCGTCGAACGGGAGTTTCTCCTGGCACACTATCGACCACTTAATTTCAGATAGAACAATTAGTTTAAAATGGAACTAAGTTTCGCATCTGGATATTCCTCTCTCACAAGGTCGACCACTTACTTTCGCCGAACACATACGGTTTCGAGTGGCATCGCCACAGATTTCAGAGAACAGGCGTTTGTCCTGGCACACTGTCGAACATTTAGTTTCAGATAGAACAATTAGTTTTAAATGGAACTAAGTTTCGCATCTGGAGCTTCCTCTCTCACAAGGTCAACCCCTTAGTTCCGTCGAACACATACGGTTTCGAGTGGCATCGCCACAGATTTCAGAGAACAGGCGTTTATCCTGGCACAGTATCGAACACTTAGTTTCAGATGGAACATTTAGTTTAAAATGGAACTATGTTTCGCTTCTGGAGTTTCTTCTCTCAGAAGGTCGACCACTTAGTTTCGTCGAACACATAAGGTTTCGAGTGGTATCGCCACAGATTTCAGAGAACAGGCGCTTCTCCTCGCACATTATCGAACACTTAGTTTCAGATAGAACAATTAATTTTAAATTGAACAATGTTTCGCATATTGAGTTTCTTCTCCCACAAGGTCGACTACTTAGGTTCGTCGAACACATACGGTTTCGAGTAGCATCGCCACAGATTTCAGAGAACAGGCGCTTCCCCTGGCACAGTGTCGAACAATTAGTTTCAGATAGAACAATTAGTTTAAAATGGAACTATGTTTCGCATTTGGAGTCTCCTCTCTCACAAGGTCGACCACTTAGTTTCGTCGAACACATACGTTTTCGAGTGGTTTCGCCACAGATTTCGTCGAACGGGAGTTTCTCCTGGCACACTATCGACCACTTAATTTCAGATAGAACAATTAGTTTAAAATGGAACTAAGTTTCGCATCTGGATATTCCTCTCTCACAAGGTCGACCACTTAGTTTCGTCGAACACGTACGGTTTCGAGTGGCATCGCCACAGATTTCTGAGAACAGGCGCTTCTTCTGGCACAGTATCGAACACTTAGTTTCAGATAGAACAATTAGATTAAAATGGAACTATATTCCGCATCTGGTGAATCCTCTCTCACAAGGTCGACCACTTAGTTTCGTCGAACACATACGGTTTCGAGTGGCATCGCCACAGATTTCAGAGAACAGGCGCTTCTCCTGGCACGTTATGGATCATTTAGTTTCAGATAGAACAATATGTTTAAAATGGAACTATGTTTCGCATCGGGAGTATCCTCTCTCACAAGGTCAACCACTTAGTTTCGTCGAACATTTACGGTTTCGAGTGGCATCGCCACACATTTCAGAGAACAGGCGCTTCTCCTGGCACAGTATCGGACACATAGTTTCAGATAGAAAAATTAGTTTAAAATGGTACTGCGTTTCGCATCTGGAGTTTCCTCTCTCACAAGTGCGACGACTTAGTTTCGTCGAGCACATACGTTTTCGAGTGGCATCGCCACAGATTTCAGAGAACAGGCGCCTCTCCTGGCACAGTATCGAACACTTAGTTTCAGATAGAACAATTAGTTTGAAATGGAAGTAAGTTTCGCATCTGGAGTTTCCTCTCTCACAAGGTCGACCACTTAGTTTCGTCGAACACATACGGTTTCGAGTGACATCGCCACATATTTCAGTAAACAGGCGCTTCTCCTGGCACAGTATCGAAAACTTAGTTTCAGATAGAACAATTAGTTTTAAATGGAACTAAGTTTCGCTTCTGGAGTTTCCTCTCTCACAAGGTCGACCACTTAGTTTCGTCGAACACATGCGGTTTCGAATGGCATCGCCACACATTTCAGAGAACAGGCGCTTATCCTGACACAGTATCGAACACTTAGTTTCAGATAGAACAATTAGTTTAAAATGGAAGTAAATTTCGCATCTGGAGTTTCCTCTCTCACAAGGTCGACCACTTAGTTTCGTCGAACACATACGGTTTCGAGTAGCATCGCCACAGATTTCAGAGAACAGGCGCTTCTCCTGGCACAGTATCGAACACTTAGTTTCAGATAGAACAATTAGTTTAAAATGGAAGTAAGTTTCGCATCTGCAGTTTCCTCTCTCAGAAGGTCGACCACTTAGTTTCGTCGAACACATACGGTTTCGAGTAGCATCGCCACCGATTTCAGAGAACAGACGCTTCTCCTGGCATAGTATCGAACACTTGGTATCTTATAGAACAATTAGTTTAAAATGGAACTATGTTTCGCATCTGAAGTTTCCTCTCTCACAAGGTCGACCACTTACTTTCGTCGAAAACATACGGTTTCGAGTAGTGTCGCCACAGATTTCGCAGAACGGGAGTTTCTCCTGGCACAGTATCGAACACTTAGTTTCAGATAGAACAATTAGTTTAAAATGCAACTATGTTCCGCATCTGGAGTTTCCTCTCTCACAAGGTCGGCCACTTAGTTTCGTCGAACACATACGGTTTCGTGTTGTATCGCCACAGATTTCACCGAACGGGAGTTTCTCCTGACACATTATCGACCACTTAGTTTCGTCGAACACATACGGTTTCGAGTGGCATCGCCACAGATTTCAGAGAACAGGCGTTTATCGTGGCACACTATCGAACACGTAGTGCCAGATAGAACAATTAGTTTTAAATGGAACTATGTTTCGCATCCGGAGTTTCCTCCCTCACAAGGTCAACCACTTAGTTTCGTCGAACACATACGGTTTCGAGTGGCATCGCCACACATTTCAGAGGACAGGCGCTTCTCCTGGCACAGTATCGAACACATAGTTTCAGATAGAAAAATTAGTTTAAAATGGTACTAAGTTTCGCATCTGGAGTTTCTTCCCTCACAAGGCGACCACTTAGTTTCGTCGAACACATACGGTTTCGAGTGGCACCGCCACAGATTTCAGAGAACAGGCGCTTCTCGTGGCACAGTATCGAACACGTAGTTTCAGATAGAACAATCAGTTTAAAATGGAACTAAGTTTCGCATCTGGAGTTTCCTCTCTCACAAGGTCGACCACTTAGTTTCGTCGAACACATACGGTTTCGAGTAGCATCGCCACAGATTTCAGAGAACAGGCGTTTATCGTGGCACAGTATCGAACACTTAGTTTCAGATAGAACAATTAGTTTAAAATGGAACTAAATTTAGCATCTGGAGTTTCCTCTCTCGCAAGGTCGGCCACTTAGTTTCGCCGATCACATACGGTTTCGAGTGGCATCGCCACAGATTTCAGAGAACAGGCGCTTCTCCTGGCACGGTATCGAACACTTAGTTACAGATAGAACAATTAGTTTAAAATGCAACTATATTTCGCATCTGGAATTTCCTCTCTCACAAGGTCGGCCACTTAGTTTCGTCTAACACATACGGTTTCGAGTGGTATCGCCACAGATTTCAGAGAACAGGCGCTTCTCCTGGCACAGTATCGAACACTTAGTTTCAGATGGAACAATTAGTTTTAAATGGAACTAAGTTTTGCATCTGGAGTTTCCTCTTTCACAAGGCGACCACTTAGTTTCGTCGAACACAGACGGTTTCGATTGGCATCGCCACAGATTTCAGAGAACAGGCGCTTCTCCTGGCACATTATCGAACACTTAGTTTCAGAGCGAACAATTAGTTTAAAATGGAACTATGTTTCGCATCTGGAGTATCCTCTCTCACAAGGTCAACCACTTAGTTTCGTCGAACACATACGGTTTCGAGTGGCATCGCTACAGATTTCAGAGAACAGGCGCTTCTCCTGGCACATTATCGAACACTTAGTTACAGATAGAACAATTAGTTTAAAATGCAACTATGTTTCGCATCTGGAGTTTCCTCTCCCACAAGGTCAACCACTTAGTTTCGTCGAACACATACGGTTTCGAGTAGTATCGCCACAGATTTCGCAGAACGGGGGTTCTCCTGGCACAGTATCGAACACTTAGTTACAGATCGAACAATTAGTTTAAAATGCAACTATGTTTTGCATCTGGAGTTTCCTCTCTCACAAGGTCGGCCACTTAGTTTCGTCGAACACATACGCTTTCGAGTAGCATCGCGACAGATTTTCGAGAACAGGCGCTTCTCCTGGCACAGTATCGAATACTTAGTATCAAATAGAACAATTAGTTTAAAATGGAACTAAGCTTCGCATCTGGAGTTTCCTCTCTCACAAGTTCGACCACTTAATTTCGTCGAACACATACTGTTTCGAGTAGCATCGCCACCGATTTCAGAGAACAGGCGCTTCTCCTGGCACAGTATCGAACACTTAGTTTCAGATAGAACAATTAGTTTAAAATGGAACTATGTTTCGCATCTGGAGTTTCCTTTCTCACAAGGTCGACCACTTAGTTTCGTCGAACACATACGGTTTCGAGTAGCATCACCCCAGATTTCAGAGAACAGGCGCTTCTCCTGGCACATTATCGAACACTTAGTTTCAGAGCGAACAATTAGTTTAAAATGGATTTATGTTTCGCATCTGGAGTTTCCTCTCTCACAAGTTCGACCACTTAGTTTCGTCGAACACATACGGTTTCGAGTGGCATCGCTACAGATTTCAGAGGACAGGCGCTTCTCCTGGCACATTATCGAACACTTAGTTACAGATAGAACAATTAGTTTAAAATGCAACTATGTTTCGCATCTGGAGTTTCCTCTCTCACAAGGTCAACCACTTAGTTTCGTCGAACACATACGGTTTCGAGTAGTATCGCCACAGATTTCGCAGAACGGGAGTTTCTCCTGGCACAGTATCGAACACTTAGTTACAGATAGAACAATTAGTTTAAAATGCAACTATGTTTTGCATCTGGAGTTTCCTCTCTCACAAGGTCGGCCACTTAGTTTCGTCGAACACATACGCTTTCGAGTAGCATCGCGACAGATTTTCGAGAACAGGCGCTTCTCCTGGCACAGTATCGAATACTTAGTATCAAATAGAACAATTAGTTTAAAATGGAACTAAGCTTCGCATCTGGAGTTTCCTCTCTCACAAGTTCGACCACTTAATTTCGTCGAACACATACTGTTTCGAGTAGCATCGCCACCGATTTCAGAGAACAGGCGCTTCTCCTGGCACAGTATCGAACACTTAGTTTCAGATAGAACAATTAGTTTAAAATGGAACTATGTTTCGCATCTGGAGTTTCCTTTCTCACAAGGTCGACCACTTAGTTTCGTCGAACACATACGGTTTCGAGTAGCATCACCCCAGATTTCAGAGAACAGGCGCTTCTCCTGGCACAGTATCGAACACTTAGTTTCAGATAGAACAATTAGTTTAAAATGGAACTAAGCTTCGCATCTGGAGTTTCCTCTCTCACAAGTTCGACCACTTAATTTCGTCGAACACATACTGTTTCGAGTAGCATCGCCACCGATTTCAGAGAACAGGCGCTTCTCCTGGCACAGTATCGAACACTTAGTTTCAGATAGAACAATTAGTTTAAAATGGAACCAAGTTTCCCATCTGGAGTTTCCTATCTCAGAAGGTCGACCACTTAGTTTCGTCGAACACATACGGTTTCGAGTGGCATCGCCACAGATTTCAGAGAACAGTCTATTCTCCTGGCACAGTATCGAACACTTAGTTTCAGATAGAGCAATTAGTTTAGAATGGAACTAAGTTTCGCATGTGGAGTTTCCTCTCTCACAAGGTCGACCACTTAGTTTCTTCGAACACATACGGTTTCGAGTAGCATCGCCACAGATTTCAGAGAACAGGCGCTTCTCCTGGCACAGTATCGGACAGCTAGTTTCAGATAGAACAATTAGTTTAAAAAGGAACTATGTTTCGCATCTGGAGTTTCCTCTATCACAAGGTCGGCCACTTAGTTTCGTCGAACACATACGGTTTCGGGTGGCCTCGCCACAGATTTCAGAGAACAGGCGCTTCTCCTGGCACAGTATCGAACACTTTCAGATAGAACAATTAGTTTTAAATGGAACTAAGTTTCGCATCTGGAGTTTCCTCTCTCACAATGTCGACCACTTAGTTTCGTCGAACACATACGGTTTCGAGTGGTATCGCCACAGATTTCAGAGAACAGTCTATTCTCCTGGCACAGTATCGACCATTTAGTATCAAATAGAACAATTAGTTTAAAATGGAACTAAGCTTCGCATCTGGAGTTTCCTCTCTCACAAGTTCGACCACTTAATTTCGTCGAACACATACTGTTTCGAGTAGCATCGCCACCGATTTCAGAGAACAGGCGCTTCTCCTGGCACAGTATCGAACACTTAGTTTCAGATAGAACAATTAGTTTAAAATGGAACTATGTTTCGCATCTGGAGTTTCCTTTCTCACAAGGTCGACCACTTAGTTTCGTCGAACACATACGGTTTCGAGTAGCATCACCCCAGATTTCAGAGAACAGGCGCTTCTCCTGGCACATTATCGAACACTTAGTTTCAGAGCGAACAATTAGTTTAAAATGGAACTATGTTTCGCATCTGGAGTTTCCTCTCTCACAAGTTCGACCACTTAGTTTCGTCGAACACATACGGTTTCGAGTGGCATCGCTACAGATTTCAGAGAACAGGCGCTTCTCCTGGCACATTATCGAACACTTAGTTACAGATAGAACAATTAGTTTAAAATGCAACTATGTTTCGCATCTGGAGTTTCCTCTCTCACAAGGTCAACCACTTAGTTTCGTCGAACACATACGGTTTCGAGTAGTATCGCCACAGATTTCGCAGAACGGGAGTTTCTCCTGGCACAGTATCGAACACTTAGTTACAGATAGAACAATTAGTTTAAAATGCAACTATGTTTTGCATCTGGAGTTTCCTCTCTCACAAGGTCGGCCACTTAGTTTCGTCGAACACATACGCTTTCGAGTAGCATCGCGACAGATTTTCGAGAACAGGCGCTTCTCCTGGCACAGTATCGAATACTTAGTATCAAATAGAACAATTAGTTTAAAATGGAACTAAGCTTCGCATCTGGAGTTTCCTCTCTCACAAGTTCGACCACTTAATTTCGTCGAACACATACTGTTTCGAGTAGCATCGCCACCGATTTCAGAGAACAGGCGCTTCTCCTGGCACAGTATCGAACACTTAGTTTCAGATAGAACAATTAGTTTAAAATGGAACTATGTTTCGCATCTGGAGTTTCCTTTCTCACAAGGTCGAGCACTTAGTTTCGTCGAACACATACGGTTTCGAGTAGCATCACCCCAGATTTCAGAGAACAGGCGCTTCTCCTGGCACAGTATCGAACACTTAGTTTCAGATAGAACAATTAGTTTAAAATGGAACTAAGCTTCGCATCTGGAGTTTCTTCTCTCACAAGTTCGACCACTTAATTTCGTCGAACACATACTGTTTCGAGTAGCATCGCCACCGATTTCAGAGAACAGGCGCTTCTCCTGGCACAGTATCGAACACTTAGTTTCAGATAGAACAATTAGTTTAAAATGGAACCAAGTTTCCCATCTGGGGTTTCCTATCTCAGAAGGTCGACCACTTAGTTTCGTCGAACACATACGGTTTCGAGTGGCATCGCCACAGATTTCAGAGAACAGTCTATTCTCCTGGCACAGTATCGAACACTTAGTTTCAGATAGAGCAATTAGTTTAGAATGGAACTAAGTTTCGCATGTGGAGTTTCCTCTCTCACAAGGTCGACCACTTAGTTTCTTCGAACACATACGGTTTCGAGTAGCATCGCCACAGATTTCAGAGAACAGGCGCTTCTCCTGGCACAGTATCGGACAGCTAGTTTCAGATAGAACAATTAGTTTAAAAAGGAACTATGTTTCGCATCTGGAGTTTCCTCTCTCACAAGGTCGGCCACTTAGTTTCGTCGAACACATACGGTTTCGGGTGGCCTCGCCACAGATTTCAGAGAACAGTCTATTCTCCTGGCACAGTATCGACCATTTAGTATCAAATAGAACAATTAGTTTAAAATGGAACTAAGCTTCGCATCTGGAGTTTCCTCTCTCACAAGTTCGACCACTTAATTTCGTCGAACACATACTGTTTCGAGTAGCATCGCCACCGATTTCAGAGAACAGGCGCTTCTCCTGGCACAGTATCGAACACTTAGTTTCAGATAGAACAATTAGTTTAAAATGGAACTATGTTTCGCATCTGGAGTTTCCTTTCTCACAAGGTCGACCACTTAGTTTCGTCGAACACATACGGTTTCGAGTAGCATCACCCCAGATTTCAGAGAACAGGCGCTTCTCCTGGCACACTATCGAACACTTAGTTTCAGATAGAACAATTAGTTTAAAATGGAACTAAGTTTCGCATCTGGAGTTTCCGCTCTCACAAGGTCGACCACTTAGTTTCGCCGAACACATACGGTTTCGAGTAGCATCACCCCAGATTTCAGAGAACAGGCGCTTCTCCTGGCACAGTATCGAACACTTAGTTTCAGATAGAACAATTAGTTTAAAATGGAACTAATTTTCGCATCTGAAGTTTCCGCTCCCACAAGGTCGACCACTTAGTTTCGTCGAACACATACGGTTTCGAGTGTCATCGCCATAGATTTCAGAGAACAGGCGCTTCTCCTGGCACAGTATCGAACACTTAGTTTCAGATGGAACATTTAGTTTAAAATTGAACTGTCTCGCATCTGGAGTTTCCGCTCTCACAAGGTCGACCACTTAGTTTCGTCGAACACATACGGTTTCGAGTAGCATCACCCCAGATTTCAGAGAACAGGCGCTTCTCCTGGCACACTATCGAACACTTAGTTTCAGATAGAACAATTAGTTTAAAATGGAACTATGTTTCGCATCTGGAGTTTCCTTTCTCACAAGGTCGACCACTTAGTTTCGTCGAACACATACGGTTTCGAGTAGCATCACCCCAGATTTCAGAGAACAGGCGCTTCTCCTGGCACAGTATCGAACACTTTCAGATAGAACAATTAGTTTTAAATGGAACTAAGTTTCGCATCTGGAGTTTCCTCTCTCACAATGTCGACCACTTAGTTTCGTCGAACACATACGGTTTCGAGTGGTATCGCCACAGATTTCAGAGAACAGTCTATTCTCCTGGCACAGTATCGACCATTTAGTATCAAATAGAACAATTAGTTTAAAATGGAACTAAGCTTCGCATCTGGAGTTTCCTCTCTCACAAGTTCGACCACTTAATTTCGTCGAACACATACTGTTTCGAGTAGCATCGCCACCGATTTCAGAGAACAGGCGCTTCTCCTGGCACAGTATCGAACACTTAGTTTCAGATAGAACAATTAGTTTAAAATGGAACTATGTTTCGCATCTGGAGTTTCCTTTCTCACAAGGTCGACCACTTAGTTTCGTCGAACACATACGGTTTCGAGTAGCATCACCCCAGATTTCAGAGAACAGGCGCTTCTCCTGGCACACTATCGAACACTTAGTTTCAGATAGAACAATTAGTTTAAAATGGAACTAAGTTTCGCATCTGGAGTTTCCGCTCTCACAAGGTCGACCACTTAGTTTCGCCGAACACATACGGTTTCGAGTAGCATCACCCCAGATTTCAGAGAACAGGCGCTTCTCCTGGCACAGTATCGAACACTTAGTTTCAGATAGAACAATTAGTTTAAAATGGAACTAATTTTCGCATCTGAAGTTTCCGCTCCCACAAGGTCGACCACTTAGTTTCGTCGAACACATACGGTTTCGAGTGTCATCGCCACAGATTTTAGAGAACAGGCGCTTCTCCTGGCACAGTATCGAACACTTAGTTTCAGATGGAACATTTAGTTTAAAATTGAACTGTCTCGCATCTGGAGTTTCCGCTCTCACAAGGTCGACCACTTAGTTTCGCCGAACGCATACGGTTTCTAGTGGCATCACCAGAGATTTCAGAGAACAGGCGCTTCTCCTGGCACAGTATCGAACAGTTAGTTTCAGATAGAACAATTAATATAAAATGGAACTAAGTTTCGCATCTGAAGTTTCCAATCTCACAAGGCCGGCCACTTAGATTCGTCGAAAACATACGGTTTCGAGTAGCATCGCCACAGATTTCAGAGAACAGGCGCTTCTCCTGGCACAGTATCGAACACTTTCAGATAGAACAATTAGTTTTAAATGGAACTAAGTTTCGCATCTGGAGTTTCCTCTCTCACAATGTCGACCACTTAGTTTCGTCGAACACATACGGTTTCGAGTGGTATCGCCACAGATTTCAGAGAACAGTCTATTCTCCTGGCACAGTATCGACCATTTAGTATCAAATAGAACAATTAGTTTAAAATGGAACTAAGCTTCGCATCTGGAGTTTCCTCTCTCACAAGTTCGACCACTTAATTTCGTCGAACACATACTGTTTCGAGTAGCATCGCCACCGATTTCAGAGAACAGGCGCTTCTCCTGGCACAGTATCGAACACTTAGTTTCAGATAGAACAATTAGTTTAAAATGGAACTATGTTTCGCATCTGGAGTTTCCTTTCTCACAAGGTCGACCACTTAGTTTCGTCGAACACATACGGTTTCGAGTAGCATCACCCCAGATTTCAGAGAACAGGCGCTTCTCCTGGCACACTATCGAACACTTAGTTTCAGATAGAACAATTAGTTTAAAATGGAACTAAGTTTCGCATCTGGAGTTTCCGCTCTCACAAGGTCGACCACTTAGTTTCGCCGAACACATACGGTTTCGAGTAGCATCACCCCAGATTTCAGAGAACAGGCGCTTCTCCTGGCACAGTATCGAACACTTAGTTTCAGATAGAACAATTAGTTTAAAATGGAACTAATTTTCGCATCTGAAGTTTCCGCTCCCACAAGGTCGACCACTTAGTTTCGTCGAACACATACGGTTTCGAGTGTCATCGCCACAGATTTCAGAGAACAGGCGCTTCTCCTGGCACAGTATCGAACACTTAGTTTCAGATGGAACATTTAGTTTAAAATTGAACTGTCTCGCATCTGGAGTTTCCGCTCTCACAAGGTCGACCACTTAGTTTCGCCGAACGCATACGGTTTCTAGTGGCATCACCAGAGATTTCAGAGAACAGGCGCTTCTCCTGGCACAGTATCGAACAGTTAGTTTCAGATAGAACAATTAATATAAAATGGAACTAAGTTTCGCATCTGAAGTTTCCAATCTCACAAGGCCGGCCACTTAGATTCGTCGAAAACATACGGTTTCGAGTAGCATCGCCACAGATTTCAGAGAACAGGCGCTTCTCCTGGCACAGTTTGAACACTTAGTTTCACGTCTGAATAGAACAATTACTTTAAAATGGCACTAAGTTTCGCGTCTGGAGTTCCCTCTCTCACAAGGTTGACCACTCAGTTTCGTCGAACACATACCGTTTCGAGTGGTATCGCCACAGGTTCCACAGAACGGGCGCTTCTCCTGGCACAGTAGCGAACACTTAGTTTCAGATAGAACAATTAATTTAAAATGGAACTAAGTTTCGCATCTGAAGTTTCCAATCTCACAAGGCCGGCCACTTAGATTCGTCGAACACATACGGTTTCAAGTAGCATCGCCACAGATTTCAGAGAACAGTCTATTCTCCTGGCACAGTATCGACCATTTAGTATCAAATAGAACAATTAGTTTAAAATGGAACTAAGCTTCGCATCTGGAGTTTCCTCTCTCACAAGTTCGACCACTTAATTTCGTCGAACACATACTGTTTCGAGTAGCATCGCCACCGATTTCAGAGAACAGGCGCTTCTCCTGGCACAGTATCGAACACTTAGTTTCAGATAGAACAATTAGTTTAAAATGGAACTATGTTTCGCATCTGGAGTTTCCTTTCTCACAAGGTCGACCACTTAGTTTCGTCGAACACATACGGTTTCGAGTAGCATCACCCCAGATTTCAGAGAACAGGCGCTTCTCCTGGCACACTATCGAACACTTAGTTTCAGATAGAACAATTAGTTTAAAATGGAACTAAGTTTCGCATCTGGAGTTTCCGCTCTCACAAGGTCGACCACTTAGTTTCGCCGAACACATACGGTTTCGAGTAGCATCACCCCAGATTTCAGAGAACAGGCGCTTCTCCTGGCACAGTATCGAAAACTTAGTTTCAGATAGAACAATTAGTTTAAAATGGAACTAATTTTCGCATCTGAAGTTTCCGCTCCCACAAGGTCGACCACTTAGTTTCGTCGAACACATACGGTTTCGAGTGTCATCGCCACAGATTTCAGAGAACAGGCGCTTCTCCTGGCACAGTATCGAACACTTAGTTTCAGATGGAACATTTAGTTTAAAATTGAACTCTCTCGCATTTGGAGTTTCCGCTCTCACAAGGTCGACCACTTAGTTTCGCCGAACGCATACGGTTTCTAGTGGCATCACCAGAGATTTCAGAGAACAGGCGCTTCTCCTGGCACAGTATCGAACAGTTAGTTTCAGATAGAACAATTAATATAAAATGGAACTAAGTTTCGCATCTGAAGTTTCCAATCTCACAAGGCCGGCCACTTAGATTCGTCGAAAACATACGGTTTCGAGTAGCATCGCCACAGATTTCAGAGAACAGGCGCTTCTCCTGGCACAGTTTGAACACTTAGTTTCACGTCTGAATAGAACAATTACTTTAAAATGGCACTAAGTTTCGCGTCTGGAGTTCCCTCTCTCACAAGGTTGACCACTCAGTTTCGTCGAACACATACCGTTTCGAGTGGTATCGCCACAGGTTCCACAGAACGGGCGCTTCTCCTGGCACAGTAGCGAACACTTAGTTTCAGATAGAACAATTAATTTAAAATGGAACTAAGTTTCGCATCTGAAGTTTCCAATCCCACAAGGCCGGCCACTTAGATTCGTCGAACACATACGGTTTCAAGTAGCATCGCCACAGATTTCAGAACAGCCGCTTCTCCTGGCACAGTATCGAACACTTAATTTCAGATGGAACAATTAGTTTAAAATGGAATTAAATTTCGCATCTGAAGTTTCCTCTCTCACAAGGTCGGCCACTTAGTTTCGTCGAACACATACGGTTTCGAATGGCATCGCTACAGATTTCAGAGAACAGGCGCTTCTCCTGGCACAGTATCGAACACTTAGTTTCAGATGGAACATTTAGTTTAAAATTGAACTGTCTCGCATCTGGAGTTTCCGCTCTCACAAGGTCGACCACTTAGTTTCGCCGAACGCATACGGTTTCTAGTGGCATCACCAGAGATTTCAGAGAACAGGCGCTTCTCCTGGCACAGTATCGAACAGTTAGTTTCAGATAGAACAATTAATATAAAATGGAACTAAGTTTCGCATCTGAAGTTTCCCATCTCACAAGGCCGGCCACTTAGATTCGTCGAACACATACGGTTTCGAGTAGCATCGCCACAGATTTCAGAGAACAGGCGCTTCTCCTGGCACAGTGCGAACACTTAGTTTCAGATAGAACAATTACTTTAAAATGGCACTAAGTTTCGCGTCTGGAGTTCCCTCTCTCACAAGGTTGACCACTCAGTTTCGTCGAACACATACCGTTTCGAGTGGTATCGCCACAGGTTCCACAGAACGGGCGCTTCTCCTGGCACAGTAGCGAACACTTAGTTTCAGATAGAACAATTAATTTAAAATGGAAATAAGTTTCGCATCTGAAGTTTCCAATCTCACAAGGCCGGCCACTTAGATTCGTCGAACACATACGGTTTCAAGTAGCATCGCCACAGATTTCAGAACAGCCGCTTCTCCTGGCACAGTATCGAACACTTAATTTCAGATGGAACAATTAGTTTAAAATGGAATTAAATTTCGCATCTGAAGTTTCCTCTCTCACAAGGTCGGAAACTTAGTTTCGTCGAACACATACGGTTTCGAATGGCATCGCCACAGATTTCAGAGAACAGGCGCTTCTCCTGGCACAGTATCGAACACTTAGTTTCAGATAGAACAATTAGTTTAAAATGGAACTAATTTTCGTATCTAGAGTTTCCTCTCTCACAAGGTCGACCACTTAGTTTCGTCGAACACATAGGGTTTCGAGTTGTATCGTCACAGATTTCGCCGAGCGGGAGTTTCTCCTGGCACAGTAGCGAACACTTAGTTTCAGATAGAACAATTAATTTAAAATGGAACTAAGGTTCGCATCTGATGTTTCCTCTCTCACAAGATCGGCCACTTAGTTTCGTCGAACACATACGGTTTCGAGTGGCATCGCCACAGATTTCAGAGGACAGGCGCTTCTCCTGGCACAGCATCGAACACTTAGTTTCAGATAGAACAATTAGTTTAAAATGGAACTATGTTTCGCATCTGGATTTTCCTCTCTCACAAGGCGGCCACTTAGTTTCGTGGAAAACATTCGGTTTCGTGTAGCATCGCCACAGATTTCAGAGAACAGGCGCTTCTCCTGGCACAGTATCGAACACTTAGTTTCAGATAGAACAATTAGTTTAAAATGGATCTATGTTTCGCCTCTGGAGTTTCCTCTCTCACAAGGTCGACCACTCAATTTCGTCGAACACGTACGGTTTCGAGTGGCATCGCCACAGATTTCAGAGAACAGTCGCTTCTCCTGGCACAGTGTCGAACACTTAGTTTCAGATAGAACAATTAGTTTAAAATGGAACTAATTTTCGTATCTAGAGTTTCCTCTCTCACAAGGTCGACCACTTAGTTTCGTCGAACACATAGGGTTTCGAGTTGTATCGTCACAGATTTCGCCGAGCGGGAGTTTCTCCTGGCACAGTAGCGAACACTTAGTTTCAGATAGAACAATTAATTTAAAATGGAACTAAGGTTCGCATCTGATGTTTCCTCTCTCACAAGATCGGCCACTTAGTTTCGTCGAACACATACGGTTTCGAGTGGCATCGCCACAGATTTCAGAGGACAGGCGCTTCTCCTGGCACAGCATCGAACACTTAGTTTCAGATAGAACAATTAGTTTAAAATGGAACTATGTTTCGCATCTGGAGTTTCCTCTCTCACAAGGCGGCCACTTAGTTTCGTGGAACACATTCGGTTTCGAGTAGCATCGCCACAGATTTCAGAGAACAGGCGCTTCCCCTGCCACAGTATCGAACACTTAGTTTCAGATAGAACAATTAGTTTAAAATGGAACTATGTTTCGCATTTGGAGTTTCCTCTCTCACAAGGTGGACCACTTAGTTTCGTCAAACACATACGGTTTCGAGTGGCATCGCCACAGATTTCAGAGAACAGGCGCTTCTCCTGGCACAGTATCGAACACTTAGTTTCAGATGGAACATTTAGTTTAAAATTGAACTATGTTTCGCATCTGGAATTTCGTCTCTCACAAGGTCGACCACTTAGTTTCGTCGAACATATACGGTTTCGAGTAGCATCGCGACAGATTTCAGAGAACAGGCGCTTCTCCTGGCACATATCGAAAACTTAGTTTCAGATAGAACAATAAGTTTAAAATGGAATTAAGTTTCGCATCTGGAGTTTCCTTTCCCCCAAGGTCGACCACTTAGTTTCCCCGAACACATACGGTTTGGAGTAGCATCGGCACAGATTTCAGAGAACAGGCACTTCTGCTGGCACAGTATCGAACACTTAGTCTCAGATAGAACAATTGATTTAAAATGGAACTCTGCTTCGCATCTGGAGTTTCCTCTCTCACAAGGTGGACCACTTAGTGTCGTCGACCACATACGGTTTCGAGTAGCATCGCCACAGATTTCAGAGAACAGGCGCTACTCCTGGCACAGTATCGAACACTTAGTTTCAGATGGAACAATTTGTTTACATTGGTACTAAGTTTCGCATCTGGAGTTTCCTCTCTCACAAGGTCAACCACTTAGTTTCGTCGAACACATACGGTTTCGAGTGGCATCGCCACAGATTTCAGAGAACAGGCGCTTCTCCTGGCACATTATCGAACACTTTGTTACAGATAGTACAATTAGTTTAAAATGCAACTATGTTTCGCATCTGGAGTTTCCTCTCTCACAAGGTCGGCAACTTAGTTTCGTCGAACACATACGGTTTCGAGTGGCATCGCCACAGATTTCAGAGAACAGGCGCTTCTCCTGGCACATTATCGAACACTTAGTTACAGATAGAACAATTAGTTTAAAATGCAACTATGTTGCGCATCTGGAGTTTCCTCTCTCACAAGGTCGGCCACTTAGTTTCGTCGAACACATACGGTTTAGAGTGGTATCGCCACTGATTTCAGAGAACAGGCGCTACTCCTGGCACAGTATCGAACACTTAGTTTCAGATGGAACAATTTGTTTACATTGGTACTAAGTTTCGCATCTGGAGTTTCCTCTCTCACAAGGTCAACCACTTAGTTTCGTCGAACACATACGGTTTCGAGTGGCATCGCCACAGATTTCAGAGAACAGGCGCTTCTCCTGGCACATTATCGAACACTTAGTTACAGATAGAACAATTAGTTTAAAATGCAACTATGTTGCGCATCTGGAGTTTCCTCTCTCACAAGGTCGGCCACTTAGTTTCGTCGAACACATACGGTTTCGAGTGGTATCGCCACAGATTTCAGAGAACAGGCGCTTCTCCTGGCACAGTATCGAACACTTAGTATGAGATAGAATAATTAGTTTAAAATGGAACTATGTTTCGCATCTGGAGAATCCTCTCTCAGAAGGTCAACCACTTAGTTTCGTCGAACACATTCGGTTTCGAGTAGCATCGCCACAGATTTCAGAGAACAGGCGCTTCTCCTGGCACAGTATCGAACACTTAGTTTCAGATAGAAAAATTAGTTTAAAATGCAACTATGTTTCGCATCTGGAGTTTCCTCTCTCACAAGGTCGGCAACTTAGTTTCGTCGAAGACATACGGTTTCGAGTAGCATCGCCACCGATTTCAGAGAACAGACGCATCTCCTGGCACAGTATCGAACACTTAGTATGAGATAGAACAATTAGTTTAAAATGGAACTAAGTTTCGCATCTGGAGTATCCTCCCTCACAAGATCAACCACTTAGTTTCGTCGAACAATTACGGTTTCGAGTGGCATCGCCACAGGTTTCAGAGAACGGAGGTTTCTCCTGGCACAGTGTCGAACACTTAGTTTCAGATAGAACAATTAGTTTAAAATGGAACTATGTTTCGCATTTGGAGTTTCCTCTCTCTCAAAGTCGACACTCAGTTTCGTAGAACACATACGGTTTCGAGTGGCATGGTCACAGATTTCAGAGAACAGGCGCTTCTCCTGGCACAGTATCGAAAACTTAGTTTCAGATAGAACAATTAGTTTAAAATGGAACTAAGTTTCGCATCCGGAGTTTCCTCTCTCAGAAGGTCGACCACTTAGTTTCGTCGAACACATACGGTTTCGAGTGGTATCGCCAGAGATTTCAGAGAACAGGCGCTTCTCCTGGCACCGTATCGACCACTTAGTTTTAGATAGAACAATTAGTTTAAAATGGAACTAAGTTTTGCATCAGGAGTTTCATCTCCCACAAGGTCGACCACTTAGTTTCGTCGAACACATGCGGTTTCGAGTGGCATCGCCACAGATTTCAGAGCACAGGCGCTTCTCCTGGTACAGTATCGAACAATTAGTATCGGATAGAACAATTACTTTAAAACGGAACTAAGCTTCGCATCTGGAGTTTCCTCTCTCACAAGGTCGACCACTTAGTTTCGTCGAACACATACGGTTTCGAGTAGCATCGCCACAGATTTCAGAGAACAGGCGCTTCTCCTGGCACAGTATCAGACACGTAGTTTCAGATAGAACAATTAGTTTAAAATTGTAATAAATTTCCCATCTGGAGTTTCTTCCCTCACAAGGCGACCACTTAATTTCGTCGAACACATACGGTTTCGAGTGGCATCGCCACAGATTTCAGAGAACAGGCGCTCCTCGCGGCACAGTATCGAACACTTAGTATCGGATACAACAATTACTTTAAAATGGAACTAAGCTTCGCATCTGGAGTTTCCTCTCCCACAAGGTCGACCACTTAGTTTCCTCGAACACATGCTGTTTCGAGTAGCATCGCCACAGATTTCAAAGAACAGGCGCTTCCCCTGGCAGAGTATCGAACGCTTAGTTTCAGATAGAACAATTAGTTTAAAATGGAACTAAGTTTCGCATCTGGAGTTTCCTCTCTCACAAGGTCGGCCACTTAGTATCATCGAACACATACGGTTTCGAGTGGCATCGCCACAGATTTCAGAGCACAGGCGCTTCTCCTGGTACAGTATCGAACAATTAGTATCGGATAGAACAATTACTTTAAAACGGAACTAAGCTTCGCATCTGGAGTTTCCTCTCTCACAAGGTCGACCACTTAGTTTCGTCGAACACATACGGTTTCGAGTAGCATCGCCACAGATTTCAGAGAACAGGCGCTTCTCCTGGCACAGTATCACACACATAATTTCAGATAGAACAATTAGTTTAAAATGGAACTAAGTTTCGCATCTGGAGTTTCCTCTCTCACAAGGTCGACCACTTAGTTTCGACGAACACATACGGTTTCGAGTGGCATCGCCACAGATTTCAGAGAACAGGCGCTTCGCCTGGCACAGTATCGAACACTTATCTCAGTCAGAACAATTAGTTTAAAATGGAACTATGTTTCGCATCTGGAGTATCCTCTCTCACAAGATCAACCACTTAGTTTCCTCGAACACATACGGTTTCGAGTGGCATCGCCCCACATTTCAGAGAACAGGCGCTTCTGCTGGCACAGTATCGAACACTTAGTATCAGATAGAACGATTAGTTTAAAATGGAAGTAAGTTTCCCATATGCAGTTTCCTCTCTCACAAGGTCGACCACTTAGTTTCGTCGAACACATACGGTTTCGAGTGGCATCGCCACACATTTCAGAGAACAGGCGCTTCCCCTGGCACAGTATCGAACACATAGTTTCAGATAGAACAATTAGTTTAAAATGGAACTATGTTTCGCATTTGGAGTTTCCTCTCTCACAAGGTCGACCACTTAGTTTCGTGGAACACATACGGTTTCGAGTAGCATCGCCACAGATTTCAGAGGCCAGATGCTTCTCCTGGCACAGTATCGAACACATAGTTTGAGATAGAACAATTAGTTTAAAATGGAACTAAGTTTCGCATCTGGATATTCCTCTCTCACAAGGTCGACCACTTAGTTTCGTCGAACACATACGGTTTCGTGTGGTATCGCCACACATTTCAGAGAGCAGGCGCTTCTCCCGGCACAGTATCGAACACATAGTTTCAGATTGAACAATTAGTTTAAAATGGAACTATGTTTCGCATTTGGAGTTTCCTCTCTCACAAAGTCGACACTCAGTTTCGTAGAACACATACGGTTTCGAGTGGCATGGTCACAGATTTCAGAGAACAGGCGCTTCGCCTGGCACAGTACCGAACACTTATTTCAGTCAGAACAATTAGTTTAAAATGGAACTATGTTTCGCATCTGGAGTATCCTCTCTCACAAGATCAACTACTCAGTTTCCTCGAACACATACGGTTTCGAGTGGCATCGCCCCACATTTCAGAGAACAGGCGCTTCTGCTGGCACAGTATCGAACACTTAGTATCAGATAGAACGATTAGTTTAAAATGGAAGTAAGTTTCCCATATGCAGTTTCCTCTCTCACAAGGTCGACCACTTAGTTTCGTCGAACACATACGGTTTCGAGTGGCATCGCCACACATTTCAGAGAACAGGCGCTTCCCCTGGCACAGTATCGAACACATAGTTTCAGATAGAACAATTAGTTTAAAATGGAACTATGTTTCGCATTTGGAGTTTCCTCTCTCACAAGGTCGACCACTTAGTTTCGTGGAACACATACGGTTTCGAGTAGCATCGCCACAGATTTCAGAGGCCAGATGCTTCTCCTGGCACAGTATCGAACACATAGTTTGAGATAGAACAATTAGTTTAAAATGGAACTAAGTTTCGCATCTGGATATTCCTCTCTCACAAGGTCGACCACTTAGTTTCGTCGAACACATACGGTTTCGTGTGGTATCGCCACACATTTCAGAGAGCAGGCGCTTCTCCCGGCACAGTATCGAACACATAGTTTCAGATTGAACAATTAGTTTAAAATGGAACTATGTTTCGCATTTGGAGTTTCCTCTCTCACAAAGTCGACACTCAGTTTCGTAGAACACATACGGTTTCGAGTGGCATGGTCACAGATTTCAGAGAACAGGCGCTTCGCCTGGCACAGTACCGAACACTTATTTCAGTCAGAACAATTAGTTTAAAATGGAACTATGTTTCGCATCTGGAGTATCCTCTCTCACAAGATCAACTACTTAGTTTCCTCGAACACATACGGTTTCGAGTGGCATCGCCCCACATTTCAGAGAACAGGCGCTTCTGCTGGCACAGTATCGAACACTTAGTATCAGATAGAACGATTAGTTTAAAATGGAAGTAAGTTTCCCATATGCAGTTTCCTCTCTCACAAGGTCAACCACTTAGTTTCGTCGAACACATACGGTTTCGAGTGGCATCGCCACACATTTCAGAGAACAGGCGCTTCTCCTGGCACAGTATCCAACACTTAGTTTCAGATGGAACAATTTGTTTACATTGGTACTAAGTTTCGCATCTGGAGTTTCCTCTCTCACAAGGTCAACCACTTAGTTTCGTCGAACACATACGGTTTCGAGTGGCATCGCCACAGATTTCAGAGAACAGGCGCTTCTCCTGGCACAGTATCGAACACTTAGTTTCAGATGGAACATTTAGTTTAAAATTGAACTATGTTTCGCATCTGGAATTTCGTCTCTCACAAGGTCGACCACTTAGTTTCGTCGAACACATACGGTTTCGAGTGGTATCGCCACAGATTTCAGAGAACAGGCCCTTCTCCTGGCACAGTATCGAACACTTAGTATGAGATAGAATAATTAGTTTAAAATGGAACTATGTTTCGCATCTGGAGAATCCTCCCTCACAAGATCAACCACTTAGTTTCGTCGAACAATTACGGTTTCGAGTGGCATCGCCACAGGTTTCAGAGAACGGAGGTTTCTCCTGGCACAGTGTCGAACACTTAGTTTCAGATAGAACAATTAGTTTAAAATGGAACTATGTTTCGCATTTGGAGTTTCCTCTCTCTCAAAGTCGACACTCAGTTTCGTAGAACACATACGGTTTCGAGTGGCATGGTCACAGATTTCAGAGAACAGGCGCTTCTCCTGGCACAGTATCGAAAACTTAGTTTCAGATAGAACAATTAGTTTAAAATGGAACTAAGTTTCGCATCCGGAGTTTCCTCTCTCAGAAGGTCGACCACTTAGTTTCGTCGAACACATACGGTTTCGAGTGGTATCGCCAGAGATTTCAGAGAACAGGCGCTTCTCCTGGCACCGTATCGACCACTTAGTTTTAGATAGAACAATTAGTTTAAAATGGAACTAAGTTTTGCATCAGGAGTTTCATCTCCCACAAGGTCGACCACTTAGTTTCGTCGAACACATGCGGTTTCGAGTGGCATCGCCACAGATTTCAGAGCACAGGCGCTTCTCCTGGTACAGTATCGAACAATTAGTATCGGATAGAACAATTACTTTAAAACGGAACTAAGCTTCGCATCTGGAGTTTCCTCTCTCACAAGGTCGACCACTTAGTTTCGTCGAACACATACGGTTTCGAGTAGCATCGCCACAGATTTCAGAGAACAGGCGCTTCTCCTGGCACAGTATCAGACACATAGTTTCAGATAGAACAATTAGTTTAAAATTGTAATAAATTTCCCATCTGGAGTTTCTTCCCTCACAAGGCGACCACTTAATTTCGTCGAACACATACGGTTTCGAGTGGCATCGCCACAGATTTCAGAGAACAGGCGCTCCTCCCGGCACAGTATCGAACACTTAGTATCGGATACAACAATTACTTTAAAATGGAACTAAGCTTCGCATCTGGAGTTTCCTCTCCCACAAGGTCGACCACTTAGTTTCCTCGAACACATGCTGTTTCGAGTAGCATCGCCACAGATTTTAAAGAACAGGCGCTTCCCCTGGCAGAGTATCGAACGCTTAGTTTCAGATAGAACAATTAGTTTAAAATGGAACTAAGTTTCGCATCTGGAGTTTCCTCTCTCACAAGGTCGGCCACTTAGTATCATCGAACACATACGGTTTCGAGTGGCATCGCCACAGATTTCAGAGCACAGGCGCTTCTCCTGGTACAGTATCGAACAATTAGTATCGGATAGAACAATTACTTTAAAACGGAACTAAGCTTCGCATCTGGAGTTTCCTCTCTCACAAGGTCGACCACTTAGTTTCGTCGAACACATACGGTTTCGAGTAGCATCGCCACAGATTTCAGAGAACAGGCGCTTCTCCTGGCACAGTATCACACACATAATTTCAGATAGAACAATTAGATTAAAATGGAACTAAGTTTCGCATCTGGAGTTTCCTCTCTCACAAGGTCGACCACTTAGTTTCGACGAACACATACGGTTTCGAGTGGCATCGCCACAGATTTCAGAGAACAGGCGCTTCGCCTGGCACAGTATCGAACACTTATCTCAGTCAGAACAATTAGTTTAAAATGGAACTATGTTTCGCATCTGGAGTATCCTCTCTCACAAGATCAACCACTTAGTTTCCTCGAACACATACGGTTTCGAGTGGCATCGCCCCACATTTCAGAGAACAGGCGCTTCTGCTGGCACAGTATCGAACACTTAGTATCAGATAGAACGATTAGTTTAAAATGGAAGTAAGTTTCCCATATGCAGTTTCCTCTCTCACAAGGTCGACCACTTAGTTTCGTCGAACACATACGGTTTCGAGTGGCATCGCCACACATTTCAGAGAACAGGCGCTTCCCCTGGCACAGTATCGAACACATAGTTTCAGATAGAACAATTAGTTTAAAATGGAACTATGTTTCGCATTTGGAGTTTCCTCTCTCACAAGGTCGACCACTTAGTTTCGTGGAACACATACGGTTTCGAGTAGCATCGCCACAGATTTCAGAGGCCAGATGCTTCTCCTGGCACAGTATCGAACACATAGTTTGAGATAGAACAATTAGTTTAAAATGGAACTAAGTTTCGCATCTGGATATTCCTCTCTCACAAGGTCGACCACTTAGTTTCGTCGAACACATACGGTTTCGAGTGGCATCGCCACAGATTTCAGAGCACAGGCGCTTCTCCTGGTACAGTATCGAACAATTAGTATCGGATAGAACAATTACTTTAAAACGGAACTAAGCTTCGCATCTGGAGTTTCCTCTCTCACAAGGTCGACCACTTAGTTTCGTCGAACACATACGGTTTCGAGTAGCATCGCCACAGATTTCAGAGAACAGGCGCTTCTCCTGGCACAGTATCACACACATAATTTCAGATAGAACAATTAGATTAAAATGGAACTAAGTTTCGCATCTGGAGTTTCCTCTCTCACAAGGTCGACCACTTAGTTTCGACGAACACATACGGTTTCGAGTGGCATCGCCACAGATTTCAGAGAACAGGCGCTTCGCCTGGCACAGTATCGAACACTTATCTCAGTCAGAACAATTAGTTTAAAATGGAACTATGTTTCGCATCTGGAGTATCCTCTCTCACAAGATCAACCACTTAGTTTCCTCGAACACATACGGTTTCGAGTGGCATCGCCCCACATTTCAGAGAACAGGCGCTTCTGCTGGCACAGTATCGAACACTTAGTATCAGATAGAACGATTAGTTTAAAATGGAAGTAAGTTTCCCATATGCAGTTTCCTCTCTCACAAGGTCGACCACTTAGTTTCGTCGAACACATACGGTTTCGAGTGGCATCGCCACACATTTCAGAGAACAGGCGCTTCCCCTGGCACAGTATCGAACACATAGTTTCAGATAGAACAATTAGTTTAAAATGGAACTATGTTTCGCATTTGGAGTTTCCTCTCTTACAAGGTCGACCACTTAGTTTCGTCGAACACATACGGTTTCGAGTGGCATCGCCACACATTTCAGAGAACAAGCGCTTCTCCTGGCACAGTGTCGAACACATTGTTTCAGATAGAACAATTAGTTTAAAATTGAACTATGTTTCGCATCTGGAGTTTCCTCTCTCACAAGGCGACCACTTAGTTTCGTCGAACACATACGGTTTCGAGTAGCATCGCCACAGATTTCAGAGAACAGGCGCCTCTCCTGGCACAGTATCGAACACTTAGTTTCAGATAGAACAATTAGTTTAAAATGGAAGTAAGTTTCGCATCTGGTGAATCCTCTCTCACAAGGTCAGCCACTTAGTTTTGTCGAACACATACGGTTTCGAGTGGCATCGCCACAGATTTCAGAGAACAAGCGCTTCTCCTGGGACAGTATCGAACACTTAGTTTCAGATGGAACATTTAGTTTAAATTTGAAATATGTTTCGCATCTGGAGTTTCCTCTCTCACAAGGTCGGCCACATAGTTTCGTCGAACACATACGGTTTCGAGTGGCATTGCCACAGGTTTCAGAGAACGGGGGTTTCTCCTGGCACAGTATCGAACACTTAGTTTCAGATAGAACAATTAGTTTAAAATGGAACAATGTTTCGCGTCTGGAGTTTCCTCTCTCACAAGGTCGGCCACTTAGTTTCGTCGAACACATACGGTTTCGAGTAGCATCGCCACAGGTTTCAGAGTACAGGCGCTTCTACTGGCAGATTAACGAACACTTAGTTTCAGATGGAACATTTGGTTTAAAATGGAACTATGTTTCGCATCTGGAGTTTCCTCTCTCACAAGGTCGACCACTTAGTTTCGTCGAACACATACGGTTTCGAGTGGCATCGCCACAGATTTCAGAGAACAGGCGCTTCTCCTGGCACAGTATCAAACACATAGTTTCAGATAGAACAATTAGTTTAAAATGGAAGTAAGTTTCGCATCTGGAGTTTCTTCCCTCACAAGGGGACCACTTAGTTTCGTCGAACACATACGGTTTCGAGTAGCATCGCCACAGATTTCAGAGAACAGGCGCCTCTCCTGGCACAGAATCGAACACTTAGTTTCAGATAGAACAATTAGTTTAAAATGGAAGTAAGTTTCGCATCTGGTGAATCCTCTCTCACAAGGTCAGCCACTTAGTTTTGTCGAACACATACGGTTTCGAGTGGCGTCGCCACAGATTTCAGAGAACAAGTGCTTCTCCTGGGACAGTATCGAACACTTAGTTTCAGATGGAACATTTAGTTTAAATTTGAAATATGTTTCGCATCTGGAGTTTCCTCTCTCACAAGGTCGGCCACATAGTTTCGTCGAACACATACGGTTTCGAGTGGCATCGCCACAAATTTCAGAGAACAGGCGCTTCTCCTGGCACATTATCGAACACTTAGTTACAGATAGAACAATTAGTTTAAAATGCAACTATGTTTCGCATCTGGAGTTTCCTCTCTCACAAGGTCGGCCACTTAGTTTCGTCGAACACGTACGGTTTCGAGTGGTATCGCTACAGATTTCAGAGAACAGGCGCTTCTCCTGGCACAGTATCGAACACTTAGTTTCCGATGGAACAATTAGTTTTAAATGGAACTAAGTTTCGCATCTGGAGTTTCCTCTTTCACAAGGCGACCACTTAGTTTCGTCGAACACATACGGTTTCGAGTGCGATCGCCACAGATTTCAGAGAACAGACGCTTCTACTGGCACAGTATCGAACACATAGTTTCAGATAGAACAATTAGTTTAAAATGCAACTATGTTTCGCATCTGGAGTTTCCTCTCTCACAAGGTCGGCCACTTAATTTCGTCGAACACATACGGTTTCGAGTGGTATCGCTACAGATTTCGGAGAACAGGCGCTTCTCCTGGCACAGTATCGAACACTTAGTTTCAGATAGAACAAATATTTTAAAATGGAAGTAAGTTTCGCATCTGCAGTTTCCTTTCTCACAAGGTCGACCACTTAGTTTCGTCGAACACATTCGGTTTCGAGTAGCATCGCCACAGATTTCAGAGAACAGGCGCTTCTCCTGGCACAGTATCGAACACTTAGTTTCAGATAGAAAAATTAGTTTAAAATGGAAATAAGTTCGCATTCGGAGTTTCCTCTCTCACAAGTTCGACCACTTAGTTTCTTCGAAGACATACGGTTTCGAGTAGCATCGCCACCGATTTCAGAAAACAGACGCTTCTCCTGGCACAGTATCGAACACTTAGTATGAGATAGAACAATTAGTTTAAAATGGAACTAAGTTTCGCATCTGGAGTATCCTCCCTCACAAGATCAACCACTTAGTTTCGTCGAACAATTACGGTTTCGAGTGGCATTGCCACAGGTTTCAGAGAACGGGGGTTTCTCCTGGCACAGTATCGAACACTTAGTTTCAGATAGAACAATTAGTTTAAAATGGAACTATGTTTCGCGTCTGGAGTTTCCTCTCTCACAAGGTCGGCCACTTAGTTTCGTCGAACACATACGGTTTCGAGTAGCATCGCCACAGATTTCAGAGGACAGGCGCTTCTCCTGGCACAGTATCGAACACTTAGTTTCAGATAGAACCATTAGTTTAAAATGGAACTATGTTTCGTATCTGGAGTTTCCTCTCCCACTAGGTGGTCCACTTAGTTTCGTGGAACACATACGGTTTCTAGTAGCATCGCCACTGATTTCAGAGAACAGGCGCTTCTCCTGGCACAGTATCGAACACTTAGTTTCAGATAGAACCATTAGTTTAAAATGGAACTATGTTTCGCATTTGGAGTTTCCTCTCTCCCAAGGTGGACCACTTAGTTTCGTCAAACACATACGGTTTCCAGTGGCATCGCCACAGATTTCAGAGAACAGGCGCTTCTCCTGGCACAGTATCGAACACTTAGTTTCAGAGAGAACAATTAGTTTAAAATGGAAATAAGTTTCGCATCTGGAGTTTCCTCTCTCACAAGGTCGACCACTTAGTTTCGACGAAACACATAAGGTTTCGGGTAGCATCGCCACAGATTTCAGAGGACAGGCGCTTCTCCTGGCACAGTATCGAACACTTAGTTTCAGAGAGAACAATTAGTTTAAAATGGAAATAAGTTTCGTATCTGGAGTTTCCTCTCCCACTAGGTGGACCACTTATTTTTGTCGAACACATACGGTTTCTAGTAGCATCGCCACAGATTTCAGAGAACTTGCGCTTCTCCTGGCACAGTATCGAACACTTAGTTTCAGATAGAACCATTAGTTTAAAATGGAACTATGTTTCGCATTTGGAGTTTCCTCTCTCCCAAGGTGGACCACTTAGTTTCGTCAAACACATACGGTTTCCAGTGGCATCGCCACAGATTTCAGAGAACAGGCGCTTCTCCTGGCACAGTATCGAACACTTAGTTTCAGAGAGAACAATTAGTTTAAAATGGAAATAAGTTTCGCATCTGGAGTTTCCTCTCTCACAAGGTCGGCCACCTAGTTTCGTCGAACACATACGGTTTCGAGTGGCATCGCCACAGATTGCAGAGAACAGGCGCTTCTCCTGGCACAGTGACGAACACATAGTTTCAGATAGAACAATTAGTTTAAAATGGAACTAAGTTTCGCATCTGGAGTTTTCTCTCTCACAAGGTCGACCACTTAGTTTCGACGAAGCACATAAGGTTTCGAGTAGCATCGCCACAGATTTCAGAGGACAGGCGCTTCTCCTGGCACAGTATCGAACACTTAGTTTCAGATAGAACCATTAGTTTAAAATGGAACTATGTTTCGTATCTGGAGTTTCCTCTCCCACTAGGTGGACCACTTAGTTTCGTGGAACACATACGGTTTCTAGTAGCATCGCCACTGATTTCAGAGAACAGGCGCTTCTCCTGGCACAGTATCGAACACTTAGTTTCAGATAGAACCATTAGTTTAAAATGGAACTATGTTTCGCATTTGGAGTTTCCTCTCTCCCAAGGTGGACCACTTAGTTTCGTCAAACACATACGGTTTCCAGTGGCATCGCCACAGATTTCAGAGAACAGGCGCTTCTCCTGGCACAGTATCGAACACTTAGTTTCAGAGAGAACAATTAGTTTAAAATGGAAATAAGTTTCGCATCTGGAGTTTCCTCTCTCACAAGGTCGACCACTTAGTTTCGACGAAACACATAAGGTTTTGGGTAGCATCGCCACAGATTTCAGAGGACAGGCGCTTCTCCTGGCACAGTATCGAACACTTAGTTTCAGAGAGAACAATTAGTTTAAAATGGAAATAAATTTCGTATCTGGAGTTTCCTCTCCCACTAGGTGGACCACTTATTTTTGTCGAACACATACGGTTTCTAGTAGCATCGCCACAGATTTCAGAGAACTGGCGCTTCTCCTGGCACAGTATCGAACACTTAGTTTCAGATAGAACCATTAGTTTAAAATGGAACTATGTTTCGCATTTGGAGTTTCCTCTCTCCCAAGGTGGACCACTTAGTTTCGTCAAACACATACGGTTTCCAGTGGCATCGCCACAGATTTCAGAGAACAGGCGCTTCTCCTGGCACAGTATCGAACACATAGTTTCAGATAGAACAATTAGGTTAAAATGGAACTAAGTTTCGCATCTGGGGTTTCCTCTCTCACGAGGCGGGCACTTAGTTTCGGAACACATACGGTTTCGATTCGCATCGCCACAGATTTCAGAGAACAGGCGCTTCTCCTGGCACAGTATCGAACACTTAGTTCCAGATAGAACAATCAGTTTAAAATGGAACTAAGTTTCGCATACGGAGTTTCCTCTCCCACAAGGTCGACCACTTAGTTTCATCGAACACATACGGTTTCGAGTAGCATCGCCACAGATTTCAGAGAACAGGCGCTTCTCCTGGCACAGTATCGAACACTTAGTTTCAGAGAGAACAATTAGTTTAAAATGGAACTATGTTTCGCATTTGGAGTTTCCTCTCTCGCAAGGTGGACCACTTAGTTTCGTCGAACACATACCGTTTCGAGTGTAATCGCCACAGGTTTCACAGAACGGGCCCTTCTCCTGGCACAGTATCGAACACTTAGTTTCAGATAGAACAATTAATTTAAAATGGAACTATGTTTCGCATCTGAAGTTTCCTCTCTCACAAGGTCGGCCACTTAGTTTCGTCGAACACATACGGTTTCGAGTAGCATCGCCACAGATTTCAGAGAACGGGCGCTTCTCCTGGCACAGTATCGAACACTTAATATCATATAGAACAATTATTTTAAAATGGAATTAAGTTTCGCATTTGGAGTTTCCTCTCTCACAAGGTCGACAACTTAGTTTCTTCGAACAAATACGGTTTCGAGTGGCATCGCCACAGATTTCAGGAAACAGGCGCTTCTCCTGGCACAGTATCGAACACTTAGTATCAGATACAACAAATAGTTTCAAATGGAACTATGTTTCGCATCTGGAGTTTCCTCTCCCACTAGGTCGACAAATTAGTTTCGTCGAACACATACGGTGTCGAGTGGCATCGCCACAGATTTCAGAGAACAGGCGCTTCTCCTGGCACATTATCGAACACTTAGTTACAGATAGAACAATTAGTTTAAAATGGAACTAAGTTTCGCATCTGGAGTTTCCTCTCTCACAAGGTCGACCGCTTAGTTTCGACGAACACATACGGTTTCGAGTAGCATCGCCACAGATTTCAGAGAACGGGCGCTTCTCCTGGCACAGTATCGAACACTTAATATCATATAGAACAATTATTTTAAAATGGAATTAAGTTTCGCATTTGGAGTTTCCTCTCTCACAAGGTCGACAACTTAGTTTCGTCGAACAAATACGGTTTCGAGTGGCATCGCCACAGATTTCAGGGAACAGGCGCTTCTCCTGGCACAGTATCGAACACTTAGTATCAGATACAACAATTAGTTTAAAATGGAACTATGTTTCGCATCTGGAGATTCCTCTCTCACTAGGTCGACAACTTAGTTTCGTCGAACACATACGGTGTCGAGTGGCATCGCCACAGATTTAAGAGAACAGGCGCTTCTCCTGGCACAGTATCGAACACTTAGTTTCAGATAGAACAATTAGTTTAAAATGGAACTATGTTTCGCATCTGGAGTTTCCTCTCTCACAAGGTCGACCACCTAGTTTCGTCGAACACATACGGTTTCGAGTGGCATCGCCACAGATTGCAGAGAACAGGCGCTTCTCCTGGCACAGTGACGAACACATAGTTTCGGATAGAACAATTAGGTTAAAATGGAACTAAGTTTCGCATCTGGGGTTTCCCCTCGCACAAGGCGGGCACTTAGTTTCGGAACACATACGGTTTCGATTCGCATCGCCACAGATTTCAGAGAACAGGCGCTTCTCCTGGCACAGTATCGAACACTTAGTTTCAGATAGAACAATCAGTTTAAAATGGAACTAAGTTTCGCATACGGAGTTTCCTCTCCCACAAGGTCGACCACTTAGTTTCATCGAACACATACGGTTTCGAGTAGCATCGCCACAGATTTCAGAGAACAGGCGCTTCTCCTGGCACAGTATCGAACACTTAGTTTCAGAGAGACCAATTAGTTTAAAATGGAACTATGTTTCGCATTTGGAGTTTCCTCTCTCGCAAGGTGGACCACTTAGTTTCGTCGAACACATACGGTGTCGAGTGGCATCGCCACAGATTTCAGAGAACAGGCGCTTCTCCTGGCACATTATCGAACACTTAGTTACAGATAGAACAATTAGTTTAAAATGGAACTAAGTTTCGCATCTGGAGTATCCTCTCTCACAAGGTCGACCACTTAGTTTCGTCGAACAAATACGGTTTCGAGTGGCATCGCCACAGATTTCAGGGAACAGGCGCTTCTCCTGGCACAGTATCGAACACTTAGTATCAGATACAACAAATAGTTTAAAATGGAACTATGTTTCGCATCTGGAGATTCCTCTCCCACTAGGTCGACAACTTAGTTTCGTCGAACACATACGGTGTCGAGTGGCATCGCCACAGATTTCAGAGAACAGGCGCTTCTCCTGGCACATTATCGAACACTTAGTTACAGATAGAACAATTAGTTTAAAATGGAACTAAGTTTCGCATCTGGAGTATCCTCTCTCACAAGGTCGACCACTTAGTTTCGTCGAACACATACGGTTTCGATTAGTGTCGCCACAGATTTCGCAGAACGGGAGTTTCTCCTGGCACAGTATCGAACACTTAGTTTCAGATGGAACAATTAGTTTTAAATGGAACTAAGTTTCGCATCTGGAGTTTCCCCTTTCACAAGGCGACCACTCAGTTTCGTCGAACACATACGGTTTCGAGTGGCACCGCCACAGATTTCAGAGAACAGGCGCTTCTCCTAGCACAGTATCGAACACTTAGTATCAGATAGAACAATTAGTTTAAAATGGAACTAAGTTTCGCATCTGGAGTATCCTCTCTCACAAGGTCGACCACTTAGTTTCGTCGAACACATACGGTTTCGAGTAGTATCGCCACAGATTTCGCAGAACGGGAGTTTCTACTGGCAGTTTATCGAATACTTAGTTTCAGATAGAATATTTAGTTTAAAATGGAAATATGTTTCGCATCTGGAGTTTCCTCTCTCACAAGGTCGACCACTTACTTTCGTCGACCACATTCGGTTTCGTGTAGCAACGCCACAGATTTCAGAGAACAGGCGCTTCTACTGGCAGTTTATCGAATACTTAGTTTCAGATAGAATATTTAGTTTAAAATGGAACTATGTTTCGCATCTGGAGTTTCCTCTCTCACAAGGTCGGCCACTTTGTTTCGTCGAACACATACGGTTTCGAGTGGCATCGCCACAGATTTCAGAGAACAGGCGCTTCTCCTGGCACAGTATCGAACACTTAGTTTCAGAAGGAACAGTTAGTTTAAAATGGAACTAAGTTTCGCATCTGGAGTTTCCTCTCTCACAAGGTCGACCACTTAGTTTCGTCGAACACATACGGTTTCGAGTGGCATCGCCACATATTTCAGAGAACAGGCGCATCTCCTGGCACAGTATCGAACACTTAGTTTCAGATAGAACAATTAGTTTCAGATGGAACATTTGGTTTAAAATGGAACTAAGTTTCGCATACGGAGTTTCCTCTCCCACAAGGTCGACCACTTAGTTTCGTCGAACACATACGGTTTCGAGTGGCATCGCCACAGATTTCAGAGAACAGGCGCTTCTCCTGGCACAGTATCGAACACTTAGTTTCAGATAGAACAATTAGTTTTAAATGGAACCAAGTTTCGCATCTGGAGTTTCCTCTCTCACAAGGTCGACCACTTAGTTTCGTCGAACACATATGGTTTCGATTCGCATCGCCACAGATTTCAGAGAACAGGCGCTACTCCTGGCACAGTATCGAACACTTGGTTTCAGATAGAACTATTAGTTTAAAATGGAACTAAGTTTCGCATTTGGAGTTTCCTCTCTCCCAAGGTCGGCCACTTAGTTTCGTCGAACACATACGGTTTCGAGTGGCATCGCCACAGATTTCAGAGAACAGGCGCTTCTCCTGGCACAGTATCGAACACTTAGTTTCAGATAGAACAATTAGTTTTAAATGGAACCAAGTTTCGCATCTGGAGTTTCCTCTCTCACAAGGTCGACCACTTAGTTTCGTCGAACACATACGGTTTCGATTCGCATCGCCACAGATTTCAGAGAACAGGCGCTACTCCTGGCACAGTATCGAACACTTGGTTTCAGATAGAACTATTAGTTTAAAATGGAATTTAGTTTCGCCTCTGGAGATTCCTCTCTCACAAGGTCGACCACTTACTTTCGTCGAACACATTCGGTTTCGAGTAGCAACGCCACAGGTTTCAGAGAACAGGCGCTTCTACTGGCACAGTATCGAAAACTTAGTTTCAGATAGAACAATTAGTTTTAAATGGAACCAAGTTTCGCTTCTGGAGTTTCCTCTCTCACAAGGTCGACCACTTAGTTTCGTCGAACACATACGGTTTCGATTAGCATCGCCACAGATTTCAGAGAACAGGCGCTTCTCCTGGCACAGTATCGAACACTTAGTTTCAGATAGAAAAATTAGTTTAAAATGGAAATATGTTTCGCATTTGGAGTTTCCTGTCTCACAAGGTGGACCACTTAGTTTCGTCAAACACATACGGTTTCGAGTGGCATCGCCGCAGATTTCAGAGAACAGGCGCTTCTCCTTGCACAGTATCGAACACTTAGTTTCAGATAGAAAAATTAGTTTAAAATGGACCCATGTTTCGCATTTGGAGTTTCCTCTCTCACAAGGTCGACCACTCAGTTTCGTCGAACACATACGGTTTCGAGTAGCATCGCCACAGATTTCAGAGAGCAGGCGCTTCTCCTGGCACAGTATCGAACACTTAGTTTCAGATGGAAAAATTAGTTTAAAATGGTACTAAGTTTCGCATCTGGAATTTCCTCTCTCACAAAGTCGACCACTTAGTTTCGTCGAACACACACGGTTTCGAGTGGTAACGCCACAGATTTCAGAGAACGGGCGCTTCTTCTAGCACAGTATCGAACACTTAGTTTCGGATAGAACAATCAGTTTAAAATGAAACAAAGTTTCGCATCTGGAGTTTCCTCTCTCACAAGGTCGTCCACTTAGTTTCGTCGAACACATACGGTTTCGAGTGGCATCGCCACAGATTTCAGAGAACAGGCGCTTCTCCTGGGACAGTATCGGACACTTAGTTTCAGATAGAAAAATTAGTTTAAAATGAAACTAAGTTTCGCATCTGGAGTTTCCTCTCTCACAAGGTCGACCACTTAGTTTCGTCGAACACACACGGTTTCGAGTAGCACCGCCACAGATTTCAGAGAACAGGCGCTTCTGCTGGCACAGTATCGAACACTTAGTTTCGGATAGAACAATCAGTTTAAAATGAAACAAAGTTTGGCATCTGGAGTTTCCTCTCTCACAAGGTCGTCCACTTAGTTTCGTCGAACACATACGGTTTCGACTGGCATCGCCACAGATTTCAGAGAACAGGCGCTTCTCCTGGGACAGTATCGGACACTTAGTTTCAGATGGAAAAATTAGTTTAAAATGAAACTAAGTTTCGCATCTGGAGTTTCCTCTCTCATAAGGTCGACCACTTAGTTTCGTCGAACACATACGGTTTCGAGTGGTATCGCCACAGATTTCGCAGAACAGGCGCTTCTCCTGGCACATTATCGAACACTTAGTTTCAGATAGAAGAGTTAGTTTTAAATGAAACTAAGTTTCACTTCTGGAGTTTCCTCTCTCACAAGGTCGACCACTTAGTTTCGCCGAACGCATACGGTTTCGAGTGGTATCGCCACAGATTTCAGAGAACAGGCGCTTCTGCTGGCACAGTTTCGAACACTTAGTTTCAGATAGAACAATATGATTAAAATGGAAATATGTTTCGCATTTGGAGTTTCCTCTCTCACAAGGTGGACCACTTAGTTTCGTCAAACACATACGGTTTCGAGTGGCATCGCCGCAGATTTCAGAGAACAGGCGCTTCTCCTTGCACAGTATCGAACACTAGGTTTCAGATAGAAAAATTAGTTTAAAATGGACCCATGTTTCGCATTTGGAGTTTCCTCTCTCACAAGGTCGACCACTCAGTTTCGTCGAACACATACGGTTTCGAGTAGCATCGCCACAGATTTCAGAGAGCAGGCGCTTCTCCTGGCACAGTATCGAACACTTAGTTTCAGATGGAAAAATTAGTTTAAAATGGTATTAAGTTTCGCATCTGGAATTTCCTCTCTCACAAAGTCGACCACTTAGTTTCGTCGAACACACACGGTTTCGAGTAGCACCGCCACAGATTTCAGAGAACAGGCGCTTCTCCTGGAACAGTATCGAACACTTAGTTTCGGATAGAACAATCAGTTTAAAATGAAACAAAGTTTCGCATCTGGAGTTTCCTCTCTCACAAGGTCGTCCACTTAGTTTCGTCGAACACATACGGTTTCGAGTGGCATCGCCACAGATTTCAGAGAACAGGCGCTTCTCCTGGGACAGTATCGGACACTTAGTTTCAGATAGAAAAATTAGTTTAAAATGAAACTAAATTTCGCATCTGGAGTTTCCTCTCTCACAAGGTCGACCACTTAGTTTCGTCGAACACACACGGTTTCGAGTAGCACCGCCACAGATTTCAGAGAACAGGCGCTTCTGCTGGCACAGTATCGAACACTTAGTTTCGGATAGAACAATCAGTTTAAAATGAAACAAAGTTTCGCATCTGGAGTTTCCTCTCTCACAAGGTCGTCCACTTAGTTTCGTCGAACACATACGGTTTCGAGTAGCACCGCCACAGATTTCAGAGAACAGGCGCTTCTCCTGGGACAGTATCGGACACTTAGTTTCAGATGGAAAAATTAGTTTAAAATGAAACTAAGTTTCGCATCTGGAGTTTCCTCTCTCAGAAGGTCGACCACTTAGTTTCGTCGAACACATACGGTTTCGAGTAGCATCGCCACAGATTTCAGAGAGCAGGCGCTTCTCCTGGCACAGTATCGAACACTTAGTTTCAGATGGAAAAATTAGTTTAAAATGGACCTATGTTTCGCATTTTGAGTTTCCTCTCTCACAAGGTCGACCACTTAGTTTCGCCGAACACATACGGTTTCGAGTAGCACCGCCACAGATTTCAGAGAACAGGCGCTTCTGCTGGCACAGTATCGAACACTTAGTTTCAGATAGAACAATTAGTTTAAAATGGCACTAAGTTTCGCATCCGGAGTTTTCTCTCTCAGAAGGTCGACCACTTAGTTTCGTCGAACACATACGGTTTCGAGTAGCATCGCCACAGATTTCAGAGAGCAGGCGCTTCTCCTGGCACAGTATCGAACACTTAGTTTCAGATGGAAAAATTAGTTTAAAATGGACCTAAAATGGTTTCGAGTAGCACCGCCACAGATTTCAGAGAACAGGCGCTTCTGCTGGCACAGTATCGAACACTTAGTTTCAGATAGAACAATTAGTTTAAAATGGCACTAAGTTTCGCATCCGGAGTTTTCTCTCTCAGAAGGTCGACCACTTAGTTTCGTCGAACACATACGGTTTCGAGTAGCATCGCCACAGATTTCAGAGAGCAGGCGCTTCTCCTGGCACAGTATCGAACACTTAGTTTCAGATGGAAAAATTAGTTTAAAATGGACCTATGTTTCGCATTTTGAGTTTCCTCTCTCACAAGGTCGACCACTTAGTTTCGCCGAACACATAGGGTTTCGAGTGGCATCGCCACAGATTTCAGAGAACAGGCGCTTCTCCTGGCACAGTATCGAACACTTAGTTTCAGATAGAACAATTAGTTTAAAATGGGACTATGTTCCGCATCTGGTGAATCCTCTCTCACAAGGTCGACCACTTAGTTTCGTCGAACACATCCGGTTTCGAGTGGCATCACCACAGATTTCAGAGAACAGGCGCTTCTCCTGGCACAGTATCGAACACTTAGTTTCAGAGAGAACAATTAGTTTAAAATGGAACTAAGTTTCGCATCCGGAGTTTTCTCTCTCAGAAGGTCGACCACTTAGTTTCGTCGAACACATACGGTTTCGAGTAGCATCGCCACAGATTTCAGAGAGCAGGCGCTTCTCCTGGCACAGTATCGAACACTTAGTTTCGGATAGAACAATCAGTTTAAAATGAAACAAAGTTTCGCATCTGGAGTTTCCTCTCTCACAAGGTCGTCCACTTAGTTTCGTCGAACACATACGGTTTCGAGTGGCATCGCCACAGATTTCAGAAAACAGGCGCTTCTCCTGGGACAGTATCGGACACTTAGTTTCAGATGGAAAAATTAGTTTAAAATGAAACTAAGTTTCGCATCTGGAGTTTCCTCTCTCACAAGGTCGACCACTTAGTTTCGTCGAACACATACGGTTTCGAGTGGTATCGCCACAGATTTCGCAGAACAGGCGCTTCTCCTGGCACATTATCGAACACTTAGTTTCAGATAGAACAGTTAGTTTTAAATGAAACTAAGTTTCACTTCTGGAGTTTCCTCTCTCAAAAGGTCGACCACTTAGTTTCGCCGAACGCATACGGTTTCGAGTGGTATCGCCACAGATTTCAGAGAACAGGCGCTTCTGCTGGCACAGTATCGAACACTTAGTTTCAGATAGAACAATTAGTTTAAAATGGCACTAAGTTTCGCATCCGGAGTTTCCTCTCTCAGAAGGTCGGGCACTTAGTTTCGTCGAACACATACGGTTTCGAGTAGCATCGCCACAGATTTCAGAGAACAGGCACTTCTCCTGGCACAGTATCGAACACTTTCAGACAGAACAATTAGTTTAAAATGGAACTAGGTTTCGCATCTGGAGATTCCTCTCTCACAAGGTCGACTACTTAGTTTCGTCGAACACATGCGATTTCGGGTGGTATCGCCACAGGTTTCCGCGAACGGGAGTTCCTACTGGCAGAGTATCGACAACTCAGTTTCGTCGAACACATACAGTTTCGAGTGGCATCGCCACACATTTCAGAGAACAGGCACTTCTCCTGGCACAGTATCGAACACATAGTTTAAGATAGAAGAATTAGTTTAAAATGGAACTAAGTTTCGCATGTGTATATTCCTCTCTCACAAGGTCGACCACTTAGTTTCGTCGAACACATCCGGTTTCGAGTGGCATCGCCACAGATTTCAGAGAACAGGTGCTTCTCCTGGCACAGTATCGAACACTTAGTTTCAGATAGAACAATTAGTTTAAAATGGGACTATGTTCCGCATCTGGTGAATCCTCTCTCACAAGGTCGACCACTTAGTTTCGTCGAACACATCCGGTTTCGAGTGGCATCACCACAGATTTCAGAGAACAGGCGCTTCTCCTGGCACAGTATCGAACACTTAGTTTCAGATAGAACGATTAGTTTAAAATGGAACTAAGTTTCACATCCGGAGTTTCCTCTCTCAGAAGGTCGACCACTTAGTTTCGTCGAACACATACGGTTTCGAGTGGTATCGCCACAGATTTCGCCGAACAGGCGCTTCTCCTGGCACATTATCGAACACTTAGTTTCAGATAGAACAGTTAGTTTTAAATGAAACTAAGTTTCACTTCTGGAGTTTCCTCTCTCAAAAGGTCGACCACTTAGTTTCGCCGAACGCATACGGTTTCGAGTGGTATCGCCACAGATTTCAGAGAACAGGCGCTTCTGCTGGCACAGTATCGAACACTTAGTTTCAGATAGAACAATTAGTTTAAAATGGCACTAAGTTTCGCATCCGGAGTTTCCTCTCTCAGAAGGTCGGGCACTTAGTTTCGTCGAACACATACGGTTTCGAGTAGCATCGCCACAGCTTTCAGAGAACAGGCACTTCTCCTGGCACAGTATCGAACACTTTCAGACAGAACAATTAGTTTAAAATGGAACTAGGTTTCGCATCTGGAGATTCCTCTCTCACAAGGTCGACTACTTAGTTTCGTCGAACACATGCGATTTCGGGTGGTATCGCCACAGGTTTCCGCGAACGGGAGTTCCTACTGGCAGAGTATCGACAACTCAGTTTCGTCGAACACATACAGTTTCGAGTGGCATCGCCACAGATTTCAGAGAACAGGTGCTTCTCCTGGCACAGTATCGAACACTTAGTTTCAGATAGAACAATTAGTTTAAAATGGGACTATGTTCCGCATCTGGTGAATCCTCTCTCACAAGGTCGACCACTTAGTTTCGTCGAACACATCCGGTTTCGAGTGGCATCACCACAGATTTCAGAGAACAGGCGCTTCTCCTGGCACAGTATCGAACACTTAGTTTCAGATAGAACAATTAGTTTAAAATGGAACTAAGTTTCGCATCCGGAGTTTTCTCTCTCAGAAGGTCGACCACTTAGTTTCGTCGAACACATACGGTTTCGAGTAGCATCGCCACAGATTTCAGAGAGCAGGCGCTTCTCCTGGCACAGTATCGAACACTTAGTTTCAGATGGAAAAATTAGTTTAAAATGGACCTATGTTTCGCATTTTGAGTTTCCTCTCTCACAAGGTCGACCACTTAGTTTCGCCGAACACATAGGGTTTCGAGTGGCATCGCCACAGATTTCAGAGAACAGGCGCTTCTCCTGGCACAGTATCGAACACTTAGTTTCAGATAGAACAATTAGTTTAAAATGGGACTATGTTCCGCATCTGGTGAATCCTCTCTCACAAGGTCGACCACTTAGTTTCGTAGAACACATCCGGTTTCGAGTGGCATCACCACAGATTTCAGAGAACAGGCGCTTCTCCTGGCACAGTATCGAACACTTAGTTTCAGATAGAACAATTAGTTTAAAATGGAACTAAGTTTCGCATCCGGAGTTTTCTCTCTCAGAAGGTCGACCACATAGTTTCGTAGAACACATCCGGTTTCGAGTAGCATCGCCACAGATTTCAGAGAGCAGGCGCTTCTCCTGGCACAGTATCGAACACTTAGTTTCAGATAGAACAATTAGTTTAAAATGGAACTAAGTTTCGCATCCGGAGTTTTCTCTCTCAGAAGGTCGACCACTTAGTTTCGTCGAACACATACGGTTTCGAGTAGCATCGCCACAGATTTCAGAGAGCAGGCGCTTCTCCTGGCACAGTATCGAACACTTAGTTTCAGATGGAAAAATTAGTTTAAAATGGACCTATGTTTCGCATTTTGAGTTTCCTCTCTCACAAGGTCGACCACTTAGTTTCGCCGAACACATAGGGTTTCGAGTGGCATCGCCACAGATTTCAGAGAACAGGCGCTTCTCCTGGCACAGTATCGAACACTTAGTTTCAGATAGAACAATTAGTTTAAAATGGGACTATGTTCCGCATCTGGTGAATCCTCTCTCACAAGGTCGACCACTTAGTTTCGTCGAACACATCCGGTTTCGAGTGGCATCACCACAGATTTCAGAGAACAGGCGCTTCTCCTGGCACAGTATCGAACACTTAGTTTCAGAGAGAACAATTAGTTTAAAATGGAACTAAGTTTCGCATCCGGAGTTTTCTCTCTCAGAAGGTCGACCACTTAGTTTCGTCGAACACATACGGTTTCGAGTAGCATCGCCACAGATTTCAGAGAGCAGGCGCTTCTCCTGGCACAGTATCGAACACTTAGTTTCGGATAGAACAATCAGTTTAAAATGAAACAAAGTTTCGCATCTGGAGTTTCCTCTCTCACAAGGTCGTCCACTTAGTTTCGTCGAACACATACGGTTTCGAGTGGCATCGCCACAGATTTCAGAAAACAGGCGCTTCTCCTGGGACAGTATCGGACACTTAGTTTCAGATGGAAAAATTAGTTTAAAATGAAACTAAGTTTCGCATCTGGAGTTTCCTCTCTCACAAGGTCGACCACTTAGTTTCGTCGAACACATACGGTTTCGAGTGGTATCGCCACAGATTTCGCAGAACAGGCGCTTCTCCTGGCACATTATCGAACACTTAGTTTCAGATAGAACAGTTAGTTTTAAATGAAACTAAGTTTCACTTCTGGAGTTTCCTCTCTCAAAAGGTCGACCACTTAGTTTCGCCGAACGCATACGGTTTCGAGTGGTATCGCCACAGATTTCAGAGAACAGGCGCTTCTGCTGGCACAGTATCGAACACTTAGTTTCAGATAGAACAATTAGTTTAAAATGGCACTAAGTTTCGCATCCGGAGTTTCCTCTCTCAGAAGGTCGGGCACTTAGTTTCGTCGAACACATACGGTTTCGAGTAGCATCGCCACAGATTTCAGAGAACAGGCACTTCTCCTGGCACAGTATCGAACACTTTCAGACAGAACAATTAGTTTAAAATGGAACTAGGTTTCGCATCTGGAGATTCCTCTCTCACAAGGTCGACTACTTAGTTTCGTCGAACACATGCGATTTCGGGTGGTATCGCCACAGGTTTCCGCGAACGGGAGTTCCTACTGGCAGAGTATCGACAACTCAGTTTCGTCGAACACATACAGTTTCGAGTGGCATCGCCACACATTTCAGAGAACAGGCACTTCTCCTGGCACAGTATCGAACACATAGTTTAAGATAGAAGAATTAGTTTAAAATGGAACTAAGTTTCGCATGTGTATATTCCTCTCTCACAAGGTCGACCACTTAGTTTCGTCGAACACATCCGGTTTCGAGTGGCATCGCCACAGATTTCAGAGAACAGGTGCTTCTCCTGGCACAGTATCGAACACTTAGTTTCAGATAGAACAATTAGTTTAAAATGGGACTATGTTCCGCATCTGGTGAATCCTCTCTCACAAGGTCGACCACTTAGTTTCGTCGAACACATCCGGTTTCGAGTGGCATCACCACAGATTTCAGAGAACAGGCGCTTCTCCTGGCACAGTATCGAACACTTAGTTTCAGATAGAACGATTAGTTTAAAATGGAACTAAGTTTCGCATCCGGAGTTTCCTCTCTCAGAAGGTCGACCACTTAGTTTCGTCGAACACATACGGTTTCGAGTGGTATCGCCACAGATTTCGCAGAACAGGCGCTTCTCCTGGCACATTATCGAACACTTAGTTTCAGATAGAACAGTTAGTTTTAAATGAAACTAAGTTTCACTTCTGGAGTTTCCTCTCTCAAAAGGTCGACCACTTAGTTTCGCCGAACGCATACGGTTTCGAGTGGTATCGCCACAGATTTCAGAGAACAGGCGCTTCTGCTGGCACAGTATCGAACACTTAGTTTCAGATAGAACAATTAGTTTAAAATGGCACTAAGTTTCGCATCCGGAGTTTCCTCTCTCAGAAGGTCGGGCACTTAGTTTCGTCGAACACATACGGTTTCGAGTAGCATCGCCACAGCTTTCAGAGAACAGGCACTTCTCCTGGCACAGTATCGAACACTTTCAGACAGAACAATTAGTTTAAAATGGAACTAGGTTTCGCATCTGGAGATTCCTCTCTCACAAGGTCGACTACTTAGTTTCGTCGAACACATGCGATTTCGGGTGGTATCGCCACAGGTTTCCGCGAACGGGAGTTCCTACTGGCAGAGTATCGACAACTCAGTTTCGTCGAACACATACAGTTTCGAGTGGCATCGCCACAGATTTCAGAGAACAGGTGCTTCTCCTGGCACAGTATCGAACACTTAGTTTCAGATAGAACAATTAGTTTAAAATGGGACTATGTTCCGCATCTGGTGAATCCTCTCTCACAAGGTCGACCACTTAGTTTCGTCGAACACATACGGTTTCGAGTGGCATCGCCACAGATTTCAGAGAACAGGCGCTTCTCCTGGGACAGTATCGAACACTTAGTTTCAGATAGAACAATTAGTTTAAAATGGAACTAAGTTTCGCATCCGGAGTTTTCTCTCTCAGAAGGTCGACCACTTAGTTTCGTCGAACACATACGGTTTCGAGTAGCATCGCCACAGATTTCAGAGAGCAGGCGCTTCTCCTGGCACAGTATCGAACACTTAGTTTCAGATGGAAAAATTAGTTTAAAATGGACCTATGTTTCGCATTTTGAGTTTCCTCTCTCACAAGGTCGACCACTTAGTTTCGCCGAACACATAGGGTTTCGAGTGGCATCGCCACAGATTTCAGAGAACAGGCGCTTCTCCTGGCACAGTATCGAACACTTAGTTTCAGATAGAACAATTAGTTTAAAATGGGACTATGTTCCGCATCTGGTGAATCCTCTCTCACAAGGTCGACCACTTAGTTTCGTAGAACACATCCGGTTTCGAGTGGCATCACCACAGATTTCAGAGAACAGGCGCTTCTCCTGGCACAGTATCGAACACTTAGTTTCAGATAGAACAATTAGTTTAAAATGGAACTAAGTTTCGCATCCGGAGTTTTCTCTCTCAGAAGGTCGACCACATAGTTTCGTAGAACACATCCGGTTTCGAGTAGCATCGCCACAGATTTCAGAGAGCAGGCGCTTCTCCTGGCACAGTATCGAACACTTAGTTTCAGATAGAACAATTAGTTTAAAATGGAACTAAGTTTCGCATCCGGAGTTTTCTCTCTCAGAAGGTCGACCACTTAGTTTCGTCGAACACATACGGTTTCGAGTAGCATCGCCACAGATTTCAGAGAGCAGGCGCTTCTCCTGGCACAGTATCGAACACTTAGTTTCAGATGGAAAAATTAGTTTAAAATGGACCTATGTTTCGCATTTTGAGTTTCCTCTCTCACAAGGTCGACCACTTAGTTTCGCCGAACACATAGGGTTTCGAGTGGCATCGCCACAGATTTCAGAGAACAGGCGCTTCTCCTGGGACAGTATCGAACACTTAGTTTCAGATAGAACAATTAGTTTAAAATGGAACTAAGTTTCGCATCCGGAGTTTTCTCTCTCAGAAGGTCGACCACTTAGTTTCGTCGAACACATACGGTTTCGAGTAGCATCGCCACAGATTTCAGAGAGCAGGCGCTTCTCCTGGCACAGTATCGAACACTTAGTTTCAGATGGAAAAATTAGTTTAAAATGGACCTATGTTTCGCATTTTGAGTTTCCTCTCTCACAAGGTCGACCACTTAGTTTCGCCGAACACATAGGGTTTCGAGTGGCATCGCCACAGATTTCAGAGAACAGGCGCTTCTCCTGGCACAGTATCGAACACTTAGTTTCAGATAGAACAATTAGTTTAAAATGGGACTATGTTCCGCATCTGGTGAATCCTCTCTCACAAGGTCGACCACTTAGTTTCGTAGAACACATCCGGTTTCGAGTGGCATCACCACAGATTTCAGAGAACAGGCGCTTCTCCTGGCACAGTATCGAACACTTAGTTTCAGATAGAACAATTAGTTTAAAATGGAACTAAGTTTCGCATCCGGAGTTTTCTCTCTCAGAAGGTCGACCACTTAGTTTCGTCGAACACATACGGTTTCGAGTAGCATCGCCACAGATTTCAGAGAGCAGGCGCTTCTCCTGGCACAGTATCGAACACTTAGTTTCAGATGGAAAAATTAGTTTAAAATGGACCTATGTTTCGCATTTTGAGTTTCCTCTCTCACAAGGTCGACCACTTAGTTTCGCCGAACACATAGGGTTTCGAGTGGCATCGCCACAGATTTCAGAGAACAGGCGCTTCTCCTGGCACAGTATCGAACACTTAGTTTCAGATAGAACAATTAGTTTAAAATGGGACTATGTTCCGCATCTGGTGAATCCTCTCTCACAAGGTCGACCACTTAGTTTCGTAGAACACATCCGGTTTCGAGTGGCATCACCACAGATTTCAGAGAACAGGCGCTTCTCCTGGCACAGTATCGAACACTTAGTTTCAGATAGAACAATTAGTTTAAAATGGAACTAAGTTTCGCATCCGGAGTTTTCTCTCTCAGAAGGTCGACCACTTAGTTTCGTCGAACACATACGGTTTCGAGTAGCATCGCCACAGATTTCAGAGAGCAGGCGCTTCTCCTGGCACAGTATCGAATACTTTCAGACAGAACAATTAGTTTAAAATGGAACTAAGTTTCGCATCTGGAGTTTCCTCTCTCACAAGGTCGGCCACTTAGTTTCGTCGAACACATACGTTTTCGAGTGGTATCGCCACAGATTTCGCCGAACGGGTGTTTCTCCTGAAACAGTATCAACCACTTAGTTTCGTCGAACATATACGGTTTCGAGTAGCATCGCTACAGATTTCAGAAAACAGGCGCTTCTCCTGGCACAATATCGAACACATAGTTTCAGATAGAACAATTAGTTTAAAATGGTACTAAGTTTCGCATCTGGAATTTCCTCTCTCACAAAGTCGACCACTTAGTTTCGTCGAACACACACGGTTTCGAGTAGCACCGCCACAGATTTCAGAGAACAGGCGCTTCTCCTGGAACAGTATCGAACACTTAGTTTCGGATAGAACAATCAGTTTAAAATGAAACAAAGTTTCGCATCTGGGGTTTCCTCTCTCACAAGGTCGTCCACTTAGTTTCGTCGAACACATACGGTTTCGAGTGGCATCGCCACAGATTTCAGAGAACACGCGCTTCTCCTGGGACAGTATCGGACACTTAGTTTCAGATAGAAAAATTAGTTTAAAATGAAACTAAGTTTCGCATCTGGAGTTTCCTCTCTCACAAGGTCGACCACTTAGTTTCGCCGAACGCATACGGTTTCGAGTGGCATCGCCACATATTTCAGAGAACAGGCGCTTCTGCTGGCACAGTTTCGAACACATAGTTTCAGATAGAACAATTAGTTTAAAATGGTACTAAGTTTCGCATCTGGAATTTCCTCTCTCACAAAGTCGACCACTTAGTTTCGTCGAACACACACGGTTTCGAGTAGCACCGCCACAGATTTCAGAGAACAGGCGCTTCTCCTGGAACAGTATCGAACACTTAGTTTCGGATAGAACAATCAGTTTAAAATGAAACAAAGTTTCGCATCTGGAGTTTCCTCTCTCACAAGGTCGTCCACTTAGTTTCGTCGAACACATACGGTTTCGAGTGGCATCGCCACAGATTTCAGAGGACAGGCGCTTCTCCTGGGACAGTATCGGACACTTAGTTTCAGATAGAAAAATTAGTTTAAAATGAAACTAAGTTTCGCATCTGGAGTTTCCTCTCTCACAAGATCGACCACTTAGTTTCGCCGAACGCATACGGTTTCGAGTGGCATCGCCACACATTTCAGAGAACAGGCGCTTCTGCTGGCACAGTTTCGAACACTTAGTTTCAGATAGAACAATAAGATTAAAATGGCACTAAGTTGCGCATCTGGTGAATCCTCTCTCACAAGGTCGACCACTTAGTTTCGTCGAACACATCCGGTTTCGAGTGGCATCACCACAGATTTCAGAGAACAGGCGCTTCTCCTGGCACAGTATCGAACACTTAGTTTCAGAGAGAACAATTAGTTTAAAATGGAACTAAGTTTCGCATCCGGAGTTTTCTCTCTCAGAAGGTCGACCACTTAGTTTCGTCGAACACATACGGTTTCGAGTAGCATCGCCACAGATTTCAGAGAGCAGGCGCTTCTCCTGGCACAGTATCGAGCACTTAGTTTCGGATAGAACAATCAGTTTAAAATGAAACAAAGTTTCGCATCTGGAGTTTCCTCTCTCACAAGGTCGTCCACTTAGTTTCGTCGAACACATACGGTTTCGAGTGGCATCGCCACAGATTTCAGAAAACAGGCGCTTCTCCTGGGACAGTATCGGACACTTAGTTTCAGATGGAAAAATTAGTTTAAAATGAAACTAAGTTTCGCATCTGGAGTTTCCTCTCTCATAAGGTCGACCACTTAGTTTCGTCGAACACATACGGTTTCGAGTGGTATCGCCACAGATTTCGCAGAACAGGCGCTTCTCCTGGCACATTATCGAACACTTAGTTTCAGATAGAACAGTTAGTTTTAAATGAAACTAAGTTTCACTTCTGGAGTTTCCTCTCTCAAAAGGTCGACCACTTAGTTTCGCCGAACCCATACGGTTTCGAGTGGTATCGCCACAGATTTCAGAGAACAGGCGCTTCTGCTGGCACAGTATCGAACACTTAGTTTCAGATAGAACAATTAGTTTAAAATGGCACTAAGTTTCGCATCCGGAGTTTCCTCTCTCAGAAGGTCGGGCACTTAGTTTCGTCGAACACATACGGTTTCGAGTAGCATCGCCACAGCTTTCAGAGAACAGGCACTTCTCCTGGCACAGTATCGAACACTTTCAGACAGAACAATTAGTTTAAAATGGAACTAGGTTTCGCATCTGGAGATTCCTCTCTCACAAGGTCGACTACTTAGTTTCGTCGAACACATGCGATTTCGGGTGGTATCGCCACAGGTTTCCGCGAACGGGAGTTCCTACTGGCAGAGTATCGACAACTCAGTTTCGTCGAACACATACAGTTTCGAGTGGCATCGCCACACATTTCAGAGAACAGGCACTTCTCCTGGCACAGTATCGAACACATAGTTTAAGATAGAAGAATTAGTTTAAAATGGAACTAAGTTTCGCATGTGTATATTCCTCTCTCACAAGGTCGACCACTTAGTTTCGTCGAACACATCCGGTTTCGAGTGGCATCGCCACAGATTTCAGAGAACAGGTGCTTCTCCTGGCACAGTATCGAACACTTAGTTTCAGATAGAACAATTAGTTTAAAATGGGACTACGTTCCGCATCTGGTGAATCCTCTCTCACAAGGTCGACCACTTAGTTTCGTCGAACACATCCGGTTTCGAGTGGCATCACCACAGATTTCAGAGAACAGGCGCTTCTCCTGGCACAGTATCGAACACTTAGTTTCAGATAGAACAATTAGTTTAAAATGGAACTAAGTTTCGCATCCGGAGTTTTCTCTCTCAGAAGGTCGACCACTTAGTTTCGTCGAACACATACGGTTTCGAGTAGCATCGCCACAGATTTCAGAGAGCAGGCGCTTCTCCTGGCACAGTATCGAACACTTAGTTTCAGATGGAAAAATTAGTTTAAAATGGACCTATGTTTCGCATTTTGAGTTTCCTCTCTCACAAGGTCGACCACTTAGTTTCGCCGAACACATAGGGTTTCGAGTGGCATCGCCACAGATTTCAGAGAACAGGCGCTTCTCCTGGCACAGTATCGAACACTTAGTTTCAGATAGAACAATTAGTTTAAAATGGGACTATGTTCCGCATCTGGTGAATCCTCTCTCACAAGGTCGACCACTTAGTTTCGTAGAACACATCCGGTTTCGAGTGGCATCACCACAGATTTCAGAGAACAGGCGCTTCTCCTGGCACAGTATCGAACACTTAGTTTCAGATAGAACAATTAGTTTAAAATGGAACTAAGTTTCGCATCCGGAGTTTTCTCTCTCAGAAGGTCGACCACTTAGTTTCGTAGAACACATCCGGTTTCGAGTAGCATCGCCACAGATTTCAGAGAGCAGGCGCTTCTCCTGGCACAGTATCGAACACTTAGTTTCAGATAGAACAATTAGTTTAAAATGGAACTAAGTTTCGCATCCGGAGTTTTCTCTCTCAGAAGGTCGACCACTTAGTTTCGTCGAACACATACGGTTTCGAGTAGCATCGCCACAGATTTCAGAGAGCAGGCGCTTCTCCTGGCACAGTATCGAATACTTTCAGACAGAACAATTAGTTTAAAATGGAACTAAGTTTCGCATCTGGAGTTTCCTCTCTCACAAGGTCGGCCACTTAGTTTCGTCGAACACATACGTTTTCGAGTGGTATCGCCACAGATTTCGCCGAAAGGGTGTTTCTCCTGAAACAGTATCAACCACTTAGTTTCGTCAAACATATACGGTTTCGAGTAGCATCGCTACAGATTTCAGAAAACAGGCGCTTCTCCTGGCACAATATCGAACACATAGTTTCAGATAGAACAATTAGTTTAAAATGGTACTAAGTTTCGCATCTGGAATTTCCTCTCTCACAAAGTCGACCACTTAGTTTCGTCGAACACACACGGTTTCGAGTAGCACCGCCACAGATTTCAGAGAACAGGCGCTTCTCCTGGAACAGTATCGAACACTTAGTTTCGGATAGAACAATCAGTTTAAAATGAAACAAAGTTTCGCATCTGGAGTTTCCTCTCTCACAAGGTCGTCCACTTAGTTTCGTCGAACACATACGGTTTCGAGTGGCATCGCCACAGATTTCAGAGAACAGGCGCTTCTCCTGGGACAGTATCGGACACTTAGTTTCAGATAGAACAATAAGATTAAAATGGCACTAAGTTGCGCGTCTGGAGTTTCCTCTCTCACAAAGTCGACCACTTAGTTTCGTCGAACACACACGGTTTCGAGTAGCACCGCCACAGATTTCAGAGAACAGGCGCTTCTGCTGGCACAGTATCGAACACTTAGTTTCAGATAGAACAATTAGTTTGAAATGGCACTAAGTTTCGCATCCGGAGTTTCCTCTCTCAGAAGGTCGGGCACTTAGTTTCGTCGAACACATACGGTTTCGAGTAGCATCGCCACAGATTTCAGAGAACAGGCACTTCTCCTGGCACAGTATCGAACACTTTCAGACAGAACAATTAGTTTAAAATGGAACTAGGTTTCGCATCTGGAGATTCCTCTCTCACAAGGTCGACTACTTAGTTTCGTCGAACACATGCGATTTCGGGTGGTATCGCCACAGGTTTCCGCGAACGGGAGTTCCTACTGGCAGAGTATCGACAACTCAGTTTCGTCGAACACATACAGTTTCGAGTGGCATCGCCACACATTTCAGAGAACAGGCACTTCTCCTGGCACAGTATCGAACACATAGTTTAAGATAGAAGAATTAGTTTAAAATGGAACTGAGTTTCGCATGTGTATATTCCTCTCTCACAAGGTCGACCACTTAGTTTCGTCGAACACATCCGGTTTCGAGTGGCATCGCCACAGATTTCAGAGAACAGGCGCTTCTCCTGGCACAGTATCGAACACTTAGTTTCAGATAGAACAATTAGTTTAAAATGGGACTATGCTCCGCATCTGGTGAATCCTCTCTCACAAGGTCGACCACTTAGTTTCGTCGAACACATCCGGTTTCGAGTGGCATCACCACAGATTTCAGAGAACAGGCGCTTCTCCTGGCACAGTATCGAACACTTAGTTTCAGATAGAACAATTAGTTTAAAATGGAACTAAGTTTCGCATCCGGAGTTTTCTCTCTCAGAAGGTCGACCACTTAGTTTCGTCGAACACATACGGTTTCGAGTAGCATCGCCACAGATTTCAGAGAGCAGGCGCTTCTCCTGGCACAGTATCGAACACTTAGTTTCAGATGGAAAAATTAGTTTAAAATGGACCTATGTTTCGCATTTTGAGTTTCCTCTCTCACAAGGTCGACCACTTAGTTTCGCCGAACACATAGGGTTTCGAGTGGCATCGCCACAGATTTCAGAGAACAGGCGCTTCTCCTGGCACAGTATCGAACACTTAGTTTCAGATAGAACAATTAGTTTAAAATGGGACTATGTTCCGCATCTGGTGAATCCTCTCTCACAAGGTCGACCACTTAGTTTCGTAGAACACATCCGGTTTCGAGTGGCATCACCACAGATTTCAGAGAACAGGCGCTTCTCCTGGCACAGTATCGAACACTTAGTTTCAGATAGAACAATTAGTTTAAAATGGAACTAAGTTTCGCATCCGGAGTTTTCTCTCTCAGAAGGTCGACCACTTAGTTTCGTAGAACACATCCGGTTTCGAGTAGCATCGCCACAGATTTCAGAGAGCAGGCGCTTCTCCTGGCACAGTATCGAACACTTAGTTTCAGATAGAACAATTAGTTTAAAATGGAACTAAGTTTCGCATCCGGAGTTTTCTCTCTCAGAAGGTCGACCACTTAGTTTCGTCGAACACATACGGTTTCGAGTAGCATCGCCACAGATTTCAGAGAGCAGGCGCTTCTCCTGGCACAGTATCGAATACTTTCAGACAGAACAATTAGTTTAAAATGGAACTAAGTTTCGCATCTGGAGTTTCCTCTCTCACAAGGTCGGCCACTTAGTTTCGTCGAACACATACGTTTTCGAGTGGTATCGCCACAGATTTCGCCGAACGGGTGTTTCTCCTGAAACAGTATCAACCACTTAGTTTCGTCAAACATATACGGTTTCGAGTAGCATCGCTACAGATTTCAGAAAACAGGCGCTTCTCCTGGCACAATATCGAACACATAGTTTCAGATAGAACAATTAGTTTAAAATGGTACTAAGTTTCGCATCTGGAATTTCCTCTCTCACAAAGTCGACCACTTAGTTTCGTCGAACACACACGGTTTCGAGTAGCACCGCCACAGATTTCAGAGAACAGGCGCTTCTCCTGGAACAGTATCGAACACTTAGTTTCGGATAGAACAATCAGTTTAAAATGAAACAAAGTTTCGCATCTGGAGTTTCCTCTCTCACAAGGTCGTCCACTTAGTTTCGTCGAACACATACGGTTTCGAGTGGCATCGCCACAGATTTCAGAGAACAGGCGCTTCTCCTGGGACAGTATCGGACACTTAGTTTCAGATAGAACAATAAGATTAAAATGGCACTAAGTTGCGCGTCTGGAGTTTCCTCTCTCACAAAGTCGACCACTTAGTTTCGTCGAACACACACGGTTTCGAGTAGCACCGCCACAGATTTCAGAGAACAGGCGCTTCTGCTGGCACAGTATCGAACACTTAGTTTCAGATAGAACAATTAGTTTGAAATGGCACTAAGTTTCGCATCCGGAGTTTCCTCTCTCAGAAGGTCGGGCACTTAGTTTCGTCGAACACATACGGTTTCGAGTAGCATCGCCACAGATTTCAGAGAACAGGCACTTCTCCTGGCACAGTATCGAACACTTTCAGACAGAACAATTAGTTTAAAATGGAACTAGGTTTCGCATCTGGAGATTCCTCTCTCACAAGGTCGACTACTTAGTTTCGTCGAACACATGCGATTTCGGGTGGTATCGCCACAGGTTTCCGCGAACGGGAGTTCCTACTGGCAGAGTATCGACAACTCAGTTTCGTCGAACACATACAGTTTCGAGTGGCATCGCCACACATTTCAGAGAACAGGCACTTCTCCTGGCACAGTATCGAACACATAGTTTAAGATAGAAGAATTAGTTTAAAATGGAACTGAGTTTCGCATGTGTATATTCCTCTCTCACAAGGTCGACCACTTAGTTTCGTCGAACACATCCGGTTTCGAGTGGCATCGCCACAGATTTCAGAGAACAGGCGCTTCTCCTGGCACAGTATCGAACACTTAGTTTCAGATAGAACAATTAGTTTAAAATGGGACTATGTTCCGCATCTGGTGAATCCTCTCTCACAAGGTCGACCACTTAGTTTCGTCGAACACATCCGGTTTCGAGTGGCATCACCACAGATTTCAGAGAACAGGCGCTTCTCCTGGCACAGTATCGAACACTTAGTTTCAGATAGAACAATTAGTTTAAAATGGAACTAAGTTTCGCATCCGGAGTTTTCTCTCTCAGAAGGTCGACCACTTAGTTTTGTCGAACACATACGGTTTCGAGTAGCATCGCCACAGATTTCAGAGAGCAGGCGCTTCTCCTGGCACAGTATCGAACACTTAGTTTCAGATGGAAAAATTAGTTTAAAATGGAACTAAGTTTCGCATCCGGAGTTTTCTCTCTCAGAAGGTCGACCACTTAGTTTCGTCGAACACATACGGTTTCGAGTAGCATCGCCACAGATTTCAGAGAGCAGGCGCTTCTCCTGGCACAGTATCGAATACTTTCAGACAGAACAATTAGTTTAAAATGGAACTAAGTTTCGCATCTGGAGTTTCCTCTCTCACAAGGTCGGCCACTTAGTTTCGTCGAACACATACGTTTTCGAGTGGTATCGCCACAGATTTCCCCGAACGGGTGTTTCTCCTGAAACAGTATCAACCACTTAGTTTCGTCGAACATATACGGTTTCGAGTAGCATCGCTACAGATTTCAGAAAACAGGCGCTTCTCCTGGCACAATATCGAACACATAGCTTCAGATAGAACAATTAGTTTAAAATGGTACTAAGTTTCGCATCTGGAATTTCCTCTCTCACAAAGTCGACCCCTTAGTTTCGTCGAACACACACGGTTTCGAGTAGCACCGCCACAGATTTCAGAGAACAGGCGCTTCTCCTGGAACAGTATCGAACACTTAGTTTCGGATAGAACAATCAGTTTAAAATGAAACAAAGTTTCGCATCTGGAGTTTCCTCTCTCACAAGGTCGTCCACTTAGTTTCGTCGAACACATACGGTTTCGAGTGGCATCGCCACAGATTTCAGAGAACAGGCGCTTCTCCTGGGACAGTATCGGACACTTAGTTTCAGATAGAAAAATTAGTTTAAAATGAAACTAAGTTTCGCATCTGGAGTTTCCTCTCTCACAAGGTCGACCACTTAGTTTCGCCGAACGCATACGGTTTCGAGTGGCATCGCCACACATTTCAGAGAACAGGCGCTTCTGCTGGCACAGTTTCGAACACTTAGTTTCAGATAGAACAATAAGATTAAAATGGCACTAAGTTGCGCGTCTGGAGTTTCCTCTCTCACAAAGTCGACCACTTAGTTTCGTCGAACACACACGGTTTCGAGTAGCACCGCCACAGATTTCAGAGAGCAGGCGCTTCTCCTGGCACAGTATCGAACACTTAGTTTCAGATGGAAAAATTAGTTTAAAATGGAACTAAGTTTCGCATCCGGAGTTTTCTCTCTCAGAAGGTCGACCACTTAGTTTCGTCGAACACATACGGTTTCGAGTAGCATCGCCACAGATTTCAGAGAGCAGGCGCTTCTCCTGGCACAGTATCGAATACTTTCAGACAGAACAATTAGTTTAAAATGGAACTAAGTTTCGCATCTGGAGTTTCCTCTCTCACAAGGTCGGCCACTTAGTTTCGTCGAACACATACGTTTTCGAGTGGTATCGCCACAGATTTCGCCGAACGGGTGTTTCTCCTGAAACAGTATCAACCACTTAGTTTCGTCGAACATATACGGTTTCGAGTAGCATCGCTACAGATTTCAGAAAACAGGCGCTTCTCCTGGCACAATATCGAACACATAGTTTCAGATAGAACAATTAGTTTAAAATGGTACTAAGTTTCGCATCTGGCATTTCCTCTCTCACAAAGTCGACCACTTAGTTTCGTCGAACACACACGGTTTCGAGTAGCACCGCCACAGATTTCAGAGAACAGGCGCTTCTCCTGGAACAGTATCGAACACTTAGTTTCGGATAGAACAATCAGTTTAAAATGAAACAAAGTTTCGCATCTGGAGTTTCCTCTCTCACAAGGTCGTCCACTTAGTTTCGTCGAACACATACGGTTTCGAGTGGCATCGCCACAGATTTCAGAGAACAGGCGCTTCTCCTGGGACAGTATCGGACACTTAGTTTCAGATAGAAAAATTAGTTTAAAATGAAACTAAGTTTCGCATCTGGAGTTTCCTCTCTCACAAGGTCGACCACTTAGTTTCGCCGAACGCATACGGTTTCGAGTGGCATCGCCACACATTTCAGAGAACAGGCGCTTCTGCTGGCACAGTTTCGAACACTTAGTTTCAGATAGAACAATAAGATTAAAATGGCACTAAGTTGCGCGTCTGGAGTTTCCTCTCTCACAAAGTCGACCACTTAGTTTCCTCGAACACACACGGTTCCGAGTAGCACCGCCACAGATTTCAGAGAACAGGCGCTTCTGCTGGCACAGTATCGAACACTTAGTTTCAGATAGAAAAATTAGTTTAAAATGGAACTATGTTTCGCATTTAGTGTTTCCTCTGTCACAAGGTGGGCCACTTAGTTTCGTCGAACACATACGGTTTCGAGTAGCATCGCCACAGATTTCAGAGAAGAGGCGCTTCTCCTGGCACAGTATCGAACACTTAGTGACAGATAGAACACTTAGTTTAAAATGGAAATATGTTTCGCATTTGGTGTTTCCTCTGTCACAAGGTGGGCCACTTAGTTTTGTCGAACACATACGGTTTCGAGTAGCATCGCCACAGATTTCAGAGAAGAGGCGCTTCTCCTGGCACAGTATCGAACACTTAGGGACAGATAGAACACTTAGTTTAAAATGGAACTATGTTTCGCATTTGGTGTTTCCTCTGTCACTAGCTGGGCCACTTAGTTTCGTCGAACACATACGGTTTCGAGTGGCATCTCCACAGATTTCAGAGAACAGGCGGTTCTCCTGGCAGAGTATCGAACGCTTAGTATCAGATGGAACGTTTGGTTTAAAATGGAATTAAGTTTCGCAACTGGAGTTTCCTCTCGCCCCAGGTCGACCACTTAGTTTCGTCGAACACATACGGTGTCGAGTGGCATCGCCACTGATTTCAGAGAACAGGCGCTTCCCCTGGCACAGTATCGAACACTTAGTTTCAGATAGAAAAATTAGTTTAAAATGGAACTATTTTTCGCATTTGGTGTTTCCTCTGTCACAAGGTGGGCCGCTTAGTTTCGTCGAACACATACGGTTTCGAGTAGCATCGCCACAGGTTTCACAGAAGAGGCGCTTCTCCTGGCACAGTATCGAACACATAGTTTCAGATAGAATAATTAGTTTAAAATGGAACTATGTTTCTCATCTGGAGTTTCCTCTCTCACAAGGTCGACCATTTAGATTCGTCGAACACATACGGTTTCGAGTAGCATCGCCTCAGATTTCAGAGAACAGGCGCTTCGCCTGGCACAGTATCGAACACTGTCAGATAGAACAATTAGTTTACAATGGAACTAAGTTCCGCATCTGGAGTTTCCTCTCTCACAAGATCGGCCATTTAGTTTCGTCGAACACATACGGTTTCGAGTGGCATCGCCACAGATTTCAGAGAACAGGTGCTTCTCCTGGCACAGTATCGAACAATTTCAGATAGAACAATTAGTTTAAAATGGAACTAAGTTTCGCATCTGGAGTTCCCTCTCTCACAAGGTCGGCCACTTAGTTTCGTCGAACACATACGGTTTCGAGTGGCATCGGCACAGATTTCAGAGAACAGGCGCTTCTCCTGGCACACTATCGAACACTTAGTTTCGGACGGAAAATTTGGTTTAAAGTGGAAATAAGTTTCGCATCTGGAGTTTCCTCTCTCACAAGGTCGACCATTTAGATTCGTCGAACACATGCGGGTTCGAGTAGCATCGCCACTGATTTCAGAGAACAGACGCTTCTCCTGGCACAGTATCGAACCCTTTCAGATAGAACAAATAGTTTAAAATGGAACTAAGTTTCGCATCTGGAGTTTCCTCTCTCACAAGGTCGGCCACTTAGTATCGTCGAACACATACGGTTTCGAGTAGCATCGCCACAGATTTCAGAGAACAGGCGCTCCTCCCGGCACAGTATCGAACACTTAGTTTCAGATGGAACATTTAGGTTAAAATTGAACTATATTTCGCATCTGAAGTTTCCTCTCTCACAAGGTCGACCACTTAGTTTCGTCGAACACATACGGTTTCGAGAAGCATCGCCATAGATTTCAGAGAACAGGCGCTCCTCCCGGCACAGTATCGAACACTTAGTATCGGATATAACAATTACTTTAAAATGGAACTAAGCTTCGCATCTGGAGTTTCCTCTCTCACAATTTCGGCCACTTAGTTTCGTCGAACACATACGGTTTCGAGTGGCATCGCCACAGATTTCAGAGAACAGGCGCTCCTCCCGGCACAGTATCGAACACTTAGTTTCAGATGGAACATTTAGGTTAAAATTGAACTATATTTCGCATCTGGAGTTTCTTCCCTCACAAGGCGACCACTTAATTTCGTCGAACACATACGGTTTCGAGTGGCATCGCCACAGATTTCAGAGAACAGGCGCTCCTCCCGGCACAGTATCGAATACTTAGTATCGGATATAACAATTACTTTAAAATGGAACTAAGCTTCGCATCTGGAGTTTCCTCTCTCACAAGGTCGACCACATAGTTTCGTCGAACACATACGGTTCCGAGAAGTATCGCCACAGATTTCGCAGAACGGGAGTTTCTCCTGGCGCAGTATCGAACGCTTAGTTACACATAGAACAAGTAGTTTAAAATGTATCTATGTTTCGCATTTGGAGTTTCCTCTCTCACAAGGTCGACCACTTAGTTTCATGGAACACATACGGTTTCGAGTAGCATCGGCACAGATTTCAGAGAACAGGCGCTTCTCCTGGCACAGTATCGAACACTTAGATTCAGTAGAACAATTAGTTTAAAATGGTACAAAGATTCGCATCTGGAGTTTCCTCTCTCACAAGGCGGACACTCAGTTTCGTGGAACACATTCGGTTTCGAATAGCATCGCCACAGATTTCAGAGAACAGGCGCTTCTCCTGGCACATTATCGAACACTTAGTTTCAGAGAGAACAATTAGTTTAATATGGAAATATGTTTCGCATTTGGAGTTTCCTCTCTCACAAGGTCAACCACTTAGTTTCGTCGAACACATACGGTTTCGAGGGGCATCGCCACGCATTTCAGAGAACAGGCGCTTCTCCTGGCACAGTATCAAACACTTAGTATCAGATAGAACAGTTAGTTTTAAATGGAACTAGGTTTCGCTTCTGGAGTATCCTCTCTCACAAGGTCAACCACTTAGTTTCGTCGAACACATACGTTTTCGAGTGGCATCGCCACATATTTCAGAGAACAGGCGCTTCTCCTGGCACATTATCGAACACTTAGTTACAGATAGAACAATTAGTTTAAAATGCAATTATGTTTCGCATCTGGAGTTTCCTCTCTCACAAGGTCGGCCACGTAGTTTCGTCGAACACATACGGTTTCGAGTGGTATCGCCACAGATTTCAGAGAACAGGCGCTTCTCCTGGCACATTATCGAACACTTAGTTACAGATAGAACAATTAGAGTGAAATGCAACTATGTTTCCCATCTGGAGTTTCCTCTCTCACAAGGTCGGCCACTTAGTTTCGTCGAACATATACGGTTTCGAGTGGTATCGCCACAGATTTCAGAGAACAGGCGGTTCTCCTGGCACAGTATCGAACACTTAGTTTCAGATGGAACAATTAGTTTTAAATGGAACTAAGTTTCGCATCTGGAGTTTCCTCTTTCACAAGGCGACCACTTAGTTTCGTCGAACACATACGGTTTCGAGTAGTATCGCCACAGATTTCGCAGAACGGGAGTTTCTCCTGGCACAGTATCGAACACTTAGTTTCAGATAGAACAATTAGTTTAAAATGCAACTATGTTTCGCATCTGGAGTTTCCTCTCTCACAAGGTCGGCCACTTAGTTTCGTCGAACACATACGGTTTCGAGTGGTATCGCCACAAATTTCAGAGAACAGGCGCTTCTCCTGGCACAGTATCGAACACTTAGTTTCAGATAGAACAATTAGTTTAAAATGGAACTATGTTTCGCATCTGGAGTATCCTCTCTCACAAGGTCAACCACTTAGTTTCGTCGAACACATTCGGTTTCGAGTGGCATCGCCACAGATTTCAGAGAACAGGCGCTTCTCCTGGCACATTATCGAACACTTAGTTATAGATAGAACAATTAGTTTAAAATGCAACTATGTTTCGCATCTGGAGTTTCCTCTCTCACAAGGTCGGCCACTTAGTTTCGTCGAACACATACGGTTTCGAGTGGTATCGCCACAGATTTCAGAGAACAGGCGCTTCTCCTGGCACATTATCGAACACTTAGTTACAGATGGAACAATTAGTTTAAAATGCAACTATGTTTCGCATCTGGAGTTTCTCTCTCTCACAAGGTCGGCCACTTAGTTTCGTCGAACACATACGGTTTCGAGTGGTATCGCCACAGATTTCAGAGAACAGGCGCTTCTCCTGGCACATTATCGAAAACTTAGTTTCAGATAGAACAATTAGTTTAAAATGGAACTATGTTCCGCATCTGGTGAATCCTCCCTCAGAAGGTCAATCACTTAGTTTCGTCGAACACATACGGTTTCGAGTGGCATCGCCAGAGATTTCAGAGAACAGGCGCTTCTCCTGGAACAGTATCGAACAATTTCAGATAGAACAATTAGTTTAAAATGGAACTCAGTTTCGCATCTGGAGTTTCCTCAATCACAAGGTCGGCCACTTAGTTTCGTTGAACACATACGGTTTCGAGTGGCAACGCCACTGATTTCAGAGAACAGGCGCTTCTCCTGGCACAGTATCGAACACTTAGGTTCAGATAGAACAATTATTTTAAAATGGAACTAAGTTTCGCATCTGGAGTTTCCTCTCTCACAAGGTCGACCACTTAGTTTCGACGAAACACATAAGGCTTCGAGTAGCATCGCCACAGATTTCAGAGGACAGGCGCTTCTCCTGGCACAGTATCGAACACTTAGTTACACATAGAACAAGTAGTTTAAAATGTATCTATGTTTCGCATACGGAGTTTCCTCTCCCACAAGGTCGACCACTTAGTTTCATCGAACACATACGGTTTCGAGTAGCATCGCCACAGATTTCAGAGAACAGGCGCTTCTCCTGGCACAGTATCGAACACTTAGTTTCAGAGAGAACAATTAGTTTAAAATGGAACTATGTTTCGCATTTGGAGTTTCCTCTCTCGCAAGGTGGACCACTTAGTTTCGTCGAACACATACCGTTTCGAGTGTAATCGCCACAGGTTTCACAGAACGGGCCCTTCTCCTGGCACAGTATCGAACACTTAGTTTCAGATAGAACAATTAATTTAAAATGGAACTATGTTTCGCATCTGAAGTTTCCTCTCTCACAAGGTCGGCCACTTAGTTTCGTCGAACACATACGGTTTCGAGTAGCATCGCCACAGATTTCAGAGAACGGGCGCTTCTCCTGGCACAGTATCGAACACTTAATATCATATAGAACAATTATTTTAAAATGGAATTAAGTTTCGCATTTGGAGTTTCCTCTCTCACAAGGTCGACAACTTAGTTTCTTCGAACAAATACGGTTTCGAGTGGCATCGCCACAGATTTCAGGAAACGGGCGCTTCTCCTGGCACAGTATCGAACACTTAGTATCAGATACAACAAATAGTTTCAAATGGAACTATGTTTCGCATCTGGAGTTTCCTCTCCCACTAGGTCGACAAATTAGTTTCGTCGAACACATACGGTGTCGAGTGGCATCGCCACAGATTTCAGAGAACAGGCGCTTCTCCTGGCACATTATCGAACACTTAGTTACAGATAGAACAATTAGTTTAAAATGGAACTAAGTTTCGCATCTGGAGTTTCCTCTCTCACAAGGTCGACCGCTTAGTTTCGACGAACACATACGGTTTCGAGTAGCATCGCCACAGATTTCAGAGAACGGGCGCTTCTCCTGGCACAGTATCGAACACTTAATATCATATAGAACAATTATTTTAAAATGGAATTAAGTTTCGCATTTGGAGTTTCCTCTCTCACAAGGTCGACAACTTAGTTTCGTCGAACAAATACGGTTTCGAGTGGCATCGCCACAGATTTCAGGGAACAGGCGCTTCTCCTGGCACAGTATCGAACACTTAGTTTCAGATAGAACCATTAGTTTAAAATGGAACTATGTTTCGTATCTGGAGTTTCCTCTCCCACTAGGTGGACCACTTAGTTTCGTGGAACACATACGGTTTCTAGTAGCATCGCCACTGATTTCAGAGAACAGGCGCTTCTCCTGGCACAGTATCGAACACTTAGTTTCAGATAGAACCATTAGTTTAAAATGGAACTATGTTTCGCATTTGGAGTTTCCTCTCTCCCAAGGTGGACCACTTAGTTTCGTCAAACACATACGGTTTCCAGTGGCATCGCCACAGATTTCAGAGAACAGGCGCTTCTCCTGGCACAGTATCGAACACTTAGTTTCAGAGAGAACAATTAGTTTAAAATGGAAATAAGTTTCGCATCTGGAGTTTCCTCTCTCACAAGGTCGACCACTTAGTTTCGACGAAACACATAAGGTTTCGGGTAGCATCGCCACAGATTTCAGAGGACAGGCGCTTCTCCTGGCACAGTATCGAACACTTAGTTTCAGAGAGAACAATTAGTTTAAAATGGAAATAAGTTTCGTATCTGGAGTTTCCTCTCCCACTAGGTGGACCACTTATTTTTGTCGAACACATACGGTTTCTAGTAGCATCGCCACAGATTTCAGAGAACTGGCGCTTCTCCTGGCACAGTATCGAACACTTAGTTTCAGATAGAACCATTAGTTTAAAATGGAACTATGTTTCGCATTTGGAGTTTCCTCTCTCCCAAGGTGGACCACTTAGTTTCGTCAAACACATACGGTTTCCAGTGGCATCACCACAGATTTCAGAGAACAGGCGCTTCTCCTGGCACAGTATCGAACACTTAGTTTCAGAGAGAACAATTAGTTTAAAATGGAAATAAGTTTCGCATCTGGAGTTTCCTCTCTCACAAGGTCGGCCACCTAGTTTCGTCGAACACATACGGTTTCGAGTGGCATCGCCACAGATTGCAGAGAACAGGCGCTTCTCCTGGCACAGTGACGAACACATAGTTTCAGATAGAACAATTAGTTTAAAATGGAACTATGTTTCGCATTTGGAGTTTCCTCTCTCGCAAGGTGGACCACTTAGTTTCGTCGAACACATACCGTTTCGAGTGTAATCGCCACAGGTTTCACAGAACGGGCCCTTCTCCTGGCACAGTATCGAACACTTAGTTTCAGATAGAACAATTAATTTAAAATGGATCTATGTTTCGCATCTGAAGTTTCCTCTCTCACAAGGTCGGCCACTTAGTTTCGTCGAACACATACGGTTTCGAGTAGCATCGCCACAGATTTCAGAGAACGGGCGCTTCTCCTGGCACAGTATCGAACACTTAATATCATATAGAACAATTATTTTAAAATGGAATTAAGTTTCGCATTTGGAGTTTCCTCTCTCACAAGGTCGACAACTTAGTTTCTTCGAACAAATGCGGTTTCGAGTGGCATCGCCACAGATTTCAGGAAACAGGCGCTTCTCCTGGCACAGTATCGAACACTTAGTATCAGATACAACAAATAGTTTCAAATGGAACTATGTTTCGCATCTGGAGTTTCCTCTCCCACTAGGTCGACAAATTAGTTTCGTCGAACACATACGGTGTCGAGTGGCATCGCCACAGATTTCAGAGAACAGGCGCTTCTCCTGGCACATTATCGAACACTTAGTTACAGATAGAACAATTAGTTTAAAATGGAACTAAGTTTCGCATCTGGAGTTTCCTCTCTCACAAGGTCGACCGCTTAGTTTCGACGAACACATACGGTTTCGAGTAGCATCGCCACAGATTTCAGAGAACGGGCGCTTCTCCTGGCACAGTATCGAACACTTAATATCATATAGAACAATTATTTTAAAATGGAATTAAGGTTCGCATTTGGAGTTTCCTCTCTCACAAGGTCGACAACTTAGTTTCGTCGAACAAATACGGTTTCGAGTGGCATCGCCACAGATTTCAGGGAACAGGCGCTTCTCCTGGCACAGTATCGAACACTTAGTATCAGATACAACAATTAGTTTAAAATGGAACTATGTTTCGCATCTGGAGATTCCTCTCTCACTAGGTCGACAACTTAGTTTCGTCGAACACATACGGTGTCGAGTGGCATCGCCACAGATTTAAGAGAACAGGCGCTTCTCCTGGCACAGTATCGAACACTTAGTTTCAGATAGAACAATTAGTTTAAAATGGAACTATGTTTCGCATCTGGAGTTTCCTCTCTCACAAGGTCGACCACCTAGTTTCGTCGAACACATACGGTTTCGAGTGGCATCGCCACAGATTGCAGAGAACAGGCGCTTCTCCTGGCACAGTGACGAACACATAGTTTCGGATAGAACAATTAGGTTAAAATGGAACTAAGTTTCGCATCTGGGGTTTCCCCTCTCACAAGGCGGGCACTTAGTTTCGGAACACATACGGTTTCGATTCGCATCGCCACAGATTTCAGAGAACAGGCGCTTCTCCTGGCACAGTATCGAACACTTAGTTTCAGATAGAACAATCAGTTTAAAATGGAACTAAGTTTCGCATACGGAGTTTCCTCTCCCACAAGGTCGACCACTTAGTTTCATCGAACACATACGGTTTCGAGTAGCATCGCCACAGATTTCAGAGAACAGGCGCTTCTCCTGGCACAGTATCGAACACTTAGTTTCAGAGAGACCAATTAGTTTAAAATGGAACTATGTTTCGCATTTGGAGTTTCCTCTCTCGCAAGGTGGACCACTTAGTTTCGTCGAACACATACGGTGTCGAGTGGCATCGCCACAGATTTCAGAGAACAGGCGCTTCTCCTGGCACATTATCGAACACTTAGTTACAGATAGAACAATTAGTTTAAAATGGAACTAAGTTTCGCATCTGGAGTATCCTCTCTCACAAGGTCGACCACTTAGTTTCGTCGAACAAATACGGTTTCGAGTGGCATCGCCACAGATTTCAGGGAACAGGCGCTTCTCCTGGCACAGTATCGAACACTTAGTATCAGATACAACAAATAGTTTAAAATGGAACTATGTTTCGCATCTGGAGATTCCTCTCCCACTAGGTCGACAACTTAGTTTCGTCGAACACATACGGTGTCGAGTGGCATCGCCACAGATTTCAGAGAACAGGCGCTTCTCCTGGCACATTATCGAACACTTAGTTACAGATAGAACAATTAGTTTAAAATGGAACTAAGTTTCGCATCTGGAGTATCCTCTCTCACAAGGTCGACCACTTAGTTTCGTCGAACACATACGGTTTCGATTAGTGTCGCCACAGATTTCGCAGAACGGGAGTTTCTCCTGGCACAGTATCGAACACTTAGTTTCAGATGGAACAATTAGTTTTAAATGGAACTAAGTTTCGCATCTGGAGTTTCCCCTTTCACAAGTCGACCACTCAGTTTCGTCGAACACATACGGTTTCGAGTGGCACCGCCACAGATTTCAGAGAACAGGCGCTTCTCCTAGCACAGTATCGAACACTTAGTATCAGATAGAACAATTAGTTTAAAATGGAACTAAGTTTCGCATCTGGAGTATCCTCTCTCACAAGGTCGACCACTTAGTTTCGTCGAACACATACGGTTTCGAGTAGTATCGCCACAGATTTCGCAGAACGGGAGGTTCTACTGGCAGTTTGTCGAATACTTAGTTTCAGATAGAATATTTAGTTTAAAATGGAAATATGTTTCGCATCTGGAGTTTCCTCTCTCACAAGGTCGACCACTTACTTTCGTCGACCACATTCGGTTTCGTGTAGCAACGCCACAGATTTCAGAGAACAGGCGCTTCTACTGGCAGTTTATCGAATACTTAGTTTCAGATAGAATATTTAGTTTAAAATGGAACTATGTTTCGCATCTGGAGTTTCCTCTCTCACAAGGTCGGCCACTTTGTTTCGTCGAACACATAAGGTTTCGAGTGGCATCGCCACAGATTTCAGAGAACAGGCGCTTCTCCTGGCACAGTATCGAACACTTAGTTTCAGAAGGAACAGTTAGTTTAAAATGGAACTAAGTTTCGCATCTGGAGTTTCCTCTCTCACAAGGTCGACCACTTAGTTTCGTCGAACACATACGGTTTCGAGCGGCATCGCCACACATTTCAGAGAACGGGCGCTTCTCCTGGCACAGTATCGAACACTTAATATCATATAGAACAATTATTTTAAAATGGAATTAAGTTTCGCATTTGGAGTTTCCTCTCTCACAAGGTCGACAACTTAGTTTCTTCGAACAAATACGGTTTCGAGTGGCATCGCCACAGATTTCAGGAAACAGGCGCTTCTCCTGGCACAGTATCGAACACTTAGTATCAGATACAACAATTAGTTTAAAATGGAACTATGTTTCGCATCTGGAGATTCCTCTCTCACTAGGTCGACAACTTAGTTTCGTCGAACACATACGGTGTCGAGTGGCATCGCCACAGATTTAAGAGAACAGGCGCTTCTCCTGGCACAGTATCGAACACTTAGTTTCAGATAGAACAATTAGTTTAAAATGGAACTATGTTTCGCATCTGGAGTTTCCTCTCTCACAAGGTCGACCACCTAGTTTCGTCGAACACATACGGTTTCGAGTGGCATCGCCACAGATTGCAGAGAACAGGCGCTTCTCCTGGCACAGTGACGAACACATAGTTTCAGATAGAACAATTAGGTTAAAATGGAACTAAGTTTCGCATCTGGGGTTTCCCCTCTCACAAGGCGGGCACTTAGTTTCGGAACACATACGGTTTCGATTCGCATCGCCACAGATTTCAGAGAACAGGCGCTTCTCCTGGCACAGTATCGAACACTTAGTTTCAGATAGAACAATCAGTTTAAAATGGAACTAAGTTTCGCATACGGAGTTTCCTCTCCCACAAGGTCGACCACTTAGTTTCGTCGAACACATACGGTTTCGAGTAGCATCGCCACAGATTTCAGAGAACAGGCGCTTCTCCTGGCACAGTATCGAACACTTAGTTTCAGAGAGACCAATTAGTTTAAAATGGAACTATGTTTCGCATTTGGAGTTTCCTCTCTCGCAAGGTGGACCACTTAGTTTCGTCGAACACATACGGTGTCGAGTGGCATCGCCACAGATTTCAGAGAACAGGCGCTTCTCCTGGCACATTATCGAACACTTAGTTACAGATAGAACAATTAGTTTAAAATGGAACTAAGTTTCGCATCTGGAGTATCCTCTCTCACAAGGTCGACCACTTAGTTTCGTCGAACAAATACGGTTTCGAGTGGCATCGCCACAGATTTCAGGGAACAGGCGCTTCTCCTGGCACAGTATCGAACACTTAGTATCAGATACAACAAATAGTTTAAAATGGAACTATGTTTCGCATCTGGAGATTCCTCTCCCACTAGGTCGACAACTTAGTTTCGTCGAACACATACGGTGTCGAGTGGCATCGCCACAGATTTCAGAGAACAGGCGCTTCTCCTGGCACATTATCGAACACTTAGTTACAGATAGAACAATTAGTTTAAAATGGAACTAAGTTTCGCATCTGGAGTATCCTCTCTCACAAGGTCGACCACTTAGTTTCGTCGAACACATACGGTTTCGATTAGTGTCGCCACAGATTTCGCAGAACGGGAGTTTCTCCTGGCACAGTATCGAACACTTAGTTTCAGATGGAACAATTAGTTTTAAATGGAACTAAGTTTCGCATCTGGAGTTTCCCCTTTCACAAGGCGACCACTCAGTTTCGTCGAACACATACGGTTTCGAGTGGCACCGCCACAGATTTCAGAGAACAGGCGCTTCTCCTAGCACAGTATCGAACACTTAGTATCAGATAGAACAATTAGTTTAAAATGGAACTAAGTTTCGCATCTGGAGTATCCTCTCTCACAAGGTCGACCACTTAGTTTCGTCGAACACATACGGTTTCGAGTAGTATCGCCACAGATTTCGCAGAACGGGAGGTTCTACTGGCAGTTTGTCGAATACTTAGTTTCAGATAGAATATTTAGTTTAAAATGGAAATATGTTTCGCATCTGGAGTTTCCTCTCTCACAAGGTCGACCACTTACTTTCGTCGACCACATTCGGTTTCGTGTAGCAACGCCACAGATTTCAGAGAACAGGCGCTTCTACTGGCAGTTTATCGAATACTTAGTTTCAGATAGAATATTTAGTTTAAAATGGAACTATGTTTCGCATCTGGAGTTTCCTCTCTCACAAGGTCGGCCACTTTGTTTCGTCGAACACATACGGTTTCGAGTGGCATCGCCACAGATTTCAGAGAACAGGCGCTTCTCCTGGCACAGTATCGAACACTTAGTTTCAGAAGGAACAGTTAGTTTAAAATGGAACTAAGTTTCGCATCTGGAGTTTCCTCTCTCACAAGGTCGACCACTTAGTTTCGTCGAACACATACGGTTTCGAGCGGCATCGCCACACATTTCAGAGGACAGGCGCCACTCCTGGCACAGTATCGAGCACTTAGTTTCAGATAGAACAATTCGTTTAAAATGGAAATACTTTTCGCATCTGGAGTTTCTTCTCTCACAAGGCGACCACTTAGTTTCGTCGGACACATACGGTTTCGAGTGGCATCGCCACACATTTCAGAGAACAGGCGCTTCTCCTGGCACAGTATCGAAAACTTAGTTTCAGATAGAACAATTAGTTTAAAATGGAACTATGTTCCGCATCTGGTGAATCCTCCCTCAGAAGGTCAATCACTTAGTTTCGTCGAACACATACGGTTTCGAGTGGCATCGCCAGAGATTTCAGAGAACAGGCGCTTCTCCTGGAACAGTATCGAACAATTTCAGATAGAACAATTAGTTTAAAATGGAACTCAGTTTCGCATCTGGAGTTTCCTCAATCACAAGGTCGGCCACTTAGTTTCGTTGAACACATACGGTTTCGAGTGGCAACGCCACTGATTTCAGAGAACAGGCGCTTCTCCTGGCACAGTATCGAACACTTAGTTTCAGATAGAACAATTATTTTAAAATGGAACTAAGTTTCGCATCTGGAGTTTCCTCTCTCACAAGGTCGACCACTTAGTTTCGACGGACACATACGGTTTCGAGTGGCATCGCCACACATTTCAGAGAACAGGCGCTTCTCCTGGCACAGTATCGAAAACTTAGTTTCAGATAGAACAATTCGTTTAAAATGGAACTATGTTTCGTATCTGGAATTTCCTCTCCCACTAGGTGGACCACTTAGTTTCGTGGAACACATACGGTTTCTAGTAGCATCGCCACTGATTTCAGAGAACAGGCGCTTCTCCTGGCACAGTATCGAACACTTAGTTTCAGATAGAACCATTAGTTTAAAATGGAACTATGTTTCGCATTTGGAGTTTCCTCTCTCCCAAGGTGGACCACTTAGTTTCGTCAAACACATACGGTTTCCAGTGGCATTGCCACAGATTTCAGAGAACAGGCGCTTCTCCTGGCACAGTATCGAACACTTAGTTTCAGAGAGAACAATTAGTTTAAAATGGAAATAAGTTTCGCATCTGGAGTTTCCTCTCTCACAAGGTCGACCACTTAGTTTCGAAGAAACACATAAGGTTTCGGGTAGCATCGCCACAGATTTCAGAGGACAGGCGCTTCTCCTGGCACAGTATCGAACACTTAGTTTCAGAGAGAACAATTAGTTTAAAATGGAAATAAGTTTCGTATCTGGAGTTTCCTCTCCCACTAGGTGGACCACTTATTTTTGTCGAACACATACGGTTTCTAGTAGCATCGCCACAGATTTCAGAGAACTGGCGCTTCTCCTGGCACAGTATCGAACACTTAGTTTCAGATAGAACCATTAGTTTAAAATGGAACTATGTTTCGCATTTGGAGTTTCCTCTCTCCCAAGGTGGACCACTTAGTTTCGTCAAACACATACGGTTTCCAGTGGCATCGCCACAGATTTCAGAGAACAGGCGCTTCTCCTGGCACAGTATCGAACACTTAGTTTCAGAGAGAACAATTAGTTTAAAATGGAAATAAGTTTCGCATCTGGAGTTTCCTCTCTCACAAGGTCGACCACTTAGTTTCGACGAAACACATAAGGTTTCGGGTAGCATCGCCACAGATTTCAGAGGACAGGCGCTTCTCCTGGCACAGTATCGAACACTTAGTTTCAGAGAGAACAATTAGTTTAAAATGGAAATAAGTTTCGTATCTGGAGTTTCCTCTCCCACTAGGTGGACCACTTATTTTTGTCGAACACATACGGTTTCTAGTAGCATCGCCACAGATTTCAGAGAACAGGCGCTTCTCCTGGCACAGTATCGAACACTTAGTTTCAGATAGAACCATTAGTTTAAAATGGAACTATGTTTCGCATTTGGAGTTTCCTCTCTCCCAAGGTGGACCACTTAGTTTCGTCAAACACATACGGTTTCCAGTGGCATCGCCACAGATTTCAGAGAACAGGCGCTTCTCCTGGCACAGTATCGAACACATAGTTTCAGATAGAACAATTAGGTTAAAATGGAACTAAGTTTCGCATCTGGGGTTTCCTCTCTCACAAGGCGGGCACTTAGTTTCGGAACACATACGGTTTCGATTCGCATCGCCACAGATTTCAGAGAACAGGCGCTTCTCCTGGCACAGTATCGAACACTTAGTTTCAGATAGAACAATCAGTTTAAAATGGAACTAAGTTTCGCATACGGAGTTTCCTCTCCCACAAGGTCGACCACTTAGTTTCATCGAACACATACGGTTTCGAGTAGCATCGCCACAGATTTCAGAGAACAGGCGCTTCTCCTGGCACAGTATCGAACACTTAGTTTCAGATAGAACAATTAGTTTAAAATGGAACTATGTTTCGCATTTGGAGTTTCCTCTCTCGCAAGGTGGACCACTTAGTTTCGTCGAACACATACCGTTTCGAGTGTAATCGCCACAGGTTTCACAGAACGGGCGCTTCTCCTGGCACAGTATCGAACATTTAGTTTCAGATAGAACAATTAATTTAAAATGGAACTATGTTTCGCATCTGAAGTTTCCTCTCTCACAAGGTCGGCCACTTAGTTTCGTCGAACACATACGGTTTCGAGTAGCATCGCCACAGATTTCAGAGAACGGGCGCTTCTCCTGGCACAGTATCGAACACTTAATATCATATAGAACAATTATTTTAAAATGGAATTAAGTTTCGCATTTGGAGTTTCCTCTCTCACAAGGTCGACAACTTAGTTTCTTCGAACAAATACGGTTTCGAGTGGCATCGCCACAGATTTCAGGGAACAGGCGCTTCTCCTGGCACAGTATCGAACACTTAGTATCAGATACAACAAATAGTTTCAAATGGAACTATGTTTCGCATCTGGAGTTTCCTCTCCCACTAGGTCGACAAATTAGTTTCGTCGAACTCATACGGTGTCGAGTGGCATCGCCACAGATTTCGCAGAACGGGAGTTTCTCCTGGCACAGTATCGAACACTTAGTTTCAGATGGAACAATTAGTTTTAAATGGAACTAAGTTTCGCATCTGGAGTTTCCCCTTTCACAAGGCGACCACTCAGTTTCGTCGAACACATACGGTTTCGAGTGGCACCGCCACAGATTTCAGAGAGCAGGCGCTTCTCCTGGCACAGTATCGAACACTTAGTTTCAGATAGAACAATTAGTTTATAATGGAAATAAGTTTTGCATCTGGAGTTTCCTCCCTCACAAGGTCGACCACTAGTTTCGACGAACACATACGGTTTCGAGTAGCATCGCCACACATTTCAGAGAACGGGCGCTTCTCCTGGCACAGTATCGAACACTTAGTATCAGATACAATAATTAGTTTAAAATGGAACTATGTTTCGCATCTGGAGATTCCTCTCTCACTAGGTCGACAACTTAGTTTCGTCGAACACATACGGTGTCGAGTGGCATCGCCACAGATTTAAGAGAACAGGCGCTTCTCCTGGCACAGTATCGAACACTTAGTTTCAGATAGAACAATTAGTTTAAAATGGAACTATGTTTCGCATTTGGAGTTTCCTCTCTCACAAGGTCGACCACCTAGTTTCGTCGAACACATACGGTTTCGAGTGGCATCGCCACAGATTGCAGAGAACAGGCGCTTCTCCTGGCACAGTGACGAACACATAGTTTCAGATAGAACAATTAGGTTAAAATGGAACTAAGTTTCGCATCTGGGGTTTCCCCTCTCACAAGGCGGGCACTTAGTTTCGGAACACATACGGTTTCGATTCGCATCGCCACAGATTTCAGAGAACAGGCGCTTCTCCTGGCACAGTATCGAACACTTAGTTTCAGATAGAACAATCAGTTTAAAATGGAACTAAGTTTCGCATACGGAGTTTCCTCTCCCACAAGGTCGACCACTTAGTTTCATCGAACACATACGGTTTCGAGTAGCATCGCCACAGATTTCAGAGAACAGGCGCTTCTCCTGGCACAGTATCGAACACTTAGTTTCAGAGAGAACAATCAGTTTAAAATGGAACTATGTTTCGCATTTGGAGTTTCCTCTCTCGCAAGGTGGACCACTTAGTTTCGTCGAACACATACGGTGTCGAGTGGCATCGCCACAGATTTCAGAGAACAGGCGTTTCTCCTGGCACATTATCGAACACTTAGTTACAGATAGAACAATTAGTTTAAAATGGAACTAAGTTTCGCATCTGGAGTATCCTCTCTCACAAGGTCGACCACTTAGTTTCGTCGAACAAATACGGTTTCGAGTGGCATCGCCACAGATTTCAGGGAACAGGCGCTTCTCCTGGCACAGTATCGAACACTTAGTATCAGATACAACAAATAGTTTAAAATGGAACTATGTTTCGCATCTGGAGATTCCTCTCCCACTAGGTCGACAACTTAGTTTCGTCGAACACATACGGTGTCGAGTGGCATCGCCACAGATTTCAGAGAACAGGCGCTTCTCCTGGCACATTATCGAACACTTAGTTACAGATAGAACAATTAGTTTAAAATGGAACTAAGTTTCGCATCTGGAGTATCCTCTCTCACAAGGTCGACCACTTAGTTTCGTCGAACACATACGGTTTCGATTAGTGTCGCCACAGATTTCGCAGAACGGGAGTTTCTCCTGGCACAGTATCGAACACTTAGTTTCAGATGGAACAATTAGTTTTAAATGGAACTAAGTTTCGCATCTGGAGTTTCCCCTTTCACAAGGCGACCACTCAGTTTCGTCGAACACATACGGTTTCGAGTGGCACCGCCACAGATTTCAGAGAGCAGGCGCTTCTCCTGGCACAGTATCGAACACTTAGTTTCAGATAGAACAATTAGTTTATAATGGAAATAAGTTTTGCATCTGGAGTTTCCTCCCTCACAAGGTCGACCACTAGTTTCGACGAACACATACGGTTTCGAGTAGCATCGCCACAGATTTCAGAGAACGGGCGCTTCTCCTGGCACATTATCGAACACTTAGTTACAGATAGAACAATTAGTTTTAAATGGAACTAAGTTTTGCTTCTGGGGTTTCCTCTCTCACAAGGTCGACCATTTAGTTTCGTCGAACACATACGGTTTCGAGTAGTATCGCCACACATTTCAGAGAACAGGCGCTTCTCCTGGCACAGTATCGAACACTTAGTTTCAGATAGAACAATTAGTTTAAAATGGAACTAAGTTTCGCATCTGGAGTTTCCTCTCCCACAAGCTCGACCACTTAGTTTCATCGAACACATACGGTTTCGAGTGGCATCGCCACACATTTCAGTGAACAGGCGCTTCTCCTGGCTCATTATCGAAGACTTAGTTTCAGATAGAACAATTAGTTTTAAATGGAACTATGTTCCGAATCTGGTGAATCCTCTCTCACAAGGTCGACCACTTAGTTTCGTCGAACACATACGGTTTCGAGTAGCATCGCCACAGATTTCAGAGAACAGGCGCTTCTGCTGGCACAGTATCGAACACTTAGTTTCAGATAGAACAATTAGTTTAAAATGGAACTAAGTTTCGCATCTGGAGTTTCCTTTCTCACAAGGTCGACCACTTAGTTTCGTCGAACACATACGGTTTCGAGTAGCATCGCCACAGATTTCAGAGAACAGGCGTTTCTCCTGGCACACTGTCGAACACTTAGTTTCAGATAGAACAATTAGTTTTAAATGGAACTAAGTTTCGCATCTGGAGTTTCCTCTCTCAAAAGGTCGACCACATAGTTTCGTCGAACACATACGTTTTCGAGTGGCATCGCCACAGATTTCAGAGAACAGGCGCTTCTCCTGGAACAGTATCGAACACTTAGTTTCAGATAGAACAATTAGTTTAAAATGGAACTAAGTTTCGCATCTGGAGTTTCCTTTCTCACAAGGTCGACCACTTAGTTTCGCCGAACACATACGGTTTCGAGTAGCATCGCCACAGATTTCAGAGAACAGGCGTTTCTCCTGGCACACTGTCGAACACTTAGTTTCAGATAGAACAATTAGTTTTAAATGGAACTAAGTTTCGCATCTGGAGTTTCCTCTCTCAAAAGGTCGACCACATAGTTTCGTCGAACACATACGTTTTCGAGTGGCATCGCCACAGATTTCAGAGAACAGGCGCTTCTCCTGGAACAGTATCGAACACTTAGTGTCAGATGGAACATTTAGTTTAAAATTGAACTATGTTTCGCATCTGGAGTTTCTTCTCTCACAAGGTCGACCACTTAGTTTCGCCGAACGCATACGGTTTCGAGTGGCATCGCCACAGATTTCAGAGAACAGGCGCTTCTGCTGGCACAGTATCGAACACTTAGTTTCAGATAGAACAATTAGTTTAAAATGGCACTAAGTTTCGCGTCTGGAGTTTCCTCTCTCACAAGGTCGACCACTCAGTTTCGTCGAACACATACCGTTTCGAGTGGTATCGCCACAGGTTTCACAGAACGGGCACTTCTCCTGGCACAGTATCGAACACTTAGTTTCAGATAGAACAGTTAGTTTTAAATGAAACTAAGTTTCACTTCTGGAGTTTCCTCTCTCTCAAGGTCGACAACTTAGTTTTGTGGAACACAAACGGTTTCGAGTGGCATCGCCACAGATTTCAGAGAGCAGGCGCTTCTCCTGGCACAGTATCGAACACTTAGTTTCAGATAGAACAATTAGTTTATAATGGAAATAAGTTTTGCATCTGGAGTTTCCTCCCTCACAAGGTCGACCACTAGTTTCGACGAACACATACGGTTTCGAGTAGCATCGCCACACATTTCAGAGAACGGGCGCTTCTCCTGGCACAGTATCGAACACTTAGTTTCAGATAGAACAATTAGTTTAAAATGGAACTATGTTCCGCATCTGGTGAATCCTCTCTCACAAGGTCGACCACTTAGTTTCGCCGAACGCATACGGTTTCGAGTGGCATCGCCACAGATTTCAGAGAACAGGCGCTTCTGCTGGCACAGTATCGAACACTTAGTTTCAGATAGAACAATTAGTTTAAAATGGCACTAAGTTTCGCGTCTGGAGTTTCCTCTCTCACAAGGTCGACCAGTCAGTTTCGTCGAACACATACCGTTTCGAGTGGTATCGCCACAGGTTTCACAGCACGGGCACTTCTCCTGGCACAATATCGAACACTTAGTTTCAGATAGAACAGTTAGTTTTAAATGAAACTAAGTTTCACTTCTGGAGTTTCCTCTCTCTCAAGGTCGACAACTTAGTTTTGTGGAACACAAACGGTTTCGAGTGGCATCGCCACAGATTTCAGAGAACAGGCGCTTCTCCTGGCTCAGTATCGAACACTTAGGTTCAGATAGAACAATTAGTTTTAAATGGAACTAAGTTTCGCATCTGGAGTTTCCTCTCCCACAAGCTCGACCACTTAGTTTCATCGAACACATACGGTTTCGAGTGGCATCGCCACACATTTCAGTGAACAGGCGCTTCTCCTGGCTCATTATCGAAGACTTAGTTTCAGATAGAACAATTAGTTTTAAATGGAACTATGTTCCGAATCTGGTGAATCCTCTCTCACAAGGTCGACCACTTAGTTTCGTCGAACACATACGGTTTCGAGTAGCATCGCCACAGATTTCAGAGAACAGGCGCTTCTGCTGGCACAGTATCGAACACTTAGTTTCAGATAGAACAATTAGTTTAAAATGGAACTAAGTTTCGCATCTGGAGTTTCCTTTCTCACAAGGTCGACCACTTAGTTTCGTCGAACACATACGGTTTCGAGTAGCATCGCCACAGATTTCAGAGAACAGGCGTTTCTCCTGGCACACTGTCGAACACTTAGGTTCAGATAGAACAATTAGTTTAAAATGGCACTAAGTTTCGCGTCTGGAGTTTCCTCTCTCACAAGGTCGACCACTCAGTTTCGTCGAACACATACCGTTTCGAATGGTATCGCCACAGGTTTCACAGAACGGGCACTTCTCCTGGCACAGTATCGAACACTTAGTTTCAGATAGAACAGTTAGTTTTAAATGAAACTAAGTTTCACTTCTGGAGTTTCCTCTCTCTCAAGGTCGACAACTTAGTTTTGTGGAACACATACGGTTTCGAGTGGCATCGCCACAGATTTCAGAGAACAGGCGCTTCAGCTGGCACAGTATCGAACACTTAGTTTCAGATAGAACAATTAGTTTTAAATGGAACTAAGTTTCGCATCTGGAGTTTCCTCTCCCACAAGCTCGACCACTTAGTTTCATCGAACACATACGGTTTCGAGTGGCATTGCCACACATTTCAGTGAACAGGCGCTTCTCCTGGCTCATTATCGAAGACTTAGTTTCAGATAGAACAATTAGTTTTAAATGGAACTATGTTCCGAATCTGGAGTTTCCTCTCTCAAAAGGTCGACCACATAGTTTCGTCGAACACATACGTTTTCGAGTGGCATCGCCACAGATTTCAGAGAACAGGCGCTTCTCCTGGAACAGTATCGAACACTTAGTGTCAGATGGAACATTTAGTTTAAAATTGAACTATGTTTCGCATCTGGAGTTTCTTCTCTCACAAGGTCGACCACTTAGTTTCGCCGAACGCATACGGTTTCGAGTGGCATCGCCACAGATTTCAGAGAACAGGCGCTTCTGCTGGCACAGTATCGAACACTTAGTTTCAGATAGAACAATTAGTTTAAAATGGCACTAAGTTTCGCGTCTGGAGTTTCCTCTCTCACAAGGTCGACCACTCAGTTTCGTCGAACACATACCGTTTCGAATGGTATCGCCACAGGTTTCACAGAACGGGCACTTCTCCTGGCACAGTATCGAACACTTAGTTTCAGATAGAACAGTTAGTTTTAAATGAAACTAAGTTTCACTTCTGGAGTTTCCTCTCTCTCAAGGTCGACAACTTAGTTTTGTGGAACACATACGGTTTCGAGTGGCATCGCCACAGATTTCAGAGAACAGGCGCTTCAGCTGGCACAGTATCGAACACTTAGTTTCAGATAGAACAATTAGTTTTAAATGGAACTAAGTTTCGCATCTGGAGTTTCCTCTCCCACAAGCTCGACCACTTAGTTTCATCGAACACATACGGTTTCGAGTGGCATTGCCACACATTTCAGTGAACAGGCGCTTCTCCTGGCTCATTATCGAAGACTTAGTTTCAGATAGAACAATTAGTTTTAAATGGAACTATGTTCCGAATCTGGTGAATCCTCTCTCACAAGGTCGACCACTTAGTTTCGTCGAACACATACGGTTTCGAGTAGCATCGCCACAGATTTCAGAGAACAGGCGCTTCTGCTGGCACAGTATCGAACACTTAGTTTCAGATAGAACAATTAGTTTAAAATGGAACTAAGTTCCGCATCTGGAATTTCCTCTCTCACAAGGTCGACCACTTAGTTTCGTCGAACACATACGGTTTCGAGTAGCATCGCCACAGATTTCAGAGAACAGGCGTTTCTCCTGGCACACTGTCGAACACTTAGTTTCAGATAGAACAATTAGTTTTAAATGGAACTAAGTTTCGCATCTGGAGTTTCCTCTCTCAAAAGGTCGACCACTTAGTTTCGTCGAACACATACGGTTTCGAGTTTTATCGCCACAGATTTCAGAGATCAGGCGCTTCTGCTGGCACAGTATCGAACACTTAGTTTCAGATAGGACAATTAGTTTAAAATGGCACTAAGTTTCGCGTCCGGAATTTCCTCTCTCACAAGGTCGACCACTCAGTTTCGTCGAACACATACGGTTTCGAGTGACATCGCGACAGATTTCAGAGAACAGGCGCTTCTCCTGGCACAGTATCGAACACTTAGTTTCAAATAGAACAATTAGTTTAAAATGGAACTAAGATTCGCATCTGGAGTTTCCTCTCTCACAAGGTCGACCACTTAGTTTCGTCGAACACATACGGTTTCGAGTGGCATCGCCACACATTTCAGAGAACAGGCGCTTCTCCTGGCACAGTATCGGACACATAGTTTCAGATAGAACAATTAATTTAAAATGGTATTAAGTTCCGCATCTGGAGTTTCCTCTCTCACAAGTTCGACCACTTAGTTCCGTCGAACACATACGGTTTCGAGTAGCATCGCCACAGATTTCTGAGAACAGGCCCTTCTCCTGGCACAGTATCGAACACTTAGTTTCAGATGGAACATTTACTTTAAAATGGAACTAAGTTTCTCATCTGGAGTTTCCTCTCTCACAAGGTCGACCACTTAGTTTCGTCGAACACATACGGTTTCGAGTAGCATCGCCACAGATTTCAGAGAACAGGCGCTTCTCCTGGCACAGTATCGAAAACTTAGTTTCAGATAGAACAATCAGTTTAAAATGGAACTAAGTTTCGCATCCGGAATTTCCTCTCCCACAAGGTCGACCACTTAGTTTTGTCGAACACATACGGTTTCGAGTAGCATCGCCACAGATTTCTGAGAACAGGCCCTTCTCCTGGCACAGTATCGAACACTTAGTTTCAGATGGAACATTTAGTTTAAAATGGAACTAAGTTTCTCATCTGGAGTTTCCTCTCTCACAAGGTCGACCACTTAGTTTCGTCGAACACATACGGTTTCGAGTAGCATCGCCACAGATTTCAGAGAACAGGCGCTTCTCCTGGCACAGTATCGAAAACTTAGTTTCAGATAGAACAATCAGTTTAAAATGGAACTAAGTTTCGCATCCGGAATTTCCTCCCCCACAAGGTCGACCACTTAGTTTTGTCGAACACATACGGTTTCGAGTAGCATCGCCACAGATTTCAGAGAACAGGCGATTCTCCTGGTACAGTATCGAACACTTAGATTCAGATAGAACAATTAGTTTAAAATGTAACTATGTGTCGCATCTGGAGTTTCTGCTCTCACAAGGTCGACGACTTAGTTTCGTTGAACACATTCGGTTTCGAGTGGCATCGCCACAGGTTTCAGAGACAGGCGCTTCTACTGGCACAGTATCGAAAACTTAGTTTCAGTTAGAATAATTAGTTTAAAATGGAAATATATTTCGCATTTGGAGTTTCCTCTCTCACAAGGTCGACCACTTAGTTTCGTCGAACACATACGGTGTCGAGTAGCATCGCGACAGATTTCCGAGAACAGGCGATTCTCCTGGCACAGTATCGAACACTAAGTTTCAGATAGAACAATCAGTTTAAAATGGAAATAAGTTTCGCATCCGGAATTTCCTCTCCCACAAGGTCGACCACTTAGTTTCGTCGAACACATACGGTTTCGAGTGGTATCGCCACAGATTTCAGAGACAGGCGCTTCTACTGGCACAGTATCGAAAACTTAGTTTCAGATAGAACAATTAGGTTAAAATGGAACTATGTTTCGCATCTGGAGTTCCCTCTTTCACAAGGTCGACCACTTAGTTTTGTCGAACACATACAGTTTCGAGTAGCATCGCCACAGATTTCAGAGAACAGGCGCTTCTCCTGGCACAGTATCGAACACTTAGTTTCAGACAGAACGATTAGTTTAAAATGGAACTAAGTTTCTCATCTGGAGTTTCCTCTCTCACAAGGTCGACCACTTAGTTTCGTCGAACACATACGGTTTCGAGTAGCATCGCCACAGATTTCAGAGAACAGGCGCTTCTCCTGGCACAGTATCGAAAACTTAGTTTCAGATAGAACAATCAGTTTAAAATGGAACTAAGTTTCGCATCCGGAATTTCCTCTCCCACAAGGTCGACGACTTAGTTTCGTTGAACACATTCGGTTTCGAGTGGCATCGCCACAGGTTTCAGAGACAGGCGCTTCTACTGGCACAGTATCGAAAACTTAGTTTCAGATAGAACAATTAGTTTAAATTGTAACTATGTGTCGCATCTGGAGTATCCACTCTCACAAGGTCGACGACTTAGTTGCGTCGAACACATACAGTTTCGAGTGGCATCAGCACAGATTTCAGAGAACAGGCGCTTCTCCTGGAACAGTAACGAGCACTTAGTTCCAGATACAACAATTAGTTTAAAATGCAACTAAGTTTCGCATCTGGAGTTTCCTCTCCCACAAGGTCGACCACTTAGTTTCCGCGAACACATGCGGCCTCGAGTAGCATCGCCACAGATTTCAGAGAACAGGTGCTTCGCCTGGCACAGTATCGAACACTTAGTTTCAGAGAGAACAATTAGTTTAAAATGGAACTATGTTTCGCATTTGGAGTTTCCTCTCTCGCAAGGTGGACCACTTAGTTTCGTCGAACACATACGGTTTCGAGTGGCATCGCCACAGATTTCAGAGAACAGGCGCTTCTCCTGGCACAGTATCGAACCCTTAGTTTCAGATGGAACATTTAGTTTAAAATTGAACTATGTTTCGCATCTGGAGTTTCCTCTCTCACAAGGTCGACCACTTAGTTTCGTCGAACACATACGGTTTCGAGTAGCATCGCCACAGATTTCAGAGAACAGGCGCTTCTCCTGGCACAGTATCGAAAACTTAGTTTCAGATAGAACAATCAGTTTAAAATGGAACTAAGTTTCGCATCCGGAATTTCCTCTCCCACAAGGTCGACGACTTAGTTTCGTTGAACACATTCGGTTTCGAGTGGCATCGCCACAGGTTTCAGAGACAGGCGCTTCTACTGGCACAGTATCGAAAACTTAGTTTCAGATAGAACAATTAGTTTAAATTGTAACTATGTGTCGCATCTGGAGTATCCACTCTCACAAGGTCGACGACTTAGTTGCGTCGAACACATACAGTTTCGAGTGGCATCAGCACAGATTTCAGAGAACAGGCGCTTCTCCTGGAACAGTAACGAGCACTTAGTTCCAGATACAACAATTAGTTTAAAATGCAACTAAGTTTCGCATCTGGAGTTTCCTCTCCCACAAGGTCGACCACTTAGTTTCCGCGAACACATACGGTTTCGAGTAGCATCGCCACAGATTTCTGAGAACAGGCCCTTCTCCTGGCACAGTATCGAACACTTAGTTTCAGATGGAACATTTACTTTAAAATGGAACTAAGTTTCTCATCTGGAGTTTCCTCTCTCACAAGGTCGACCACTTAGTTTCGTCGAACACATACGGTTTCGAGTAGCATCGCCACAGATTTCAGAGAACAGGCGCTTCTCCTGGCACAGTATCGAAAACTTAGTTTCAGATAGAACAATCAGTTTAAAATGGAACTAAGTTTCGCATCCGGAATTTCCTCTCCCACAAGGTCGACCACTTAGTTTTGTCGAACACATACGGTTTCGAGTAGCATCGCCACAGATTTCTGAGAACAGGCCCTTCTCCTGGCACAGTATCGAACACTTAGTTTCAGATGGAACATTTAGTTTAAAATGGAACTAAGTTTCTCATCTGGAGTTTCCTCTCTCACAAGGTCGACCACTTAGTTTCGTCGAACACATACGGTTTCGAGTAGCATCGCCACAGATTTCAGAGAACAGGCGTTTCTCCTGGCACACTGTCGAACACTTAGTTTCAGATAGAACAATTAGTTTTAAATGGAACTAAGTTTCGCATCTGGAGTTTCCTCTCTCAAAAGGTCGACCACTTAGTTTCGTCGAACACATACGGTTTCGAGTTTTATCGCCACAGATTTCAGAGATCAGGCGCTTCTGCTGGCACAGTATCGAACACTTAGTTTCAGATAGGACAATTAGTTTAAAATGGCACTAAGTTTCGCGTCCGGAATTTCCTCTCTCACAAGGTCGACCACTCAGTTTCGTCGAACACATACGGTTTCGAGTGACATCGCGACAGATTTCAGAGAACAGGCGCTTCTCCTGGCACAGTATCGAACACTTAGTTTCAAATAGAACAATTAGTTTAAAATGGAACTAAGATTCGCATCTGGAGTTTCCTCTCTCACAAGGTCGACCACTTAGTTTCGTCGAACACATACGGTTTCGAGTGGCATCGCCACACATTTCAGAGAACAGGCGCTTCTCCTGGCACAGTATCGGACACATAGTTTCAGATAGAACAATTAATTTAAAATGGTATTAAGTTCCGCATCTGGAGTTTCCTCTCTCACAAGGTCGACCACTTAGTTCCGTCGAACACATACGGTTTCGAGTAGCATCGCCACAGATTTCTGAGAACAGGCCCTTCTCCTGGCACAGTATCGAACACTTAGTTTCAGATGGAACATTTACTTTAAAATGGAACTAAGTTTCTCATCTGGAGTTTCCTCTCTCACAAGGTCGACCACTTAGTTTCGTCGAACACATACGGTTTCGAGTAGCATCGCCACAGATTTCAGAGAACAGGCGCTTCTCCTGGCACAGTATCGAAAACTTAGTTTCAGATAGAACAATCAGTTTAAAATGGAACTAAGTTTCGCATCCGGAATTTCCTCTCCCACAAGGTCGACCACTTAGTTTTGTCGAACACATACGGTTTCGAGTAGCATCGCCACAGATTTCTGAGAACAGGCCCTTCTCCTGGCACAGTATCGAACACTTAGTTTCAGATGGAACATTTAGTTTAAAATGGAACTAAGTTTCTCATCTGGAGTTTCCTCTCTCACAAGGTCGACCACTTAGTTTCGTCGAACACATACGGTTTCGAGTAGCATCGCCACAGATTTCAGAGAACAGGCGCTTCTCCTGGCACAGTATCGAAAACTTAGTTTCAGATAGAACAATCAGTTTAAAATGGAACTAAGTTTCGCATCCGGAATTTCCTCCCCCACAAGGTCGACCACTTAGTTTTGTCGAACACATACGGTTTCGAGTAGCATCGCCACAGATTTCAGAGAACAGGCGATTCTCCTGGTACAGTATCGAACACTTAGATTCAGATAGAATAATTAGTTTAAAATGTAACTATGTGTCGCATCTGGAGTTTCTGCTCTCACAAGGTCGACGACTTAGTTTCGTTGAACACATTCGGTTTCGAGTGGCATCGCCACAGGTTTCAGAGACAGGCGCTTCTACTGGCACAGTATCGAAAACTTAGTTTCAGTTAGAATAATTAGTTTAAAATGGAAATATATTTCGCATTTGGAGTTTCCTCTCTCACAAGGTCGACCACTTAGTTTCGTCGAACACATACGGTGTCGAGTAGCATCGCGACAGATTTCCGAGAACAGGCGATTCTCCTGGCACAGTATCGAACACTAAGTTTCAGATAGAACAATCAGTTTAAAATGGAAATAAGTTTCGCATCCGGAATTTCCTCTCCCACAAGGTCGACCACTTAGTTTCGTCGAACACATACGGTTTCGAGTGGTATCGCCACAGATTTCAGAGACAGGCGCTTCTACTGGCACAGTATCGAAAACTTAGTTTCAGATAGAACAATTAGGTTAAAATGGAACTATGTTTCGCATCTGGAGTTCCCTCTTTCACAAGGTCGACCACTTAGTTTTGTCGAACACATACAGTTTCGAGTAGCATCGCCACAGATTTCAGAGAACAGGCGCTTCTCCTGGCACAGTATCGAACACTTAGTTTCAGACAGAACGATTAGTTTAAAATGGAACTAAGTTTCTCATCTGGAGTTTCCTCTCTCACAAGGTCGACCACTTAGTTTCGTCGAAAACATACGGTTTCGAGTAGCATCGCCACAGATTTCAGAGAACAGGCGCTTCTCCTGGCACAGTATCGAAAACTTAGTTTCAGATAGAACAATCAGTTTAAAATGGAACTAAGTTTCGCATCCGGAATTTCCTCTCCCACAAGGTCGACGACTTAGTTTCGTTGAACACATTCGGTTTCGAGTGGCATCGCCACAGGTTTCAGAGACAGGCGCTTCTACTGGCACAGTATCGAAAACTTAGTTTCAGATAGAACAATTAGTTTAAATTGTAACTATGTGTCGCATCTGGAGTATCCACTCTCACAAGGTCGACGACTTAGTTGCGTCGAACACATACAGTTTCGAGTGGCATCAGCACAGATTTCAGAGAACAGGCGCTTCTCCTGGAACAGTAACGAGCACTTAGTTCCAGATACAACAATTAGTTTAAAATGCAACTAAGTTTCGCATCTGGAGTTTCCTCTCCCACAAGGTCGACCACTTAGTTTCCGCGAACACATGCGGCCTCGAGTAGCATCGCCACAGATTTCAGAGAACAGGTGCTTCGCCTGGCACAGTATCGAACACTTAGTTTCAGAGAGAACAATTAGTTTAAAATGGAACTATGTTTCGCATTTGGAGTTTCCTCTCTCGCAAGGTGGACCACTTAGTTTCGTCGAACACATACGGTTTCGAGTGGCATCGCCACAGATTTCAGAGAACAGGCGCTTCTCCTGGCACAGTATCGAACCCTTAGTTTCAGATGGAACATTTAGTTTAAAATTGAACTATGTTTCGCATCTGGAGTTTCCTCTCTCACAAGGTCGACCACTTAGTTTCGCCGAACGCATACGGTTTCGAGTGGCATCACCACAGATTTCAGAGATCAGGCGCTTCTGCTGGCACAGTATCGAACACTTAGTTTCGGGTAGAACAATTAGTTTAAAATGGCACTAAGTTTCGCGTCCGGAATTTCCTCTCTCACAAGTCGACCACTCAGTTTCGTCGAACACATACGGTTTCGAGTGACATCGCGACAGATTTCAGAGAACAGGCGCTTCTCCTGGCACAGTATCGAACACTTAGTTTCAAATAGAACAATTAGTTTAAAATGGAACTAAGATTCGCATCTGGAGTTTCCTCTCTCACAAGGTCGACCACTTAGTTTCGTCGAACACATACGGTTTCGAGTTGCATCGCCACACATTTCAGAGAACAGGCGCTTCTCCTGGCACAGTATAGGACACATAGTTTCAGATAGAACAATTAATTTAAAATGGTATTAAGTTCCGCATCTGGAGTTTCCTCTCTCACAAGGTCGACCACTTAGTTCCGTCGACCACATACGGTTTCGAGTAGCATCGCCACAGATTTCTGAGAACAGGCCCTTCTCCTGGCACAGTATCGAACACTTAGTTTCAGATGGAACATTTAGTTTAAAATGGAACTAAGTTTCTCATCTGGAGTTTCCTCTCTCACAAGGTCGACCACTTAGTTTCGTCGAACACATACGGTTTCGAGTAGCATCGCCACAGATTTCAGAGAACAGGCGCTTCTCCTGGCACAGTATCGAAAACTTAGTTTCAGATAGAACAATCAGTTTAAAATGGAACTAAGTTTCGCATCCGGAATTTCCTCTCCCACAAGGTCGACCACTTAGTTTTGTCGAACACATACGGTTTCGAGTAGCATCGCCACAGATTTCAGAGAACAGGCGATTCTCCTGGTACAGTATCGAACACTTAGATTCAGATAGAACAATTAGTTTAAAATGTAACTATGTGTCGCATCTGGAGTTTCTGCTCTCACAAGGTCGACGACTTAGTTTCGTTGAACACATTCGGTTTCGAGTGGCATCGCCACAGGTTTCAGAGACAGGCGCTTCTACTGGCACAGTATCGAAAACTTAGTTTCAGATAGAACAATTAGGTTAAAATGGAACTATGTTTCGCATCTGGAGTTCCCTCTTTCACAAGGTCGACCACTTAGTTTCGCCGAACACATACGGTTTCGAGTGGCATCGCCACAGATTTCAGAGAACAGGCGCTTCTCCTGGCACAGTATCGAACACTTAGTATCGGATAGAACTATTATTTTAAAATGGAACTAAGTTTCGCATCTGGAGTTTCCTCTCTCACAAGGTAGACCACTTAGTTTCGTCGAACACATACGGTTTCGAGTAGCATCGCCACAGATTTCAGAGAACAGGCGATTCTCCTAGTACAGTATCGAACACTTAGTTTCAGATAGAACAATTAGTTTAAAATGGAACTAAGTTTCGCATCTGAAGTTTCCTCTCTCACAAGGTCGGCCACCTAGTTGCGTCGAACACATACAGTTTCGAGTGGCATCAGCACAGATTTCAGAGAACAGGCGCTTCTCCTGGCACAGTATCGAACACTTAGTTTCAGATGGAACATTTAGTTTAAAATTGAACTATGTTTCGCATCTGGAGTTTCCTCTCTCACAAGGTCGACCACTTAGTTTCGCCGAACGCATACGGTTTCGAGTGGCATCACCACAGATTTCAGAGATCAGGCGCTTCTGCTGGCACAGTATCGAACACTTAGTTTCGGGTAGAACAATTAGTTTAAAATGGCACTAAGTTTCGCGTCCGGAATTTCCTCTCTCACAAGGTCGACCACTCAGTTTCGTCGAACACATACGGTTTCGAGTGACATCGCGACAGATTTCAGAGAACAGGCGCTTCTCCTGGCACAGTATCGAACACTTAGTTTCAAATAGAACAATTAGTTTAAAATGGAACTAAGATTCGCATCTGGAGTTTCCTCTCTCACAAGGTCGACCACTTAGTTTTGTCGAACACATACGGTTTCGAGTTGCATCGCCACACATTTCAGAGAACAGGCGCTTCTCCTGGCACAGTATAGGACACATAGTTTCAGATAGAACAATTAGTTTAAAATGGAAATATGTTTCGCATCTGGAGTATCCTCTCTCACAAGGTCAAACACTTAGTTTCGTCGAACACACACGGTTTGGAGCGGCATCGCCACACAGTTCAGAGAACAGGCGCTTCTCCTGGCACAGTATCGAACACTTAGTTTCAGGTAGAACAATTTGTTTAAAATGGAACTAAGTTTCGCATCTGGAGTTTCATCTCCCACGAGGTCGACCACTTAGTTTCGTCGAACACAAACTGTTACGAGTGGCTTCGCCACAGATTTCAGAGGACAGGCGGTACTCCTGGCACAGTATCGAACACTTAGTATCAGATAGAACAATTAGTTTAAAATGGAACTAAGTTTCGCATCTGGAGTTTCCTCTCTCACAAGGTCGACCATTTAGATTCGTCGAACACATACGGTTTCGAGTATGATCGCCACAGATTTCACAGTACAGGCGCTTCTCCTGGCACAGTATCGAACACTTATTTCAGACAGAACAATTAGTTTTAAATGGAACTATGTTTCGCATCTGGAGTATCCTCTCTCACAAGGGCAACCACTTAGATTCGTCGAACACATACGGTTTCGAGCGTCATCGCCACACAGTTCAGAGAACAGGCGCTTCTCCTGGCACCTTATCGAACACTTAGTTTCAGACAGAACAATTAGTTTAAAATGGAACTATGTTTCGCATCTGGAGTATCCTCTCTCACAAGGTCAAACACTTAGTGTCGTCGAACACACACGGTTTGGAGCGGCATCGCCACACAGTTCAGAGAACAGGCGCTTCTCCTGGCACAGTATCGAACACTTAGTTTCAGGTAGAACAATTAGTTTAAAATGGAACTATGTTTCGCATTTGAAGTATCCTCCCTCACAAGGTCGACCACTTAGTTTCGTCGTACACATACGGTTTCGAGTAGCATCGCCAATGATCTCAGAGAACAGGCGCTACTCCTGGCACAGTATCGAATACTTAGTATCAGATAGAACAATTAGTTTAAAATGGAACTAAGTTTCGCATCTGAAGTTTCCTCTCCCACCAGGTCGACCATCTAGATTCGTCGAACACATGTGTCGCGATGCTACTCGAAAGCGAATGTGTTCGACGAAACTAAGTGGTCGACCTTCTGAGAGAGGAAACTCCAGATGCGAAACTTTGTTCCATTTTAAACTAATTGTTCTATCTGAAACTAAGTGTTCGATACTGTGCCAGGAGAAGCGCCTGTTCTCTGAAATCTGTCGCGATGCTACTCGAAACCGTATGTGTTCGACGAAACTAAGTGGCCGACCTTGTGACAGAGGAAACTCCACATTCGAAATTTAGTTCCATTTTAAACCAAATGTTCCATCTGAAACTAAGTGTCCGATACTGTCCCAGGAGAAGCGCCTGTGCTCTGAAATCTGTGGCGATGCCACTCGAAACCGTATGTGTTCGACGAAACTAAGTGGACGACCTTCTGAGAGAGGAAACTCCAAATGCGAAACATATTTCCATTTTAAACTAATTATTCTAACTGAAACTAAGTGTTCGATACTGTGCCAGGAGAAACTCCCGTTCTGCGAAATCTGTGGCGATACTACTCGAAACCGTATGTGTTCGACGAAACTAAGTGGTCGACCTTCTGAGAGAGGAAACTCCGGATGCGAAACTTAGTACCATTTTAAACTAATTGTTCTATCTGAAACTAAGTGGTCGATACTGTGCCAGGAGAAACTCCCGTTCTCTGAAATCTGTGGCGTTGCCACTCGAAACCGTATGTGTTCAACGAAACTAAGTGGTCGACCTTGTGGGAGAGGAAACTCCAAATGCGAAACAGAGTTCCAATTTAAACTAATTGTTCTATGTGAAACTAAGTGTTCGATACTGTGCCAGGAGTAGCGCCTGTTCTCTGAGATCTGTGGCGATGCCACTCGAAACCGTATGTATTCGACGAAACTAAGTGATCGACCATGTGAGAGAGGAATCTCCAGATGCGAAAGTTAGTTCCATTTTAAACTAAATATTCTATCTGAAAATAAGTATTCGATAATCTGCAAGTAGAAGCGCCTCTTCTCGGAAACCTGTGGCGTTGCTACCCGAAACCGTATGTGTTCGACGATACTAAGTGGCCGACCTTGTGCGAGAGGAAACTTCAGATGCGAAACTTAGTTCCATTTTAAACCAAATGTTCCATCTGAAACTAAGTGTTCGATACTGTGCCAGGAGAAGCGCCTGTTCTCTGAAATCTGTGGCGATGCCACTCGAAACCGTATGTGTTCGACGAAACAAAGTGGTCGACCTTGTGAGGGAGGAAACTCCAAATGCGAAACAAATTTCCATTTTAAACGAAATATTCTATCTGAAACTATGTATTCGATACTGTGCCAGGAGAAGCGCCTATTCTCTGAAATCTGTGGCCATGCTACTCGAAACCGCATGTGTTCGACGTAAGTAAGTGGTAGACCTTGTGAGAGAGGAAACTCCAGATGCCAAACTTAGTTCCATTTAAAACTAATTGTTCTACCTGAAACAGTGTTCGATACTGTGCCAGGAGAATCGCCTGTTCTCTGAAATCAATGGCGATGCCACTGGAAACCGTATGTGTTCGACGAAACTAAGTGGTTGACCTTGTGAGAGAGGATACTCCAAATGCGAAACTTAGTTCCATTTTAAACTAATTGTTCTATCTGAAACTAAGTGTTCCATACTGTGCCCGGAGAAGCGCCTGTTCTCTGATATCTGTGGCGATGCCACTCGATACCGTATGTGTTCGACGATACTAAGTGGTCGACCTTGTGAGAGAGGAAACTCCAGATGCGAAACTTAGTTCCATTTTAAACTAATTGTTCTATCTGAAACTAAGTGTTCGATACCGTGCCAGGAGTAGCGCCTGTTCTCTGAAATCTGTGGCGATGCTACTCGAAACCGTATGTGTTCGAGGAAACTTAGTGGTCGGCCTTGTGGGACAGGAAACTCCAGATGCGAAACTTAGTTCCATTTTAAACTAATTGTTCTATCTGAAACTATGTCTTCGACACTGTGCCAGGAGAACCGCCTATTATCTGAAATGTGTAGCGATGCCACTCGAAACCGTATGTGTTCGACGAAACTAAGTGGTCGACCTTGTGAGAGAGGTTTCACTAGATGCGGAACATAGTTCCATTTTAAACTAATTGTTCTATCTGAAACTAAGTGTTCGATACTGTGCCAAGAGAAGCGCCTGTTCACTGAAATCTGTGGCGATGCTACTCGAAATCGTATGTGTTCGACGAAACTAAGTGGTCGACCTTGTGACAGAGGAAACTCCAAATGCGAAACATATTTCCATTTTAAACTAAATGTTTTATCTGTAACTAAGTGCTCGATACTGCGCCAGGAGAAGCGCCTGTTCTCTGAAATCTGTGGCGATGCCACTCGAAACCCTATGTGGTCGACGAAACTAAGTGGTCGACCTTCTGGGAGAGGAAACTACAGATGCGAAACTTAGTTCCATTTTAAACTAATTGTTCTATCTGTAACTAAGTGTTCGATACTGCGCCAGGAGAAGCGCCTGTTCTCTGAAATCAATGGCGATGCTACTGGAAACCGTATGTGTTCGACGAAACTAAGTGGGCGACCTTGTGAGAGAGGAAACTCCAGATGCGAGACATAGTTCAATTTTAAACTAGAAGTTCCATCTGAAACTAAATGTTCGATACTGTGCCAGGAGAAGCGCCTGTTCTCTGAAATCTGTGGCGATGCTACTCGAAACCGTATGTGTTCGAGGAAACTAAGTGGTCGACCTTGGGAGGGAGGAAACTCCAAATGCGAAACATATTTCCATTTTAAACTAAATGTTCTATCTGAAACTAAGTATTCGATACTCTGCCAGTAGAAGCGCCTGTTCTCTGAAACCTGTGGCGTTGCTACTCGAAGCCGAATGTGTTCGACGAAAGTAAGTGGTAGACCGTGTGAGAGAAGAAACTCCAAATGCGAAACATAGTTCCATTTAAGCTAAGTGTTCTATCTGTAACTAAGTGTTCGATACTGTGCCAGGAGAAGCGCCTGTTCTCTGAAATCTGTGGCGATGCTACTCGAAACCGTATGTGTTCGACGATACTAAGTGGTCGACCTTGTGAGAGAGGAAACTCCAGATGCGAAACTTAGTTCCATTTTAAACTAATTGTTCTATCTGAAACTAAGTGTTCGATACCGTGCCAGGAGTAGCGCCTGTTCTCTGAAATCTGTGGCGATGCTACTCGAAACCGTATGTGTTCGAGGAAACTTAGTGGTCGGCCTTGTGGGACAGGAAACTCCAGATGCGAAACTTAGTTCCATTTTAAACTAATTGTTCTATCTGAAACTATGTCTTCGACACTGTGCCAGGAGAACCGCCTATTATCTGAAATGTGTAGCGATGCCACTCGAAACCGTATGTGTTCGACGAAACTAAGTGGTCGACCTTGTGAGAGAGGTTTCACTAGATGCGGAACATAGTTCCATTTTAAACTAATTGTTCTATCTGAAACTAAGTGTTCGATACTGTGCCAAGAGAAGCGCCTGTTCACTGAAATCTGTGGCGATGCTACTCGAAATCGTATGTGTTCGACGAAACTAAGTGGTCGACCTTGTGACAGAGGAAACTCCAAATGCGAAACATATTTCCATTTTAAACTAAATGTTTTATCTGTAACTAAGTGCTCGATACTGCGCCAGGAGAAGCGCCTGTTCTCTGAAATCTGTGGCGATGCCACTCGAAACCCTATGTGGTCGACGAAACTAAGTGGTCGACCTTCTGGGAGAGGAAACTACAGATGCGAAACTTAGTTCCATTTTAAACTAATTGTTCTATCTGTAACTAAGTGTTCGATACTGCGCCAGGAGAAGCGCCTGTTCTCTGAAATCAATGGCGATGCTACTGGAAACCGTATGTGTTCGACGAAACTAAGTGGGCGACCTTGTGAGAGAGGAAACTCCAGATGCGAGACATAGTTCAATTTTAAACTAGAAGTTCCATCTGAAACTAAATGTTCGATACTGTGCCAGGAGAAGCGCCTGTTCTCTGAAATCTGTGGCGATGCTACTCGAAACCGTATGTGTTCGAGGAAACTAAGTGGTCGACCTTGGGAGGGAGGAAACTCCAAATGCGAAACATATTTCCATTTTAAACTAAATGTTCTATCTGAAACTAAGTATTCGATACTCTGCCAGTAGAAGCGCCTGTTCTCTGAAACCTGTGGCGTTGCTACTCGAAGCCGAATGTGTTCGACGAAAGTAAGTGGTAGACCGTGTGAGAGAAGAAACTCCAAATGCGAAACATAGTTCCATTTAAGCTAAGTGTTCTATCTGTAACTAAGTGTTCGATACTGTGCCAGGAGAAGCGCCTGTTCTCTGAAATCTGTGGCGATGCTACTCGAAACCGTATGTGTTCGACGAAACTAAGTGGACGACCTTGTGAGAGGGGAAACTCCAAATGCGAAACATAGTTCCATTTTAATCTTATTGTTCTACCTGAAACTAAGTGTTCGATACTGTGCCAGGAGAAGCGCCAGTTCTCTGAAACCTGTGGCGATTCCACTCGAAACCGTATGTCTTTGACGAAACTAAGTGGTCCACCTTGCGAGAGAGGAAACTCCCGAAGTGAAATTTAGTTTCTTTTAAAACTAACTGTTCTATCTGAAGCTAAGTGTTCGATAATGTGCCAGGAGAAGCGCCAGTTCTCTGAAATCTGTGGCGATACAACTCAAACCGTATGTGTTTGACGATACTAAGTGGTCGACCTTGTGGGGCAGGAAACTCCAGATGCGAAACTTAGTTCCATTTTAAGCTAATTGTTCTATCTGAAACTATGTGTTCGACACTGTGCCAGGAGAAGCGCCTGTTCTCTGAAATGTGTAGCGATGCCACTCGAAACCGTATGTGTTCGACGGACCTCAGTGGTTGACCTTGTGAGAGTGGATACTCCAGATGCGAAACATAGTTCTATTTTAAACTAAATGTTCCATCGGAAACTAAGTGTTCGATACTGTGCCAGGAGAAGGGCCTTTTCTCTGAAATCTGTGGCGATGCCACTCGAAACCGTATGTGTTCGAGGAAACTAAGTGGTCGACCTTGTGGGGCAGGAAACTCCAGATGCGAAACTTAGTTCCATTTTAAACTAATTGTTCTATCTGAAACTATGTGTTCGACACTGTGCCAGGAGAAGCGCCTGTTCTCTGAAATGTGTAGCGATGCCACTCGAAACCGTATGTGTTCGACGGACCTCAGTGGTTGACCTTGTGAGAGTGGATACTCCAGATGCGAAACATAGTTCCATTTTAATCTTATTGTTCTACCTGAAACTAAGTTTTCGATACTGTGCCAGGAGAAGCGCCTGTTCTCTGAAATCTGTGGCGATGCCACTCGAAACCGTATGTGTTCGACGAAAATAAGTGGCCGACCTTGTGAGAGAGGAAACTCCAGATGCGAATCTTAGTTCCATTTTAAACTAATTGTTCCATCTGAAACTAAGTGTTCGATACTGTGCCAGGAGAAGCGCCTGTTCTCTGAAATCTGTGGCGATGCCACTCGAAACCGTACGCGTTCGGCGAAAGTGGTCGACCTTGTGAGAGAGGAAACTCCATCTGAAACTAAGTGTTCGATACTGTGCCAGGAGAAGCGCCTGTTCAGTGAAACCTGTGGCGATGCTACTCGAAACGGTATGTGTTCGACGAAACTGAATGGTCGACCTTGTGAGAGAGGAAACTCCAGACGCGAAACTTAGTGCCATTTTAAACTAATTGTTCTATCTGAAACTAAGTGTTCGATACTGTGCCAGGAAAAGCGCCTGTTCTCTGAAATCGGTGGTGATGCTACTCGAAACCGTATGTGTTCGACGAAACTAAGTGGTCGACCTTGTTAGTGAGGAAACTCCAGATGCGAAACTTAGTTCCATTTTAAACTAATTGTTCTATCTGAAACTAAGTGTTCGACACTGTGCCAGGAGAAGCGACTGTTCTCTGAAATCTGTGACGATGCTACTCGAAACTGTATGTGTTCGACGAAACTAAGTGGTCGACCTTGTGAGAGAGGAAACTCCAGATGCGAAACTTAGTTCCATTTTAAACTAATTGTTATATCTGCAACTAAGTGTTCGATACTGTGCCAGGAGAAGCGACTGTTCTCTGAAATATGTGGCGATGCCACTCGAAACCGTATGTGTTGGACAAAACGAAGTGGCTGACCTTGTGAGAGAGGAAACTCCAAATGGGAAGCTTTGTTCCATTTTAAACTAATTTTTCTATCTGAAACTAAGTGTCCGATACTGTGCCAGGAGAAGCGCCCGTTCTGTGAAACCTCTGGCGATACCACTCGAAACGGTATGTGTTCGACGAAACTGAGTGGTCCACCTTGTGAGAGAGGAAACTCCAGACGCGAAACTTAGTGCCATTTTAAACTAATTGTTCTATCTGTAACTAAGTGTTCGATACTGTGCCATTAGAAGCGCCTGTTCTCTGAAATCTGTGGCGATGCCACTCGAAACCGTATGTGTTCGACGAAACTAAGTGGCCGACCTTGTGAGAGAGGAAACTCCAAATAGGAAGGTTTGTTCCATTTCAAACTAATTTTTCTATCTGAAACTAAGTGTCCGATTCTGTGCCAGGAGAAGCGCCTGTTCTCTGAAATCTGTGGCGATGCCACTCGAAACCGTATGTGTTCGACGAAACTAAGTGGCCGACCTTGTGAGAGGGGAAACTTCAGATGCGAAACTTAGTTCCATTTTAAATTAATTGTTCTATCTGAAACTAAGTGCTCGGTACTGTGCCAGTAGAAGCGCCTGTTCTCTGAAATCTGTGGCGATGCCACTCGAAACTGTATGCGTTCGGCGAAACTAAGTGGTCGAACTTGTGAGAGAGGAAACTCCAGATGCGAAACATAGTTCAATTTTAAACTAAATGTTCCATCTGAAACTAAGTGTTCGATACTGTGCATGGAGAAGCGCCTGTTCTCGGAAATCTGTGGCGATGCCACTCGAAACCGTATGTGTTCGACGAAACTAAGTGGCCGACCTTGTGAGAGAGGAAATTTCCGATGCGAAACTTAGTTCCATTTTAAACTAAATGTTCTATCTGAAATTAAGTGTTCGACACTGTGCCAGGAGAAGCGCCCGTTCAGTGAAACCTGTGGCGATACCACTCGAAACGGTATGTGTTCGACGAAACTGAGTGGTCGACCTTGTGAGAGAGGAAACTCCAGACGCGAAACTTAGTGCCATTTTAAACTAATTGTTCTATCTGAAACTAAGTGTTCGATACTGTGCCAGGAAAAGCGCCTGTTCTCTGAAATCGGTGGCGATGCCACTCGAAACCGTATGTGTTGGACAAAACGAAGTGGCTGACCTTGTGAGAGAGGAAACTCCAAATGGGAAGCTTTGTGCCATTTTAAACTAATTTTTCTATCTGAAACTAAGTGTCCGATACTGTGCCAGGAGAAGCGCCCGTTCTGTGAAACCTGTGGCGATACCACTCGAAACGGTATGTGTTCGACGAAACTGAGTGGTCCACTTTGTGAGAGAGGAAACTCCAGACGCGAAACTTAGTGCCATTTTAAACTAATTGTTCTATCTGTAACTAAGTGTTCGATACTGTGCCAGGAGAAGCGCCTGTTCTCTGAAATCTGTGGCGATGCCACTCGAAACCTTATGTGTTCGACGAAACTAAGTGGCCGACCTTGTGAGAGAGGAAACTTCCGATGCGAAACTTAGTTCCATTTTAAACTAAATGTTCCATCTGAAATTAAGTGTTCGACACTGTGCCAGGAGAAGCGCCCGTTCAGTGAAACCTGTGGCGATACCACTCGAAACGGTATGTGTTCGACGAAACTGAGTGGTCGACCTTGTGAGAGAGGAAACTCCAGACGCGAAACTTAGTGCCATTTTAAACTAATTGTTCTATCTGAAACTAAGTGTTCGATACTGTGCCAGGAGAAGCGCCCGTTCTCTGAAATCGGTGGCGATGCTACTCGAAACCGTATGTGTTCGACGAAACTAAGTGGTCGACCTTGTGAGTGAGGAAACTCCAGATGCGAAACTTAGTTCCATTTTAAACTAATTGTTCTATCTGAAACTAAGTGTTCGACACTGTGCCAGGAGAAGCGACTGTTCTCTGAAATCTGTGACGATGCTACTCGAAACTGTATGTGTTCGACGAAACTAAGTGGTCGACCTTGTGAGAGAGGAAACTCCAGATGCGAAACTTAGTTCCATTTTAAACTAATTGTTCTATCTGAAACTAAGTGTTCGATACTGTGCCAGGAGAAGCGACTGTTCTCTGAAATCTGTGGCGATGCCACTCGAAACCGTATGTGTTCGACGAAACTAAGTGGTCGACCTTGTGAGAGAGGAAACTCCAGATGCGAAACTTAGTTCCATTTTAAACTAATTGTTCTATCTGCAACTAAGTGTACGATACTGTGCCAGGAGAAGCGCCTGTTCTCTGAAATCTGTGGCGATGCCACTCGAAACCGTATGTGTTCGACGAAACTAAGTGGCCGACCTTGTGAGAGGGGAAACTTCAGATGCGAAACTTAGTTCCATTTTAAATTAATTGTTCTATCTGAAACTAAGTGTTCGGTACTGTGCCAGTAGAAGCGCCTGTTCTCTGAAATCTGTGGCGATGCCACTCGAAACTGTATGCGTTCGGCGAAACTAAGTGGTCGAACTTGTGAGAGAGGAAACTCCAGATGCGAAACATAGTTCAATTTTAAACTAAATGTTCCATCTGAAACTAAGTGTTCGATACTGTGCATGGAGAAGCGCCTGTTCTCTGAAATCTGTGGCGATGCCACTCGAAACCGTATGTGTTCGACGAAACTAAGTGGCCGACCTTGTGAGAGAGGAAATTTCCGATGCGAAACTTTGTTCCATTTTAAACTAAATGTTCCATCTGAAATTAAGTGTTCGACACTGTGCCAGGAGAAGCGCCCGTTCAGTGAAACCTGTGGCGATACCACTCGAAACGGTATGTGTTCGACGAAACTGAGTGGTCGACCTTGTGAGAGAGGAAACTCCAGACGCGAAACTTAGTGCCATTTTAAACTAATTGTTCTATCTGTAACTAAGTGTCCGATTCTGTGCCAGGAGAAGCGCCTGTTCTCTGAAATCTGTGGCGATGCCACTCGAAACCGTATGTGTTCGACGAAACTAAGTGGCCGACCTTGTGAGAGAGGAAACTCCAAATAGGAAGGTTTGTTCCATTTCAAACTAATTTTTCTATCTGAAACTAAGTGTCCGATTCTGTGCCAGGAGAAGCGCCTGTTCTCTGAAATCTGTGGCGATGCCACTCGAAACCGTATGTGTTCGACGAAACTAAGTGGCCGACCTTGTGAGAGGGGAAACTTCAGATGCGAAACTTAGTTCCATTTTAAACTAATTGTTCTATCTGAAACTAAGTGTTCGGTACTGTGCCAGTAGAAGCGCCTGTTCTCTGAAATCTGTGGCGATGCCACTCGAAACTGTATGCGTTCGGCGAAACTAAGTGGTCGAACTTGTGAGAGAGGAAACTCCAGATGCGAAACATAGTTCAATTTTAAACTAAATGTTCCATCTGAAACTAAGTGTTCGATACTGTGCATGGAGAAGCGCCTGTTCTCTGAAATCTGTGGCGATGCCACTCGAAACCGTATGTGTTCGACGAAACTAAGTGGCCGACCTTGTGAGAGAGGAAATTTCCGATGCGAAACTTAGTTCCATTTTAAACTAAATGTTCCATCTGAAATTAAGTGTTCGACACTGTGCCAGGAGAAGCGCCCGTTCAGTGAAACCTGTGGCGATACCACTCGAAACGGTATGTGTTCGACGAAACTGAGTGGTCGACCTTGTGAGAGAGGAAACTCCAGATGCGAAACTTAGTTCCATTTTAAACTAATTGTTCTATCTGCAACTAAGTGTACGATACTGTGCCAGGAGAAGCGCCTGTTCTCTGAAATCTGTGGCGATGCCACTCGAAACCGTATGTGTTCGACGAAACTAAGTGGCCGACCTTGTGAGAGGGGAAACTTCAGATGCGAAACTTAGTTCCATTTTAAATTAATTGTTCTATCTGAAACTAAGTGTTCGGTACTGTGCCAGTAGAAGCGCCTGTTCTCTGAAATCTGTGGCGATGCCACTCGAAACTGTATGCGTTCGGCGAAACTAAGTGGTCGAACTTGTGAGAGAGGAAACTCCAGATGCGAAACATAGTTCAATTTTAAACTAAATGTTCCATCTGAAACTAAGTGTTCGATACTGTGCATGGAGAAGCGCCTGTTCTCTGAAATCTGTGGCGATGCCACTCGAAACCGTATGTGTTCGACGAAACTAAGTGGCCGACCTTGTGAGAGAGGAAATTTCCGATGCGAAACTTTGTTCCATTTTAAACTAAATGTTCCATCTGAAATTAAGTGTTCGACACTGTGCCAGGAGAAGCGCCCGTTCAGTGAAACCTGTGGCGATACCACTCGAAACGGTATGTGTTCGACGAAACTGAGTGGTCGACCTTGTGAGAGAGGAAACTCCAGACGCGAAACTTAGTGCCATTTTAAACTAATTGTTCTATCTGTAACTAAGTGTTCGATACTGTGCCAGGAGAAGCGCCTGTTCTCTGAAATCTGTGGCGATGCCACTCGAAACCGTATGTGTTCGACGAAACTAAGTGGCCGACCTTGTGAGAGAGGAAACTCCAAATAGGAAGGTTTGTTCCATTTCAAACTAATTTTTCTATCTGGAACTAAGTGTCCGATTCTGTGCCAGGAGAAGCGCCTGTTCTCTGAAATCTGTGGCGATGCCACTCGAAACCGTATGTGTTCGACGAAACTAAGTGGCCGACCTTGTGAGAGGGGAAACTTCAGATGCGAAACTTAGTTCCATTTTAAATTAATTGTTCTATCTGAAACTAAGTGTTCGGTACTGTGCCAGTAGAAGCGCCTGTTCTCTGAAATCTGTGGCGATGCCACTCGAAACTGTATGTGTTCGGCGAAACTAAGTGGTCGAACTTGTGAGAGAGGAAACTCCAGATGCGAAACATAGTTCAATTTTAAACTAAATGTTCCATCTGAAACTAAGTGTTCGATACTGTGCATGGAGAAGCGCCTGTTCTCTGAAATCTGTGGCGATGCCACTCGAAACCGTATGTGTTCGACGAAACTAAGTGGCCGACCTTGTGAGAGAGGAAATTTCCGATGCGAAACTTAGTTCCATTTTAAACTAAATGTTCCATCTGAAATTAAGTGTTCGACACTGTGCCAGGAGAAGCGCCCGTTCAGTGAAACCTGTGGCGATACCACTCGAAACGGTATGTGTTCGACGAAACTGAGTGGTCGACCTTGTGAGAGAGGAAACTCCAGACGCGAAACTTAGTGCCATTTTAAACTAATTGTTCTATCTGAAACTAAGTGTTCGATACTGTGCCAGGAAAAGCGCCTGTTCTCTGAAATCGGTGGCGATGCCACTCGAAACCGTATGTGTTGGACAAAACGAAGTGGCTGACCTTGTGAGAGAGGAAACTCCAAATGGGAAGCTTTGTTCCATTTTAAACTAATTTTTCTATCTGAAACTAAGTGTCCGATACTGTGCCAGGAGAAGCGCCCGTTCTGTGAAACCTGTGGCGATACCACTCGAAACGGTATGTGTTCGACGAAACTGAGTGGTCCACTTTGTGAGAGAGGAAACTCCAGACGCGAAACTTAGTGCCATTTTAAACTAATTGTTCTATCTGTAACTAAGTGTTCGATACTGTGCCAGGAGAAGCGCCTGTTCTCTGAAATCTGTGGCGATGCCACTCGAAACCTTATGTTTTCGACGAAACTAAGTGGCCGACCTTGTGAGACAGGAAACTTCCGATGCGAAACTTAGTTCCATTTTAAACTAAATGTTCCATCTGAAATTAAGTGTTCGACACTGTGCCAGGAGAAGCGCCCGTTCAGTGAAACCTGTGGCGATACCACTCGAAACGGTATGTGTTCGACGAAACTGAGTGGTCGACCTTGTGAGAGAGGAAACTCCAGACGCGAAACTTAGTGCCATTTTAAACTAATTGTTCTATCTGAAACTAAGTGTTCGATACTGTGCCAGGAAAAGCGCCTGTTCTCTGAAATCGGTGGCGATGCTACTCGAAACCGTATGTGTTCGACGAAACTAAGTGGTCGACCTTGTGAGTGAGGAAACTCCAGATGCGAAACTTAGTTCCATTTTAAATTAATTGTTCTATCTGAAACTAAGTGTTCGGTACTGTGCCAGTAGAAGCGCCTGTTCTCTGAAATCTGTGGCGATGCCACTCGAAACTGTATGCGTTCGGCGAAACTAAGTGGTCGAACTTGTGAGAGAGGAAACTCCAGATGCGAAACATAGTTCAATTTTAAACTAAATGTTCCATCTGAAACTAAGTGTTCGATACTGTGCATGGAGAAGCGCCTGTTCTCTGAAATCTGTGGCGATGCCACTCGAAACCGTATGTGTTCGACGAAACTAAGTGGCCGACCTTGTGAGAGAGGAAATTTCCGATGCGAAACTTTGTTCCATTTTAAACTAAATGTTCCATCTGAAATTAAGTGTTCGACACTGTGCCAGGAGAAGCGCCCGTTCAGTGAAACCTGTGGCGATACCACTCGAAACGGTATGTGTTCGACGAAACTGAGTGGTCGACCTTGTGAGAGAGGAAACTCCAGACGCGAAACTTAGTGCCATTTTAAACTAATTGTTCTATCTGTAACTAAGTGTTCGATACTGTGCCAGGAGAAGCGCCTGTTCTCTGAAATCTGTGGCGATGCCACTCGAAACCGTATGTGTTCGACGAAACTAAGTGGCCGACCTTGTGAGAGAGGAAACTCCAAATAGGAAGGTTTGTTCCATTTCAAACTAATTTTTCTATCTGAAACTAAGTGTCCGATTCTGTGCCAGGAGAAGCGCCTGTTCTCTGAAATCTGTGGCGATGCCACTCGAAACCGTATGTGTTCGACGAAACTAAGTGGCCGACCTTGTGAGAGGGGAAACTTCAGATGCGAAACTTAGTTCCATTTTAAATTAATTGTTCTATCTGAAACTAAGTGTTCGGTACTGTGCCAGTAGAAGCGCCTGTTCTCTGAAATCTGTGGCGATGCCACTCGAAACTGTATGCGTTCGGCGAAACTAAGTGGTCGAACTTGTGAGAGAGGAAACTCCAGATGCGAAACATAGTTCAATTTTAAACTAAATGTTCCATCTGAAACTAAGTGTTCGATACTGTGCATGGAGAAGCGCCTGTTCTCTGAAATCTGTGGCGATGCCACTCGAAACCGTATGTGTTCGACGAAACTAAGTGGCCGACCTTGTGAGAGAGGAAATTTCCGATGCGAAACTTAGTTCCATTTTAAACTAAATGTTCCATCTGAAATTAAGTGTTCGACACTGTGCCAGGAGAAGCGCCCGTTCAGTGAAACCTGTGGCGATACCACTCGAAACGGTATGTGTTCGACGAAACTGAGTGGTCGACCTTGTGAGAGAGGAAACTCCAGATGCGAAACTTAGTTCCATTTTAAACTAATTGTTCTATCTGCAACTAAGTGTACGATACTGTGCCAGGAGAAGCGCCTGTTCTCTGAAATCTGTGGCGATGCCACTCGAAACCGTATGTGTTCGACGAAACTAAGTGGCCGACCTTGTGAGAGGGGAAACTTCAGATGCGAAACTTAGTTCCATTTTAAATTAATTGTTCTATCTGAAACTAAGTGTTCGGTACTGTGCCAGGAGAAGCGCCTGTTCTCTGAAATCTGTGGCGATGCCACTCGAAACTGTATGCGTTCGGCGAAACTAAGTGGTCGAACTTGTGAGAGAGGAAACTCCAGATGCGAAACATAGTTCAATTTTAAACTAAATGTTCCATCTGAAACTAAGTGTTCGATACTGTGCATGGAGAAGCGCCTGTTCTCTGAAATCTGTGGCGATGCCACTCGAAACCGTATGTGTTCGACGAAACTAAGTGGCCGACCTTGTGAGAGAGGAAATTTCCGATGCGAAACTTTGTTCCATTTTAAACTAAATGTTCCATCTGAAATTAAGTGTTCGACACTGTGCCAGGAGAAGCGCCCGTTCAGTGAAACCTGTGGCGATACCACTCGAAACGGTATGTGTTCGACGAAACTGAGTGGTCGACCTTGTGAGAGAGGAAACTCCAGACGCGAAACTTAGTGCCATTTTAAACTAATTGTTCTATCTGTAACTAAGTGTTCGATACTGTGCCAGGAGAAGCGCCTGTTCTCTGAAATCTGTGGCGATGCCACTCGAAACCGTATGTGTTCGACGAAACTAAGTGGCCGACCTTGTGAGAGAGGAAACTCCAAATAGGAAGGTTTGTTCCATTTCAAACTAATTTTTCTATCTGGAACTAAGTGTCCGATTCTGTGCCAGGAGAAGCGCCTGTTCTCTGAAATCTGTGGCGATGCCACTCGAAACCGTATGTGTTCGACGAAACTAAGTGGCCGACCTTGTGAGAGGGGAAACTTCAGATGCGAAACTTAGTTCCATTTTAAATTAATTGTTCTATCTGAAACTAAGTGTTCGGTACTGTGCCAGTAGAAGCGCCTGTTCTCTGAAATCTGTGGCGATGCCACTCGAAACTGTATGCGTTCGGCGAAACTAAGTGGTCGAACTTGTGAGAGAGGAAACTCCAGATGCGAAACATAGTTCAATTTTAAACTAAATGTTCCATCTGAAACTAAGTGTTCGATACTGTGCATGGAGAAGCGCCTGTTCTCTGAAATCTGTGGCGATGCCACTCGAAACCGTATGTGTTCGACGAAACTAAGTGGCCGACCTTGTGAGAGAGGAAATTTCCGATGCGAAACTTAGTTCCATTTTAAACTAAATGTTCCATCTGAAATTAAGTGTTCGACACTGTGCCAGGAGAAGCGCCCGTTCAGTGAAACCTGTGGCGATACCACTCGAAACGGTATGTGTTCGACGAAACTGAGTGGTCGACCTTGTGAGAGAGGAAACTCCAGACGCGAAACTTAGTGCCATTTTAAACTAATTGTTCTATCTGAAACTAAGTGTTCGATACTGTGCCAGGAAAAGCGCCTGTTCTCTGAAATCGGTGGCGATGCCACTCGAAACCGTATGTGTTGGACAAAACGAAGTGGCTGACCTTGTGAGAGAGGAAACTCCAAATGGGAAGCTTTGTTCCATTTTAAACTAATTTTTCTATCTGAAACTAAGTGTCCGATACTGTGCCAGGAGAAGCGCCCGTTCTGTGAAACCTGTGGCGATACCACTCGAAACGGTATGTGTTCGACGAAACTGAGTGGTCCACTTTGTGAGAGAGGAAACTCCAGACGCGAAACTTAGTGCCATTTTAAACTAATTGTTCTATCTGTAACTAAGTGTTCGATACTGTGCCAGGAGAAGCGCCTGTTCTCTGAAATCTGTGGCGATGCCACTCGAAACCTTATGTTTTCGACGAAACTAAGTGGCCGACCTTGTGAGACAGGAAACTTCCGATGCGAAACTTAGTTCCATTTTAAACTAAATGTTCCATCTGAAATTAAGTGTTCGACACTGTGCCAGGAGAAGCGCCCGTTCAGTGAAACCTGTGGCGATACCACTCGAAACGGTATGTGTTCGACGAAACTGAGTGGTCGACCTTGTGAGAGAGGAAACTCCAGACGCGAAACTTAGTGCCATTTTAAACTAATTGTTCTATCTGAAACTAAGTGTTCGATACTGTGCCAGGAAAAGCGCCTGTTCTCTGAAATCGGTGGCGATGCTACTCGAAACCGTATGTGTTCGACGAAACTAAGTGGTCGACCTTGTGAGTGAGGAAACTCCAGATGCGAAACTTAGTTCCATTTTAAACTAATTGTTCTATCTGAAACTAAGTGTTCGACACTGTGCCAGGAGAAGCGACTGTTCTCTGAAATCTGTGACGATGCTACTCGAAACTGTATGTGTTCGACGAAACTAAGTGGTCGACCTTTTGAGAGAGGAAACTCCAGATGCGAAACTTAGTTCCATTTTAAACTAATTGTTCTATCTGAAACTAAGTGTTCGATACTGTGCCAGGAGAAGCGACTGTTCTCTGAAATCTGTGGCGATGCCACTCGAAACCGTATGTGTTCGACGAAACTAAGTGGTCGACCTTGTGAGAGAGGAAACTCCAGATGCGAAACTTAGTTCCATTTTAAACTAATTGTTCTATCTGCAACTAAGTGTTCGAAACTGTGCCAGGAGAAGCGCCTGTTCTCTGAAATCTGTGGCGATGCCATTCGAAACCGTATGTGTTCGACGAAACTAAGTGGCCGACCTTGTGAGAGGGGAAACTTCAGATGCGAAACTTAGTTCCATTTTAAATTAATTGTTCTATCTGAAACTAAGTGTTCGGTACTGTGCCAGTAGAAGCGCCTGTTCTCTGAAATCTGTGGCGATGCCACTCGAAACTGTATGCGTTCGGCGAAACTAAGTGGTCGAACTTGTGAGAGAGGAAACTCCAGATGCGAAACATAGTTCAATTTTAAACTAAATGTTCCATCTGAAACTAAGTGTTCGATACTGTGCATGGAGAAGCGCCTGTTCTCTGAAATCTGTGGCGATGCCACTCGAAACCGTATGTGTTCGACGAAACTAAGTGGCCGACCTTGTGAGAGAGGAAATTTCCGATGCGAAACTTTGTTCCATTTTAAACTAAATGTTCCATCTGAAATTAAGTGTTCGACACTGTGCCAGGAGAAGCGCCCGTTCAGTGAAACCTGTGGCGATACCACTCGAAACGGTATGTGTTCGACGAAACTGAGTGGTCGACCTTGTGAGAGAGGAAACTCCAGACGCGAAACTTAGTGCCATTTTAAACTAATTTTTCTATCTGAAACTAAGTGTCCGATACTGTGCCAGGAGAAGCGCCCGTTCTGTGACACCTGTGGCGATACCACTCGAAACGGTATGTGTTCGACGAAACTGAGTGCTCCACCTTGTGAGAGAGGAAACTCCAGACGCGAAACTTAGTGCCATTTTAAACTAATTGTTCTATCTGTAACTAAGTCGATACTGTGCCAGGAGAAGCGCCTGTTCTCTGAAATCTGTGGCGATGCCACTCGAAACGGTATGTGTTCGACGAAACTAAGTGGCCGACCTTGTGAGAGAGGAAACTTCCGATGCGAAACTTAGTTCCATTTTAAACTAAATGTTCCATCTGTGTTGAAATTTGTTTTAAAATTATCGGCCAACTATAACCGATATTGGAGGAAGTGAAGCTTCCTCCTCCGGTCCGGACGAGGGAGAGTGAGTAAAGGTAACTCCAAACCAATACGCCTTTGATTCCATTTGACTGTCCTGAAAAGGACAGTCGTTTATTACAGACCCTTTTTCGCTCTGTATAATACAGTGTTTTGCCGATCTCAAGAATTTAGCTTCTTGGTAGCCTGGCTGTCGGCGGGCCTGGTTGTCCTAGGTTATGACTCTGGAACAACAGAAAAAAGAACGAACCGGTGTAATCACCTGAAATACGATAATCGTATTAACGTTCTGTCTCGGGAATGTTTTGACGCGCACACTTAAACAGCAACGGTAACCGTGCTGTGTGTGCTAATGCGTGTACTGGTGCGTGGCTTTTAAATACGGTAAGCCACGCGTCGACTGTTTTGGCCGATCTGTTCCGTCTTTTTCAGGAACACAATCGTGGCGGTCGGCTAGATTTACGCAATGAAATCTTTAGTGCAACGACCGCACAGTCGTACTGCCTCGAACGGAAAACCAAGGCGGAGGTTGTAAATCTCCTGTATGGATTCCGTGAGCGGGGAGATCCACGGTTACTAGTAACTAGTCCCGGTGGCTGACAACGGAGGCTGATCTAACCGTTTCTTTCTCAACACGCTTTGGCGTGGAGTAAGAGTGGACCAACGCTATTTCTAACCCGTCTTCTTCAACACGCCGCGTCGTGAAGGAAGCCTAGACACAGCGGTATCGAAACTCTCCGGTCGCTCTTTGGTTTCTCTAAACGTCACCAAGGCGATTCCCGGTAGAGAACGAGTAGCGGGTCTTAAGTTAGAATAGCGCGCCAACTAACGTAGTGCTCCGCCGACCAGTGGTCATCCAAGGAGTGGACTCCTGACGCTCCCACGTCGAATAACAATGGTTGGCGAAAACCAGGTGAACCCACCGATTTTCGCCCCAGTACTAATTCAGGGGAAAGACCGCTAAATTACTAAAAGGCGCAGCTATTGTGCTGAAGAGTCAACACGAATTGTCGTGTGCTATTCTCGATTCAGTTTCACAATTGCTGGTGTTGAGCTGAAAGCTGTGTTCGTTATGACGCGAGCACGATCGACAATCGATGCGCTCCGTGCGAACTCTTTCTGAGGACTCTCTAAATTGAACTGACTGTGTGCGACGTTACACCGTCGTCGGCAAGTGCGAACGAGTAATTCCTCGTTACGCGGCGCTTTCGTCATACTATTAGTTCTTTCTCACTCTCTCTCATATCCGTTTACTATTCGCGAATTCGAACGTCTTCAAACGGTAATATGTACCGGTCAGACGTGTCGATCTCTGGTCTCCCACGGTCTAGACGAAAACAATCATTGTCATGTTATTGGACCTCGCTAGTTTTTCTATTTCCTTTTCGAATCACACCGGTCAAATAAACTCGGTAGACTCAAGAAAAAGAAATCAACTATGAGGCTCGTGATCGGGTGAAACAACTACTGGTCACTTATTTAAACATACCGCCCCCCTTGCACTGTCTGTGCAATTTCTGGAGGGTTTGGTAGTTGTGACATCGAGACTCGAATCGCGGAATTTTACAAATTCAAGTTGAATAGACGTTTGAGAGAGAGGATAAATGCAAGTTAATTATATTGTATAATGTTAACTTACTTTTTGGTGGCGGCGAGGGGGTGACTGTCGTCTCCAGCAGTCTCAACGACGTCTCCAGGGCCATACGAGTGATTTGCTCGTACAATACCCTGCTGTCCCCGGAGGGCGTGAGGCTGCCTGAGCTTCCGCTGGTCGAGCTGGACGAAGCCCTTCCAGCTCGTCCCCGATGTCGCCTCCGTTTCGGGTCTGTGGAGCTACGCTCCTTTGGACCCGGTGTTGCCCCCTGTGCCATCGGTGTTGGTGCCGGGAGTGCCGGACACGGCGTCCTCTCCGATGGATTCTCCGGTTTGACCTTGTATATGAGGGACGTTAAACGTCCCTCGGAGTTCCAGCGGAGGGTGTATTTCCCGCCTTCCACCCGGCAGTTATACCTCCGGGTGGTCCGGGGTATGTGCTGCGGCACCCGCAGCACATCGTGCCCCAGGTCGATGATTAGGCCCTCTTTAGGTTTGCCCGGGATGGGCCTTGCCCCACTGGGGTCCTCCACCTCCATGCTGGGGCTATCCTCTTCCTCTTGGGCTGCCCACACTTGCTCGCCGAGCTTGAGGCATTTTTCAAAGCTCGCGCTTATCAATTTGTGGCTCTCTCCGTCCATTCTGCCGGCTATCACAGTTAGAACTATGAGGGCGAACGGATCGGGACCTGTTTTATTTCCTCGGTGGTACCCGTGGGCAACGGGGGTACCTCCCCTACAGGTGCGAAACCAGAAGAAAGACTTTACGCCCTCTTTTCGTCTTATCCTGAGGAGTGGGGGCCAAGAAGGGGGTACCGGATCGAATTTTCGAGCTCAACGGTTTCTCTCCCCTTCTTGCCTCGCCTAACCGAAAAACAGTCCTCTGGAGTTTATTCGTCTTCGGGGTCACGATTCGTGCCCGAAGACTCGTTTCCCACGGGTAGCTTACACAGTCTAGTTATCGGACGTGTGTAGGTGGAGGTTTTTGTACGGAGTTTAACCACTCGCACATTACCGTCTCTACCCGGGAAAATCTCCTCAATTCTTCCCATTTCCCATTGATTAGGTGGGAGAAGAGGGTTTTGCACCAGTACCAGATCCCCTGGTTGCAGGTGCATTTCGATGGATCGCCACTTATAGCGATTCTGGAGATGCGTGATATAATCACGTGTCCAATGCTTCCACAGCTGCTCGTGAAATTTCTGGATCGCTCTCCAGCGCGATAGGCGCGAGAGCTGTTCCGTCTCAACAGAGCGCATCGGAAGTGCATTTAAAGGACCTCCACTAAGGAAGTGGCCCAGCGTGAGAGGCGCATAGCTATCGGGTGCATCACTCAACGCTGCGATCGGGCGGGAGTTTAAGCTCGCCTCGATCTTGCAAAGGAGCGTATACATCTCCTCTGCGGTGGGAGTGAATGCACCTAGAATGCGCTTTAAGTGATGTTTCACTGATTTCACGCCGGCTTCCTGCATGCCACCGAAATGTGGTGCACTAGGAGGATTAAATCTCCATTCTATGCCCTGCGTGCCGCAGTTATTTTGCACTTCCTGCGAATTACTCACCTCGCGGAAGTGCGTTCTTAGCTCGCGATCTGCACCGACGAAGTTTGTCCCATTGTCACTGAAAATGCAGGGTGGGGTTCCACGTCGGGCGATGAAGCGATCTAAGGCGGCAATAAACGAGCCTGTCGTGTAATCACTGACAAGTTCGAGATGGACAGCTCTTGTAGCGTAACATACGAAAACCGCAAGGTACGCTTTATGAGCTGTCTTCCCTCGGCCAGCGGAGTAGCGAAAGCGAAACGGTCCAGCATAATCCACTCCGCAATTCGAGAAAGCTCGAGCCGGTCTGCAACGCTCAGGGATCAAACCAGCCATTATCTGCGTGGAGGTGCGACCCTTCCACCTTATGCATTTCATGCATTGGTTGATCACCGTTCGAGCGGCATTTCGGCAGCCAAGGATCCAGAATTGCTGTCTCACCTTGTACAAGGTCATCTGCAAACCTCCGTGCAACGTATCCACGTGCCCCTGCCTAATTATTAGTGTGCTCACATAATGTTTCGGCAGGATTATCGGATGTTTCGTTTGCCAATCGAGTACTGTGTTCTCCAGCCTTCCACCGACCCTCAAGACGCCTTTATCGTCGAGAAACGGATGCAGACTTTTTATCGGAGATTTCGCAGGAATTCCGCGGTGATTTTTCAAGCACCGGTACTCCTCTGCGAAGTGCGTACTCTGTACGTACTGTGCAATTCTGTGGGTTGCTTGTTGCAACTCCGATGCGTGGAGGATCTCCTTGACAAAGGACCTTGGGTCACCTTGCACTCGTCTCCGAAACCGGAGACAATATGCTGTGACACGCACTAGTTTTCTCCACGATGGAAATCGGAATAGGAAATCCCATTCCTTTTCGGGAGTAACTAGATGAGTATGCGCTACGCGCTTTCCCTCATCGGTCTCTATGGAAGCGGGTATTTTCGGCCACCTCACTTCCACTTGTCTTAGCCACGCTGGTCCTGACGACCACAGCTCCGAGGATAGCAGCTCCGCAGCTTCCACTCCACGTGAATTAAGATCCGCGGGATTGGAGCTTGTCGGAACATACCGCCATTGTGCACTCGGAAGCATCGTCTGTACCTTCGACACTCGGTTGGCAACAACCACCTTCCATGTCGAAGGATGTTTCCTCAACCATGCGAGTGCAATCGTGGAGTCTGTCCAACAGACCACGCGCTCAACTCTGGTACAGAGCGAGCTTTGCACATGCAGCATTAGTTCGGTGAGGAGCACAACCCCGTTCAACTCCAGAATCGGGATTGATTGCGTTTTGATGGGAGCCACTCGCGTTTTTGCCATTAATAATGTAGTGTTTACATCATTATTCATCGACGTTACTCTTAAATAAGTAACGGCGGATAGGCAGCGAGTGATGCGTCACAGAATCCGTGTAATTCCACAGAAAGTGTGTCGGCTCCGCATCTTAACCATCGGGGAATTTTCAAATCATTCAACTTGCTCCAATCCACACAAAACGCATTCCACGTTTTGAGTGTATTCGCGGAGACTTGTTCGTCCCACTGGATTTTCTCCAGCCATTGGGCCTGCATGAGGACCTTTGCGCGAATCACTACCGGGGATAACCACCCGAGTGGATCGTACAATTTCGCGATCTCCGAGAACAAAGTGCGCTTCGTTATCGGGACCAGCGACGGTTGAAACCGTTGCAAGTTGAAATAGAAATAATCTCCCGACGGTACCCATCGTAGGCCTAATACCTTAAGTTCGGAATCCTCGAACAGTGCAAGGTCGACCGCGTGCGAATGGGCACTTTGGGGGATATTGCTCAGTAAATCTGGTGAATTTCCAGCCCACTTTCGCAGGCGAAATCCACCTTTTTGTAGAAGCTCGCAAATTTGCCTTCGCGTTTGCTCTAACAACGATTTATCTGGAGCCCCCATAAATACGTCGTCAACGTATATGTCCTTCTCGAGGACTGGAGCGGCAAGAGGGAAATCACCTCCGTCCTGCTCTTTCAACTCGAGAAGGGTTCGCATCGATAGATATGGCGCGCAAGCCGCACCGTATGTCACGGTATTTAACTCGAAAGCGATAAGTCGCTCGGTTTTTGGCGCACGCCATAGGATGCATTGAAACCGACGGTCCTCCGGGGCGACGAGAATTTGTCTAAACATTTTCTCAATGTCTGCCACCAGCACGTAGGCATGCAGACGCCATCTCATCAGAACCGACGTGATGTCATTCTGCAATTTTGGCCCTACGTGAAGGACGTCGTTCAACAAGCGACCGCTCGTGGTTCCGGAGGTTGCATTAAATACGACGCGCAACTTCGTCGTCGAGCTATCCTCACGGATGACTGCTCGATGTGGAATATATAGTCGTGCTCGGTCAAGCGACTCAAGACGGGTCATATGCCCCATCGACTCATATTCGGTGAGAAACTCACCGTATTCCTCTTCGAGGGTCTGGTTTGCTTCCAGCTTCTTCCTTAACCTTGTGAGGGCGGAGAGCGCTATGTGGAAAGAATCTCCCAGCACTTCTTCCGGCCTCGGATGGTTGAAGGGCAAGCGGACGACAAACCTGCCCATTGCATCGCGTGCAACGGTCTTTGCGAAGTGCGCTTCGCAATCCTCCTCGTCTTTGGTTAAAACCAATTTGCGAGGGATCTCCTCAATCTCCCAAAAACGCCGTATCGCTTCGTCCAGCGATTCAAGGACGTTGCAATGCAACGTCCTCAGCGTCTTGGTGGAGGAGATTGTTGCGCTTAAAGGTCCGGATAGCACCCAACCGAGCGCGGTTTCTTGGGCTATCGGACTTGTGGTGCTTATCCGACGGAAACCCCGTCGAATAATTTGCGCATACAGCTCAGCGCCGATCAACACCTCAATACGGTGGTTCGACGCTAGATTCGGGTCTGCGAGTGGGAGGTCACGTATGGCATCGCTATCGGGTATTTGCACCGACGGCGGAACATACGTCGTGATCCTCGGGACCACATACGCGCTCGTTACAAAAACTTCCGAGGCGTTATGCAGTGACGACAGACTCATCTGCACCTTGTGGGTTATGGATTGGGTTCGACCGCCCCCCATAAAAGAAGTCTCTGATCCCTGATCCAGGAGGACACGCGCGATGCGCGTTGTGCCATCCCTTCCCAACAGGCGCACATTCGCTGTAGCGAGTAGCACCGGCGGAGTTTTTACTGCCATCGACGCGCTACAGTGTGACGTCACTGAGGCGGATGACGTATCAGCCGGCTTACTGCTCGAGCGACGGGGTGGGGCGTTGCTCCGTCCCGCTCTCCGTTTGCTCGGCGTAGCCGTACTCATCGGCGACGGTTTTACCTGTGCCTTACTTGTCCGTTGTTCGAAATGCAGCAGGCTATGATGTCTCCCACTGCACTTCTCGCAGACTGTACGGCTCTGGCATTGCTTCGTCGTGTGAGTGGCGGCCAAGCAGAGTATACAATGCTGGCTGCCTCTAATAAACTGGAAACGGTGCTCGGGCGACAGTCGCTTGAAGCTATCACAATATGATACGTCGTGCGACTGACAGCAAAACGCACACGTTTCGTTCGTGGAAGGGGACGCCTGTACCACGGTATTATGAGCCCGTAGTCTTGGCTTCGATTGGGGATCGGTCGAGGCTTTCCGACGCTGCTCGTTTGGCACCAGCATAGCGCACTCATACACCTCTAGGAACGCCAACATCTCGTCAAACGAGGGGTATTCCTTGGCGTTTTTCAACGACTTTTCCCAATCCCAATCGAGCGCAGGCTCCAACTTATTTTTTACCAGTAGGACTAGCAAGTCACTCCAGTGTTTCACTGGTCGGTTCAGCTTTTGCAAGGCGGCAAGCGTTCGCTTTATGCCAACCGTAACTTGCTGCAGACTCGCTAGATCCCCCTTCCTTATTGGTTTTAGCTTCCCGATTGGCTCGAGAAGCTGCGCGATCACTACGCGTGGTTTCCCGAATTTGTCCTTCAGGGCTTCCCACGCCACCTCGAAATTAGTATCCCTAATTTCGAGGGATGCGATCGTCGCCGAAGCGTCTCCGTCAACGCAGGCATTAAGGTATTGCAACCTTTGTCCATCCGACAGCCTATCGTCGTTAATTATAACGGTGGTGAATAGATCCTCGAACTGAGCCCAGTTCCGTGGATCTCCTCCGAATCTTGGGAGACTTTGCTTCGGGAGTTCTAATGGGAAGGGGATGCGGCTAGCTTTGCCCTCTAAAGAGGTTCGCGAGGCTTCACCCTTCTCCCTTTCCTTCTCAGCTGCGGCGAGGCTGGCTAATTCCGAGGTCAGGTAATCCTGACTCTCAAGGAATTCTTCCTCAGCCTCTACCATGCGGTTCAACTTAAAGAAGCTGTAGCTCTTACGTTTGTTGGGAGGAATGACTCTCATCAACTCCGAGTGGCGTGAGAGAGCGTCCATCCAAATTCCCGTAATGTAGCGCAGCTTTTCTTTAAGGAGCGCTTCTGAGAAGTTAGCTCGTCCTCTTTTTTTCAGGTTTGTCATCACGGGCTTAAGTCGTTCTAGACCGAATACGAGATCACCCATCTGCCCCTTGAAATCAAATTCCAAGTCATGATCGGTCTCTTCAACTTGAGCCATTGTGATTTATTGAGGATTAAATAATCGACTCGCAAACCTGCGTGTGTTACTCCACACGCTCAAGCTTGTTTGGTTGGATGTCTTTCCCAAACTCTCGACCTCTAGTCCGTATATCCGGCTCGAAGGACCTTGTTGAAATTTGTTTTAAAATTATCGGCCAACTATAACCGATATTGGAGGAAGTGAAGCTTCCTCCTCCGGTCCGGACGAGGGAGAGTGGGTAAAGGTAACTCCAAACCAATACGCCTTTGATTCCCTTTGACTGTCCTGAAAAGGACAGTCGTTTATTACAGACCCTTTTTCGCTCTGTATAATACAGTGTTTTGCCGATCTCAAGAATTTAGCTTCTTGGTAGCCTGGCTGTCGGCGGGCCTGGTTGTCCTAGGTTATGACTCTGGAACAACAGAAAAAAGAACGAACCGGTGTAATCACCTGAAATACGATAATCGTATTAACGTTCTGTCTCGGGAATGTTTTGACGCGCACACTTAAACAGCAACGGTAACCGTGCTGTGTGTGCTAATGCGTGTACTGGTGCGTGGCTTTTAAATACGCTAAGCCACGCGTCGACTGTTTTGGCCGATCTGTTCCGTCTTTTTCAGGAACACAATCGTGGCGGTCGGCTAGATTTACGCAATGAAATCTTTAGTGCAACGACCGCACAGTCGTACTGCCTCGAACGGAAAACCAAGGCGGAGGTTGTAAATCTCCTGTATGGATTCCGTGAGCGGGGAGATCCACGGTTACTAGTAACTAGTCCCGGTGGCTGACAACGGAGGCTGATCTAACCGTTTCTTTCTCAACACGCTTTGGCGTGGAGTAAGAGTGGACCAACGCTATTTCTAACCCGTCTTCTTCAACACGCCGCGTCGTGAAGGAAGCCTAGACACAGCGGTATCGAAACTCTCCGGTCGCTCTTTGGTTTCTCTAAACGTCACCAAGGCGATTCCCGGTAGAGAACGAGTAGCGGGTCTTAAGTTAGAATAGCGCGCCAACTAACGTAGTGCTCCGCCGACCAGTGGTCATCCAAGGAGTGGACTCCTGACGCTCCCACGTCGAATAACAATGATTTTCGCCCCAGTACTAATTCAGGGGAAAGACCGCTAAATTACTAAAAGGCGCAGCTATTGTGCTGAAGAGTCAACACGAATTGTCGTGTGCTATTCTCGATTCAGTTTCACAATTGCTGGTGTTGAGCTGAAAGCTGTGTTCGTTATGGCGGGAGCACGATCGACAATCGATGCGCTCCGTGCGAACTGTTTCTGAGGACTCTCTAAATTGAACTGACTGTCTGCGACGTTACACGAACGAGTAATTCCTCGTTACGCGGCGCTTTCGTCAAACTATTAGTTCTTTCTCACTCTCTCTCATATCCGTTTACTATTCGCGAATTCGAACGTCTCCAACGGTAATATGTACCGGTCAGACGTGTCGATCTCTGGTCTCCCACGGTCTAGACGAAAACAATCATTGTCATGTTATTGGACCTCGCTAGTTTTTCTATTTCCTTTTCGAATCACACCGGTCAAATAAACTCGGTAGACTCAAGAAAAAGAAATCAACTATGAGGCTCGTGATCGGGTGAAACAACTACTGGTCACTTATTTAAACAATCTGAAATTAAGTGTTCGACACTGTGCCAGGAGAAGCGCCCGTTCAGTGAAACCTGTGGCGATACCACTCGAAACGGTATGTGTTCGACGAAACTGAGTGGTCGACCTTGTGAGAGAGAAAACTCCAGACGCGAAACTTAGTGCCATTTTAAACTAATTGTTCTATCTGAAACTAAGTGTTCGACACTGTGCCAGGAGAAGCGACTGTTCTCTGAAATCTGTGACGATGCTACTCGAAACTGTATGTGTTCGACGAAACTAAGTGGTCGACCTTGTGAGAGAGGAAACTCCAGATGCGAAACTTAGTTCCTTTTTAAACTAATTGTTCTATCTGAAACTAAGTGTTCGATACTGTGCCAGGAGAAGCGACTGTTCTCTGAAATCTGTGGCGATGCCACTCGAAACCGTATGTGTTCGGCGAAACTAAGTGGTCGACCTTGTGAGAGAGGAAACTCCAGATGCGAAACTTAGTTCCATTTTAAACTAATTGTTCTATCTGCAACTAAGTGTTCGATACTGTGCCAGGAGAAGCGCCTGTTCTCTGAAATCTGCGGTGATGCCACTCGAAACCGTATGTGTTCGACGAAACTAAGTGGCCGACCTTGTGAGAGGGGAAACTTCAGATGCGAAACTTAGTTCCATTTTAAATTAAATGTTCTATCTGAAACTAAGTGTTTGGTACTGTGCCAGTAGAAGCGCCTGTTCTCTGAAATCTGTGGCGATGCCACTCGAAACTGTATGCGTTCGGCGAAACTAAGTGGTCGAACTTGTGAGAGAGGAAACTCCAGATGCGAAACATAGTTCAATTTTAAACTAAATGTTCCATCTGAAACTAAGCGTTCGATACTGTGCATGGAGAAGCGCCTGTTCTCTGAAATCTGTGGCGATGCCACTCGAAACCGTATGTGTTCGACGAAACTAAGTGGCCGACCTTGTGAGAGAGGAAATTTCCGATGCGAAACTTTGTTCCATTTTAAACTAAATGTTCCATCTGAAATTAAGTGTTCGACACTGTGCCAGGAGAAGCGACTGTTCTCTGATATCGGTGGCGATGCGACTCGAAACTGTATGTGTTCGACGAAACTCAGTGGTCGACCTTGTGAGAGAGGAAACTCCAAATGCGAAGCTTTCTTCAATTTTAAAATAATTGTTCTATCTGATACTGAGTGTTCGATAATGTGCCAGGAGAAGCGCCCGTTTTGTGAAACCTGTGACCATGCCACTCGAAACCGTATGTGTTCGACGAAACTAAGTGGCCGACCTTGTGAGAGAGGAAACTCCAGATGCCAAACTTAGTTCCATTTTAAACTAATTCTTCTATCTGAAACTAAGTGTTCGATACTGTGCCAGGAGAAGCGTCTGTTCTCTGAAATCTGTGGCGATGCCACTCCAAACCGTATGTGTTGGACGAAACTAAGTGGTCGAACTTGTGGGAGAGGAAATTCCAGATGCGAAACTTAGTTCCATTTTAAACTTATTGTTCTATCTGAAACTATGTGTTCGATACTGTACCAGGTGAAGCGCCTGTTCTCTCAAATGTGTGGCGATGTAACTCGAAACCACATGTGTTCGACGAAACTAAGTGGTCGACCTTGCGAGAGGGGAAACTCCAAATGCGAAACATAGTTCAACTTTAAACTAATTTTTCTATCTGAAACTAAGTGTCCGTTACTGTGCCAGGTGAAGCGCCTGCTTTCTGAATAGTGTGGCGATGCCACTCGAAACCGTATGTGTTCGACGAAAATATGTGGTGGACCTTGTGAGAGAGGAAACTCCAGATGCGAAAATTAGTTCCATTTTAAACTAATTGTTCTATCTGAAACTAAGTATTCGATACTGTGCCAGGAGTAGCGCCTGTTCTCTGAGATCAGTGGCGATGCTACTCGAAACCGTATGTGTTCGAGTTAACTAAGTGGCCGACCTTGTGGGAGAGGAAACTCCAGATGCGAAACTAAGTTCCAATTTAAACTAATCGTTCTAGCTGAAACTAAGTGTTCGATACTGTGCCAGATTTAGATTTTTTCCTATCGAGTGGCTACCGTGAAGAGTCGCCGACGACGACTTTAGAAATTATTTAAAAATCAACCGTAAGAGATAGAGCCGTGGTTTATTAAGCAAAAGTGCATCAAATGCGCTCCTATAACTCAATCTAACATATAAAAGGTACCTCGTCGGTGAAAATAATTACAGTTCGGACTTAGATTTTTTCCTATCGAGTGGCTACCGTGAAGAGTCGCCGACGACGACTTTAGAAATTATTTAAAAATCAACAGTAAGAGATGGAGCCGTGGTTTATTAAGCAAAAGTGCGTCAAATACGCTCCCATAACCGAACATAACATTTAAAAGATACGTCGTCGGTGAAAATATTTTCAATTCGGACCTAGTCTCTGTACGGAGAGGCTACCGAGAAGCGCTACCGTCGAAGACTTTCTGATTAATTTAAAAATCAACCGTAAGAGATAGAGCCGTGGTTTATTAAGCAAAAGTGCTTCAAATACGCTCCTATAACTCAACCTAACATATAAAAGGTACCTGGTCGGTGAAAATAATTACAGTTTGGACTTAGATTTTTTCCTACCGAGTGGCTACCGTGAAGAGTCGCCGACGACGACTTTAGAAATTATTTAAAAATCAACCGTAAGAGATGGAGCCGTGGTTTATTAAGCAAAAGTGCACTAAATACGCTCCCATAACCGAACATAACATTTAAAAGGTACATTGTCGGTGAAAATATTTTCAATTCGGACTTAGTCTCTGTACGGAGAGGCTACCGAGAAACGCTACCGACGAAGACTTTCTGATTAATTTAAAAATCAACCGAAGGAGATAGAGCCGTGGTTTATTAAGCAAAAGTGCTTCAAATGCGCTCCTATAACTCAATCTGACATATAAAAGGTACCTCGTCGGTGAAAATAATTACAGTTCGGACTTACATTTATTCCTACCGAGTGGCTACCGTGAAGAGTCGCCGACGACGACTAGAAATTATTTAAAAATCACCCGTAAGAGATGGAGCCGTGGTTTATTAAGCAAAAGTGCGTCAAATACGCTCCCATAACGGAACATAACATTTAAAAGATACGTCGTCGGTGAAAATATTTTCAATTCGGACCTAGTCTCTGTACGGAGAGGCTACCGAGAAGCGCTACCGTCGAAGACTTTCTGATTAATTTAAAAATCAACCGTAAGAGATAGAGCCGTGGTTTATTAAGCAAAAGTGCTTCAAATACGCTCCTATAACTCAACCTAACATATAAAAGGTACCTGGTCGGTGAAAATAATTACAGTTTGGACTTAGATTTTTTCCTACCGAGTGGCTACCGTGAAGAGTCGCCGACGACGACTTTAGAAATTATTTAAAAATCAACCGTAAGAGATGGAGCCGTGGTTTATTAAGCAAAAGTGCACTAAATACGCTCCCATAACCGAACATAACATTTAAAAGGTACATTGTCGGTGAAAATATTTTCAATTCGGACTTAGTCTCTGTACGGAGAGGCTACCGAGAAACGCTACCGACGAAGACTTTCTGATTAATTTAAAAATCAACCGAAGGAGATAGAGCCGTGGTTTATTAAGCAAAAGTGCTTCAAATGCGCTCCTATAACTCAATCTGACATATAAAAGGTACCTCGTCGGTGAAAATAATTACAGTTCGGACTTACATTTATTCCTACCGAGTGGCTACCGTGAAGAGTCGCCGACGACGACTAGAAATTATTTAAAAATCACCCGTAAGAGATGGAGCCGTGGTTTATTAAGCAAAAGTGCGTCAAATACGCTCCCATAACCGAACATAACATTTAAGGGATACGTCGTCGGTGAAAATATTTTCAATTCGGATTTAGTCTCTGTACGGAGAGGCTACCGAGAAATGCTACCGACGAAGACTTTCTGATTAATTTAAAAATCAACCGAAAGAGATAGAGCCGTGGTTTATTAAGCAAAAGTGCTTCAAATACGCTCCTATAACTCAATCTAACATATAAAAGGTACCTCGTCGGTGAAAATAATTACAGTTCGGACTTAGATTTTTTCCTACCGAGTGGCTACCATGAAGAGTCGCCTACGACGATTTTAGAAATTTTTTAAAAATCAACCGTAAGATATAGAGCCGTGGTTTATTAAGCAAAAGTGCGTCAAATACGCTCCCATAACTGAACATAATATTTAAAAGATACGTCGTCGGTGAAAATATTTTCAATTCGGACTTAGTCTCTGTACGGAGAGGCTACCGAGAAGCGCTACCGATGAAGACTTTCTGATTAATTTAAAAATCAATAGTAAGAGATAGAGCCGTGGTTTATTAAGCAAAAGTGCTTCAAATACGCTCCTATAACTCAATCTAACATATAAAAGGTACCTCGTCGGTGAAAATAATTACAGTTCGGACTTAGATTTTTTCCTACCGAGTGGCTACCGTGAAGAGTCGCCGACGACGACTCGAAATTATTTAAAAATCACCCGTAAGAGATGAAGCCGTGGTTTATTAAGCAAAAGTGCGTCAAATACGCTCCCATAACCGAACATAACATTTAAAAGATACGTCGTCGGTGAAAATATTTTAAATTCGGACTTAGTCTCTGTACGGAGAGGCTACCGAGAAGCGCTACCGACGAAGACTTTCTGATTAATTTAAAAATCAACCGAAAGAGATAGAGCCGTGGTTTATTAAGCAAAAGTGCTTCAAATACGCTCCTATAACTCAATCTAACATATAAAAGGTACCTCGTCGGTGAAAATAATTACAGTTCGGACTTAGATTTTTTCCTACCGAGTGGCTACCGTGAAGAGTCGCCGACGACGACTTTAGAAATTATTTAAAAATCAACCGTAAGAGATGGAGCCGTGGTTTATTAAGCAAAAGTGCGTCAAATACGTTCCCATAACCGAACATAACATTTAAAAGATACGTCGTCGGTGAAAATATTTTCAATTCGGACTTAGTCTCTGTACTGAGAGGCTACCGAGAAGCGCTACCGACGAAGACTTTCTGATTAATTTAAAAATCAACCGAAAGAGATAGAGCCGTGGTTTATTAAGCAAAAGTGCTTCAAATACGCTCCTATAACTCAATCTAACATATAAAAGGTACCTCGTCGGTGAAAATAATTACAGTTCGGACTTAGATTTTTTCCTACCGAGTGGCTACCGTGAAGAGTCGCCGACGACGACTTTAGAAATTATTTAAAAATCAACCGTAAGAGATGGAGCCGTGGTTTATTAAGCAAAAGTGCTTCAAATACGCTCCCATAACCGAACATAACATTTAAAAGATACGTCGTCGGTGAAAATATTTTCAATTCGGACTTAGTCTCTGTACGGAGAGGCTACCGAGAAGCGCTACCGACGAAGACTTTCTGATTAATTTAAAAATCAACCGAAAGAGATAGAGCCGTGGTTTATTAAGCAAAAGTGCTTCAAATACGCTCCTATAACTCAATCTAACATATAAAAGGTACCTCGTCGGTGAAAATAATTACAGTTCGGACTTAGATTTTTTCCTACCGAGTGGCTACCGTGAAGAGTCGCCGACGACGACTTTAGAAATTATTTAAAAATCAACCGTAAGAGATGGAGCCGTGGTTTATTAAGCAAAAGTGCGTCAAATACGTTCCCATAACCGAACATAACATTTAAAAGATACGTCGTCGGTGAAAATATTTTCAATTCGGACTTAGTCTCTGTACTGAGAGGCTACCGAGAAGCGCTACCGACGAAGACTTTCTGATTAATTTAAAAATCAACCGAAAGAGATAGAGCCGTGGTTTATTAAGCAAAAGTGCTTCAAATACGCTCCTATAACTCAATCTAACATATAAAAGGTACCTCGTCGGTGAAAATAATTACAGTTCGGACTTAGATTTTTTCCTACCGAGTGGCTACCGTGAAGAGTCGCCGACGACGACTTTAGAAATTATTTAAAAATCAACCGTAAGAGATGGAGCCGTGGTTTATTAAGCAAAAGTGCTTCAAATACGCTCCCATAACCGAACATAACATTTAAAAGATACGTCGTCGGTGAAAATATTTTCAATTCGGACTTAGTCTCTGTACTGAGAGGCTACCTAGAAGCGCTACCGACGAAGACTTTCTGATTAATTTAAAAATCAACCGAAAGAGATAGAGCCGTGGTTTATTAAGCAAAAGTGCTTCAAATACGCTCCTATAACTCAATCTAACATATAAAAGGTACCTCGTCGGTGAAAATAATTACAGTTCGGACTTAGATTTTTTCCTACCGAGTGGCTACCATGAAGAGTCGCCTACGACGATTTTAGAAATTTTATAAAAATCAACCGTAAGATATAGAGCCGTGGTTTATTAAGCAAAAGTGCGTCAAATACGCTCCCATAACTGAACATAATATTTAAAAGATACGTCGTCGGTGAAAATATTTTCAATTCGGACTTAGTCTCTGTACGGAGAGGCTACCGAGAAGCGCTACCGACGAAGGCTTTCTGATTAATTTAAAAATCAACCGTAAGAGATAGAGCCGTGGTTTATTAAGCAAAAGTGCTTCAAATGCGCTCCTATAACTCAATCTAACATATAAAAGGTACCTCGTCGGTGAAAATAATTACAGTTCGGACTTAGATTTTTTCCTACCGAGTGGCTACCGTGAAGAGTCGCCGACGACGACTTTAGAAATTATTTAAAAATCAACCGTAAGAGATGGAGCCGTGGTTTATTAAGCAAAAGTGCGTCAAATACGCTCCCATAACCGAACATAACATTTAAAAGATACGTCGTCGGTGAAAATATTTTCAATTCGGACTTAGTCTCTGTACGGAGAGGCTACCGAGAAGCGCTACCGACGAAGACTTTCTGATTAATTTAAAAATCAACCGAAAGAGATAGAGCCGTGGTTTATTAAGCAAAAGTGCTTCAAATACGCTCCTATAACTCAATCTAACATATAAAAGGTACCTCGTCGGTGAAAATAATTACAGTTCGGACTTAGATTTTTTCCTACCGAGTGGCTACCGTGAAGAGTCGCCGACGACGACTTTAGAAATTATTTAAAAATCAACCGTAAGAGATGGAGCCGTGGTTTATTAAGCAAAAGTGCGTCAAATACGCTCCCATAACCGAACATAACATTTAAAAGATACGTCGTCGGTGAAAATATTTTCAATTCGGACTTAGTCTCTGTACTGAGAGGCTACCGAGAAGCGCTACCGACGAAGACTTTCTGATTAATTTAAAAATCAACCGTAAGAGATGGAGCCGTGGTATATTAAGCAAAAGTGCTTAAAATACGCTCCCATAACCGAACATAACATTTAAAAGATACGTCGTCGGTGAAAATATTTTCAATTCGGACTTAGTCTCTGTACTGAGAGGCTACCGAGAAGCGCTACCGACGAGGACTTTCTGATTAATTTAAAAATCAACCGTAAGAGATAGAGCCGTTGTTTATTAAGCAAAAGTGCTTCAAATGCGCTCCTATAACTCAATCTAACATATAAAAGGTACCTCGTCGGTGAAAATAATTACAGTTCGGACTTAGATTTTTTCCTACCGAGTGGCTACCGTGAAGAGTCGCCGACGACGACTTTAGAAATTATTTAAAAATCAACCGTAAGAGATGGAGCCGTGGTTTATTAAGCAAAAGTGCGTCAAATACGCTCCCATAACCGAACATAACATTTAAAAGATACGTCGTCGGTGAAAATATTTTCAATTCGGACTTAGTCTCTGTACGGAGAGGCTACCGAGAAGCGCTACCGACGAGGACTTTCTGATTAATTTAAAAATCAACCGTAAGAGATAGAGCCGTTGTTTATTAAGCAAAAGTGCTTCAAATGCGCTCCTATAACTCAATCTAACATATAAAAGGTACCTCGTCGGTGAAAATAATTACAGTTCGGACTTAGATTTTTTCCTACCGAGTGGCTACCGTGAAGAGTCGCCGACGACGACTTTAGAAATTATTTAAAAATCAACCGTAAGAGATGGAGCCGTGGTTTATTAAGCAAAAGTGCGTCAAATACGCTCCCATAACCGAACATAACATTTAAAAGATACGTCGTCGGTGAAAATATTTTCAATTGGGACTTAGTCTCTGTACGGAGAGGCTACCGAGAAGCGCTACCGACGAGGACTTTCTGATTAATTTAAAAATCAACCGTAAGAGATAGAGCCGTGGTTTATTAAGCAAAAGTGCTTCAAATGCGCTCCTATAACTCTATCTAACATATAAAAGGTACCTCGTCGGTGAAAATAATTACAGTTCGGACTTAGATTTTTTCCTACCGAGTGGCTACCGTGAAGAGTCGCCGACGACGACTTTAGAAATTATTTAAAAATCAACCGTAAGAGATGGAGCCGTGGTTTATTAAGCAAAAGTGCGTCAAATACGCTCCCATAACCGAACATAACATTTAAAAGATACGTCGTCGGTGAAAATATTTTCAATTCGGACTTAGTCTCTGTACGGAGAGGCTACCGAGAAGCGCTACCGACGAAGACTTTCTGATTAATTTAAAAATCAACCGTAAGAGATAGAGCCGTGGTTTACTAAGCAAAAGTGCTTCAAATGCGCTCCTATAACTCAATCTAACATATAAAAGGTACCTCGTCGGTGAAAATAATTACAGTTCGGACTTAGATTTTTTCCTACCGAGTGGCTACCGTGAAGAGTCGCCGACGACGACTTTAGAAATTATTTAAAAATCAACCGTAAGAGATGGAGCCGTGGTTTATTAAGCAAAAGTGCGTCAAATACGCTCCCATAACCGAACATAACATTTAAAAGATACGTCGTCGGTGAAAATATTTTCAATTCGGACTTAGTCTCTGTACTGAGAGGCTACCGAGAAGCGCTACCGACGAAGACTTTCTGATTAATTTAAAAATCAACCGAAAGAGATAGAGCCGTGGTTTATTAAGCAAAAGTGCTTCAAATACGCTCCTATAACTCAATCTAACATATAAAAGGTACCTCGTCGGTGAAAATAATTACAGTTCGGACTTAGATTTTTTCCTACCGAGTGGCTACCGTGAAGAGTCGCCGACGACGACTCGAAATTATTTAAAAATCACCCGTAAGAGATGAAGCCGTGGTTTATTAAGCAAAAGTGCGTCAAATACGCTCCCATAACCGAACATAACATTTAAAAGATACGTCGTCGGTGAAAATATTTTCAATTCGGACTTAGTCTCTGTACGGAGAGGCTACCGAGAAGCGCTACCGACGAAGACTTTCTGATTAATTTAAAAATCAACCGAAAGAGATAGAGCCGTGGTTTATTAAGCAAAAGTGCTTCAAATACGCTCCTATAACTCAATCTAACATATAAAAGGTACCTCGTCGGTGAAAATAATTACAGTTCGGACTTAGATTTTTTCCTACCGAGTGGCTACCGTGAAGAGTCGCCGACGACGACTTTAGAAATTATTTAAAAATCAACCGTAAGAGATGGAGCCGTGGTTTATTAAGCAAAAGTGCACTAAATACGCTCCCATAACCGAACATAACATTTAAAAGGTACATTGTCGGTGAAAATATTTTCAATTCGGACTTAGTCTCTGTACGGAGAGGCTACCGAGAAACGCTACCGACGAAGACTTTCTGATTAATTTAAAAATCAACCGAAGGAGATAGAGCCGTGGTTTATTAAGCAAAAGTGCTTCAAATGCGCTCCTATAACTCAATCTGACATATAAAAGGTACCTCGTCGGTGAAAATAATTACAGTTCGGACTTACATTTATTCCTACCGAGTGGCTACCGTGAAGAGTCGCCGACGACGACTAGAAATTATTTAAAAATCACCCGTAAGAGATGGAGCCGTGGTTTATTAAGCAAAAGTGCGTCAAATACGCTCCCATAACCGAACATAACATTTAAGGGATACGTCGTCAGTGAAAATATTTTCAATTCGGATTTAGTCTCTGTACGGAGAGGCTACCGAGAAATGCTACCGACGAAGACTTTCTGATTAATTTAAAAATCAACCGAAAGAGATAGAGCCGTGGTTTATTAAGCAAAAGTGCTTCAAATACGCTCCTATAACTCAATCTAACATATAAAAGGTACCTCGTCGGTGAAAATAATTACAGTTCGGACTTAGATTTTTTCCTACCGAGTGGCTACCATGAAGAGTCGCCTACGACGATTTTAGAAATTTTTTAAAAATCAACCGTAAGATATAGAGCCGTGGTTTATTAAGCAAAAGTGCGTCAAATACGCTCCCATAACTGAACATAATATTTAAAAGATACGTCGTCGGTGAAAATATTTTCAATTCGGACTTAGTCTCTGTACGGAGAGGCTACCGAGAAGCGCTACCGATGAAGACTTTCTGATTAATTTAAAAATCAATAGTAAGAGATAGAGCCGTGGTTTATTAAGCAAAAGTGCTTCAAATACGCTCCTATAACTCAATCTAACATATAAAAGGTACCTCGTCGGTGAAAATAATTACAGTTCGGACTTAGATTTTTTCCTACCGAGTGGCTACCGTGAAGAGTCGCCGACGACGACTCGAAATTATTTAAAAATCACCCGTAAGAGATGAAGCCGTGGTTTATTAAGCAAAAGTGCGTCAAATACGCTCCCATAACCGAACATAACATTTAAAAGATACGTCGTCGGTGAAAATATTTTCAATTCGGACTTAGTCTCTGTACGGAGAGGCTACCGAGAAGCGCTACCGACGAAGACTTTCTGATTAATTTAAAAATCAACCGAAAGAGATAGAGCCGTGGTTTATTAAGCAAAAGTGCTTCAAATACGCTCCTATAACTCAATCTAACATATAAAAGGTACCTCGTCGGTGAAAATAATTACAGTTCGGACTTAGATTTTTTCCTACCGAGTGGCTACCGTGAAGAGTCGCCGACGACGACTTTAGAAATTATTTAAAAATCAACCGTAAGAGATGGAGCCGTGGTTTATTAAGCAAAAGTGCGTCAAATACGTTCCCATAACCGAACATAACATTTAAAAGATACGTCGTCGGTGAGAATATTTTCAATTCGGACTTAGTCTCTGTACTGAGAGGCTACCGAGAAGCGCTACCGACGAAGACTTTCTGATTAATTTAAAAATCAACCGAAAGAGATAGAGCCGTGGTTTATTAAGCAAAAGTGCTTCAAATACGCTCCTATAACTCAATCTAACATATAAAAGGTACCTCGTCGGTGAAAATAATTACAGTTCGGACTTAGATTTTTTCCTACCGAGTGGCTACCGTGAAGAGTCGCCGACGACGACTTTAGAAATTATTTAAAAATCAACCGTAAGAGATGGAGCCGTGGTTTATTAAGCAAAAGTGCTTCAAATACGCTCCCATAACCGAACATAACATTTAAAAGATACGTCGTCGGTGAAAATATTTTCAATTCGGACTTAGTCTCTGTACTGAGAGGCTACCTAGAAGCGCTACCGACGAAGACTTTCTGATTAATTTAAAAATCAACCGAAAGAGATAGAGCCGTGGTTTATTAAGCAAAAGTGCTTCAAATACGCTCCTATAACTCAATCTAACATATAAAAGGTACCTCGTCGGTGAAAATAATTACAGTTCGGACTTACATTTATTCCTACCGAGTGGCTACCGTGAAGAGTCGCCGACGACGACTAGAAATTATTTAAAAATCACCCGTAAGAGATGGAGCCGTGGTTTATTAAGCAAAAGTGCGTCAAATACGCTCCCATAACCGAACATAACATTTAAGGGATACGTCGTCGGTGAAAATATTTTCAATTCGGATTTAGTCTCTGTACGGAGAGGCTACCGAGAAATGCTACCGACGAAGACTTTCTGATTAATTTAAAAATCAACCGAAAGAGATAGAGCCGTGGTTTATTAAGCAAAAGTGCTTCAAATACGCTCCTATAACTCAATCTAACATATAAAAGGTACCTCGTCGGTGAAAATAATTACAGTTCGGACTTAGATTTTTTCCTACCGAGTGGCTACCGTGAAGAGTCGCCGACGACGACTTTAGAAATTATTTAAAAATCAACCGTAAGAGATGGAGCCGTGGTTTATTAAGCAAAAGTGCACTAAATACGCTCCCATAACCGAACATAACATTTAAAAGGTACATTGTCGGTGAAAATATTTTCAATTCGGATTTAGTCTCTGTACGGAGAGGCTACCGAGAAATGCTACCGACGAAGACTTTCTGATTAATTTAAAAATCAACCGAAAGAGATAGAGCCGTGGTTTATTAAGCAAAAGTGCTTCAAATACGCTCCTATAACTCAATCTAACATATAAAAGGTACCTCGTCGGTGAAAATAATTACAGTTCGGACTTAGATTTTTTCCTACCGAGTGGCTACCATGAAGAGTCGCCTACGACGATTTTAGAAATTTTTTAAAAATCAACCGTAAGATATGGAGCCGTGGTTTATTAAGCAAAAGTGCGTCAAATACGCTCCCATAACTGAACATAATATTTAAAAGATACGTCGTCGGTGAAAATATTTTCAATTCGGACTTAGTCTCTGTACGGAGAGGCTACCGAGAAGCGCTACCGATGAAGACTTTCTGATTAATTTAAAAATCAATAGTAAGAGATAGAGCCGTGGTTTATTAAGCAAAAGTGCTTCAAATACGCTCCTATAACTCAATCTAACATATAAAAGGTACCTCGTCGGTGAAAATAATTACAGTTCGGACTTAGATTTTTTCCTACCGAGTGGCTACCGTGAAGAGTCGCCGACGACGACTCGAAATTATTTAAAAATCACCCGTAAGAGATGAAGCCGTGGTTTATTAAGCAAAAGTGCGTCAAATACGCTCCCATAACCGAACATAACATTTAAAAGATACGTCGTCGGTGAAAATATTTTCAATTCGGACTTAGTCTCTGTACGGAGAGGCTACCGAGAAGCGCTACCGACGAAGACTTTCTGATTAATTTAAAAATCAACCGAAAGAGATAGAGCCGTGGTTTATTAAGCAAAAGTGCTTCAAATACGCTCCTATAACTCAATCTAACATATAAAAGGTACCTCGTCGGTGAAAATAATTACAGTTCGGACTTAGATTTTTTCCTACCGAGTGGCTACCGTGAAGAGTCGCCGACGACGACTTTAGAAATTATTTAAAAATCAACCGTAAGAGATGGAGCCGTGGTTTATTAAGCAAAAGTGCGTCAAATACGTTTCCATAACCGAACATAACATTTAAAAGATACGTCGTCGGTGAAAATATTTTCAATTCGGACTTAGTCTCTGTACTGAGAGGCTACCGAGAAGCGCTACCGACGAAGACTTTCTGATTAATTTAAAAATCAACCGAAAGAGATAGAGCCGTGGTTTATTAAGCAAAAGTGCTTCAAATACGCTCCTATAACTCAATCTAACATATAAAAGGTACCTCGTCGGTGAAAATAATTACAGTTCGGACTTAGATTTTTTCCTACCGAGTGGCTACCGTGAAGAGTCGCCGACGACGACTTTAGAAATTATTTAAAAATCAACCGTAAGAGATGGAGCCGTGGTTTATTAAGCAAAAGTGCTTCAAATACGCTCCCATAACCGAACATAACATTTAAAAGATACGTCGTCGGTGAAAATATTTTCAATTCGGACTTAGTCTCTGTACTGAGAGGCTACCTAGAAGCGCTACCGACGAAGACTTTCTGATTAATTTAAAAATCAACCGAAAGAGATAGAGCCGTGGTTTATTAAGCAAAAGTGCTTCAAATACGCTCCTATAACTCAATCTAACATATAAAAGGTACCTCGTCGGTGAAAATAATTACAGTTCGGACTTAGATTTTTTCCTACCGAGTGGCTACCGTGAAGAGTCGCCGACGACGACTTTAGAAATTATTTAAAAATCAACCGTAAGAGATAGAGCCGAGGTTTATTAAGCAAAAGTGCGTCAAATACGCTCCCATAACGGAACATAACATTTTAAAGATACGTCGTGGATGAAAATATTTTCAATTCGGACTTAGTCTCTGTACGGAGAGGCTACCGAGAAGCGCTACCGACGAAGGCTTTCTGATTAATTTAAAAATCAACCGTAAGAGATAGAGCCGTGGTTTATTAAGCAAAAGTGCTTCAAATGCGCTCCTATAACTCAATCTAACATATAAAAGGTACCTCGTCGGTGAAAATAATTACAGTTCGGACTTAGATTTTTTCCTACCGAGTGGCTACCGTGAAGAGTCGCCGACGACGACTTTAGAAATTATTTAAAAATCAACCGTAAGAGATGGAGCCGTGGTTTATTAAGCAAAAGTGCGTCAAATACGCTCCCATAACCGAACATAACATTTAAAAGATACGTCGTCGGTGAAAATATTTTCAATTCGGACTTAGTCTCTGTACGGAGAGGCTACCGAGAAGCGCTACCGACGAAGACTTTCTGATTAATTTAAAAATCAACCGAAAGAGATAGAGCCGTGGTTTATTAAGCAAAAGTGCTTCAAATACGCTCCTATAACTCAATCTAACATATAAAAGGTACCTCGTCGGTGAAAATAATTACAGTTCGGACTTAGATTTTTTCCTACCGAGTGGCTACCGTGAAGAGTCGCCGACGACGACTCGAAATTATTTAAAAATCACCCGTAAGAGATGAAGCCGTGGTTTATTAAGCAAAAGTGCGTCAAATACGCTCCCATAACCGAACATAACATTTAAAAGATACGTCGTCGGTGAAAATATTTTCAATTCGGACTTAGTCTCTGTACGGAGAGGCTACCGAGAAGCGCTACCGACGAAGACTTTCTGATTAATTTAAAAATCAACCGAAAGAGATAGAGCCGTGGTTTATTAAGCAAAAGTGCTTCAAATACGCTCCTATAACTCAATCTAACATATAAAAGGTACCTCGTCGGTGAAAATAATTACAGTTCGGACTTAGATTTTTTCCTACCGAGTGGCTACCGTGAAGAGTCGCCGACGACGACTTTAGAAATTATTTAAAAATCAACCGTAAGAGATGGAGCCGTGGTTTATTAAGCAAAAGTGCACTAAATACGCTCCCATAACCGAACATAACATTTAAAAGGTACATTGTCGGTGAAAATATTTTCAATTCGGACTTAGTCTCTGTACGGAGAGGCTACCGAGAAACGCTACCGACGAAGACTTTCTGATTAATTTAAAAATCAACCGAAGGAGATAGAGCCGTGGTTTATTAAGCAAAAGTGCTTCAAATGCGCTCCTATAACTCAATCTGACATATAAAAGGTACTTCGTCGGTGAAAATAATTACAGTTCGGACTTACATTTATTCCTACCGAGTGGCTACCGTGAAGAGTCGCCGACGACGACTAGAAATTATTTAAAAATCACCCGTAAGAGATGGAGCCGTGGTTTATTAAGCAAAAGTGCGTCAAATACGCTCCCATAACCGAACATAACATTTAAGGGATACGTCGTCGGTGAAAATATTTTCAATTCGGATTTAGTCTCTGTACGGAGAGGCTACCGAGAAATGCTACCGACGAAGACTTTCTGATTAATTTAAAAATCAACCGAAAGAGATAGAGCCGTGGTTTATTAAGCAAAAGTGCTTCAAATACGCTCCTATAACTCAATCTAACATATAAAAGGTACCTCGTCGGTGAAAATAATTACAGTTCGGACTTAGATTTTTTCCTACCGAGTGGCTACCGTGAAGAGTCGCCGACGACGACTTTAGAAATTATTTAAAAATCAACCGTAAGAGATGGAGCCGTGGTTTATTAAGCAAAAGTGCTTCAAATACGCTCCTATAACTCAATCTAACATATAAAAGGTACCTCGTCGGTGAAAATAATTACAGTTCGGACTTAGATTTTTTCCTACCGAGTGGCTACCGTGAAGAGTCGCCGACGACGACTTTAGAAATTATTTAAAAATCAACCGTAAGAGATAGAGCCGAGGTTTATTAAGCAAAAGTGCGTCAAATACGCTCCCATAACGGAACATAACATTTTAAAGATACGTCGTGGATGAAAATATTTTCAATTCGGACTTAGTCTCTGTACGGAGAGGCTACCGAGAAGCGCTACCGACGAAGGCTTTCTGATTAATTTAAAAATCAACCGTAAGAGATAGAGCCGTGGTTTATTAAGCAAAAGTGCTTCAAATGCGCTCCTATAACTCAATCTAACATATAAAAGGTACCTCGTCGGTGAAAATAATTACAGTTCGGACTTAGATTTTTTCCTACCGAGTGGCTACCGTGAAGAGTCGCCGACGACGACTTTAGAAATTATTTAAAAATCAACCGTAAGAGATGGAGCCGTGGTTTATTAAGCAAAAGTGCGTCAAATACGCTCCCATAACCGAACATAACATTTAAAAGATACGTCGTCGGTGAAAATATTTTCAATTCGGACTTAGTCTCTGTACGGAGAGGCTACCGAGAAGCGCTACCGACGAAGACTTTCTGATTAATTTAAAAATCAACCGAAAGAGATAGAGCCGTGGTTTATTAAGCAAAAGTGCTTCAAATACGCTCCTATAACTCAATCTAACATATAAAAGGTACCTCGTCGGTGAAAATAATTACAGTTCGGACTTAGATTTTTTCCTACCGAGTGGCTACCGTGAAGAGTCGCCGACGACGACTCGAAATTATTTAAAAATCACCCGTAAGAGATGAAGCCGTGGTTTATTAAGCAAAAGTGCGTCAAATACGCTCCCATAACCGAACATAACATTTAAAAGATACGTCGTCGGTGAAAATATTTTCAATTCGGACTTAGTCTCTGTACGGAGAGGCTACCGAGAAGCGCTACCGACGAAGACTTTCTGATTAATTTAAAAATCAACCGAAAGAGATAGAGCCGTGGTTTATTAAGCAAAAGTGCTTCAAATACGCTCCTATAACTCAATCTAACATATAAAAGGTACCTCGTCGGTGAAAATAATTACAGTTCGGACTTAGATTTTTTCCTACCGAGTGGCTACCGTGAAGAGTCGCCGACGACGACTTTAGAAATTATTTAAAAATCAACCGTAAGAGATGGAGCCGTGGTTTATTAAGCAAAAGTGCACTAAATACGCTCCCATAACCGAACATAACATTTAAAAGGTACATTGTCGGTGAAAATATTTTCAATTCGGACTTAGTCTCTGTACGGAGAGGCTACCGAGAAACGCTACCGACGAAGACTTTCTGATTAATTTAAAAATCAACCGAAGGAGATAGAGCCGTGGTTTATTAAGCAAAAGTGCTTCAAATGCGCTCCTATAACTCAATCTGACATATAAAAGGTACTTCGTCGGTGAAAATAATTACAGTTCGGACTTACATTTATTCCTACCGAGTGGCTACCGTGAAGAGTCGCCGACGACGACTAGAAATTATTTAAAAATCAACCGTAAGAGATGGAGCCGTGGTTTATTAAGCAAAAGTGCGTCAAATACGCTCCCATAACCGAACATAACATTTAAGGGATACGTCGTCGGTGAAAATATTTTCAATTCGGATTTAGTCTCTGTACGGAGAGGCTACCGAGAAATGCTACCGACGAAGACTTTCTGATTAATTTAAAAATCAACCGAAAGAGATAGAGCCGTGGTTTATTAAGCAAAAGTGCTTCAAATACGCTCCTATAACTCAATCTAACATATAAAAGGTACCTCGTCGGTGAAAATAATTACAGTTCGGACTTAGATTTTTTCCTACCGAGTGGCTACCGTGAAGAGTCGCCGACGACGACTTTAGAAATTATTTAAAAATCAACCGTAAGAGATGGAGCCGTGGTTTATTAAGCAAAAGTGCACTAAATACGCTCCCATAACCGAACATAACATTTAAAAGGTACATTGTCGGTGAAAATATTTTCAATTCGGACTTAGTCTCTGTACGGAGAGGCTACCGAGAAACGCTACCGACGAAGACTTTCTGATTAATTTAAAAATCAACCGAAGGAGATAGAGCCGTGGTTTATTAAGCAAAAGTGCTTCAAATGCGCTCCTATAACTCAATCTGACATATAAAAGGTACTTCGTCGGTGAAAATAATTACAGTTCGGACTTACATTTATTCCTACCGAGTGGCTACCGTGAAGAGTCGCCGACGACGACTAGAAATTATTTAAAAATCACCCGTAAGAGATGGAGCCGTGGTTTATTAAGCAAAAGTGCGTCAAATACGCTCCCATAACCGAACATAACATTTAAGGGATACGTCGTCGGTGAAAATATTTTCAATTCGGATTTAGTCTCTGTACGGAGAGGCTACCGAGAAATGCTACCGACGAAGACTTTCTGATTAATTTAAAAATCAACCGAAAGAGATAGAGCCGTGGTTTATTAAGCAAAAGTGCTTCAAATACGCTCCTATAACTCAATCTAACATATAAAAGGTACCTCGTCGGTGAAAATAATTACAGTTCGGACTTAGATTTTTTCCTACCGAGTGGCTACCATGAAGAGTCGCCTACGACGATTTTAGAAATTTTTTAAAAATCAACCGTAAGATATAGAGCCGTGGTTTATTAAGCAAAAGTGCGTCAAATACGCTCCCATAACTGAACATAATATTTAAAAGATACGTCGTCGGTGAAAATATTTTCAATTCGGACTTAGTCTCTGTACGGAGAGGCTACCGAGAAGCGCTACCGACGAAGACTTTCTGATTAATTTAAAAATCAATAGTAAGAGATAGAGCCGTGGTTTATTAAGCAAAAGTGCTTCAAATACGCTCCTATAACTCAATCTAACATATAAAAGGTACCTCGTCGGTGAAAATAATTACAGTTCGGACTTAGATTTTTTCCTACCGAGTGGCTACCGTGAAGAGTCGCCGACGACGACTCGAAATTATTTAAAAATCACCCGTAAGAGATGAAGCCGTGGTTTATTAAGCAAAAGTGCGTCAAATACGCTCCCATAACCGAACATAACATTTAAAAGATACGTCGTCGGTGAAAATATTTTCAATTCGGACTTAGTCTCTGTACGGAGAGGCTACCGAGAAGCGCTACCGACGAAGACTTTCTGATTAATTTAAAAATCAACCGAAAGAGATAGAGCCGTGGTTTATTAAGCAAAAGTGCTTCAAATACGCTCCTATAACTCAATCTAACATATAAAAGGTACCTCGTCGGTGAAAATAATTACAGTTCGGACTTAGATTTTTTCCTACCGAGTGGCTACCGTGAAGAGTCGCCGACGACGACTTTAGAAATTATTTAAAAATCAACCGTAAGAGATGGAGCCGTGGTTTATTAAGCAAAAGTGCGTCAAATACGTTCCCATAACCGAACATAACATTTAAAAGATACGTCGTCGGTGAAAATATTTTCAATTCGGACTTAGTCTCTGTACTGAGAGGCTACCGAGAAGCGCTACCGACGAAGACTTTCTGATTAATTTAAAAATCAACCGAAAGAGATAGAGCCGTGGTTTATTAAGCAAAAGTGCTTCAAATACGCTCCTATAACTCAATCTAACATATAAAAGGTACCTCGTCGGTGAAAATAATTACAGTTCGGACTTAGATTTTTTCCTACCGAGTGGCTACCGTGAAGAGTCGCCGACGACGACTTTAGAAATTATTTAAAAATCAACCGTAAGAGATGGAGCCGTGGTTTATTAAGCAAAAGTGCGTCAAATACGCTCCCATAACCGAACATAACATTTAAAAGATACGTCGTCGGTGAAAATATTTTCAATTCGGACTTAGTCTCTGTACGGAGAGGCTACCGAGAAGCGCTACCGACGAAGACTTTCTGATTAATTTAAAAATCAACCGAAAGAGATAGAGCCGTGGTTTATTAAGCAAAAGTGCTTCAAATACGCTCCTATAACTCAATCTAACATATAAAAGGTACCTCGTCGGTGAAAATAATTACAGTTCGGACTTAGATTTTTTCCTACCGAGTGGCTACCGTGAAGAGTCGCCGACGACGACTTTAGAAATTATTTAAAAATCAACCGTAAGAGATAGAGCCGAGGTTTATTAAGCAAAAGTGCGTCAAATACGCTCCCATAACGGAACATAACATTTAAAAGATACGTCGTGGATGAAAATATTTTCAATTCGGACTTAGTCTCTGTACGGAGAGACTACCGAGAAGCGCTACCGACGAAGACTTTCTGATTAATTTAAAAATCAACCGTAAGAGATAGAGCCGTGGTTTATTAAGCAAAAGTCCTTCAAATGCGCTCCTATAACTCAATCTAACATATAAAAGGTACCTCGTCGGTGAAAATAATTACAGTTCGGACTTAGATTTTTTCCTACCGAGTGGCTACCGTGAAGAGTCGCCGACGACGACTTTAGAAATTATTTAAAAATCAACCGTAAGAGATGGAGCCGTGGTTTATTAAGCAAAAGTGCGTCAAATACGCTCCCATAACCGAACATAACATTTAAAAGATACGTCGTCGGTGAAAATATTTTCAATTCGGACTTAGTCTCTGTACTGAGAGGCTACCGAGAAGCGCTACCGACGAAGACTTTCTGATTAATTTAAAAATCAACCGTAAGAGATGGAGCCGTGGTATATTAAGCAAAAGTGCTTCAAATACGCTCCCATAACCGAACATAACATTTAAAAGATACGTCGTCGGTGAAAATATTTTCAATTCGGACTTAGTCTCTGTACTGAGAGGCTACCGAGAAGCGCTACCGACGAGGACTTTCTGATTAATTTAAAAATCAACCGTAAGAGATAGAGCCGTTGTTTATTAAGCAAAAGTGCTTCAAATGCGCTCCTATAACTCAATCTAACATATAAAAGGTACCTCGTCGGTGAAAATAATTACAGTTCGGACTTAGATTTTTTCCTACCGAGTGGCTACCGTGAAGAGTCGCCGACGACGACTTTAGAAATTATTTAAAAATCAACCGTAAGAGATGGAGCCGTGGTTTATTAAGCAAAAGTGCGTCAAATACGCTCCCATAACCGAACATAACATTTAAAAGATACGTCGTCGGTGAAAATATTTTCAATTCGGACTTAGTCTCTGTACGGAGAGGCTACCGAGAAGCGCTACCGACGAGGACTTTCTGATTAATTTAAAAATCAACCGTAAGAGATAGAGCCGTTGTTTATTAAGCAAAAGTGCTTCAAATGCGCTCCTATAACTCAATCTAACATATAAAAGGTACCTCGTCGGTGAAAATAATTACAGTTCGGACTTAGATTTTTTCCTACCGAGTGGCTACCGTGAAGAGTCGCCGACGACGACTTTAGAAATTATTTAAAAATCAACCGTAAGAGATGGAGCCGTGGTTTATTAAGCAAAAGTGCGTCAAATACGCTCCCATAACCGAACATAACATTTAAAAGATACGTCGTCGGTGAAAATATTTTCAATTGGGACTTAGTCTCTGTACGGAGAGGCTACCGAGAAGCGCTACCGACGAGGACTTTCTGATTAATTTAAAAATCAACCGTAAGAGATAGAGCCGTGGTTTATTAAGCAAAAGTGCTTCAAATGCGCTCCTATAACTCTATCTAACATATAAAAGGTACCTCGTCGGTGAAAATAATTACAGTTCGGACTTAGATTTTTTCCTACCGAGTGGCTACCGTGAAGAGTCGCCGACGACGACTTTAGAAATTATTTAAAAATCAACCGTAAGAGATGGAGCCGTGGTTTATTAAGCAAAAGTGCGTCAAATACGCTCCCATAACCGAACATAACATTTAAAAGATACGTCGTCGGTGAAAATATTTTCAATTCGGACTTAGTCTCTGTACGGAGAGGCTACCGAGAAGCGCTACCGACGAAGACTTTCTGATTAATTTAAAAATCAACCGTAAGAGATAGAGCCGTGGTTTACTAAGCAAAAGTGCTTCAAATGCGCTCCTATAACTCAATCTAACATATAAAAGGTACCTCGTCGGTGAAAATAATTACAGTTCGGACTTAGATTTTTTCCTACCGAGTGGCTACCGTGAAGAGTCGCCGACGACGACTTTAGAAATTATTTAAAAATCAACCGTAAGAGATGGAGCCGTGGTTTATTAAGCAAAAGTGCGTCAAATACGCTCCCATAACCGAACATAACATTTAAAAGATACGTCGTCGGTGAAAATATTTTCAATTCGGACTTAGTCTCTGTACTGAGAGGCTACCGAGAAGCGCTACCGACGAAGACTTTCTGATTAATTTAAAAATCAACCGAAAGAGATAGAGCCGTGGTTTATTAAGCAAAAGTGCTTCAAATACGCTCCTATAACTCAATCTAACATATAAAAGGTACCTCGTCGGTGAAAATAATTACAGTTCGGACTTAGATTTTTTCCTACCGAGTGGCTACCGTGAAGAGTCGCCGACGACGACTTTAGAAATTATTTAAAAATCAACCGTAAGAGATAGAGCCGAGGTTTATTAAGCAAAAGTGCGTCAAATACGCTCCCATAACGGAACATAACATTTAAAAGATACGTCGTGGATGAAAATATTTTCAATTCGGACTTAGTCTCTGTACGGAGAGACTACCGAGAAGCGCTACCGACGAAGACTTTCTGATTAATTTAAAAATCAACCGTAAGAGATAGAGCCGTGGTTTATTAAGCAAAAGTCCTTCAAATGCGCTCCTATAACTCAATCTAACATATAAAAGGTACCTCGTCGGTGAAAATAATTACAGTTCGGACTTAGATTTTTTCCTACCGAGTGGCTACCGTGAAGAGTCGCCGACGACGACTTTAGAAATTATTTAAAAATCAACCGTAAGAGATGGAGCCGTGGTTTATTAAGCAAAAGTGCGTCAAATACGCTCCCATAACCGAACATAACATTTAAAAGATACGTCGTCGGTGAAAATATTTTCAATTCGGACTTAGTCTCTGTACTGAGAGGCTACCGAGAAGCGCTACCGACGAAGACTTTCTGATTAATTTAAAAATCAACCGTAAGAGATGGAGCCGTGGTATATTAAGCAAAAGTGCTTCAAATACGCTCCCATAACCGAACATAACATTTAAAAGATACGTCGTCGGTGAAAATATTTTCAATTCGGACTTAGTCTCTGTACTGAGAGGCTACCGAGAAGCGCTACCGACGAGGACTTTCTGATTAATTTAAAAATCAACCGTAAGAGATAGAGCCGTTGTTTATTAAGCAAAAGTGCTTCAAATGCGCTCCTATAACTCAATCTAACATATAAAAGGTACCTCGTCGGTGAAAATAATTACAGTTCGGACTTAGATTTTTTCCTACCGAGTGGCTACCGTGAAGAGTCGCCGACGACGACTTTAGAAATTATTTAAAAATCAACCGTAAGAGATGGAGCCGTGGTTTATTAAGCAAAAGTGCGTCAAATACGCTCCCATAACCGAACATAACATTTAAAAGATACGTCGTCGGTGAAAATATTTTCAATTCGGACTTAGTCTCTGTACGGAGAGGCTACCGAGAAGCGCTACCGACGAGGACTTTCTGATTAATTTAAAAATCAACCGTAAGAGATAGAGCCGTGGTTTATTAAGCAAAAGTGCTTCAAATACGCTCCTATAACTCAATCTAACATATAAAAGGTACCTCGTCGGTGAAAATAATTACAGTTCGGACTTAGATTTTTTCCTACCGAGTGGCTACCGTGAAGAGTCGCCGACGACGACTTGAGAAATTATTTAAAAATCAACCGTAAGAGATAGAGCCGAGGTTTATTAAGCAAAAGTGCGTCAAATACGCTCCCATAACGGAACATAACATTTTAAAGATACGTCGTGGATGAAAATATTTTCAATTCGGACTTAGTCTCTGTACGGAGAGGCTACCGAGAAGCGCTACCGACGAAGGCTTTCTGATTAATTTAAAAATCAACCGTAAGAAATAGAGCCGTGGTTTATTAAGCAAAAGTGCTTCAAATGCGCTCCTATAACTCAATCTAACATATAAAAGGTACCTCGTCGGTGAAAATAATTACAGTTCGGACTTAGATTTTTTCCTACCGAGTGGCTACCGTGAAGAGTCGCCGACGACGACTTTAGAAATTATTTAAAAATCAACCGTAAGAGATGGAGCCGTGGTTTATTAAGCAAAAGTGCGTCAAATACGCTCCCATAACCGAACATAACATTTAAAAGATACGTCGTCGGTGAAAATATTTTCAATTCGGACTTAGTCTCTGTACGGAGAGGCTACCGAGAAGCGCTACCGACGAGGACTTTCTGATTAATTTAAAAATCAACCGTAAGAGATAGAGCCGTTGTTTATTAAGCAAAAGTGCTTCAAATGCGCTCCTATAACTCAATCTAACATATAAAAGGTACCTCGTCGGTGAAAATAATTACAGTTCGGACTTAGATTTTTTCCTACCGAGTGGCTACCGTGAAGAGTCGCCGACGACGACTTTAGAAATTATTTAAAAATCAACCGTAAGAGATGGAGCCGTGGTTTATTAAGCAAAAGTGCGTCAAATACGCTCCCATAACCGAACATAACATTTAAAAGATACGTCGTCGGTGAAAATATTTTCAATTCGGACTTAGTCTCTGTACGGAGAGGCTACCGAGAAGCGCTACCGACGAAGACTTTCTGATTAATTTAAAAATCAACCGAAAGAGATAGAGCCGTGGTTTATTAAGCAAAAGTGCTTCAAATACGCTCCTATAACTCAATCTAACATATAAAAGGTACCTCGTCGGTGAAAATAATTACAGTTCGGACTTAGATTTTTTCCTACCGAGTGGCTACCGTGAAGAGTCGCCGACGACGACTTTAGAAATTATTTAAAAATCAACCGTAAGAGATGGAGCCGTGGTTTATTAAGCAAAAGTGCGTCAAATACGCTCCCATAACCGAACATAACATTTAAAAGATACGTCGTCGGTGAAAATATTTTCAATTGGGACTTAGTCTCTGTACGGAGAGGCTACCGAGAAGCGCTACCGACGAGGACTTTCTGATTAATTTAAAAATCAACCGTAAGAGATAGAGCCGTGGTTTATCAAGCAAAAGTGCTTCAAATGCGCTCCTATAACTCAATCTAACATATAAAAGGTACCTCGTCGGTGAAAATAATTACAGTTCGGACTTAGATTTTTTCCTACCGAGTGGCTACCGTGAAGAGTCGCCGACGACGACTTTAGAAATTATTTAAAAATCAACCGTAAGAGATGGAGCCGTGGTTTATTAAGCAAAAGTGCGTCAAATACGCTCCCATAACCGAACATAACATTTAAAAGATACGTCGTCGGTGAAAATATTTTCAATTCGGACTTAGTCTCTGTACGGAGAGGCTACCGAGAAGCGCTACCGACGAGGACTTTCTGATTAATTTAAAAATCAACCGTAAGAGATAGAGCCGTTGTTTATTAAGCAAAAGTGCTTCAAATGCGCTCCTATAACTCAATCTAACATATAAAAGGTACCTCGTCGGTGAAAATAATTACAGTTCGGACTTAGATTTTTTCCTACCGAGTGGCTACCGTGAAGAGTCGCCGACGACGACTTTAGAAATTATTTAAAAATCAACCGTAAGAGATGGAGCCGTGGTTTATTAAGCAAAAGTGCGTCAAATACGCTCCCATAACCGAACATAACATTTAAAAGATACGTCGTCGGTGAAAATATTTTCAATTCGGACTTAGTCTCTGTACTGAGAGGCTACCGAGAAGCGCTACCGACGAAGACTTTCTGATTAATTTAAAAATCAACCGTAAGAGATAGAGCCGTGGTTTATTAAGCAAAAGTCCTTCAAATGCGCTCCTATAACTCAATCTAACATATAAAAGGTACCTCGTCGGTGAAAATAATTACAGTTCGGACTTAGATTTTTTCCTACCGAGTGGCTACCGTGAAGAGTCGCCGACGACGACTTTAGAAATTATTTAAAAATCAACCGTAAGAGATGGAGCCGTGGTTTATTAAGCAAAAGTGCGTCAAATACGCTCCCATAACCGAACATAACATTTAAAAGATACGTCGTCGGTGAAAATATTTTCAATTCGGACTTAGTCTCTGTACTGAGAGGCTACCGAGAAGCGCTACCGACGAAGACTTTCTGATTAATTTAAAAATCAACCGTAAGAGATGGAGCCGTGGTATATTAAGCAAAAGTGCTTCAAATACGCTCCCATAACCGAACATAACATTTAAAAGATACGTCGTCGGTGAAAATATTTTCAATTCGGACTTAGTCTCTGTACTGAGAGGCTACCGAGAAGCGCTACCGACGAGGACTTTCTGATTAATTTAAAAATCAACCGTAAGAGATAGAGCCGTTGTTTATTAAGCAAAAGTGCTTCAAATGCGCTCCTATAACTCAATCTAACATATAAAAGGTACCTCGTCGGTGAAAATAATTACAGTTCGGACTTAGATTTTTTCCTACCGAGTGGCTACCGTGAAGAGTCGCCGACGACGACTTTAGAAATTATTTAAAAATCAACCGTAAGAGATGGAGCCGTGGTTTATTAAGCAAAAGTGCGTCAAATACGCTCCCATAACCGAACATAACATTTAAAAGATACGTCGTCGGTGAAAATATTTTCAATTCGGACTTAGTCTCTGTACGGAGAGGCTACCGAGAAGCGCTACCGACGAGGACTTTCTGATTAATTTAAAAATCAACCGTAAGAGATAGAGCCGTGGTTTATTAAGCAAAAGTGCTTCAAATACGCTCCTATAACTCAATCTAACATATAAAAGGTACCTCGTCGGTGAAAATAATTACAGTTCGGACTTAGATTTTTTCCTACCGAGTGGCTACCGTGAAGAGTCGCCGACGACGACTTGAGAAATTATTTAAAAATCAACCGTAAGAGATAGAGCCGAGGTTTATTAAGCAAAAGTGCGTCAAATACGCTCCCATAACGGAACATAACATTTTAAAGATACGTCGTGGATGAAAATATTTTCAATTCGGACTTAGTCTCTGTACGGAGAGGCTACCGAGAAGCGCTACCGACGAAGGCTTTCTGATTAATTTAAAAATCAACCGTAAGACATAGAGCCGTGGTTTATTAAGCAAAAGTGCTTCAAATGCGCTCCTATAACTCAATCTAACATATAAAAGGTACCTCGTCGGTGAAAATAATTACAGTTCGGACTTAGATTTTTTCCTACCGAGTGGCTACCGTGAAGAGTCGCCGACGACGACTTTAGAAATTATTTAAAAATCAACCGTAAGAGATGGAGCCGTGGTTTATTAAGCAAAAGTGCGTCAAATACGCTCCCATAACCGAACATAACATTTAAAAGATACGTCGTCGGTGAAAATATTTTCAATTCGGACTTAGTCTCTGTACGGAGAGGCTACCGAGAAGCGCTACCGACGAGGACTTTCTGATTAATTTAAAAATCAACCGTAAGAGATAGAGCCGTTGTTTATTAAGCAAAAGTGCTTCAAATGCGCTCCTATAACTCAATCTAACATATAAAAGGTACCTCGTCGGTGAAAATAATTACAGTTCGGACTTAGATTTTTTCCTACCGAGTGGCTACCGTGAAGAGTCGCCGACGACGACTTTAGAAATTATTTAAAAATCAACCGTAAGAGATGGAGCCGTGGTTTATTAAGCAAAAGTGCGTCAAATACGCTCCCATAACCGAACATAACATTTAAAAGATACGTCGTCGGTGAAAATATTTTCAATTCGGACTTAGTCTCTGTACGGAGAGGCTACCGAGAAGCGCTACCGACGAAGACTTTCTGATTAATTTAAAAATCAACCGAAAGAGATAGAGCCGTGGTTTATTAAGCAAAAGTGCTTCAAATACGCTCCTATAACTCAATCTAACATATAAAAGGTACCTCGTCGGTGAAAATAATTACAGTTCGGACTTAGATTTTTTCCTACCGAGTGGCTACCGTGAAGAGTCGCCGACGACGACTTTAGAAATTATTTAAAAATCAACCGTAAGAGATGGAGCCGTGGTTTATTAAGCAAAAGTGCGTCAAATACGCTCCCATAACCGAACATAACATTTAAAAGATACGTCGTCGGTGAAAATATTTTCAATTGGGACTTAGTCTCTGTACGGAGAGGCTACCGAGAAGCGCTACCGACGAGGACTTTCTGATTAATTTAAAAATCAACCGTAAGAGATAGAGCCGTGGTTTATCAAGCAAAAGTGCTTCAAATGCGCTCCTATAACTCAATCTAACATATAAAAGGTACCTCGTCGGTGAAAATAATTACAGTTCGGACTTAGATTTTTTCCTACCGAGTGGCTACCGTGAAGAGTCGCCGACGACGACTTTAGAAATTATTTAAAAATCAACCGTAAGAGATGGAGCCGTGGTTTATTAAGCAAAAGTGCGTCAAATACGCTCCCATAACCGAACATAACATTTAAAAGATACGTCGTCGGTGAAAATATTTTCAATTCGGACTTAGTCTCTGTACGGAGAGGCTACCGAGAAGCGCTACCGACGAGGACTTTCTGATTAATTTAAAAATCAACCGTAAGAGATAGAGCCGTTGTTTATTAAGCAAAAGTGCTTCAAATGCGCTCCTATAACTCAATCTAACATATAAAAGGTACCTCGTCGGTGAAAATAATTACAGTTCGGACTTAGATTTTTTCCTACCGAGTGGCTACCGTGAAGAGTCGCCGACGACGACTTTAGAAATTATTTAAAAATCAACCGTAAGAGATGGAGCCGTGGTTTATTAAGCAAAAGTGCGTCAAATACGCTCCCATAACCGAACATAACATTTAAAAGATACGTCGTCGGTGAAAATATTTTCAATTCGGACTTAGTCTCTGTACGGAGAGGCTACCGAGAAGCGCTACCGACGAAGACTTTCTGATTAATTTAAAAATCAACCGAAAGATATAGAGCCGTGGTTTATTAATCAAAAGTGCTTCAAATACGCTCCTATAACTCAATCTAACATATAAAAGGTACCTCGTCGGTGAAAATAATTACAGTTCGGACTTAGATTTTTTCCTACCGAGTGGCTACCGTGAAGAGTCGCCGACGACGACTTTAGAAATTATTTAAAAATCAACCGTAAGAGATGGAGCCGTGGTTTATTAAGCAAAAGTGCGTCAAATACGCTCCCATAACCGAACATAACATTTAAAAGATACGTCGTCGGTGAAAATATTTTCAATTGGGACTTAGATTTTTTCCTACCGAGTGGCTACCGTGAAGAGTCGCCGACGACGACTTTAGAAATTATTTAAAAATCAACCGTAAGAGATGGAGCCGTGGTTTATTAAGCAAAAGTGCGTCAAATACGCTCCCATAACGGAACATAACATTTAAAAGATACGTCGTGGATGAAAATATTTTCAATTCGGACTTAGTCTCTGTACGGAGAGACTACCGAGAAGCGCTACCGACGAAGACTTTCTGATTAATTTAAAAATCAACCGTAAGAGATAGAGCCGTGGTTTATTAAGCAAAAGTCCTTCAAATGCGCTCCTATAACTCAATCTAACATATAAAAGGTACCTCGTCGGTGAAAATAATTACAGTTCGGACTTAGATTTTTTCCTACCGAGTGGCTACCGTGAAGAGTCGCCGACGACGACTTTAGAAATTATTTAAAAATCAACCGTAAGAGATGGAGCCGTGGTTTATTAAGCAAAAGTGCGTCAAATACGCTCCCATAACCGAACATAACATTTAAAAGATACGTCGTCGGTGAAAATATTTTCAATTCGGACTTAGTCTCTGTACTGAGAGGCTACCGAGAAGCGCTACCGACGAAGACTTTCTGATTAATTTAAAAATCAACCGTAAGAGATGGAGCCGTGGTATATTAAGCAAAAGTGCTTCAAATACGCTCCCATAACCGAACATAACATTTAAAAGATACGTCGTCGGTGAAAATATTTTCAATTCGGACTTAGTCTCTGTACTGAGAGGCTACCGAGAAGCGCTACCGACGAGGACTTTCTGATTAATTTAAAAATCAACCGTAAGAGATAGAGCCGTTGTTTATTAAGCAAAAGTGCTTCAAATGCGCTCCTATAACTCAATCTAACATATAAAAGGTACCTCGTCGGTGAAAATAATTACAGTTCGGACTTAGATTTTTTCCTACCGAGTGGCTACCGTGAAGAGTCGCCGACGACGACTTTAGAAATTATTTAAAAATCAACCGTAAGAGATGGAGCCGTGGTTTATTAAGCAAAAGTGCGTCAAATACGCTCCCATAACCGAACATAACATTTAAAAGATACGTCGTCGGTGAAAATATTTTCAATTCGGACTTAGTCTCTGTACGGAGAGGCTACCGAGAAGCGCTACCGACGAAGACTTTCTGATTAATTTAAAAATCAACCGTAAGAGATAGAGCCGTGGTTTACTAAGCAAAAGTGCTTCAAATGCGCTCCTATAACTCAATCTAACATATAAAAGGTACCTCGTCGGTGAAAATAATTACAGTTCGGACTTAGATTTTTTCCTACCGAGTGGCTACCGTGAAGAGTCGCCGACGACGACTTTAGAAATTATTTAAAAATCAACCGTAAGAGATGGAGCCGTGGTTTATTAAGCAAAAGTGCGTCAAATACGCTCCCATAACCGAACATAACATTTAAAAGATACGTCGTCGGTGAAAATATTTTCAATTCGGACTTAGTCTCTGTACTGAGAGGCTACCGAGAAGCGCTACCGACGAGGACTTTCTGATTAATTTAAAAATCAACCGTAAGAGATAGAGCCGTTGTTTATTAAGCAAAAGTGCTTCAAATGCGCTCCTATAACTCAATCTAACATATAAAAGGTACCTCGTCGGTGAAAATAATTACAGTTCGGACTTAGATTTTTTCCTACCGAGTGGCTACCGTGAAGAGTCGCCGACGACGACTTTAGAAATTATTTAAAAATCAACCGTAAGAGATGGAGCCGTGGTTTATTAAGCAAAAGTGCGTCAAATACGCTCCCATAACCGAACATAACATTTAAAAGATACGTCGTCGGTGAAAATATTTTCAATTCGGACTTAGTCTCTGTACGGAGAGGCTACCGAGAAGCGCTACCGACGAGGACTTTCTGATTAATTTAAAAATCAACCGTAAGAGATAGAGCCGTTGTTTATTAAGCAAAAGTGCTTCAAATGCGCTCCTATAACTCAATCTAACATATAAAAGGTACCTCGTCGGTGAAAATAATTACAGTTCGGACTTAGATTTTTTCCTACCGAGTGGCTACCGTGAAGAGTCGCCGACGACGACTTTAGAAATTATTTAAAAATCAACCGTAAGAGATGGAGCCGTGGTTTATTAAGCAAAAGTGCGTCAAATACGCTCCCATAACCGAACATAACATTTAAAAGATACGTCGTCGGTGAAAATATTTTCAATTCGGACTTAGTCTCTGTACGGAGAGGCTACCGAGAAGCGCTACCGACGAAGACTTTCTGATTAATTTAAAAATCAACCGTAAGAGATAGAGCCGTGGTTTACTAAGCAAAAGTGCTTCAAATGCGCTCCTATAACTCAATCTAACATATAAAAGGTACCTCGTCGGTGAAAATAATTACAGTTCGGACTTAGATTTTTTCCTACCGAGTGGCTACCGTGAAGAGTCGCCGACGACGACTTTAGAAATTATTTAAAAATCAACCGTAAGAGATGGAGCCGTGGTTTATTAAGCAAAAGTGCGTCAAATACGCTCCCATAACCGAACATAACATTTAAAAGATACGTCGTCGGTGAAAATATTTTCAATTCGGACTTAGTCTCTGTACTGAGAGGCTACCGAGAAGCGCTACCGACGAAGACTTTCTGATTAATTTAAAAATCAACCGAAAGAGATAGAGCCGTGGTTTATTAAGCAAAAGTGCTTCAAATACGCTCCTATAACTCAATCTAACATATAAAAGGTACCTCGTCGGTGAAAATAATTACAGTTCGGACTTAGATTTTCTCCTACCGAGTGGCTACCGTGAAGAGTCGCCGACGACGACTTTAGAAATTATTTAAAAATCAACCGTAAGAGATGGAGCCGTGGTTTATTAAGCAAAAGTGCTTCAAATACGCTCCCATAACCGAACATAACATTTAAAAGATACGTCGTCGGTGAAAATATTTTCAATTCGGACTTAGTCTCTGTACTGAGAGGCTACCTAGAAGCGCTACCGACGAAGACTTTCTGATTAATTTAAAAATCAACCGAAAGAGATAGAGCCGTGGTTTATTAAGCAAAAGTGCTTCAAATACGCTCCTATAACTCAATCTAACATATAAAAGGTACCTCGTCGGTGAAAATAATTACAGTTCGGACTTAGATTTTTTCCTACCGAGTGGCTACCGTGAAGAGTCGCCGACGACGACTTTAGAAATTATTTAAAAATCAACCGTAAGAGATGGAGCCGTGGTTTATTAAGCAAAAGTGCGTCAAATACGCTCCCATAACCGAACATAACATTTAAAAGATACGTCGTCGGTGAAAATATTTTCAATTCGGACTTAGTCTCTGTACGGAGAGGCTACCGAGAAGCGCTACCGACGAGGACTTTCTGATTAATTTAAAAATCAACCGTAAGAGATAGAGCCGTTGTTTATTAAGCAAAAGTGCTTCAAATACGCTCCTATAACTCAATCTAACATATAAGAGGTACCTCGTCGGTGAAAATAATTACAGTTCGGACTTAGATTTTTTCCTACCGAGTGGCTACCGTGAAGAGTCGCCGACGACGACTTTAGAAATTATTTAAAAATCAACCGTAAGAGATGGAGCCGTGGTTTATTAAGCAAAAGTGCGTCAAATACGCTCCCATAACCGAACATAACATTTAAAAGATACGTCGTCGGTGAAAATATTTTCAATTCGGATTTAGTCTCTGTACGGAGAGGCTACCGAGAAGCGCTACCGACGAGGACTTTCTGATTAATTTAAAAATCAACCGTAAGAGATAGAGCCGTGGTTTATTAAGCAAAAGTGCTTCAAATGCGCTCCTATAACTCAATCTAACATATAACAGGTACCTCGTCGGTGAAAATAATTACAGTTCGGACTTAGATTTTTTCCTACCGAGTGGCTACCGTGAAGAGTCGCCGACGACGACTTTAGAAATTATTTAAAAATCAACCGTAAGAGATGGAGCCGTGGTTTATTAAGCAAAAGTGCGTCAAATACGCTCCCATAACCGAACATAACATTTAAAAGATACGTCGTCGGTGAAAATATTTTCAATTGGGACTTAGTCTCTGTACGGAGAGGCTACCGAGAAGCGCTACCGACGAGGACTTTCTGATTAATTTAAAAATCAACCGTAAGAGATAGAGCCGTGGTTTATTAAGCAAAAGTGCTTCAAATGCGCTCCTATAACTCAATCTAACATATAAAAGGTACCTCGTCGGTGAAAATAATTACAGTTCGGACTTAGATTTTTTCCTACCGAGTGGCTACCGTGAAGAGTCGCCGACGACGATTTTAGAAATTATTTAAAAATCAACCGTAAGAGATGGAGCCGTGGTTTATTAAGCAAAAGTGCGTCAAATACGCTCCCATAACGGAACATACCATTTAAAAGATACGTCGTCGGTGAAAATATTTTCAATTCGGACTTAGTCTCTGTACGGAGAGGCTACCGAGAAGCGCTACCGACGAGGACTTTCTGATTAATTTAATAATCAACCGTAAGAGATAGAGCCGTGGTTTACTAAGCAAAAGTGCTTCAAATGCGCTCCTATAACTCAATCTAACATATAAAAGGTACCTCGTCGGTGAAAATAATTACAGTTCGGACTTAGATTTTTTCCTACCGAGTGGCTACCGTGAAGAGTCGCCGACGACGACTTTAGAAATTATTTAAAAATCAACCGTAAGAGATAGAGCCGTGGTTTATTAAGCAAAAGTGCGTCACATACGCTCCCATAACGGAACACAACATTTAAAAGATACGTCGTCGGTGAAAATATTTTCAATTCGGACTTAGTCTCTGTACGGAGAGGCTACCGAGAAGCGCTACCGACGACGAATTTCTGATTAATTTAAAAATCAACGGAAAGAGATAGAGCCGTGGTTTATTAAGCAAAAGTGCTTCAAATACGCTCCTATAACTCAATCTAACATATAAAAGGTACCTCGTCGGTGAAAATAATTACAGTTCGGACTTAGATTTTTTCCTACCGAGTGGCTACCGTGAAGAGTCGCCGACGACGACTTTAGAAATTATTTAAAAATCAACCGTAAGAGATGGAGCCGTGGTTTAATAAGCAAAAGTGCGTCAAATACGCTCCCATAACCGAACATAACATTTAAAAGATACGTCGTCGGTGAAAATATTTTCAATTCGGACTTAGTCTCTGTACTGAGAGGCTACCGAGAAGCGCTACCGACGAAGACTTTCTGATTAATTTAAAAATCAACCGAAAGAGATAGAGCCGTGGTTTATTAAGCAAAAGTGCTGCAAATACGCTCCTATAACTCAATCTAACATATAAAAGGTACCTCGTCGGTGAAAATAATTACAGTTCGGACTTAGATTTTTTCCTACCGAGTGGCTACCGTGAAGAATCGCCGACGACGACTTTAGAAATTATTTAAAAATCAACCGTAAGAGATAGAGCCGAGGTTTATTAAGCAAAAGTGCGTCAAATACGCTCCCATAACGGAACATAACATTTAAAAGATACGTCGTGGATGAAAATATTTTCAATTCGGACTTAGTCTCTGTACGGAGAGGCTACCGAGAAGCGCTACCGACGAAGACTTTCTGATTAATTTAAAAATCAACCGAAAGAGATAGAGCCGTGGTTTATTAAGCAAAAGTGCTTCAAATACGCTCCTATAACTCAATCTAACATATAAAAGGTACCTCGTCGGTGAAAATAATTACAGTTCGGACTTAGATTTTTTCCTACCGAGTGGCTACCGTGAAGAGTCGCCGACGACGACTTTAGAAATTATTTAAAAATCAACCGTAAGAGATGGAGCCGTGGTTTATTAAGCAAAAGTGCGTCAAATACGCTCCCATAACCGAACATAACATTTAAAAGATACGTCGTCGGTGAAAATATTTTCAATTCGGACTTAGTCTCTGTACTGAGAGGCTACCGAGAAGCGCTACCGACGAAGACTTTCTGATTAATTTAAAAATCAACCGAAAGAGATAGAGCCGTGGTTTATTAAGCAAAAGTGCTGCAAATACGCTCCTATAACTCAATCTAACATATAAAAGGTACCTCGTCGGTGAAAATAATTACAGTTCGGACTTAGATTTTTTCCTACCGAGTGGCTACCGTGAAGAGTCGCCGACGACGACTTTAGAAATTATTTAAAAATCAACCGTAAGAGATAGAGCCGAGGTTTATTAAGCAAAAGTGCGTCAAATACGCTCCCATAACGGAACATAACATTTAAAAGATACGTCGTGGATGAAAATATTTTCAATTCGGACTTAGTCTCTGTACGGAGAGGCTACCGAGAAGCGCTACCGACGAAGACTTTCTGATTAATTTAAAAATCAACCGAAAGAGATAGAGCCGTGGTTTATTAAGCAAAAGTGCTTCAAATACGCTCCTATAACTCAATCTAACATATAAAAGGTACCTCGTCGGTGAAAATAATTACAGTTCGGACTTAGATTTTTTCCTACCGAGTGGCTACCGTGAAGAGTCGCCGACGACGACTTTAGAAATTATTTAAAAATCAACAGTAAGAGATAGAGCCGTGGTTTATTAAGCAAAAGTGCGTCAATTACGCTCCCATAACCGAACATAACATTTAAAAGATACGTCGTCGGTGAAAATATTTTCAATTCGGACTTAGTCTCTGTACGGAGAGGCTACCGGGAAGCGCTACCGACGAAGACTTTCTGATTAATTTAAAAATCAACCGTAAGAGATAGAGCCGTGGTTTACTAAGCAAAAGTGCTTCAAATGCGCTCCTATAACTCAATCTAACATATAAAAGGTACCTCGTCGGTGAAAATAATTACAGTTCGGACTTAGATTTTTTCCTACCGAGTGGCTACCGTGAAGAGTCGCCGACGACGACTTTAGAAATTATTTAAAAATCAACCGTAAGAGATAGAGCCGAGGTTTATTAAGCAAAAGTGCGTCAAATACGCTCCCATAACGGAACATAACATTTAAAAGATACGTCGTGGATGAAAATATTTTCAATTCGGACTTAGTCTCTGTACGGAGAGGCTACCGAGAAGCGCTACCGACGAAGACTTTCTGATTAATTTAAAAATCAACCGAAAGAGATAGAGCCGTGGTTTATTAAGCAAAAGTGCTTCAAATACGCTCCTATAACTCAATCTAACATATAAAAGGTACCTCGTCGGTGAAAATAATTACAGTTCGGACTTAGATTTTTTCCTACCGAGTGGCTACCGTGAAGAGTCGCCGACGACGACTTTAGAAATTATTTAAAAATCAACCGTAAGAGATGGAGCCGTGGTTTATTAAGCAAAAGTGCGTCAAATACGCTCCCATAACCGAACATAACATTTAAAAGATACGTCGTCGGTGAAAATATTTTCAATTCGGACTTAGTCTCTGTACGGAGAGGCTACCGAGAAGCGCTACCGACGAAGACTTTCTGATTAATTTAAAAATCAACCGAAAGAGATAGAGCCGTGGTTTATTAAGCAAAAGTGCTTCAAATACGCTCCTATAACTCAATCTAACATATAAAAGGTACCTCGTCGGTGAAAATAATTACAGTTCGGACTTAGATTTTTTCCTACCGAGTGGCTACCGTGAAGAGTCGCCGACGACGACTTTAGAAATTATTTAAAAATCAACCGTAAGAGATGGAGCCGTGGTTTATTAAGCAAAATTGCGTCAAATACGCTCCCATAACCGAACATAACATTTAAAAGATACGTCGTCGGTGAAAATATTTTCAATTCGGACTTAGTCTCTGTACGGAGAGGCTACCGAGAAGCGCTACCGACGAAGACTTTCTGATTAATTTAAAAATCAACCGTAAGAGATAGAGCCGTGGTTTACTAAGCAAAAGTGCTTCAAATGCGCTCCTATAACTCAATCTAACATATAAAAGGTACCTCGTCGGTGAAAATAATTACAGTTCGGACTTAGATTTTTTCCTACCGAGTGGCTACCGTGAAGAGTCGCCGACGACGACTTTAGAAATTATTTAAAAATCAACCGTAAGAGATGGAGCCGTGGTTTATTAAGCAAAAGTGCGTCAAATACGCTCCCATAACCGAACATAACATTTAAAAGATACGTCGTCGGTGAAAATATTTTCAATTCGGACTTAGTCTCTGTACGGAGAGGCTACCGAGAAGCGCTACCGACGAAGACTTTCTGATTAATTTAAAAATCAACCGTAAGAGATAGAGCCGTGGTTTACTAAGCAAAAGTGCTTCAAATGCGCTCCTATAACTCACTCTACCATATAAAAGGTACCTCGTCGGTGAAAATAATTACAGTTCGGACTTAGATTTTTTCCTACCGAGTGGCTACCGTGAAGAGTCGCCGACGACGACTTTAGAAATTATTTAAAAATCAACCGTAAGAGATAGAGCCGTGGTTTATTAAGCAAAAGTGCGTCAAATACGCTCCCATAACCGAACATAACATTTAAAAGATACGTCGTCGGTGAAAATATTTTCAATTCGGACTTAGTCTCTGTACGGAGAGGCTACCGGGAAGCGCTACCGACGAAGACTTTCTGATTAATTTAAAAATCAACCGTAAGAGATAGAGCCGTGGTTTACTAAGCAAAAGTGCTTCAAATGCGCTCCTATAACTCAATCTAACATATAAAAGGTACCTCGTCGGTGAAAATAATTACAGTTCGGACTTAGATTTTTTCCTACCGAGTGGCTACCGTGAAGAGTCGCCGACGACGACTTTAGAAATTATTTAAAAATCAACCGTAAGAGATGGAGCCGTGGTTTATTAAGCAAAAGTGCGTCAAATACGCTCCCATAACCGAACATAACATTTAAAAGATACGTCGTCGGTGAAAATATTTTCAATTCGGACTTAGTCTCTGTACTGAGAGGCTACCGAGAAGCGCTACCGACGAAGACTTTCTGATTAATTTAAAAATCAACCGAAAGAGATAGAGCCGTGGTTTATTAAGCAAAAGTGCTGCAAATACGCTCCTATAACTCAATCTAACATATAAAAGGTACCTCGTCGGTGAAAATAATTACAGTTCGGACTTAGATTTTTTCCTACCGAGTGGCTACCGTGAAGAGTCGCCGACGACGACTTTAGAAATTATTTAAAAATCAACCGTAAGAGATAGAGCCGAGGTTTATTAAGCAAAAGTGCGTCAAATACGCTCCCATAACGGAACATAACATTTAAAAGATACGTCGTGGATGAAAATATTTTCAATTCGGACTTAGTCTCTGTACGGAGAGGCTACCGAGAAGCGCTACCGACGAAGACTTTCTGATTAATTTAAAAATCAACCGAAAGAGATAGAGCCGTGGTTTATTAAGCAAAAGTGCTTCAAATACGCTCCTATAACTCAATCTAACATATAAAAGGTACCTCGTCGGTGAAAATAATTACAGTTCGGACTTAGATTTTTTCCTACCGAGTGGCTACCGTGAAGAGTCGCCGACGACGACTTTAGAAATTATTTAAAAATCAACCGTAAGAGATAGAGCCGAGGTTTATTAAGCAAAAGTGCGTCAAATACGCTCCCATAACGGAACATAACATTTAAAAGATACGTCGTGGATGAAAATATTTTCAATTCGGACTTAGTCTCTGTACGGAGAGGCTACCGAGAAGCGCTACCGACGAAGACTTTCTGATTAATTTAAAAATCAACCGAAAGAGATAGAGCCGTGGTTTACTAAGCAAAAGTGCTTCAAATGCGCTCCTATAACTCAATCTAACATATAAAAGGTACCTCGTCGGTGAAAATAATTACAGTTCGGACTTAGATTTTTTCCTACCGAGTGGCTACCGTGAAGAGTCGCCGACGACGACTTTAGAAATTATTTAAAAATCAACCGTAAGAGATGGAGCCGTGGTTTATTAAGCAAAAGTGCGTCAAATACGCTCCCATAACCGAACATAACATTTAAAAGATACGTCGTCGGTGAAAATATTTTCAATTCGGACTTAGTCTCTGTACGGAGAGGCTACCGAGAAGCGCTACCGACGAAGACTTTCTGATTAATTTAAAAATCAACCGTAAGAGATAGAGCCGTGGTTTACTAAGCAAAAGTGCTTCAAATGCGCTCCTATAACTCACTCTACCATATAAAAGGTACCTCGTCGGTGAAAATAATTACAGTTCGGACTTAGATTTTTTCCTACCGAGTGGCTACCGTGAAGAGTCGCCGACGACGACTTTAGAAATTATTTAAAAATCAACCGTAAGAGATAGAGCCGTGGTTTATTAAGCAAAAGTGCGTCAAATACGCTCCCATAACCGAACATAACATTTAAAAGATACGTCGTCGGTGAAAATATTTTCAATTCGGACTTAGTCTCTGTACGGAGAGGCTACCGGGAAGCGCTACCGACGAAGACTTTCTGATTAATTTAAAAATCAACCGTAAGAGATAGAGCCGTGGTTTACTAAGCAAAAGTGCTTCAAATGCGCTCCTATAACTCAATCTAACATATAAAAGGTACCTCGTCGGTGAAAATAATTACAGTTCGGACTTAGATTTTTTCCTACCGAGTGGCTACCGTGAAGAGTCGCCGACGACGACTTTAGAAATTATTTAAAAATCGACCGTAAGAGATGGAGCCGTGGTTTATTAAGCAAAAGTGCGTCAAATACGCTCCCATAACCGAACATAACATTTAAAAGATACGTCGTCGGTGAAAATATTTTCAATTCGGACTTAGTCTCTGTACTGAGAGGCTACCGAGAAGCGCTACCGACGAAGACTTTCTGATTAATTTAAAAATCAACCGAAAGAGATAGAGCCGTGGTTTATTAAGCAAAAGTGCTGCAAATACGCTCCTATAACTCAATCTAACATATAAAAGGTACCTCGTCGGTGAAAATAATTACAGTTCGGACTTAGATTTTTTCCTACCGAGTGGCTACCGTGAAGAGTCGCCGACGACGACTTTAGAAATTATTTAAAAATCAACCGTAAGAGATGGAGCCGTGGTTTATTAAGCAAAAGTGCGTCAAATACGCTCCCATAACCGAACATAACATTTAAAAGATACGTCGTCGGTGAAAATATTTTCAATTCGGACTTAGTCTCTGTACGGAGAGGCTACCGAGAAGCGCTACCGACGAAGACTTTCTGATTAATTTAAAAATCAACCGTAAGAGATAGAGCCGTGGTTTACTAAGCAAAAGTGCTTCAAATGCGCTCCTATAACTCACTCTACCATATAAAAGGTACCTCGTCGGTGAAAATAATTACAGTTCGGACTTAGATTTTTTCCTACCGAGTGGCTACCGTGAAGAGTCGCCGACGACGACTTTAGAAATTATTTAAAAATCAACCGTAAGAGATAGAGCCGTGGTTTATTAAGCAAAAGTGCGTCAAATACGCTCCCATAACCGAACATAACATTTAAAAGATACGTCGTCGGTGAAAATATTTTCAATTCGGACTTAGTCTCTGTACGGAGAGGCTACCGGGAAGCGCTACCGACGAAGACTTTCTGATTAATTTAAAAATCAACCGTAAGAGATAGAGCCGTGGTTTACTAAGCAAAAGTGCTTCAAATGCGCTCCTATAACTCAATCTAACATATAAAAGGTACCTCGTCGGTGAAAATAATTACAGTTCGGACTTAGATTTTTTCCTACCGAGTGGCTACCGTGAAGAGTCGCCGACGACGACTTTAGAAATTATTTAAAAATCGACCGTAAGAGATGGAGCCGTGGTTTATTAAGCAAAAGTGCGTCAAATACGCTCCCATAACCGAACATAACATTTAAAAGATACGTCGTCGGTGAAAATATTTTCAATTCGGACTTAGTCTCTGTACGGAGAGGCTACCGAGAAGCGCTACCGACGAAGACTTTCTGATTAATTTAAAAATCAACCGAAAGAGATAGAGCCGTGGTTTATTAAGCAAAAGTGCTGCAAATACGCTCCTATAACTCAATCTAACATATAAAAGGTACCTCGTCGGTGAAAATAATTACAGTTCGGACTTAGATTTTTTCCTACCGAGTGGCTACCGTGAAGAGTCGCCGACGACGACTTTAGAAATTATTTAAAAATCAACCGTAAGAGATGGAGCCGTGGTTTATTAAGCAAAAGTGCGTCAAATACGCTCCCATAACCGAACATAACATTTAAAAGATACGTCGTCGGTGAAAATATTTTCAATTCGGACTTAGTCTCTGTACTGAGAGGCTACCGAGAAGCGCTACCGACGAAGACTTTCTGATTAATTTAAAAATCAACCGAAAGAGATAGAGCCGTGGTTTATTAAGCAAAAGTGCTTCAAATACGCTCCTATAACTCAATCTAACATATAAAAGGTACCTCGTCGGTGAAAATAATTACAGTTCGGACTTAGATTTTTTCCTACCGAGTGGCTACCGTGAAGAGTCGCCGACGACGACTTTAGAAATTATTTAAAAATCAACCGTAAGAGATAGAGCCGTGGTTTATTAAGCAAAAGTGCGTCAATTACGCTCCCATAACCGAACATAACATTTAAAAGATACGTCGTCGGTGAAAATATTTTCAATTCGGACTTAGTCTCTGTACGGAGAGGCTACCGGGAAGCGCTACCGACGAAGACTTTCAGATTAATTTAAAAATCAACCGTAAGAGATAGAGCCGTGGTTTACTAAGCAAAAGTGCTTCAAATGCGCTCCTATAACTCAATCTAACATATAAAAGGTACCTCGTCGGTGAAAATAATTACAGTTCGGACTTAGATTTTTTCCTACCGAGTGGCTACCGTGAAGAGTCGCCGACGACGACTTTAGAAATTATTTAAAAATCAACCGTAAGAGATGGAGCCGTGGTTTATTAAGCAAAAGTGCGTCAAATACGCTCCCATAACGGAACATAACATTTAAAAGATACGTCGTGGATGAAAATATTTTCAATTCGGACTTAGTCTCTGTACGGAGAGGCTACCGAGAAGCGCTACCGACGAAGACTTTCTGATTAATTTAAAAATCAACCGAAAGAGATAGAGCCGTGGTTTATTAAGCAAAAGTGCTTCAAATACGCTCCTATAACTCAATCTAACATATAAAAGGTACCTCGTCGGTGAAAATAATTACAGTTCGGACTTAGATTTTTTCCTACCGAGTGGCTACCGTGAAGAGTCGCCGACGACGACTTTAGAAATTATTTAAAAATCAACCGTAAGAGATAGAGCCGTGGTTTATTAAGCAAAAGTGCGTCAATTACGCTCCCATAACCGAACATAACATTTAAAAGATACGTCGTCGGTGAAAATATTTTCAATTCGGACTTAGTCTCTGTACGGAGAGGCTACCGGGAAGCGCTACCGACGAAGACTTTCTGATTAATTTAAAAATCAACCGTAAGAGATAGAGCCGTGGTTTACTAAGCAAAAGTGCTTCAAATGCGCTCCTATAACTCAATCTAACATATAAAAGGTACCTCGTCGGTGAAAATAATTACAGTTCGGACTTAGATTTTTTCCTACCGAGTGGCTACCGTGAAGAGTCGCCGACGACGACTTTAGAAATTATTTAAAAATCAACCGTAAGAGATGGAGCCGTGGTTTATTAAGCAAAATTGCGTCAAATACGCTCCCATAACCGAACATAACATTTAAAAGATACGTCGTCGGTGAAAATATTTTCAATTCGGACTTAGTCTCTGTACGGAGAGGCTACCGAGAAGCGCTACCGACGAAGACTTTCTGATTAATTTAAAAATCAACCGTAAGAGATAGAGCCGTGGTTTACTAAGCAAAAGTGCTTCAAATGCGCTCCTATAACTCAATCTAACATATAAAAGGTACCTCGTCGGTGAAAATAATTACAGTTCGGACTTAGATTTTTTCCTACCGAGTGGCTACCGTGAAGAGTCGCCGACGACGACTTTAGAAATTATTTAAAAATCAACCGTAAGAGATGGAGCCGTGGTTTATTAAGCAAAAGTGCGTCAAATACGCTCCCATAACCGAACATAACATTTAAAAGATACGTCGTCGGTGAAAATATTTTCAATTCGGACTTAGTCTCTGTACGGAGAGGCTACCGAGAAGCGCTACCGACGAAGACTTTCTGATTAATTTAAAAATCAACCGTAAGAGATAGAGCCGTGGTTTACTAAGCAAAAGTGCTTCAAATGCGCTCCTATAACTCACTCTACCATATAAAAGGTACCTCGTCGGTGAAAATAATTACAGTTCGGACTTAGATTTTTTCCTACCGAGTGGCTACCGTGAAGAGTCGCCGACGACGACTTTAGAAATTATTTAAAAATCAACCGTAAGAGATGGAGCCGTGGTTTATTAAGCAAAAGTGCGTCAAATACGCTCCCATAACCGAACATAACATTTAAAAGATACGTCGTCGGTGAAAATATTTTCAATTCGGACTTAGTCTCTGTACTGAGAGGCTACCGAGAAGCGCTACCGACGAAGACTTTCTGATTAATTTAAAAATCAACCGAAAGAGATAGAGCCGTGGTTTATTAAGCAAAAGTGCTGCAAATACGCTCCTATAACTCAATCTAACATATAAAAGGTACCTCGTCGGTGAAAATAATTACAGTTCGGACTTAGATTTTTTCCTACCGAGTGGCTACCGTGAAGAGTCGCCGACGACGACTTTAGAAATTATTTAAAAATCAACCGTAAGAGATAGAGCCGAGGTTTATTAAGCAAAAGTGCGTCAAATACGCTCCCATAACGGAACATAACATTTAAAAGATACGTCGTGGATGAAAATATTTTCAATTCGGACTTAGTCTCTGTACGGAGAGGCTACCGAGAAGCGCTACCGACGAAGACTTTCTGATTAATTTAAAAATCAACCGAAAGAGATAGAGCCGTGGTTTATTAAGCAAAAGTGCTTCAAATACGCTCCTATAACTCAATCTAACATATAAAAGGTACCTCGTCGGTGAAAATAATTACAGTTCGGACTTAGATTTTTTCCTACCGAGTGGCTACCGTGAAGAGTCGCCGACGACGACTTTAGAAATTATTTAAAAATCAACCGTAAGAGATGGAGCCGTGGTTTATTAAGCAAAAGTGCGTCAAATACGCTCCCATAACCGAACATAACATTTAAAAGATACGTCGTCGGTGAAAATATTTTCAATTCGGACTTAGTCTCTGTACGGAGAGGCTACCGAGAAGCGCTACCGACGAAGACTTTCTGATTAATTTAAAAATCAACCGTAAGAGATAGAGCCGTGGTTTACTAAGCAAAAGTGCTTCAAATGCGCTCCTATAACTCACTATACCATATAAAAGGTACCTCGTCGGTGAAAATAATTACAGTTCGGACTTAGATTTTTTCCTACCGAGTGGCTACCGTGAAGAGTCGCCGACGACGACTTTAGAAATTATTTAAAAATCAACCGTAAGAGATGGAGCCGTGGTTTATTAAGCAAAAGTGCGTCAAATACGCTCCCATAACCGAACATAACATTTAAAAGATACGTCGTCGGTGAAAATATTTTCAATTCGGACTTAGTCTCTGTACTGAGAGGCTACCGAGAAGCGCTACCGACGAAGACTTTCTGATTAATTTAAAAATCAACCGAAAGAGATAGAGCCGTGGTTTATTAAGCAAAAGTGCTGCAAATACGCTCCTATAACTCAATCTAACATATAAAAGGTACCTCGTCGGTGAAAATAATTACAGTTCGGACTTAGATTTTTTCCTACCGAGTGGCTACCGTGAAGAGTCGCCGACGACGACTTTAGAAATTATTTAAAAATCAACCGTAAGAGATGGAGCCGTGGTTTATTAAGCAAAAGTGCGTCAAATACGCTCCCATAACCGAACATAACATTTAAAAGATACGTCGTCGGTGAAAATATTTTCAATTCGGACTTAGTCTCTGTACGGAGAGGCTACCGAGAAGCGCTACCGACGAAGACTTTCTGATTAATTTAAAAATCAACCGTAAGAGATAGAGCCGTGGTTTACTAAGCAAAAGTGCTTCAAATGCGCTCCTATAACTCACTCTACCATATAAAAGGTACCTCGTCGGTGAAAATAATTACAGTTCGGACTTAGATTTTTTCCTACCGAGTGGCTACCGTGAAGAGTCGCCGACGACGACTTTAGAAATTATTTAAAAATCAACCGTAAGAGATGGAGCCGTGGTTTATTAAGCAAAAGTGCGTCAAATACGCTCCCATAACCGAACATAACATTTAAAAGATACGTCGTCGGTGAAAATATTTTCAATTCGGACTTAGTCTCTGTACTGAGAGGCTACCGAGAAGCGCTACCGACGAAGACTTTCTGATTAATTTAAAAATCAACCGAAAGAGATAGAGCCGTGGTTTATTAAGCAAAAGTGCTGCAAATACGCTCCTATAACTCAATCTAACATATAAAAGGTACCTCGTCGGTGAAAATAATTACATTCGGACTTAGATTTTTTCCTACCGAGTGGCTACCGTGAAGAGTCGCCGACGACGACTTTAGAAATTATTTAAAAAATCAACCGTAAGAGATGGAGCCGTGGTTTATTAAGCAAAAGTGCGTCAAATACGCTCCCATAACCGAACATAACATTTAAAAGATACGTCGTCGGTGTAAATATTTTCAATTCGGACTTAGTCTCTGTACGGAGAGGCTACCGAGAAGCGCTACCGACGAAGACTTTCTGATTAATTTAAAAATCAACCGTAAGAGATAGAGCCGTGGTTTACTAAGCAAAAGTGCTTCAAATGCGCTCCTATAACTCAATCGAACATATAAAAGGTACCTCGTCGGTGAAAATAATTACAGTTCGGACTTAGATTTTTTCCTACCGAGTGGCTACCGTGAAGAGTCGCCGACGACGACTTTAGAAATTATTTAAAAATCAACCGTAAGAGATGGAGCCGTGGTTTATTAAGCAAAAGTGCGTCAAATACGCTCCCATAACCGAACATAACATTTAAAAGATACGTCGTCGGTGAAAATATTTTCAATTCGGACTTAGTCTCTGTACGGAGAGGCTACCGAGAAGCGCTACCGACGAAGACTTTCTGATTAATTTAAAAATCAACCGTAAGAGATAGAGCCGTGGTTTACTAAGCAAAAGTGCTTCAAATGCGCTCCTATAACTCACTCTACCATATAAAAGGTACCTCGTCGGTGAAAATAATTACAGTTCGGACTTAGATTTTTTCCTACCGAGTGGCTACCGTGAAGAGTCGCCGACGACGACTTTAGAAATTATTTAAAAATCAACCGTAAGAGATAGAGCCGTGGTTTATTAAGCAAAAGTGCGTCAAATACGCTCCCATAACCGAACATAACATTTAAAAGATACGTCGTCGGTGAAAATATTTTCAATTCGGACTTAGTCTCTGTACGGAGAGGCTACCGGGAAGCGCTACCGACGAAGACTTTCTGATTAATTTAAAAATCAACCGTAAGAGATAGAGCCGTGGTTTACTAAGCAAAAGTGCTTCAAATGCGCTCCTATAACTCAATCTAACATATAAAAGGTACCTCGTCGGTGAAAATAATTACAGTTCGGACTTAGATTTTTTCCTACCGAGTGGCTACCGTGAAGAGTCGCCGACGACGACTTTAGAAATTATTTAAAAATCAACCGTAAGAGATGGAGCCGTGGTTTATTAAGCAAAAGTGCGTCAAATACGCTCCCATAACCGAACATAACATTTAAAAGATACGTCGTCGGTGAAAATATTTTCAATTCGGACTTAGTCTCTGTACTGAGAGGCTACCGAGAAGCGCTACCGACGAAGACTTTCTGATTAATTTAAAAATCAACCGAAAGAGATAGAGCCGTGGTTTATTAAGCAAAAGTGCTGCAAATACGCTCCTATAACTCAATCTAACATATAAAAGGTACCTCGTCGGTGAAAATAATTACAGTTCGGACTTAGATTTTTTCCTACCGAGTGGCTACCGTGAAGAGTCGCCGACGACGACTTTAGAAATTATTTAAAAATCAACCGTAAGAGATAGAGCCGAGGTTTATTAAGCAAAAGTGCGTCAAATACGCTCCCATAACGGAACATAACATTTAAAAGATACGTCGTGGATGAAAATATTTTCAATTCGGACTTAGTCTCTGTACGGAGAGGCTACCGAGAAGCGCTACCGACGAAGACTTTCTGATTAATTTAAAAATCAACCGAAAGAGATAGAGCCGTGGTTTATTAAGCAAAAGTGCGTCAAATACGCTCCCATAACCGAACTTAACATTTAAAAGATACGTCGTCGGTGAAAATATTTTCAATTCGGACTTAGTCTCTGTACGGAGAGGCTACCGGGAAGCGCTACCGACGAAGACTTTCTGATTAATTTAAAAATCAACCGTAAGAGATAGAGCCGTGGTTTACTAAGCAAAAGTGCTTCAAATGCGCTCCTATAACTCAATCTAACATATAAAAGGTACCTCGTCGGTGAAAATAATTACAGTTCGGACTTAGATTTTTTCCTACCGAGTGGCTACCGTGAAGAGTCGCCGACGACGACTTTAGAAATTATTTAAAAATCAACCGTAAGAGATGGAGCCGTGGTTTATTAAGCAAAAGTGCGTCAAATACGCTCCCATAACCGAACATAACATTTAAAAGATACGTCGTCGGTGAAAATATTTTCAATTCGGACTTAGTCTCTGTACTGAGAGGCTACCGAGAAGCGCTACCGACGAAGACTTTCTGATTAATTTAAAAATCAACCGAAAGAGATAGAGCCGTGGTTTATTAAGCAAAAGTGCTGCAAATACGCTCCTATAACTCAATCTAACATATAAAAGGTACCTCGTCGGTGAAAATAATTACAGTTCGGACTTAGATTTTTTCCTACCGAGTGGCTACCGTGAAGAGTCGCCGACGACGACTTTAGAAATTATTTAAAAATCAACCGTAAGAGATAGAGCCGAGGTTTATTAAGCAAAAGTGCGTCAAATACGCTCCCATAACGGAACATAGCATTTAAAAGATACGTCGTGGATGAAAATATTTTCAATTCGGACTTAGTCTCTGTACGGAGAGGCTACCGAGAAGCGCTACCGACGAAGACTTTCTGATTAATTTAAAAATCAACCGAAAGAGAGAGAGCCGTGGTTTATTAAGCAAAAGTGCTTCAAATACGCTCCTATAACTCAATCTAACATATAAAAGGTACCTCGTCGGTGAAAATAATTACAGTTCGGACTTAGATTTTTTCCTACCGAGTGGCTACCGTGAAGAGTCGCCGACGACGACTTTAGAAATTATTTAAAAATCAACCGTAAGAGATAGAGCCGAGGTTTATTAAGCAAAAGTGCGTCAAATACGCTCCCATAACGGAACATAACATTTAAAAGATACGTCGTGGATGAAAATATTTTCAATTCGGACTTAGTCTCTGTACGGAGAGGCTACCGAGAAGCGCTACCGACGAAGACTTTCTGATTAATTTAAAAATCAACCGAAAGAGATAGAGCCGTGGTTTATTAAGCAAAAGTGCTTCAAATGCGCTCCTATAACTCACTCTACCATATAAAAGGTACCTCGTCGGTGAAAATAATTACAGTTCGGACTTAGATTTTTTCCTACCGAGTGGCTACCGTGAAGAGTCGCCGACGACGACTTTAGAAATTATTTAAAAATCAACCGTAAGAGATAGAGCCGTGGTTTATTAAGCAAAAGTGCGTCAAATACGCTCCCATAACCGAACATAACATTTAAAAGATACGTCGTCGGTGAAAATATTTTCAATTCGGACTTAGTCTCTGTACGGAGAGGCTACCGGGAAGCGCTACCGACGAAGACTTTCTGATTAATTTAAAAATCAACCGTAAGAGATAGAGCCGTGGTTTACTAAGCAAAAGTGCTTCAAATGCGCTCCTATAACTCAATCTAACATATAAAAGGTACCTCGTCGGTGAAAATAATTACAGTTCGGACTTAGATTTTTTCCTACCGAGTGGCTACCGTGAAGAGTCGCCGACGACGACTTTAGAAATTATTTAAAAATCAACCGTAAGAGATGGAGCCGTGGTTTATTAAGCAAAAGTGCGTCAAATACGCTCCCATAACCGAACATAACATTTAAAAGATACGTCGTCGGTGAAAATATTTTCAATTCGGACTTAGTCTCTGTACTGAGAGGCTACCGAGAAGCGCTACCGACGAAGACTTTCTGATTAATTTAAAAATCAACCGAAAGAGATAGAGCCGTGGTTTATTAAGCAAAAGTGCTGCAAATACGCTCCTATAACTCAATCTAACATATAAAAGGTACCTCGTCGGTGAAAATAATTACAGTTCGGACTTAGATTTTTTCCTACCGAGTGGCTACCGTGAAGAGTCGCCGACGACGACTTTAGAAATTATTTAAAAATCAACCGTAAGAGATAGAGCCGAGGTTTATTAAGCAAAAGTGCGTCAAATACGCTCCCATAACGGAACATAACATTTAAAAGATACGTCGTGGATGAAAATATTTTCAATTCGGACTTAGTCTCTGTACGGAGAGGCTACCGAGAAGCGCTACCGACGAAGACTTTCTGATTAATTTAAAAATCAACCGAAAGAGATAGAGCCGTGGTTTATTAAGCAAAAGTGCTTCAAATACGCTCCTATAACTCAATCTAACATATAAAAGGTACCTCGTCGGTGAAAATAATTACAGTTCGGACTTAGATTTTTTCCTACCGAGTGGCTACCGTGAAGAGTCGCCGACGACGACTTTAGAAATTATTTAAAAATCAACCGTAAGAGATAGAGCCGAGGTTTATTAAGCAAAAGTGCGTCAAATACGCTCCCATAACGGAACATAACATTTAAAAGATACGTCGTGGATGAAAATATTTTCAATTCGGACTTAGTCTCTGTACGGAGAGGCTACCGAGAAGCGCTACCGACGAAGACTTTCTGATTAATTTAAAAATCAACCGAAAGAGATAGAGCCGTGGTTTATTAAGCAAAAGTGCTTCAAATACGCTCCTATAACTCAATCTAACATATAAAAGGTACCTCGTCGGTGAAAATAATTACAGTTCGGACTTAGATTTTTTCCTACCGAGTGGCTACCGTGAAGAGTCGCCGACGACGACTTTAGAAATTATTTAAAAATCAACCGTAAGAGATGGAGCCGTGGTTTATTAAGCAAAATTGCGTCAAATACGCTCCCATAACCGAACATAACATTTAAAAGATACGTCGTCGGTGAAAATATTTTCAATTCGGACTTAGTCTCTGTACGGAGAGGCTACCGAGAAGCGCTACCGACGAAGACTTTCTGATTAATTTAAAAATCAACCGTAAGAGATAGAGCCGTGGTTTACTAAGCAAAAGTGCTTCAAATGCGCTCCTATAACTCACTCTACCATATAAAAGGTACCTCGTCGGTGAAAATAATTACAGTTCGGACTTAGAATTTTTCCTACCGAGTGGCTACCGTGAAGAGTCGCCGACGACGACTTTAGAAATTATTTAAAAATCAACCGTAAGAGATAGAGCCGTGGTTTATTAAGCAAAAGTGCGTCACATACGCTCCCATAACCGAACATAACATTTAAAAGATACGTCGTCGGTGAAAATATTTTCAATTCGGACTTAGTCTCTGTACGGAGAGGCTACCGGGAAGCGCTACCGACGAAGACTTTCTGATTAATTTAAAAATCAACCGTAAGAGATAGAGCCGTGGTTTACTAAGCAAAAGTGCTTCAAATGCGCTCCTATAACTCAATCTAACATATAAAAGGTACCTCGTCGGTGAAAATAATTACAGTTCGGACTTAGATTTTTTCCTACCGAGTGGCTACCGTGAAGAGTCGCCGACGACGACTTTAGAAATTATTTAAAAATCAACCGTAAGAGATGGAGCCGTGGTTTATTAAGCAAAAGTGCGTCAAATACGCTCCCATAACCGAACATAACATTTAAAAGATACGTCGTCGGTGAAAATATTTTCAATTCGGACTTAGTCTCTGTACTGAGAGGCTACCGAGAAGCGCTACCGACGAAGACTTTCTGATTAATTTAAAAATCAACCGAAAGAGATAGAGCCGTGGTTTATTAAGCAAAAGTGCTGCAAATACGCTCCTATAACTCAATCTAACATATAAAAGGTACCTCGTCGGTGAAAATAATTACAGTTCGGACTTAGATTTTTTCCTACCGAGTGGCTACCGTGAAGAGTCGCCGACGACGACTTTAGAAATTATTTAAAAATCAACCGTAAGAGATGGAGCCGTGGTTTATTAAGCAAAAGTGCGTCAAATACGCTCCCATAACGGAACATAACATTTAAAAGATACGTCGTGGATGAAAATATTTTCAATTCGGACTTAGTCTCTGTACGGAGAGGCTACCGAGAAGCGCTACCGACGAAGACTTTCTGATTAATTTAAAAATCAACCGAAAGAGATAGAGCCGTGGTTTATTAAGCAAAAGTGCGTCAAATACGCTCCCATAACCGAACATAACATTTAAAAGATACGTCGTCGGTGAAAATATTTTCAATTCGGACTTAGTCTCTGTACGGAGAGGCTACCGGGAAGCGCTACCGACGAAGATTTTCTGATTAATTTAAAAATCAACCGTAAGAGATAGAGCCGTGGTTTACTAAGCAAAAGTGCTTCAAATGCGCTCCTATAACTCAATCTAACATATAAAAGGTACCTCGTCGGTGAAAATAATTACAGTTCGGACTTAGATTTTTTCCTACCGAGTGGCTACCGTGAAGAGTCGCCGACGACGACTTTAGAAATTATTTAAAAATCAACCGTAAGAGATGGAGCCGTGGTTTATTAAGCAAAAGTGCGTCAAATACGCTCCCATAACCGAACATAACATTTAAAAGATACGTCGTCGGTGAAAATATTTTCAATTCGGACTTAGTCTCTGTACTGAGAGGCTACCGAGAAGCGCTACCGACGAAGACTTTCTGATTAATTTAAAAATCAACCGAAAGAGATAGAGCCGTGGTTTATTAAGCAAAAGTGCTGCAAATACGCTCCTATAACTCAATCTAACATATAAAAGGTACCTCGTCGGTGAAAATAATTACAGTTCGGACTTAGATTTTTTCCTACCGAGTGGCTACCGTGAAGAGTCGCCGACGACGACTTTAGAAATTATTTAAAAATCAACCGTAAGAGATAGAGCCGAGGTTTATTAAGCAAAAGTGCGTCTAATACGCTCCCATAACGGAACATAGCATTTAAAAGATACGTCGTGGATGAAAATATTTTCAATTCGGACTTAGTCTCTGTACGGAGAGGCTACCGAGAAGCGCTACCGACGAAGACTTTCTGATTAATTTAAAAATCAACCGAAAGAGATAGAGCCGTGGTTTATTAAGCAAAAGTGCTTCAAATACGCTCCTATAACTCAATCTAACATATAAAAGGTACCTCGTCGGTGAAAATAATTACAGTTCGGACTTAGATTTTTTCCTACCGAGTGGCTACCGTGAAGAGTCGCCGACGACGACTTTAGAAATCATTTAAAAATCAACCGTAAGAGATAGAGCCGAGGTTTATTAAGCAAAAGTGCGTCAAATACGCTCCCATAACGGAACATAACATTTAAAAGATACGTCGTGGATGAAAATATTTTCAATTCGGACTTAGTCTCTGTACGGAGAGGCTACCGGGAAGCGCTACCGACGAAGACTTTCTGATTAATTTAAAAATCAACCGTAAGAGATAGAGCCGTGGTTTACTAAGCAAAAGTGCTTCAAATGCGCTCCTATAACTCAATCTAACATATAAAAGGTACCTCGTCGGTGAAAATAATTACAGTTCGGACTTAGATTTTTTCCTACCGAGTGGCTACCGTGAAGAGTCGCCGACGACGACTTTAGAAATTATTTAAAAATCAACCGTAAGAGATGGAGCCGTGGTTTATTAAGCAAAAGTGCGTCAAATACGCTCCCATAACCGAACATAACATTTAAAAGATACGTCGTCGGTGAAAATATTTTCAATTCGGACTTAGTCTCTGTACTGAGAGGCTACCGAGAAGCGCTACCGACGAAGACTTTCTGATTAATTTAAAAATCAACCGAAAGAGATAGAGCCGTGGTTTATTAAGCAAAAGTGCTGCAAATACGCTCCTATAACTCAATCTAACATATAAAAGGTACCTCGTCGGTGAAAATAATTACAGTTCGGACTTAGATTTTTTCCTACCGAGTGGCTACCGTGAAGAGTCGCCGACGACGACTTTAGAAATTATTTAAAAATCAACCGTAAGAGATGGAGCCGTGGTTTATTAAGCAAAAGTGCGTCAAATACGCTCCCATAACGGAACATAACATTTAAAAGATACGTCGTGGATGAAAATATTTTCAATTCGGACTTAGTCTCTGTACGGAGAGGCTACCGAGAAGCGCTACCGACGAAGACTTTCTGATTAATTTAAAAATCAACCGAAAGAGATAGAGCCGTGGTTTATTAAGCAAAAGTGCGTCAAATACGCTCCCATAACCGAACATAACATTTAAAAGATACGTCGTCGGTGAAAATATTTTCAATTCGGACTTAGTCTCTGTACGGAGAGGCTACCGGGAAGCGCTACCGACGAAGACTTTCTGATTAATTTAAAAATCAACCGTAAGAGATAGAGCCGTGGTTTACTAAGCAAAAGTGCTTCAAATGCGCTCCTATAACTCAATCTAACATATAAAAGGTACCTCGTCGGTGAAAATAATTACAGTTCGGACTTAGATTTTTTCCTACCGAGTGGCTACCGTGAAGAGTCGCCGACGACGACTTTAGAAATTATTTAAAAATCAACCGTAAGAGATGGAGCCGTGGTTTATTAAGCAAAAGTGCGTCAAATACGCTCCCATAACCGAACATAACATTTAAAAGATACGTCGTCGGTGAAAATATTTTCAATTCGGACTTAGTCTCTGTACTGAGAGGCTACCGAGAAGCGCTACCGACGAAGACTTTCTGATTAATTTAAAAATCAACCGAAAGAGATAGAGCCGTGGTTTATTAAGCAAAAGTGCTGCAAATACGCTCCTATAACTCAATCTAACATATAAAAGGTACCTCGTCGGTGAAAATAATTACAGTTCGGACTTAGATTTTTTCCTACCGAGTGGCTACCGTGAAGAGTCGCCGACGACGACTTTAGAAATTATTTAAAAATCAACCGTAAGAGATAGAGCCGAGGTTTATTAAGCAAAAGTGCGTCAAATACGCTCCCATAACGGAACATAGCATTTAAAAGATACGTCGTGGATGAAAATATTTTCAATTCGGACTTAGTCTCTGTACGGAGAGGCTACCGAGAAGCGCTACCGACGAAGACTTTCTGATTAATTTAAAAATCAACCGAAAGAGATAGAGCCGTGGTTTATTAAGCAAAAGTGCTTCAAATACGCTCCTATAACTCAATCTAACATATAAAAGGTACCTCGTCGGTGAAAATAATTACAGTTCGGACTTAGATTTTTTCCTACCGAGTGGCTACCGTGAAGAGTCGCCGACGACGACTTTAGAAATTATTTAAAAATCAACCGTAAGAGATAGAGCCGAGGTTTATTAAGCAAAAGTGCGTCAAATACGCTCCCATAACGGAACATAACATTTAAAAGATACGTCGTGGATGAAAATATTTTCAATTCGGACTTAGTCTCTGTACGGAGAGGCTACCGAGAAGCGCTACCGACGAAGACTTTCTGATTAATTTAAAAATCAACCGAAAGAGATAGAGCCGTGGTTTATTAAGCAAAAGTGCTTCAAATGCGCTCCTATAACTCACTCTACCATATAAAAGGTACCTCGTCGGTGAAAATAATTACAGTTCGGACTTAGATTTTTTCCTACCGAGTGGCTACCGTGAAGAGTCGCCGACGACGACTTTAGAAATTATTTAAAAATCAACCGTAAGAGATAGAGCCGTGGTTTATTAAGCAAAAGTGCGTCAAATACGCTCCCATAACCGAACATAACATTTAAAAGATACGTCGTCGGTGAAAATATTTTCAATTCGGACTTAGTCTCTGTACGGAGAGGCTACCGGGAAGCGCTACCGACGAAGACTTTCTGATTAATTTAAAAATCAACCGTAAGAGATAGAGCCGTGGTTTATTAAGCAAAAGTGCTTCAAATGCGCTCCTATAACTCAATCTAACATATAAAAGGTACCTCGTCGGTGAAAATAATTACAGTTCGGACTTAGATTTTTTCCTACCGAGTGGCTACCGTGAAGAGTCGCCGACGACGACTTTAGAAATTATTTAAAAATCAACCGTAAGAGATGGAGCCGTGGTTTATTAAGCAAAAGTGCGTCAAATACGCTCCCATAACCGAACATAACATTTAAAAGATACGTCGTCGGTGAAAATATTTTCAATTCGGACTTAGTCTCTGTACTGAGAGGCTACCGAGAAGCGCTACCGACGAGGACTTTCTGATTAATTTAAAAATCAACCGAAAGAGATAGAGCCGTGGTTTATTAAGCAAAAGTGCTGCAAATACGCTCCTATAACTCAATCTAACATATAAAAGGTACCTCGTCGGTGAAAATAATTACAGTTCGGACTTAGATTTTTTCCTACCGAGTGGCTACCGTGAAGAGTCGCCGACGACGACTTTAGAAATTATTTAAAAATCAACCGTAAGAGATAGAGCCGAGGTTTATTAAGCAAAAGTGCGTCAAATACGCTCCCATAACGGAACATAACATTTAAAAGATACGTCGTGGATGAAAATATTTTCAATTCGGACTTAGTCTCTGTACGGAGAGGCTACCGAGAAGCGCTACCGACGAAGACTTTCTGATTAATTTAAAAATCAACCGAAAGAGATAGAGCCGTGGTTTATTAAGCAAAAGTGCTTCAAATACGCTCCTATAACTCAATCTAACATATAAAAGGTACCTCGTCGGTGAAAATAATTACAGTTCGGACTTAGATTTTTTCCTACCGAGTGGCTACCGTGAAGAGTCGCCGACGACGACTTTAGAAATTATTTAAAAATCAACCGTAAGAGATAGAGCCGAGGTTTATTAAGCAAAAGTGCGTCAAATACGCTCCCATAACGGAACATAACATTTAAAAGATACGTCGTGGATGAAAATATTTTCAATTCGGACTTAGTCTCTGTACGGAGAGGCTACCGAGAAGCGCTACCGACGAAGACTTTCTGATTAATTTAAAAATCAACCGAAAGAGATAGAGCCGTGGTTTATTAAGCAAAAGTGCTTCAAATACGCTCCTATAACTC